>CAJINV010000009.1:1961372-2561372 GCA_905178155.1 Amoebophrya sp. A120 | reverse complement strand
AGCTCAGACTCTACCCCTTCATCAATTCTGCACTCGAGGGAGTTAATTGTAGTACGTTGGTGGCCCTTTGGTCCTCTCGGCGACTACTCCTACCGATCGGGCGCAAAATCAAAGACCAACGACTTTTATTTGGAGAAGCGTTTTGATAGAATTCGAAAGAATAGAGCATGGGCGTCCCAAGCAGTGGCTGAATTCTCTCAAAATATTCATCATAGCAGATTAACGTCGTGAGCGCGGGATCCGCACGAAAACCTTATGACGCAACGTCCTGCTTTATGTCTTGGTGTTCGATGAAGAGGAAGTAGAGCGAAAGGAAGAACAAGAAATAAAAAAGGATATTGCGCACCACCTGTTCATCTCGCAAAGTAGAAAACATATGCGTGCACCTCTTCAGTATCAGTCTGTAACTGTAGCTCTTGTTGTCACCTAGAACAACTACAGAAATATGCTTAGCGCTGTTCTGCCTAGTAATCATATCGTCCTACCAGTGCCAGTGGTCACTACGAATTCGATTTGCAAAATTGCTGCACAGCGATAGTTTACAAGAAGCAAATAAATAGAAATACAATCATGTTGGTCCTCTGCAGCTGCAGCGTATCTACGATTCGTGCTTCTTATTTCAGTCTGCGAACAAGAACCAACAACAGACCTGCCACACCAGCTTCAGCGACCTCTTTATCTTGATATGCCGTTTATTGCCTAGTACCAAGACCAACAGTTCTTGCAGTCAAAGTTGCAGGTCCGGTTTTTAGATAACAGAACAACTTGATGAGATGTGGGCGAGAAAATTAACATCATGCGCAAAATGGATATGAAAAATTTACCACGACTCGAAAATGAAATGATCTCGTTGTCGTTGCGGCGAATAAAGCAAGATGGACTATTTATTTATACCGGGGAACAACAAATAAGCATACGACTGATGTTGAAGTAGCTGACAACTTGATTTATCATTTAAAACATGGACGACACTGTTGAGCCGAAGCGAGTGATCGACATGGAGCGACGTATCAAATGCAAATATAATGTCTGGGTCTGGAAGGATCCGAACTTGTCATGCGAATTCTGGAATAGGCAAAAATTTGTATTGCATAAGCACCAAAAGATTCCCATTTCTTGCTACGCAAATAGGGAATTTCTCATGCGGGATAGACATCAGGAGGCCTGCGCAAAAACCTGTAATGCTTCTGCGTGCATTAGAGACCAGTTGCGTGATCCAGAAGATGCATGACAAACTCCTGCAATCTTCCAGATGACCCAGACATTTTTACATTTCATACGACGCCCACAGGAACAAGTAGACGACGATGGACATCAACAAGTTCCCCCGGCACCGCAAATCGCTTCTATGAAGATGAACAGAAAACCACGACAGCAGTATTCCACTAACCACCCGGGACACCCCGACTACGTCTCGCCACACCCCTGCCTGTGCGGCTCCAAGGTGATGAAATTTACCGCCCGGGAACGGGAGAAGCCGGACTACAATCCGAGCGCGATTTTGTTTTACAAGTGCTGGCTGTGCAAGACCAAATTCCACACAGCCTGCGTAAAGTCCTGGTACCAAGGCCAGAAGAAATCAAGAATGGACGAGTGCGAAAAGGCGCAGCGCCGGGGCGCCTGGGTCTGCCCCAGGTGTCGTCTCAAGCATGTGGACCCCTTCATGGCTATCAAACAAAAAAGTGTTAACGTTAGTAACGGTTTTAATAGATTGCAAATATGCATGACAACTTTTGCCTGGTATGCATGCTATGCATGACAAACTTGGGCACGTTCTGTGATGCGTTACTGCGTCTCAAATTCCGTTGATGTTAACGCTTTTTCCCCCTTTGATAATGGCGTGCACGGCACAAGCAGGAAATACGCACTGCAAACGCATCGCGCCACTGCAACTGCTTCTACAACTCAACATCGCAATACTGCATGACAAATTTTTGGTTTCTCATCTAGTACCTGACTCTGCACGATAAAAAGTAAAAGCCTCGTTTTGCATTTCGATTTCTTGGTCGGGTGAGGTTTCTCATTCAAGTGCAACTACTCGCACGATATAGGAATATAATTTCTAATGCGATTTTTACTGCTAATTTCAATATTCAATTTGTGCGATATTTTTGCATTGCATAGGGGAAATCCAGCAAGTCGAGCGACAAGCTGCTGCGAGTGTGGGATTGGCTTCAGAGGTACTTTACTTAGTTACCAGCTTTTAAATGCTTGTTTAATGTAGTTGATTCCTTCATGTCCGTCGTCGAGACAGTGTAAAAATCGTATAATGTGACTTTCGGAGGGGATCAAGCAGGATTCTTCAAAATACAACTGAGGCTGAGGCAGGGGATCCCGCATAATAAACTATCTATAAAAGGTCTACTTCGATTTACCGCCTGACTTTGTTAAGAACTGGCGAGATAAGAAGGACTTGCCAAACTACGCCTGGGTGATAAAGTCCGTGCGTTGCGACGACTACGACCTGAACGGGCCGAATTGGCCCTACGAGGTGAATATCCTGCGCAAAAGTTACCGCACTAGTAAAAAAGGCATGGAAAATTTCGCTAGCTTGAGAAATGAAGAAGTTTGGAATGCAGTAGTTACACCTTGGTAAAGAGATTTGTGATGGTGCATGACTGCGATGAGTACTTACAAGCGCGATACTTTTGAAATCCATAATGAAATTGCTGGTCAACGGAGTGGAGCACAAAAAACCGAACAAGGACGGCAGACCCACGGAGAAGCCCATGATCCCACCACCGGACTACGGACACAGCCGCAAGGAGTGCGACGGAATCAATTTGACCACTGTTTTTGCGAAGATGGACAAGCATCAGTTGACCAACCCGAACGGGCTGCCGAAGGTCAGACTCACCTGCAGATTTTACAACGGGTCTGACAAATTGGAAGACGGCGAACCGTATGCATTGCAAATATGTCATCTTGGTCTGGAAGGATGCAAGCAGGTTTGTCATGCTTGACTGGCATCATGACTGAAAAGTCTGTCATGCTTGGTGCGCTACAGTGTAGTCACTTGTTTGTCATGCAAAAACACATTTTTCATGCGGTTCACGCTAGACATAGCCGCTCAGAAACTTGTCATGCGCAGCCCCCTAATACAGACTGCGAGCGTGGTATCATTCGGACACTAGCATCACAACTTTCCAGGCCCAGACATATTTGCATTTGATATACCGTCGAGAATGTTTCTGATGGGCTTCTACTTGTGCGAAAAAAAGGGCACGGGGGACTTGCGGAAGCGGGTGTTGGAGCAAATGATAAAGAACCCCAACTATTTTCCACCTTCCGACAGGCAGCGCCGGTTGACGACGACCAACGACACGACCTCCGACCCCCTGGCGGCAGACGCAGCTGTTGACTCCGCGGCGACCAAAAGCTCCTCCTACGACAAGCAGCGCATTCTGCAGTACTTCAAGCGAATGAAGTCCGGGGACGAAGACGGTAGTCAGGAACTTCTCACGACCAGTGTCTCGGTCGAACTCCGGTCGATCTCGCTCGTTTGCCCGATCTCCGGGGCTGTACAGGACACCCCGATGATTAGCCAGACCTCGGAGAAAACCCATCTCCAGACCTTCGACATGGACGCCTTTCTCGAGTCGCATATCCTGCGCAAAAGTATCGTACTCGTAGGAATGCAGTCTTGCTTTACAAATCTTTTTTCTAAGGCAAATCCGCATGACAAATTCCATTTCTCATGCTAAGGAAATTTGTATTGCAATTTATACTACTACGATACTTGTCCAATGCATATCGCAGCGACAAATCCAAAACCCGGCCAAGCGGTGGAAGTGCCCCAACACCCGTACGCGGTGCCATCCCTTTGACCTGCGGTATGACAGTGCACAACTCCCCCTCGTCCCCCTCATTTGTCATGCAAAATACCCAATCCACCCTTTGCCTCTTCCTCTTGGCACTGTTTCTTTGCATGACAAGTTCTGGTAGCCCAGATAGCACTATACACCAGTGCGAATTTGTCATGCAGAACCGGCATTCTTGCGAATGCTTGTATTGCCGTCCATGCTATACAAATGAGGGGGAGGGGGAGTTGTGCACAGTTATATGCGGTTTTGCGGTTTCACAAAAAAACTCATCAACACGGCAGAGCGCATACGCACTGTAAAAATATCGCACTTGTATTGCAATCATGCATTACAAATATTTTTCTTAAGGTAAATCCGCATGATAAATTTCATTTCTCATGCTGCGGAAATTTGTAATGCATTTATACGAGTAGGAGTACGATACTTTTGCAATGCATAACGCAAGGCCGCGTTGAAACTCCTGCACATACGAGATGCGAAACACCATGGGAAGGCCGTGCAAAGAGACGCGGACACGGAAAAGCTGTTAGTGAAACAACTGATCCAGGACCAGAGAGAAGAGGTCCACGAGATTATTACAGTGAAAAATGCCCCCACCCCAAAAGTTGAAAAAATTTGTGATGCATAAAGGTTTTCAAATGAAGAACTTTTTGTCTATGCGTGAAACGAGTATGATCCTTTCTGCTGCAAAATCTAGGCGTGTATCGCATCGCTTGCATGACAAGCGTCGCTCTCGCTGGGATCTTTTGCAATGCAAATGGTTTCTATTCACGATTGGAAATAATCTGTGATGCTGATAGATGCAAGGGGGCAGGTGTTTCATTTGAAAGGGTTTGCAATACAAATGCTCCCAAGTAGTTCGGGGGTGGGGGCATTTTTCATTGTGAAAGAGATCGTGCGGGAAGACTTCGGGCGGGTGATCGTGCACGAGGACGGCATATGCATTGCAAAAGTATCGTACTCGTACTAATTGCAGTTACGCATTACAAATCTAGTTGTTAAGGCAAATCAGCATTACAAATTCAATTTGTAATGCTAAGCCAATTTGTATTGCGATTTCTACTAGTACGATCCTTTTGCACAGGATACGGCACCACCAACTTCGCATTTGACAGGGAAATCAAGAAGGAGCATGAGATGCAGTTTGGTGGGGCGGAGACAATTTTGTCAGACGACGAGCACTATGAACTGCAAAAGTATCGTATTCGTATAAATGCATCACAAATTTTTTCCGCATGAGAAATAAAATTTGTCATGCTGATTTACCTTGAGAAAAATGTTTGTAATGCAAGAAATGCATTTATACGAGTACGATAGTTTTGCACAGGATAAGCACGAGGACGAGCCGGCGTTGAAAAAGCAGAAAACAGGAACTACCGCAACCAGCACGACTGGCGAAATGATAACCGCAGGCACGTCCTCATCTTCAGCTGTTGCAGCCGTTGGGGTCGCAGCTTCATCCTCTTCCGCAGCTTCTAAAGATTCCTATTCCTTGCACAGATCGACTTGTTCTCGTGGTACAACTACCGGGGCGGCTGGGGCCACAGGAGCTGCAGGGAAGAACTACAATACAACTGCAGCGACTTCCACAACCACTTCTATGCAATGCAAAAATGTCTGGGTCTGGAAGATTCTAAACTTGTGATGCTGTCTCTGGATTCGAAAAAAATTTGTATTGCATGACCAGTAAGAGGAGTAGACTTTGTGCTTCGCGGAGATGGCATTTGTCATGCGGAATAGGCATGAGGAGGCGCTGTAAAAATCTGTGATGCTAGGCCATGCATCACAGACATTATGGATCATGCAAAATATGCATCACAGATCTCACATTCTTCCAGACACTTTTACATTCCATAACTTCTAGAGCAGTACAACTACAGCAATCACGGGCCAGACCGCCAAAGCCTGCTGTCGAGCCGGAGGTGATTGAACTCAGCGATTGAAAGGGAAACGGATGAGTCGACTTGTATACGATGCGATTCCAGGAAAACATCGGAACGATTTTTTGAAGTAAGTAGGATCGGAGCTGTGAGTACGAGGTTGTGAAACTGAAAGCTAGGATCAACAAACTCAAAATCAAAACCAATTCACCTCCACGTTGTACTAGGCTTCTTGGTTGTACTAGAAGTAACAACTAGTCACTGGAAAAATCGTTGAAACAAGAAGTTGCTTTTTCGACAGAAGATGCAAAGACGTCTTCAAATAAATCGCGATTGCGTCATCACAAATGAAATCGTCCTTCACGTACGACCCCGGTCAGTTGACGACAACTTTTTCAAGAGCGTATAGAATCTAGTATCATATTGCGAGGAAAAATAAAAATTAGAATTGCACGACCAGGGTAGCTGCCTATATCTTTCTTGTAGCTGCGGCTGCGGAGATGAACGAGGTCACCCATGGCTGAATTTATTTTGGTGTTCTCCTTGACGTTGACACTTGATGACGAAGCGGGATGGACTTTGTCTCACGGTCCACGGGAGGATCAATTTTGGTTATTGGCGTAAACTTGTCTCGGCCATTCTTGTGCAACCCGTTAATAAATATTCTCTCTCTCGTCCTCGTCGACGTACCGCCCGCTGCCTTGACGTGGTGCTTGGTCGTGCTTAGTTTCGTCGTATCTAATCTAAATCTTTATCTTCTGGATCTGGTATATCATCCTCAGTTCGAGGTCACACAGGAGTGGGTCCTCTCCATCCTCAGTGTGAGTTGCATGATTCTATCGAAGAAGCTACTTGATTCGCGTCGTTATATTTCTTCACATGGAGTAGTTTATGTTTTTGTTTTCGTTATTCGTTGCTTTACGTAGTAAGCAAAATACATCAAAGACGAAGGTAGCATCGTTCTCGTAAACCGGCTAAAAATAAGTTTTGCTTTCTATCAACCTGGTCTTGTAGTCTCTCATGCACGCCGGCGAGCAGCGGTGTAGTTTCTCTTTCTGATCTTCGTCCAGCTTCGTCCGTTTTTACGAAGATGAAGTAATGAACTGTATGTGTATGGAGCCGGATCATAGCACAGAAAAAAAACTCGGACTCTTGCCTTCGTTCTTTCTTTTCCGTTGTCGGTCTGTCTCCTGTTCGTCCCCCCGTTCGTCGTACTTCGTCCAGGTCGTCAGTACTTATTTCGTTTCCTCCAACAGGAACAGGAGCAATGATTATTGTTATTCGTAACCACGATTTTCGTACATCCAAAAACAGCCTGACATCACTGTCAACATTGACAGACTCATTTAAAAAGCACCGCGCACCACATTCTGCTTAACTAAACAGGATTCTTCTTGTCGAGATTTTTCCACTCGACGTCAAAATCTACGACCCTCTGAAAAAACAACTAAAATAACCACCACCCCCTGAAAAACCAACTAAAATAAGCACTACCTTGTTGCCATTTTTTGTTTTTCCCCTGTTTATGTTGTAGATTATTGTCATCTATTTCACCTGAATTCCATACGAGCAACTTGTGTCATTTCAGGATGACTTTATTTTCTTCTTCCCGTGCCCGGCACTTCACGACGATCATGTCGCGCCCCTACGCTTTCCTCGTCGCGGCCATGCTTGCGGCCTCCAGCCTCTCCCCCGACGACCTGGTGGGCCGGAGTAGAGGTTGTGGCGGCAGCGTTATTTTCAACTATGTTTCCTTCCTCCGTGGCGTTACCGGATTTAAAGTCGAGCGAGATACCGAACATGACTCAGCGAGCAGTACACAACAAGAACAACTCTTCACGAGGACCGCCGCGCTGTCTGATACTACTTCTACTTCGCGACTTGAAGATGATGAAATGGCCGCTGCTGGAAGACCAACACCAGGCCGCGCAACAAGAAGCAGTGTAGTCGGGAGCGCCAGCACGATGCCTTCTAGCACCGAGGGACCAACATTGGGAGATCTTTCTCGTCGTAACAGTGGTACTGGTGCCGAAGGAGCCCCCTCTAGTACGACGTCGACGCCCGGCAACAAGCGCGACATCTATTTTGTGCCAGATGTTGGTGCTGACAAAAACAAAATGCTGCCTCACGTCGACCAGAGGAAACAGGAACAACCCCCGCCGCCGCCTATGCAAGAAAAAAACATTGTAGGTGTAACTTTTTTGGGGGAACCGCATTACAAATTTGCCCGGCATGACAGCAAAAACCTGTCATGCGCAGATAGAACGTGAAAACGCCCTTTAATGGACCCTAAGATGTATGCCAAGCATGACAGACGCAATCATCTTGCATGTTGCGCATCACAAATTTACACTAACAGCGTTTTTTTCTTGGATACCGCCGGCTGAAGATGCAGCACCTATGTGGGAATTTGACTACGATGAGGAAGACTACGAGAACGACGAGTCGCACCTGGTCGCCAGCTCGCAACAAATTTTGTCCCGACAGCTCGCGGACCTCAGCGGGGCGAGTACCGCACCACATCAGCGGGCGAGACGGAGAGGTGGAAAGAAAACACGAAGAGCGGGGAGAAAAAGTTCGAGAAGCAGCACTTCTACTCGAAGTGCACGACCAACAGCTCCTTCAAGTACTAAGAGCGCGGCTGCCACGACGTCCACTAGTACCACGACGCAATCCGTACCGTCCTCCGAGACTTCCGCAGCGTCCTCCGCTGCAGATGTGGTCCTGCCCCCGGACGACCACCACGTCGTAAAACAATCCAAAATCGAGGACGCAGGAAATAAGATGGAAAACAAGACATCGAGAGCGTCGACAAGTAGGAGCAGCACTACTTCTAGCACCACTACAACCACAATGACGACGGTTGTGGGTGGGAAAAATGAAACCATTTTTTTCACGCTGCCCCTCGGCAGGAGAACTCCTCGAGGAGGTAGTAGTGCAGCTGGCGGGGGCGAGAACAGTACAAGTAGGACAGCCGCGAGAACTTCTACACCAGTAAGAGAGCCTGCACGTGCATCTGCATCGCCACCTTCAACTACATTGTCATCTTCGCGTCTCCCTTCATCCGACCACTTGTTCGAGGGCATTGAAAATGCTTCGTCCATTTTGAACAAGACGTCGTCTTTCGACTTCGATGCCGCAACCACACCGACGAACAGTTCGAGTTCCGCCAGCGCAACTTGGCACGCCTCTACTTCTTCTTCTCCTCGAGGAACATCATCCAGCGAAGAGGAAAGTAGAGCTTTTGGTCCTCAAAATGTGGAAGATCTTGATCGTGAGCAGGCACGGCTGGGAGTTGCAGATGACGAAGAAGTTATTTCACAAGCCACATCCTTCGCCTTTCTCGGGGGGCTGGGGCTCGGCGGAAAAAATCCTTTCGAACTTGTACCAGGCTTTTATAACCCAGGCACACCTGCTCGGGGCGACTACCTCAACGCCAATAACGAGATGCTCTCCAAGAGCTTGAACTTGCCCAACAGAGAGAAATATGAATTGCAAAACAAGTATCGTACTCGTATAAATGCATTACAAATTTCCTCAGCATGAGAGATAAAATTTGCAATCCTGATTTACCTTAAGAGAAAGATATGCATGATTGCGAATACGAGTGCGATACTTTTGCACAGGATAAGAAACCAGACGAGCTTCTCGAGGAGACACAACCGTTTCATATGGCGTTCTCAAACGTTACATTCTCAACTGTTGCATAAATTTCTGATGCAAGAAGCGCAACACTGAAAAGGGCAAGCTCGCAACTTTCGCATCGCAAATTTGGCACAGATTTAGGCACTGTTTAGCCCTTCGGGGATTTGTCATGCGAGATAGCTTGATCGTCTGGCGGCTCGTGGTAATTTCGCATGACAAATCATGCAACAGCTGAGAATGTAACGCTTGAGAGTCCTATATTTCATGGCCGCGTTGTGGAGGTCCCCGTCGAACACCTGAAAATCTATGTTGCGAAAAAGGAAGACGATAACCTCAGAAGAGCCGTACGGTACGTGGCACTCCCAGCAGTGTCCTCGGCGAGAGACCTCGAGACTGATAAACCCAACAAGTACTGGACGTTCTTTACCGAAGACGCGCCGGGAACCGACGACTTTTATCCAGGAAAATAAAACACCCACGACACCCACGATCCAATTTGTCATGCAAAAAATGCATAAAGTCCCGTGTTTGTGATGCAAAAAATGGATGGGGGTCGTGAGTCTCTCTTTTTGTGGATAACCTTCTGTCGCTACCTTTCAGGATGCCGTCGCCCACAGAGGAACTCAATCCTATTAAAGCGCGAGTGATGCTCAACTGGCACGAGCGAAAAGGTTGTATGTACCACGAGACCGAGAAACCACTGGGACGCCACGTGTGGATAACCAAGCCACTTTTCTTTGCAGATCATGAACGAACAACGGGGACAGAAGGAGCAGAAGAGGCCACGACCGCCACGCAGCAGGGCTTTGCGCAGATGTTGCACCTGATGCCGTCAGACCCGCATCCTGAAAGCAGTATGCAGTTTGTCAGAGCTGCTTATCCTCCGTACAAATACCCAAAAAAGGGAGAAACGGCCTTGCCCCTCCAACAACCGGGAGGTGGAACGAGCAACGACAAGCCTTTCATTTTCTTCCCCGACGTTTCTCATTGTCCGCCTTCCGATGAACATGCTCGAATGAGCTCCGCATACCCGGCAGAGGTCACAGTTCCGGCGCAACACCTGCCCCTCTACTGTGTGACGAACCCATATGGATGTGTCAGAGTTGAAATCGACAAAGTTGAAATAATTTGTAATGCGGAAAATCGATACCAGTTGGAAGCCCAATTTCTAAGCGGCGCATGACAAATTTAGGAAGAGCCTAAATCCAGTTTGCCATGCTGTTTGGGTAAGGAAGACGCCCTTTGTCATGCTACTTTAGCATCTCTTTTTTTACCCCTTAAGAGGCTTACAATCTGCCTCACTTGCCTACCCTGCAAGACAGGCACTTTGTGGGTTGCATTTTATGCATCGCAAACCATTTCAACTTTGAAGATTTCAATCCTGACACTTCCATAACCCAGAAAGCAGAGAGGAGGAGCGGTACACGCTACTACCCTACTGGGATTTGACCAAGGTCATGGCCCTATCCTGAGTAAAAACGTACCCACACCAGAGTCAGGATGGGGATTTTGCAACACAAACCTAGGAGTTTTTTGAGTCACGCATGACAAGTTTCAGTCCGTAAGCTAGTGCAAGTCAGCAAGGAAAGCCGCATCACAAATTGACCTTCTGATCCTGTTTACAGCATTACAAGTTCCCAAACACGATTGAAAATGCCTGTCATGGGGTTGCGCATCGCAAATGTTCCTGTCATGGCAAATCTGCATGACAACTCTGGGGTGGGGACGTTTTTACACAGGATAGGCCCAGCCCTCGTCTCCCGGCTCCCGCCGCCTCTCGGACGGTCGAACCGGGTTTATGTGGTACAAGGAAGATGAGCCCCACAGCTATACCTTTCTGACCCGCCAAAGCCCGCTAAATGTTCTTGGTGCAGAAGCACCTGGTGAGTTGTCCTACGACCGAAACGAGCTCCTGCTGTCGCATATCCCGCGTTTACGCGAAATCGTCCGAGAATGCACCGCTCGGGTCTTCCTGCCGATTTCTACTGCTGTGACAGAAGCTGGCCCCAGACATTTCGTCGACGTTGTCGACCCAAGCTTCAGCTCGCTAGACAGTCCTTACTTTTTCCATTTTGTTTACCTAGTAAAAACGCCAAAGGATCTGGAACGTGGCGACTTTACCAGGCTCGCTTGGAAATTCACGGGGCTGGAAAAGGAAAAAGATCCGCACAAGGACGATCGGGCCGCAATGACAGAGCGGAAAGCTCTGAAGGAGGATCCGGAGGCGCGCACAAACGTCCAAGGCTGGAAAATGCAGCAGAAGCACTTCTTGGCGGACCAGCTGCAATCGCCCCAGGAGCAGGAGAGCAGCCTGGTCGAGATCCCGGAAAAGTATTTTCTGAAAGCAGACGAGAGCGTGATGAAAGTGTACGAGCAGCTAAGGGGACAGTGTTACCGAACCAAGGACCAGAAGACCAAAGGCCGCGCGACCAAGTTGTTGCAAATTGCCGAGGTGAAAATGACGGTAGACCACGCACTGGAGAAGCGAACCATCAAGACCAAGCTGCAGAAGCACTTTGAGAAGTTGAAAAGGGGGTGCGCCGAGGCCAACCGGGGTGCGACGAAGCTGACGGCGCTCACGAACCCGGAAGACGTGGCACTGAATGACCTGGTGGAGCGGCTCGATATTGCTTCTCGGGGGGCGTTCCTCTTCGTGGACGACACGGAAGGGTGGGCGAGCGCCTTTGACCTCACGGAAGAGCAGTTGGTGAAAATTCTGCAGCGGATGCGACTGGAACCCGGCTGCGACGACGAGGTACAGGTTTCTGCCCCGCCGACATCGTCCTCGCGTGAAGTTAGTAGTAGTACTGCAACAAGAACCGTGAAGATAAGTGAGCAGCACCTGCAGACCTGCCAATGGGTGTTTGACCACATCGCGTGGCGGAAGCCCGCACCTGTTGCGTCGTCGTCGTCGTCGTCGTCGTCCCGAGCAGAGCAGGAGCAGCTTTCATGCGACGATCTGTCCGCGAAGTTGTCGAACGCGCTCGGATGCATGCCCAAGTCGCACGAGCTGGAGGAAGGCTCGAATAAGCCGCGCCCGGGGTTCATCAATCTGCCCGTGAAGGACCTGACGTTCTTGCGCATTGTCGGCAATTTAGCGACGAACCTCCTTTCCGAAATCACCCAGACCGCCGAATCCTTCCAGCCGAAAATGCGGGACTTTTTCTTGGAAATGGTGCCCGAACTGATGGCGGGTTTGCTGTCGGCACAACTTACCCTTTATCCCGCAGAAAAAAGCAGGCAGGTCAGATTTGTAATGCAAAAATAAATAGACAGGAAAACCAAACTCTGCGCTGCGTATCCCAAACAGCATGCTATGGGGTTGCGCATGACAGATTTTTCTGCGTATTTATTTTTGCATTACAAATGTGCCCTGCCTGCTTTTTTCTGTGGGATACCCTCTGGGTGGACAATTTGGACGGAGACCGCGACGGCATGGTGTGTCCGAACGAGATCAGCAATCTGCTGATTCTGGAGGATATGGATTGCAAATATGTCTGGGTCTCCTGGAAACTTGTGATGCAAGTCCGTGAAGAACAATAAGTGCTCAGTAATGCGCCGCCAAGCATGACAAGTTTTTTGGTGCCTGTGTGCTGCGTAGTTCGCATGAGAAACTGCGCTTTTGCATGACAGGGAAGAGGACCTCTTGGTGGCCACGCAATACGAAGTGCAGAGTCATGCCAGACTACTAGCATGACAAGTCTCGCCATCTTCCAGACCCAGACCTTTTTGCATTCCATAGGGGAGGGGCAAAAGCACATCATCGACCCTCTTCGGGACGCCATCGAGTCCATTCCGGTTCCGGGCGGGTTCCCCAAGTACGTGTCCGGGGTAGTCCAGGAGGTCTGGGAGGACGCGGCAGAGCTGATGATGATCTACGTGGATTACTTATCACAGGAAAAAGTGTTAACGTTAACGGAATTTGTGATGCAGTAATGTATCACAAAACGTGCCCAAATTTGTCATGCATAGCATGCATACTAGGCAAAATCTGTCATGCATATCTGCACCCTGCTATGAAAGCCGTTAACGTTAACACTTTTTTGTTGGATATTACTATCTCTCGGAGGCGTTGAATAACGCCGCGTCCGTATCCCGCGCAAAAACGTCCCCACGACCCCATAGTCAAGTTGGGAATTCTGAAACACAAACTCAGAAGTTTTGGGAGTCACGCATGACAAGCTTTTCTCCGGCGTATTGTAGTGCAGGTTACTTAGCACGGGCGACCGCATCACAAATCCATCTTCTTATCGTGTTTGCAGCGTCACAAATTCTGAAGCACGACAGAAAATGCTTCTCAGCATGGGGATGCGCATGACAAATTATCCCCCACTCCCTGTACTAGATGCGTGTCTGCATGACAACTCTGGGGTGGAGACGTTTTTGCTGAGGATAGTCCGTCGTTTTCGAGAAGACGATGCAGTGGACGCTTGGCGTCGAATATCGCGAGAAAAAACTGTTTCACTGTAAACTTGTAATGCAGAAAATGCATCTGAGAAGTATCTGTCTTGCTACACATGCAAAACAATGGATTTTTAGCTGTGTTGTCCCTTAGGAATCTCGCATGGTAAATTTTCTCCGTGATGTAGAACAAACTTGTGATGCAGAACTTGCAAAATCCTTACAGGGAAACACTTTTTTCTCACGATATCGAATTCGACCTGCCGGTGGAGTCGCACGGGCTTTGCCAGACGGCGCTGCGGCAGAGCGCTGCGGAAAACAACTTTGCCCTGACCAACAAATGCCCGATCGACGAGTTTTGTCGTGGGAAGGAACATATGCATTGCAAAAGTATCGTACTAGTACAAACCGCAATACAAATTTTTCCAGAAGGGAAAATGGAATTTGTAATGCTGTTTTCGCTAAGAAACAAGATTTGTCATGCATGATTGCAATTAGTACGAGTACGATACTTTTGCACAGGATAGAACACCTGCTGTCCGACGTTCTTCCCGGCGAGGACGTGGACCATGGCAGCAGCTCGCACCACCACCAGACGGGCGGAACTCTCGTGACGCACGGATCAGGAAGTGATCTTGGTCAAGAGCGACCTGACGAGGAACTGCACGAGGGCCACGTCGATGTGGTCCTCCCGGGCGGTGGGGGGCAGGATCATCATGATCAAGGATCTTTCTTACCGCCCCGCGATCATCATTCTGATTCAGATGTCGCGGGGCAGCTGGGGGCGAGAACAACGATCACGAGGACCCGTAGTAGAAGAGGAAGTAGAGCTTCAGCAGACAAGCTGCTGTCGCGGCTTGCGCGGGGCGGGAAGCTGCACCGGCGACTATCGACGACAGAACTCGAGGAATACCAGATGGAGCGGCGGGAACAACGGCACCGAATGAAAGCCGGCACAGATCTGCAGGAAGTAGTGGAGGAGGCCAAGGAACAGCAAAAACGCAAGCTACGCGAGGAGTTGGACGCACGCGTATCCTGTGCAAAAGTATCGTACTCGTACTATTGCAGTCATGCATTTTTACAATTTTTTTTCTCAAGGTGAATTCCCATTACAAATTTTATTTCTCATGCTGAAGGAATTTGTCATGCATTTATACGAGTACGATACTTTTGCAGTTCATAACGCGCACGGAGGGGCGATTTCAGCATGGAGTTTATCTCGGAGCCGAATGGGGAAAGCGAAACCGATTCAGAGTCGGCCTTATCCCTCCGAGCGCCTCTGCGACGTAGCTTTTCGTCCCCTGGAATGCTGGAAGACCAACTGCACGACGACGACCTGTCGGGCCGCGCGGCGAGGGAGGACGAGGGCAGCACAGCACTGGTACGTGCTGTTCATAAAAAGAAGCAGGGGGATGGTTGTTGCGACGGGGAAGAATCTGCGACAACGACAGAAATTGTTTCGCGATCGGGGGGAAACGACCCTCAAGGAGAAGAGGATCATGATGGTGAAGGGGGCGGAGGTCTTGGAACTTCTACACCAAGGAGGCTAGTGGACGGACCACAACTCGGGGCGATCGAGGACGCCCGTGGTCTTCACGGGCACCATGGTCAAGAACATCAACCGGGAGGCACGCTGGTCACGGTTCAAGACGAGGATCCCCTCCGGTCAGCAGGAGCTCCTGGGGATGAAATTGCAACAAGTACATCCACAAGTGGAAGTAGAATCACGAAGCTGAATGTGCACGGGGTGCTGTGGTCCTTGCACGTTTTGTACCCCCAGTATGTGCCCTCGCCCGTCGCCTCGGCAAAAAAGGATGGCCACCACTCTAGTAAGGACCAGTGTCGCGCCGTGCACAACGTGTTGACCCAGCAGGACCGGGTCTGGTGCTTCCCCACGCCCGCATCCATTGCAAAAACCTTCAACAAGTTCTCCAAGGACATGGTGAACCAGTTCAAAAAAAAGCCAAAGGCGAAAGCAGAGCAAAAAGCAAAAGCTACAGCATTTTTGGAGAAAGACAAAGTGACCAAGATAAACAAGAAAACGTCGCAACAAGTCAAAGGATCTGGATCTGACGGCGTTGATGCGGCCCGTGGATCGGGCGATGCTGCTGAAGAACCAGACGACGAAGGCGGTCAGGAAGAGGACGAGGCAAGTGAAGATGGCGGTCTTGATGAAATGGATTCAACGAGCGCAGGAGATGATGAACATCATGGTTTTAGTAGTGCGCCGTCTAGATCAAGGTCTACTATTAGCGACGATATGAGCGGGAGTGGCGGCGAAGATGATGATGAAATATTGGACGGTTCTCAACACGGGGAGGACCACGAAAACCAGGACAACGGCCAGCACAGAAGTACAACTGGTGAACCTGCAGCTATCAAATGCAAAAATGTCTGGGTCTGGAAACTTGTAATGCTGCGTTGGGAATAATGAATGCTCTGTAATGCACAGCCAAGCATGAGAAATATCTGCGCTGCTTTGTGTTGCGTTTTTTGCATGACAAGCTGCGTTTTTGCATGACAGACAAAAGGGTCTTTTCTTGGACACGCATCACAAACTTTTTGGTCATGTCAGACAAGCATGACAAATCTCGCAATCTTCCAGACCCAGACATTTTTGCATTTGATAGCAGCGCACTCGGGAGGACGAGGGAAAAAGAAACACGAGCACCAGAACTACGACCTGGACAAGGTGTTAACGCAGTGGCGGAAAAACTGGAAGCGAGAAATGATGATCCGCTCGGTGATGGACATTATAAAAGAAGTAATCCAATTATGCATTACAAATTTCCCGTACATGTACAAAATGCATCACAAATTTCGCCAATTTGGGGTGTAAAACTTGTCATGCTAAACGAGGATCGAAGCCAAGTTTTGTCATGCAGAGACAGCATTTGTACGTGTGCGGGAAATTTCCTGTGGATACCAATCCGCGGAGTTTGCCGAGGGGACGTTGCGCAAGTCGCTTGCGCAAGGGGTCGAGCATATCCTGTGCAAAAGTATCGTACTCGTATTGCAGTCATGCATTACAAATTTTTTTCTGAAAGCAAACCCGCATTACAAATTTCATTTCTCATGCTGAGGAAATTTGTCATGCATTTATACGAATACGATAGCGATACTTTTGCAATGCATAGAGCACGCTTTTGAACTAAGGGGCGGGTTTCAGAATGCGATCGCGAGTCTCCCGCAGCACCTTGTGGAGAAGTTAGACGACTTTAAGAAAGGCGTTCACTCGTGGATCAACCGATTCAAGAAGAGTACGATTACGTCTCTGTGAAGTAGAATTTTAGTAAAGCGACCTTATCGTGATTTCACAACTACAACGAGAAGTTCGCTCAATATCTTGATGGCCGCGAATATTTTATTTACAAAAACTCGAGGCATTTAAACTTATTTTAGGAACGCCAAGACGTCAATGTTCAAAGAAATGTATGAAGTCTGTTCAAGCGTGACTGTAATTTTCTTTTTGACACTGCACTATCAGTACGATTACCAAAGTTTATTTACGTGTGACGGCTAGAAGATAATCTAGTTCTATCGACGTCCCCATTACCAACATTTCGTTCATCACGTATACAAATTCAAAATTTTCTAGCTTTTTTTCTTTTTATTTTCGCGAGTATGCATGCTTACAAGTAGGTGCAACTTTTTCGATGAACCCAATTTTTATTCCGACAACGATGTTTTACTTTTACTTTTGATCCAGCCCCCCCTTCTGATGCTCGACAAGGTGAACGGAGGAACTTTGCTACCGCGTCGGACGAGATACCTTGCAGGAACACGAATGTCGTATACCTGCTGGACAAATTTCAGTGCTAGTGCAAAGGGAACGCTAGTAAGAAATACCAGTAGACTATTAATATCGCGGCACCTTTGCTCGACGAACACCGGAGAGCGGTCAGCCTACTCTCATCAAATGGAAGTCGTTTCGCATTGCATGACAAACCGTGAATCGTCCACAGGCTTTTATGACCTCGTCCTCGTCGGCCTAGCAACGTTTTTCGTACAACTCTGGTGCAAGAAGATTCAGTCGGTACTAGACCAGCACGTACAATTACAAGTCTTCGTCATCGGGGACAACATACAAGTCATAGCACAGCACCCCGCTCGGTAGTCATTGTCGTGCTCTTTAGGTTCGTGCGTTTCGGTCTTGCTTCGTTGCCACGACTCGGTTCTAGCACTACAAAAGCAGAAGCGCACGATGTGTGCTTACTTTTTGTACTCGCAATGCCATCGTCTAGGAAATTCTAACTCTAAGTCTTCACCTCGTTATTTTATCGCTTCACCCAGGTTTGTTTCGTCAAACTTACGTCCTCCACCCCCCGGATCTGTAATCATATTGAGAAATAAAACTACAACAACCCCATAGTTTACTTACTTACGACTTTCACCTTTCCTATTCCTACTCAGTTAAAAGCTTTTGTCTTTCGTGGTGACGTAGTTCTTCGTAACGAAAACGCTATTGCTTCAAAGACTTTCTGCACTCTGGTGTCTTACTCTTATCCACCTCGTCGCCCTGGTTCTTGTACTAAATTAATAAAGTTGATTAGCCACGAGCACGACCGTAAACTGGTTGCGTTGGCCCTCTGCCTCTTCTGATTGGAGGAGAGAGTAGCGGAAAACACTCAGGTACTAGCGGGCACATCACGACTGCCACCAGCAACGTGATCATCTTCATCCTACCCACGTCCTCGCACTAGAGACGATTCGGAAAGAACACAACACAGCGGGGTCAACAAGGCGTCAGTTGTGTACAACAGAAACAAGCACTCGATTACGATTTCCACCAGCCGCTGCCCATCGACTTGCAGGAGCGAACTCAACGAAGACGAAGGAAACTACAGTCCTGTTTAGGCTGGCACCCGAATAAAGAGCGAGCCGACCCTATCCATCGTAGAACCAGCTCCCGCTAAGGGTCGTTCAAGCTCAAGGTCAAAGTCAACCGCAAAAACCTTGCGGCAGTAAATCACGACCTACCTGAGAACGCCGACGGTAGAACAAAGCTCTTCTTGATGTCCACCTCTAGCACGACCTCTACAACTTCTACTTCTTTCGTCCCGCTGGTTGCCCATCAGCGCAAGATGTTGAGCATCATGGTCAACCACAAGACCACGACGACGAGCAGGATCATCTGGGCGGCCGCCAGTGTCGTGAGTTTGTTTGCGGAGGTTCAACAGCACTTGTTATTCAACAACATCCAGCTTGCTGCGGGGTTCCAGGTAAAGGAGCAAGAGGAAGCTGCGCAAGAACAGTTTTATTTTCGAGAAGAAAATAAGGTATGAACTGCAAAAGTATCGTACTAGTATAAACCAGCCATGCTCCGGCTACCGCCGGAGCGCGCGGCTGTTTGGCCGGGTTTGAACTGCTTGCGGACCGGACCACAACGACATGCATACTTAGGCCCCCTCAGCACCGTCTGCGCGCTTCCCGCGCCTAAGGGCGCTCTGCGCAGGGAGGAGCTACCACTAGCATTGGGGCAGAACAGGAGGCACCTAGATGCCACACCAGTCCGCTACGCATGCCTTTCGTTAATCAAGACGAACCAAGAACCGGCCCCACCCCATTCCCCGGCGCCGCTTTTTCAATGACTTCAGTGTGGGAGGGGGGCGCGAGAGGGTGGCGCGAGAGGGTGGCGCGAGAGGGTGGCGGGGGCTGGCGCCGAACAAAACAAGTCCGCGAAGGGCCTGCAATGCTAAATATGGGGAATACCATGCGGATTCGCGCCCGCCACTTTGTGTCTTTACCCTCTCGCAGACCCCTCGCAGACCCTCTTTTTTACCTCTTTTGGGGGTCCCCGCTAATAATCCGGCTATACTCGCGGGTAGAGGTCGACAGAGGTGGCCCAGAGGTGGCCGAGAGGGTGCGCGAGAGGTTGGCCCTTATTCGCGCCACCTCTCTCGCCCTCTGTCGACCTCTCGCGCCCCCTCTTTTTGACCTCTCTGCACCCTCTGAGGCACTTAGGCGCCGCCTTAAGGTGGGTCCTTCGGCGGGCTATACTCGCGCACCCTCTCGCCGACCCTCTCGAAAGGGGTCCCGCGCCACCTCTCCACCTCTGTCGACCTCTTTTTTACCTCTTTTGACCTCTTTTTGACCTCTCGGCCACCTCTTGTTTACCCTCTGTCTACCTCTTTTTTCGCATGAATATAATATATAGTAATTGAATGACAAATTACCTCAGCATGACAAATGCAATTTGTCATGCTGATTTGCCTTGGGAATGAGATTTGTAACGCATGACTGCAATTACTACGAGTACGATACTTTTGCACAGGATATAAGGAAGAACCCAGCAATACTTCTACAGCTGCTAGTACTTCTTCAAGTACATCAGCGACGTCGTCGACCAAAAGCGAAGATGTCAGCACCAGTGTCGCAGCCAGTGAGGCTTCATCTGCAGGAAGTGGGCAACTACAAGGTCCTGCTCCTCTTGCAGCGATAAAAAGGGGCAACGAAGATGTTGAACAAGTTCGTGGAGTGGAACAAGCGGCTGCCGCAGCAGCTCACGTGGAGGAGGGGGCATCACCAGCGGAAGATCATGATATAATTGCTTCTTCTTCTGCAAGACCAGCACCAGCATCAGAGCGAGCAGGAGAACAAGGACCAGACCCACCACCCCCGGGCGCGGCCACACCTTCAACCTTTGAAACGTCAGCCACCGGGAAAATCACGACTACCACTGCGCCACCTTCGAGGGGCGGCGCCGGGGGAACTGCGCCAGCTGTTGTACCAGCGGAAGATCCTCGTGGTGGAAAAACAAGCGATCACGACACGAAGAATGTCTTGCGACCCGAAGTAGGCAGCGCCGCGTCTCCTGGAGCAACATCTGCATCAGAGGGAGTTGCATCTTCATCAGGTCCGATGTGGGACTTCGATTACGACGAGGAAGATTACGAACAGGACGAGTCCCACCTGGTTGGCAGTTCGCAACAAATTTTATCCCGGCAGCTCGGGGCGCTCAGTGGACGACGGCCGGTGGGCGGGCCGGGGGGAACAACTACAACTCGTGGGCGACGAGAGCGAGCAGCCCCCGGAAGTAGTACAACTACTTCTAAGTATACGCACAAGCCGAAACATCATCAAGCCAACAAGAAGAGCGGTACTAAAACTTCTTCTAAAACCGGTAGGAGAAGAAGCGCAGCAGGAGGAGCTTCTGCGCCGTTGTCGATGTCGACAAAAACTACAGCGACAGCCTCCACCCCGGAGGATAAAATTATGTTGAACGCAAACAATACAAATACTACAAGAGAAAGCGGTACTGGAATTACAACGATGATGTCGCAGCTGCATGAATCCCCCGGCCAGATGAATCAGATCAACACCATGAACAGCACGAACTCGAACACCAAAAATGCCGCAAATAAAGCCACTCGTCTCACTTCTCAAGAACATGAACAGCCGGACCATGATGCTGTCAATCCTCAAGCTGACGACCCGTCCTCTGACAGCAGGAGCTCCTCGTTGCCCACGACAAGCAGGAGCACGACCACGATCTCATCGATGTTGCAGCAGGAGGAAACGAAGAATGCACATGGGCCGAGTGATGCAGCTGGTGGAGTGACTTCACCGCGTCGCGACAATGGACGACGAGATGAGGAGGTGCCGCAGCTTCAAGATGAAGATGTTGCAGAAGTGGGTCCTCGCCGGCGAAACGACATTCCCGAGGAGGGCTCGTGGATTCCACCGCGGCCTGAAGTCGCGGCTCCTCCCTCGGGCTTTGCAGTGACTGATGATCATGATCCACCACCAGTGCATAATCACGGTAGAAGATCACGTGGTCGGCGAACAGATTCACCCTCTGTTCCTCGTTCGTCTCACTCCACCTACAACTTTCGACATCGCGACGTCACGACGCGACCGCGTTCTGCTGCCTCGAGGAGAGCAGCTTCTGTCCAACGCCAGGCACCTGATGTTGGCTCCTCCGCCTCTACAGCTGCGTCCACTTCCAGCGTGCTGCAGAAGCAGCAAAGGCGAGAGCAGGCGTCTTGGATGAGCAGCGGTAGAGCTGCTAGGCCACCCGTCGGCGCCGCCGGTGCCCCGCCTCGTCCCGCAGGTGCTCCACAACCTAGAGGGCCAGCACGGCTGGGTGGACACACCAGCAGCAGCAGCGCCCTTGGTGGGAGCACGGGAACTACACTCCTCGGAGGAGGCGGAGGAACTCCAGCACGGGGTACTTATGCCATCCCTACCCAACAGTGGCCAGCACAGCCACGCGTCGTGAACGCCCTCAACGGCAACCCAGGACCCGGCGCAGCAGCTGGACGTCGAACCGATGACGATGGTATTGTCCGATACCATTCCGATCCTACTACAGGAGCCGGTGCCGCGTATTCCTACGGTGGAAGGAGTTCCAAACCAGTGCAGCCGGTTTTTAACCCTCCAACTGCGAGGCCGGCGGTTTTACTTGGAGCTAGAACTCCTGCCGGACAAGCAGGTGGACCACCAGCGCGCGCGACGGCAGGAGTTGGTCCCCCCGGGCCCGCCCTGACGGGTCTTGGTCAAATTTCTACGCAGCAGGGCGGGGCGTCGACAGGAATAAATCCAGTTCCCAACGGTGCTGTGCGGGTGCAGCTGGGTAATCAAAATCAACGTCTGCCGACTGGAGCTCCTGCACAGGCGAACCCCCTTGGGCCCGTCGTTGGGACGCGGTGGACGAACAACCCCAATGGGGCTGGTGCTGGTGGTCGTGCAGGAGCTTCAACCACAGCAGGAGGAGGTGGATCTTCATCGGTCGTCAATCCGGTGCCGTTCAATGCACGCCCACCTGCGCGTCGTCCCCCCGCACGCGTCGCATTCAGGCGGGACTCGCAGCTGGTGGATGATGAAGCGCCGACGCCGCCGGCGCGGCCCCCTACTGGGGGCGTTCTGGTCACCAACGGAGGGGCACCAGCCGACATGCAGCTTGCCCGCTACGAGGCGCCGTCCTCTATCATTCGAGCCGGCCGTTTCGGGACAGACCAGCCCAGGGAGCCAAGTCGAAAACAGGTCGAACAGCTGCTGCAAGAATTGGAAAGCGAATACACAGAATCAAAGCGGCCCGGCGCCGCCGCGAAGTCGGCCCAGGTGAAAAATGCGGTAGCACAGGTGGCCACGCTACTCGAGGAACAGTACCAGCTGAAAACGAATGCGGATGAGAAGATATCCTGAGCAAAAACTACGTCCCCACCCCATAGTCTACTAGATTGGAATAAATCTGCTAGGCAAATCAGCCAGCTTTGCTTGTTGCGCATGACAGGTTTGGCCTCGTAGTGTAATTCTGTTTAGTTTGTTCAGCAGCGTCACAGCTCTCGCCGATTCTGCTGGTTCGTGGAGCGCCGCAAATTTTTAAAGCACACGACTAGAAAACGCTTCTCATGGCGGGGCTCCGCATGGGAAGCACTTTGGGCATGCAGATTTGCGTGACAACTATGGGGAGGTGGGGGCGTTTTTACATAGGATAAAGCGGAAAGCGACCAACACACGTGGTGGCGGCGGTCAGCGATCTGCGCGGCCTCGTGACAGAACTCGGCGACCTCCACAACAACCTTGTTTTGGAGGTGCAAACTATTGACAACAGGGCGAGCGGATTTAACGCCGATGATATCAAGAAGAAAATCAATCCCCCCTCCCCGCCATATCTAAACGGAATTCTGTGATGCAGATTTGTGCTCACAAAGGCAAATCGGGTTTGTCATGCTGAAAGGGAAAAGATGCGGCCTGTAGTGCTGGGTGGCGTGGGAAAGCCTTTCATCTTCAGCATGACAGGTGGAGGCAGCTTCAGGAAGTGGGAAACAACATGACAAATTGCCTGCACTAAACGAGGCCACAGCTCCTGCGGCTCTTGGCCTTGTAGCAAAAATGCGAGTCGATAATTTGTGTACTACTCACCTACAGCGTCAGCACAATTCCCGTCTTCGATATGGGGAAAGAACGGGGGGATCTTTCCCTTTGATAGATGAAGAAGGTGACTTCTTGAAGGATCGTGGGTTTTATTGGGACCACGCCTGTTGGATCGCCAACTTGATTCTCACCGAAAAGCTCGCGACTGTGCGGCAGCATACGGCAACGCTTTTGAAGGAAGCCAACGAGAATCAACTTTGCGAGGGGTGCCTGCCGGACACCAAGCGAGGCGTGCAGAAGCTGATTGACGGGAAAAGCGTCAAACTTCCTCTGAACCGCGTGGAAGCCTTCTGCAACAAACTTCTCTTGGAAAACACGAGGCTCAACCGACCCCTGCTGAAGTTCAATCTGGAGCACGAAACGGAAAAAGAGCGGCGGGCCCGGGAAAACAAATTTAGATTCGCGGCGGAGAGCGCCGACCGGAAGGAGCGGAGAATGTTGGAGGACGCGGCTCGGGAGCGTCTGCGCGGGACGAGTGGTGCAGACGGAGCCGTTTATGAATTGCAAATATGTCTAGGTCTGGAAGGATGCAACTTGTGATGCGCATTTCACAACGCATGAAAATCTCTCATGCATAGGCAGCAAAAGTTGCGGTTGCCCACTTTCTGTTACCAAAATGGGGCATTTGTCATGCGGATTCGGCATTGCAGAAGCTTCTCGAAACCTGTGATGCTAGAGCTTCCATGGCGGACCTTCTGTGTCATGCAAAAGCAGCATGACTCTTCCAGACCCAGACATATTTGCAATGCATACCGTTGTGGTGACCCTGAAGCCGTTGCCGCCAAAGAGAAGGACGACCGCCGCAGGCGACACCGGGGTGATGCAGAAGTATGACGAATTGCGGGTATCAATTGCAAATATGTCTCGGTCTGGAAGAGTCCGAGGCTTGTCATGCTCTGCTAGCATGATTCCAAAGTCTGTCATGCACACTACCCAAAAGCCCCATTTTTCTGTCATCCAGAGCCGCGCTTTGTCATGCGGAAGCAGAATACACAATATCAATACCGTAGGTACTCGGAAACTTCTTGTCATGCCGAGCTGCAAGTTGAGGCGTCCTCATGGTTGTCCTACCCGCATCACAAGTTTCCAGACCCAGACAACATATTTGCAATGCATAGCGGGAGACCTGCTACAATGTCGACGACACAGCGATGTCGGGCCGGGCGGCGGAGTTCATGGCAGCAGCCGAGGTGAGGGCCAAGATACGGGCGCGAGAGCAGATATGGAAGTGTCAGAATCGAAATTGACAAAATCGAAAAACTTGCGATGCATAACATCGATACCAGTTGGAGCCTCAGTTTGCAAGCGGCGCATGACAAATTTCGGGAGCACCCAAATCCGGTCTGTCGTGCTGTTTGGGCAAAGAAGACTGCTCCTGTCGTGCTACTCTAGCGTCGCATTGCATACCCCTAAACAGGCTTACAGTCGGCCTCATTTGCCTTCTCCCCAATACAGGCCTCCAGTGCCCTACATTTTATGCATCACAATTTTTTCGACTTTGTTGATTTCGATCCTGACACATCCATAGCAGAGAGAGGGAACAAACCAAAACCGGGGCGGTTCGAACTTGGTTGAGTGCACGGACGTTTTCGACAACGTGTCCTGGACCAAATTGGACCAGGCTGCCACTAGTGAGAAGTGCCACAAATTATCGCGGGAGATCGAGGACCTCCTCGGGTGCAAGCCGGCCGTACGGGACCGGGGGGAGCCGCAGCAGTTGCCGGGGTTCCTCCGGTATCAACTGCAAAAATGTCTGGGTCTGGAAGGATGTAACCTGTGATGCGCATTTCAGAACTACACACAAAAATCACTCATGCATGGGTAGCAAAAGCTGCCCACTTTCTGTCACCACAGTGGGGGATTTGTCATGCGGGTTCGGCATTGCGGAAGCGAAGCTTCTCGAAACCTGTGATGCTAGAGCTTCCATACCAGACCTCCGGCGTCATGCAGAAACAGCATGACTCTTCCAGACCCAGACACTTTTGCATTTGATATCCGGCTGCCCGTGAAGGAGCTGAGTCTGACGGCGATCGTTGCCACCCAGTTCACCCGCGTGATGTATTCGCTTGCTGAACCGCCCCAGGTTGGTGCCCAGGATCTGCGCGACTGGCTTGCTGGAACGGAATGGGTTGTGAACGCCGTGTATGCAGTGCAAAAGCATCGTACTAGTTGTACCAATCGCATGAGGACAATGAATTTATTCTCAAAGAACAAGCAGGTAAGGAAGTCTTTTTTGTCATGTGGATTCAATTACAAAACCAGATCTTTCTCTTTGCCATGCGATTAGAACTACGTGAAGTTGCGCGATGCTTTTCCTGCGGATACCGTTCAGGCGTTCCAAGAGAAGATGCAGGAATTTTTCGAGGAAGTTGTGCCCGAGGTGATGTCCGGGCTCTTGTCGGCGCAGATTTCGGTGTGGATTGAGACGCTGGACACCAACAACGACGGGCTGGTGTGTCCCAACGAAATCAGCACGCTGCTGATCAGCGACCAGGTGCAAAAGCATGTGATCGACCCCCTGAAAAGCCTGGTGGAGGCCATTCCCGTGCCGGGCCTGCCCAAACTCATCTCGGAAACGGTGCAGCGGGTTTGGCAACAGGCGTCGAGCCTGATGATGATTTTTCTCGACTCGACCTTTGCCAAAGCGGTGCACAGAATTGCGCAGGACTTCGCGGTATCAACTGTAAAAATGTCTGGGTCTGGAAGAATTCATGTTTGTCATGCTTGTCTGGCATGACTCTTAATTTAACAGATTTAAGACTTAAATCTGTCATGCACGTTACCCAAGAGCTCTGTTTTTCTGTGATGCAGAAGCGCAGTTTGTCATGCAGAATACGCAACACCTAGGAGCTCAGAAACTTGTCATGCTGAGCCAGCATCTGTAGCCTCATCATGAGACTCCACCCAGCATCACAAGTTTCCAGACCCAGACATTTTTACACTTGATGCGCGGCGATTCTTATGGGTGGGGCTGTTGGAGGTAGTTCTTCATCAGCTCGTATTGTGAGGAAAAATCTCCCCTCCCCATACCAAAAAGGGGCACTACTGAAAATCTGTGATGCTGATTTGCGACCTCAAATCGTCCCTGTATTGCAAGAGGGCAAAGCCAGAGAAACAGCCGCGTTTCGCAGGTACTTTGTAATGCTCTATCGCCTACAGAGGACGCGCCTGCCTTGCTAGGCACCTACAGCAAGACGCCCCTACTCAGGCACTGCATCTGCCTGCAGTCCTCTACTGCAACACAGTTTGGATTTGTGTACACAAATCCCGCATCACAGATTTCCCTTTTGATATGGGGAGGGGGGATTTTTCACTTTGATAGCTCGAGCTGCGCCGTGGTCCAGGAGCTCCTCATTTATGGAGAATTTTGAAGATGCAGGGAACATTTTCAATGCCACTTCAACATCTCCTTCTACCTGGAGCGGCGCCGGCAGCGGTACAAGCGCAGCTCCCACCTCATTTTTGGAACATCTCCAAGCGAGCGCGGCAACCCCGGCCAAGGATGGAACATCAGCAACTTCGGACGAAGAGAACGCAACTCCTTCCACCACCAGTGAGGGGTCATCCTCATTGGTAAGTGACGGCATCAGTGACGAAGAGAGTAACAGCAACAGCAATCATGCGGTCCCCGGAGGAGCAGGAGAGGACGACCATGACGGGACGCAGCAAGAACAATCTTTGTTGCAAGAAGGTCGTCGCACTGGTTCTTTGCTCTCGGCCGGTGGTCCGCCTGGGCCGCGGCAACCGAGCATAGCGGGGGGTGGTGTACCCAGATTCCCTTCCGGCTCTTCTTCTGACGACAGCGGAGAACTTTATCATCAAATGCTGCAACGAAGTAAAGAGCACAGCTTTGACGATTTGTCCAAAAATTTGAAGATGGATCTAGAACGAGCGGATCCGAAAAAAGTTTTCTGTGGTGGTGCCACCGGAGCAGGCCGTTTCGATTGTGTAATGCCGAAACAAGAAGCCGCAGAGTACCGGAACGAGGTGGCTGCGAAAACGCTCCGGACTTTGTTCTATGCACTGCAAAAGTATCGTACTCGTATTGCTATCACATGGTGCATTACAAATCTTTTTGTTAAGTCAAATCCGCATTGCAAATTTTATTTCTCATGCTGGGGAAATTTGCAATGCATTTATGCGAGTGCGATACTTTTGCAGTTCATACGTTCCCGGCCTATGTGACCGGAGCGACGACAAACGATTGGATCTCTCGCGCCGGAAAGATCAAGGACGGCTTGATTAACATTTGGTGCTTTCCCACCCCGTATCAAACGTAAAAATATCTGGTTCTGGAAACTTGTGATGCTGGGTGGCGTCTCATGATGACGCCACAAATGCTGGCTCAGCATGACAAGTTTCCGAGCTTCTAGCTGTTGCCTATGATTCTGCATGTCAAACTGCGTTTCTGCATCACAGAAACATGGAGCTCTTGGGTGACCACGTGCATGACAGATTTACCAGTCATGCCAGACAAGCATGACAAACATGCATTCTTCCAGACCCAGACACTTTTCCACTTGATACCCCGAAATCCATCGCCAAACAAGTGACCAGCATCGCCAAGCAAGCGAGCGACGCCCTGGAGGGGATTGTAGAACCAATTGTCGGCGGGGGCGCGAGGGGGGCCGCTGCCCCCTCCGAAGCGGAGAAAAAGACGAAAAAGGAAAGAAAAGAACATATCGAATGCAAATGTGTCTGGCTCTGGAAGGATGCGAGGGCTGTCATGCTACTTCGGCATGACTCTGAACTCTGTGCTGCGTCACCGCAAAGCGCTCCGCTTGCCTGTCATGCAAAAACGCAGCTTCTCATGCGGAGTACTCAACCCGGAACCACGGAAAAACTTGTCATGCTTGGCAGCGCATTACAGTGTGCTCACTATTCCCTTCCTTGCGTCACAAGTTTCCAGACCCAGACAAATTTGCAGTTGATAGGACAGCAAAAAAGGCAAAACCTGGAGAAAGAGCTGCAACTCGCAGAGGTCGCGACGAGCGTCTGGCGCCGGTTTTCGCAACATTTCCGGAGGCTTATGACACTGCACAACTACTCCCCCTCATTTGTATTGCATTAACAGCAATACAAACCCAAACGCCAGCGACCCTGGAGCCTGTGCATGACAAGAAATTTATGTGCCTACTGTAGTACTGCTTGGGCCTTCGAAATTCGTCATGCAAACCTTGCCACAGGCGGGAAGTGACTGGATCTGGATTTGGGATTTTGGAAGACAAATGACGGGGAGAGGGAGTAGTTGTGCACTCGCATAAAGCACATCAGTTCCGCGGAGTTCGGAAAAAAGATCAAGGCCGTGCTGCGGGAAAATTTGTCCCAAGCCTTCCAAATCGGGTATCAAATGCAAATATGTCTGGGTCTGGCAGAATGAAACTTGTGATGCTGAACTTGGATTCCGAAAAAATCTGTATTGCATAAGCAGCAAAGAGAACGTAATTTGTGCTACGCGGAGAGAGCGTTTGTCATGCGGAGGAGGCATCAAGAAGCCCTCAACAAATCTGTGATGCT
Source organism: Amoebophrya sp. A120 (assembly GCA_905178155.1). Classification (NCBI taxonomy): domain Eukaryota; class Dinophyceae; order Syndiniales; family Amoebophryaceae; genus Amoebophrya; species Amoebophrya sp. A120. Next base: position 2,532,226 of record CAJINV010000009.1, on the reverse strand, counting down.
AGGGCATGCATCTCCACCGACATCATGGCAGCTCATGCAAAACGTGCATGACAGGTATCAGAATCTTCCGGAGGACCCAGATATTTTTACAATCCAAATCGGGGGAAGTCTGTTTAAATCCAGAACCAACCAGGAGACCGGCCAACAGGAAGCCAGCATTCCGCAGAAGATATTGGATGGTATGCAGCAGCTGCGCGAATGGTTCGACTGGTCGGCGGCGCCCGGACCAGACGAAAACTTCCGGGAGTGATCCAATTATGCAATACAAATTTCCCGTACATGTACAAAATGAAAATGCATCACAAATTTCGCCAATTTGGGGTGTAAAACTTGTCATGCTAAAGAAGGAGCGAAGCCGAGTTTTGCTTTTGCCATGCAGAGGCAGCAACTGTACCTGTACAGGAAATTTACTGTGGATAGCAATCCGCTGAGTTTGCCGAGGGGACGTTGCGCAAGTCGCTTGCGCAAGGGGTCGAGCATATCCTGTGCAAAAGTATCGTACTCGTATTGCAGTCATGCATTACAAATTTTTTTCTGAAAGCAAATCCGCATATACAAATTTCTATTTCATTTCTCATGCTGAGGAAATTAATGCATTTATACGATTACGATAACGATACTATACTTTTGCAATGCATAGAGCACGCTTTTGAACTAAGGGGCGGGTTTCAGAATGCGATCGCGAGTCTCCCGCAGCACCTTGTGGAGAAGTTAGACGATATCCTGAGTAAACACGTACCCACACCAGAGTCAGGATGAGGATTTTGCAACACAAACCTAGGAGTTTTGTGGGTCACGCATGACAAGTTGCACTAATATGCAGTGTAGTGCAGGTTAGCAAGTGCAGCCGCGTCACAGATTCATCTGCTCATCCTGTTCACAGCATCACAAACTCCATAACACGATTGGAAATGGCTCTCATGGGGATGCGCATTACGAGTCTTCCTGTCTTTGCAAATCTGCATTACAACTCTGGCGTGGGTACCTTTTTACTCAGGATAGACGACTTTAAGAAAGGCGTTCACTCGTGGATCAATCGATTCCGGAAGAGTACGATCACGTCCCTGTGAAGTAGAATTTTAGTAAAGCGACCTTGTTATCGTGATTTCACAACTACGAGAAGGTCGTTTAATATCTTGATGGCGAATATTTTATTATACAAAAACTCGAGACACTTATTTTAAGAACACCAACACGACAATGCTCTCAGTTCGCCCTGCTACTGTGCTCTATTCAAACTTCCCTTTGGGATTTTACTTTCTATATATAAAGTCTGTTGCTCAAGCGGGACTGTAAAAATTTTCTTTTTGACACTGCACTATCAGTACGATTACCAAAGTTTTACGTGTGACGGCTAGAAGATAATCTAGTTCTATCGACGTCCCCATTTCGTATACAAATTCAAAATTTTCTAGCTTTTTTTCTTTTTATTTTCGCGAGTATGCATGCCTACAAGTACAAGTAGGTACAACTTTTTCGAACCCAATTTTTATTTCGACAAGAGCGATGTTTTACTTTTACTTTTGATCCAGCCCCCCCTTCTGATGCTCGACATGATGAACGGAGGAACTTTGCTACCGTGTCGGACGAGATACCTTGCAGGAACACGAATGTCGTATACCTGCTGGACAAATTTCAGTGCTAGTATGAAGGGAACGCTAGTAAGGACCAGTAGACTAATATCGTGGCACCTTTGCTCGACGAACACCAGAGAGCGGTCAGCCTACTCTCATCAAATGGAAGTCGTTTCGCATTGCATGACAAACCGTGAATCGTCCACAGGATTTTATGTTGACCTCGTCCTCGTCGGCCTAGCAACGTTTTTCGTACAACTCTGGTGAGTATTAATTTAGTCGGTACTACCAGACCACGTATAATTCCAAGTCTTCGTCCTACGTGGCTTTTTTTTACCATGACGGCATACAATTCATAGCCCGAATGGTTCGACTGGTCGGCGGCGCCCGGACCAGACGAAAACTTCCGGGAGAGTCTGTAGGAAGTGACAGAAGTTGTGGTCAATGTTTTGCATTTTACTTTTTTTTAATTTTTTACAATTTTTCAAAAAAGTTTTTTGAGTTTTTTTTTTTTGCAATTTTACTTCGGAGGTGGCGTCTCTGTCATCGTCATGCAGGCGAGCATGCTGCTGAGTATACAACAAGTACAAGTGGTAAGACTGCCGACGCCAACTTTCAACATAGCGGCTCCATTTCAATGGACGCACATTACAGCTACTGCTACGACTATCCAAATGCATGAGTTATTTTTTTGCTCTTCTCTATCTCTGCAGAAGAACGAACAACAAGTGTCCATTCCTTTTTCATTTTCCCCTTCTTTCCCCTAGTCATAATTTTGTTTCTGTTGCATTTTTTTTTGTACATTTATTCTTGTAATCGCAGTTTGTTTCACTTTTTCATAGCAGTTGTACCGAATCCACATGATCCACTACCAGTTCAGGCGACCGCTATTGTATTCACAAATCCTTTTTGTTTTCATTCATAAACTTTTTCGGAGTCCTCACAGGTGCATAACTAAGGCAATCATGATCATCCCTGAAGACAAAAGACGCACTAGCATGCGCATGATGAAAATAAAAGTACATTAAGAACAACAAGTGTAAGTGACCTTTTCAGCACACGAACCTCCTCGCGGCTACATTTTGAAACCAAAAGCCTTGATAACTCTGAAAAGTATCAAATGTGCAGTGTTCTTGGGCGAGGATCCCGCCGGGGCCGCGACGTGGTTTTGCTACTCGAAGAGTAGGCTTCGGCAGCCAGGCTTCCTATACGAATTTATTTCGTTCTCTCTTGTACAAACTGAGTGCCAAACAAGTCGAGCAGTGCGGTCCGTTGGAGCGTTCGAAGATGGTGTTTACACGAAGAAATGTTGCGTTGATTGTAGTTGAGAGGGTTCGTCTTGTCGCGCCGTCGTTTTGTCAAAAAGAAGTGTGCCGCTGCCGTGTTATCATCTGGCAACCAAACTTTCACTTTCTTGATTGAATTCTAATAGTCCTTACACGACACTTACACTTTGATAAGTGAGCAGCTGAGGCGGAACGGGCACCAGGCTCGGGAATCAAACTGAGCAACGGCCCCGGTACTAGTGGTCCTCGTGTTCCTGTAGTTTCCATTTTCTTTCAGTTTCAAGATTTCGACTCCCCGCCTTGGCCTCGTCAGGCTGCCCCATTTTTGTTGTGGCTTTTAGTAGAGCAAGGCCAAAAACATGTCCTCCTCGTCTCTGTTGTTGGATTGCCTGGCCCCCTTTCTCGTAGCCGCTCAGGACGATGAGGATCGTCGTGTTCTTGACGCGGAGCAGAGCACAAGCAGGCCGCTGTTGCAAAAGCACACAGCTGATAACTACGAATCCAGAACCACCGGAAACCGCCGCCGAGGTGAGCCCCCCACGAACTGGAACGTCCGCTGCAGCGAGGCACAGAGGTTCTGCGACGCAGTGCGAGACAACGAGGACCGTCAACGTGCTGAAGAAAGCAAATCCGGCACAATTGTAACCATAACGATCCGAGCCTTCCTTTCCCACACACTCGATGCGGACTTTTCCCACGACAGAGCGGTAGCTGACTCTGATTTTTTCGTAGCTCCGGAACGATTTGGGATCCCAGTTCTCTTTCCGAAATTGAAGGTAAGGACGAATTGCTTTTTTGCGTTTTTTTTTCTCCAGCATAAAAGCGATGCTTTGATCATGTTTATCTTGTTTATTCGGGATGAAACAAATTTATCATTTAGCACTCAATAGCCCTCTGGTCATTCCTCTACACGACCCATTGAGACGCTGATGTCTTCGTTTTGTTTTTTTGTTCTCGTGACGTATAGATACATTCTTTCAATAAAAAACGAAGGTCCTTATCTTGACCGGTTGCAGGCTGAAGACTTTCGACCACCTCGGCCCGCTGACAGATTTAACGCAGTTGCTATCCTGTGCAAAAGTATCGTGCTCGTAGTAATTGCAATCATGCGCTACAAATCTTTTTCTAAAGGCAAATCCATACAATCTTTCATTTCTCATGCTGAGGAAATCATTTGTAATTATGCATTTATACGAGTACGATAGGATACTTTTGCAATTCATAGTTGTTTATCTCCGACAATGAGCTTTTCACGATTCCCGAAACCATAGCAAGCTCTTTCCCTGCGCTGGAGTTTCTCGACCTGGCCGGCAACAGAGTAACTTCCTTCGTGGAGACGGGGAAACTCGCGACGCTGCCGAAATTGAGGAGTCTGGATTTGGGGCGGAATCCAATTTTATCGGCGATAAAAAGCAGCAATCAAAGTAAAAGCAACAGCTCTACTACGTTCTCTTCATCGTCTCCCTCAGCGTCCTTATTGCACGATGATGATGTTCTTCGGCAGCAGCTTCAAATCGAGTACCAAATTCTGTACCTTGTACCGCAACTCCAGCGTTTCAACCAGAAGGAAGTTGGAAAAACGATCCAGAAGCAAGTCCGGGCTGGAATCTTGCCCACGGCAACGGCAGCAGACTGCATGCAGATACAAACTGCGCGGGAGGTGGTGGTAAAAAACCAAGAACGATTGTCCCTAGAGGACCACGGCGCGGACGAGGTGCTCATGTCTTCAGCTGCGACACCAAATGCGGAAGCGGATGCAGCTGCTGAGCAGAAAAATAAGACGACCAAATACAACCACGGGCGCTCTGAGGATCAAAGTCGTCACGGTGGCAATGAAGATTACTTCGAGGAGGTGGGGGAGGAGGCTGCGGCTATCTCTCGCGTGGAAGCGGAGATTTACGACCTGGAGAAGGAAATTCTCGCGTCTACCACGAGGACCACCGCGCCGAAGACAACGTTTTTTCCAAATTACCAGTCCGGTGGGTCATCCTCCAGTACTGCGCGGTCTGCGAGGAAATGGAGGCAAGAGGAGGAACAGCAGCAGCACACGCAGCGGGAACAAGATTTGCATCAAATAAACCCTCACGACTCTAAACACGGCCACAAAATGAACAGCGACTTCCACTTCCGCCAAAAACTACCCCCACCGGTGCTGTTTATGAATGACGGGGGCAGTAGTTCGTCGAATAAGTCGTCTGGTGCACCATCGAAGTCCTTGAGTAGCAAGTCTTCGGCGAGCAGTGGTGGAAAAAAATCCTCGTCCTCCTCTTCTGCCCCCTCGGGAGGTGGAGGTGGTGGTCCTGGTTCGCAAAGCCAAGAGCAGCAGCAATGGGCTGATGCTGAGACGCATCAAGACGGAGAGGAGAAATTCTACGACCCCCGGCCGACGTCTGCTTCTGAGAACGGAGGAGTACACGCCACGACCAGAAGTAGTGCTGCAAGCCGCGGGGAGGCCGTACCAGGAGAGCAACAGGAAGGAAGTAGAATGGGTGGAAGATCAACATCTTCCCGTATTCAAAACTTCTCGGTGAACAGAGCTAGCGCGAACGAAGTAGACAAGGGGTTTGTAGAAGAGAGTGACGAAGAGGTGGCTGCAGCGCAAGTTGACCACCGCAAGACAGACCAAATCCGAGCAAGTGCCGCGTCTCGGACGAGTGCAACATCAAGAAGTGCCGGAAACAATGGAAGTCGCGCCGGCTCAGCAGTATTACAACAGGGCTCGCTTTCTTCAGCTTCATTTGCGCAACATCAAGACCACGGAGCCGCGCAAGACGAGATGAATCAGCCGCCTTTTTTCACGGCGTTTGAAGCATCGCCGAGCGGCGCGCCGTTTGAAGGACCACAAGTGGAGGATCTCAGTCCCATAAACGCGTCGGGGCATTCGAAGCCAGGGATGTTGAACTACAACGCGCTTGGCGATTATCCCGGAAAAAACAACCGTCCCCATCCATTTCATGCATGACAAACACAGGACATCATACATTTTTTGCATGACAAATTGGATAGGGGTTCGTTGTTGTTTTTTTTTGTGGATAGCGACTCGGTGCTGCTGCAGTCCGTTTCGGCGGAAGCGACGTGTATGTGCTTTCTAATCTCTGTTCAGTTTTGATGACTCGTGCTTCTTTCTTTATTTACTCAAAAATCTCAAACGACTCCATCTCGAAGATGCCCTTTGTTGAGGCATTACAATCAAACCTCGTCCCTATCCGTGCAATTTGCGGATTATACTTCCAAAATTAACTCAGCCCCCTCGTCCTCCCGTGTTCGGAAAGCGCACTTTGACCTTCTCCACCGCATGATCTCCCCGAGTCACGAGAGGCGCCGTCCCAACCGAGTTCACCATCCCAGCGGGTTCGGGTTTGGGTTTGAACCGAGAGGCAGGAAAACTTCTACGCCAGGAGGAATAGATCATCAGTACCACAATCGTCTGCAAAGTACCAGTCCTCACGAAGAAGTCCGCACGATTTCGCCTCTGGATGAGCGGCCCGATGGGTCTCTTGCGTACCAACTGCAGCAGCTCCTCTCGAAACCGGAGAACGAGGAGGTGGTTCGGTTGGCGCTGCAAAAAGCCGGCTATGCAATACAAATTTCCCGTACATGTACAACATGCAACATCACAAATTTCACCATTTTGGAGCGTAAAACCTGTCATGCTAGACTAGGATCGAAGCCAAGTTTTGTCATGCAGAGACCGCATCTGTACGTGTGCGGGAAATGTATTGTGGATACCGGTCGGGATTTTTCCATCGACCCGAAAAATTACTTCGAAAATAATGGAATGAAGGACGGAATAACGGTATCCAAGAAAAAAACTGTGTTAGTGTAGGTGTCTTGCTGTGACAGCATGACAAATCGGTTCTGCATGATAGACAAAGCCTGTCATGCGCACCTAGTAAATGAAAACACATCAAGAAATAGAATAGGATTTTATGGTTGGTTAGCATGACAAGCACAAGTGTAACAGTGTTGCACGCTTCGCATCACAGACTTACACTTACACAGTTTTTTTCTTGCATAAACGGGTAACAGGAAAATGATTTCTAAGCAGAACCTGATCCGGCAACTGCTGAAAGAGCCGAGCTGCTTCGTCGACGTGTTCCTCCAGCTTTATCGAGCAAAAAAGTGTTTATCGTTATCGAAAAATTCGCAATCGAAAAAAAGACCACTTTTTACCGGGTCGCAAAAAATTCGATAACAGCGGAGGTTTTTGGTCACTTTTACGCTGCAGTACCGCCGTGCCTGGCGTTTGTTATCGAATTTCCTTGTGGTCGCGCCCTCAAATTCGATAACAGCGACGATTTTTGGTCACTTTTACGCTGTAGTCAGCACGGCCCCGGGCGTTTGTTATCGAATTGGTTTTGGGTCCATGGCTTTCTGTAGCGCCCGAAACCAATTCGATAACAAACGTCCTAGCACGGGCTAATTACAGCGCAAAAGTGTCCAAAAATGGTCGCTGTTATCGATTTTCATTTTGGACTCCTAGAAAATTCGATAACAAACGCTAGGCACGGCGGTACTGCAGCGTAAAAGTGACCAAAAATGTTCGCTGTTATCGATTTTTTCGCGACCCGGTAAAAAGTGGCTTTCTCTGCGATTGCGAATTCGATAACGATAACACTTTTTTCTTCGATAAGCTTTGCTTGCACATCATCGAGGAAAAAGAAAAGCATCACCTACAGCAGTACGGAAAAGACCACTTTCCCTTCGGCTACCCCGGGCACGGCGTATCAAATGTAAAAATGTCTGGGTCTGGAAGAATGCATGTTTGTCATGCTTGTCTGGCATGACTCTTAGATCTGTCATGCACGTTACCCAAGAGCTCCATTTTTCTGTGATGCAGGAACGCAGTTTGTCATGCAGAATAGGCAACACCTCGAAGCTCAGAAACTTGTCATGCTGAGCCAGCATTTGTGGCCTCATCATGAGACGCCACCCAGCATCACAAGCTTCCAGAGGACCCAGACATTTTTACATTTGATACGGCGCGCCGAAGTACTATCTTGGTGGACGCGGCGGGGGGCGACGGAGTCGCAGTGGGAGTAGGAGTAGGGGAACAAGAAGTGCTGCTGCATCGCCATACGAAGAACAATTCGGTGGTGAAGAGAACAACTATTCTAATTCCTACGTCTTCCCTCCTGGCACGAATTCTAATTTGAAAACGCCGGGTGTTGCCGCCGGGACCATTAGCAGGACACAAAAACACAAGAATTTTGTTCCAGCGAACGCTGAAGAGTTGTCGGAGATTCGCCAGGAAACGGTGGCGCGCTTTCTGGAGTCAAAAAAGTTCACTGCGGCGAATTCAAAATCCACAGAAAACGATAACTCCTCCTCTTCCCGACGGGGCTATTTGGATGATGAAGAGGACGAGGACGAGGAGCCGTTGGGACCACAGCTTTTTCCGAATTTGAGTGCGCGCAGGGAGAATTTGAAAAAAATGTGCCTTCCGAACCGGCTGTTCAGAGCCGCGGCCAGGAGGCAGCAGGTACATACTAATGTTTTGATTTTTTTTGTAAGTGAGTGTATTTGTGATGCGGAGATGCGAATGCGAAACTTACACAGAAATGCACCAGATGCAATACAAAAACAAATTATCCCACAACCACTACAACATCCAAATAGGAGCAACCCATCCACGCGCGTTGGCAGACCCGCTACGACAATATGGGGCTCTCAAGCGTTACATTCTCAACTGTTACATGAATTTGTCATGCAAAATTCCCATGAGTTGCCAGAAGATTAAGGTGCTTCGCATGACAAATTCTCGAAAGGTTAAACAGCATCTAAATCTGTTGCAAATTAAATTTGTGACGCGAGACTCGCAAGCTTGCCCCTTTCCATATTGCTGCTCTTGCATCACAAACTCGTGTAACAGTTGAGAATGTAACGCTTGAGAACGCCATAGACAACGACCCAGAGCTGTGGAATCCGCACGACGACAGTTCCTTGTCTTGGTTCCAAAAGTATCACAGGAAAAAGTTTTAACGTTAACGGGATTTGTGATGCAGTAACGCACCACAAAACGTGCCCAAATTTGTCATGCATAGCATGTGTTAAGCAAAATTTGTCATGCATATTTGCAATCTATGAAAACCGCTAACGTTTAGCACTTTTCTGTTTGATAAAAAGCCGAACTCGCCAGAGGAGAGGGCCAACGAGCACCAGTTGCACTATTACCATTTCGGAAAACCGGGAGCAGGAGCAGCGGGTGCTGATGCTTCAAAACACCACAGGCATCAGACCCACGACTACTCGACTTCTTCGCGGCATAACTTACCACGTGCAGTAGAGCGTGATGAACACCGAGCCAATGGTGGTCCCCACTACGCACAATCAACCTCAATGAGCAGGTCGAAGGCTTCACCGAAGGAAAAAACGAGAGCAAGAAGTCCTGCAGGCGGGGATATGATCTCGGGTACTACTTCTGGAGCGCAGCTTCTTGGCAGCGCCGCATCACAAGGCGGTCGCAGCACGCCCCTCTACTCCAACATCGACTACATGGGTCCAGCGTTGACCGCTACTACCCCTGGGTCGCGAACCGGAAAGACCGGCAAGAATCGAACAAGAAGTCGACCCCAGATGACGAATCAGCTGCAGATGACCTCCCGGGAACAAGAACCCTGTTTCGACGAAAGCAGCATCTACAGCCGGGATTTTTTTGACATTCTCGGCACCACTGCTAGTAAAAACAGCAAGGCGAAACAAGCCTCGGCTGCCGCCTCCATTGTGAATGCGATGAGCATGTCCGCGAATCCAAGATACCAGTACGGGTCGACGCAACCGCTCGTCAACGCGAAAATCATTCGGGGGAACCGGCATCGACTGGGGAATCCGCTTATCAACTGCAAAAGTGTCTGGGTCTGGAAGATTGCGAGAGTTGTCATGCTTGTCTGGGATGACCAGAAGAAAAACAAAAAGTTTGTGATGCGTCGTGGCCAAGAAGAGACCCTTTTGTCTGTGATGCAAAAACGCAGTTTGTTATGCGAAAAACGCAACACAGCGAAGCGCAGATATTTCTCATGCTTGGCTGGGCATTACAGAACATTCACTATTCCCCATGCAGCATTACAAGTTTCCAGACCCAGACATATTTGCATTTGATACCTCTGAAGGGAAGGGATGTTGGGGTGGTGCCGGGAACGGGAATAGGGAGGAAGCACTTGATTGGAGGGGTGTGGAAGTGACATGGATGAGTATTAATTTTCATCGTCGAGAATGCCAATGCGAAGGCAGGCTCCGTCGCATTGACATGCATTTTTGGCAGATGCGAAGAGCAGGACCATGGGGATGGGGAAGTAGCCGGTCTATGACTAACCACAACCGAAACGATCGATGGCGAAGAGGTCGCGCATCTCCAAAGAGACGTGTGCTTCGTGCGAGGTCTGGCGCGTTCAGGAGAAATCTCGAAAGGGATGAAATGTGTTCGATACATATTTTCGTTTTGAGGGGTGCATACAGAGATTCAAACATAAAAAAAAAGAGGACCGTCATCAACTAAGGCGAGCGCGAGCGCGGAGCAGAAATGCAAATAAAGCTAAAGCACTGGCTGGCTCTGGCAACATCGGGGGCGAGCGAAAAATTGAATTGCACATCAACAGACATCACGAGAAGTCTTCATATGCCTGGTTCATCCGGAGAAAAGTGATGATCATGTACACACGTATTGAGCGAGGCAAAAACAACAAGCAACTGCAGATGCTTGCGCAACCCAGTTGTAGTAGGCTTGTCTGTTTGTAAGATGATGCGGGGACTAGTAGGTGTATGAGAAATAAAATAACCCTGAAGTATACTACTTACATGTTAATAAGCAGGACCTCCTAGTAGTGCCCACAGTAGAAATTTAAAATTTTCTAATCCTCATAACATTTCTTGCCTCACAAGAAAGAAAAACTACTCATGACCCATTTCGCCCACGTCGGCGCGCACTGCGCATATCCCGGTTGCCACCAGCAAGATTTCCTCCCCTTTACCTGCGTCCGCTGCCAGCTCGTTTTATCCACAGTAAATTTCCCGTACACATACAAATGCAGTCTCTGCATGACAAAACTTGCCTGCAATCCTAGTCTAGCATGACAAGTTGGACACTGCAAGTTAGCGAAATTTGTCATGCACTTTGTACATGTACGGAAAACGAAAATTTACATTGCATGCGTTTTCTGCCTCGACCACAGAAGGGAAGAAGACCACAACTGCAAGGGCACCGCCGGCGTTTCCCGACAGGTGATCATTTGCCCAATCTGCAATCTAACAATTCAGAAAGTCCCGGGCGAAGACGAAAATGTCACGTGGTTGCGACACGCCAACACGCCCGGGCTGTGCCGGCCGGCAGGTGCAGGAGCATCCGCAGCTGGTGGTATAAACTCGCGGCGAAACAGTGGCGGATCGCAGTCTCCGGATGCTGGTGGAACAAATAGCAACAATAAGTGCGTAGGGGACGGGAATTGGGAGGAAGCACTTGATAGGAGGGGTGTGGAAGTGACATGGATGAGTATTAATGCGAATGCGAAGGCAGGCTACGTCGCATTGACATGCATTTTTGGCAGATGCGAAGAGGACCATGGGCAAGTAGCCGGTCTATGACTAACCGCAACCGAAACGATCAATTGCGAAGAGGTCGCACATCTCCAACGAGTCGCGTGCTTCGCGCAAGGTCTGTCGCTCTCAGGAGAAATCGCGAAAGGGATAAATGTGCTCGATGCAGATTTTCATGTTGAGGGGAGTACACAGCGAGTCAAAAAGAAAAAACCGTCAACTGAGGCGAGCGCGAACGCTGAGCAGAAATGCAAATAAAGCACTGACTGGCAACATTTGGGGGCGAGCGAAAAACTCAATGTGCATCAACAGACATCAAGAAGAGTCTTCATCGTCCGCCTGGTTCATACGGAGAAAAGAACTGACGATCATGTAGGCACGTATGGAGCGAGGCAAATACAACAAGCAACTGCAGATGCTTGCGCAACCCAGTAGGCTTGTCTGTTTGTAAGATGATACCACGGGGAGTATGTGTATGAGAAAAAATTATAAAAACCCTAAAGTTGTAATTGTATACTAGCTACATGATCAGGACCTCCTAGTTGTATCCCAAATAGAAATTTTTCTAATCCTCTTCGCATTTCTTGTCTTCACGAGAAACAAGAACCACTCATGACCCATTTCGCCCTATCCCACGAAAAAAGTGTTACAGTTGCACATTTGTTGTCAATTCCGCAACACAAGTTTTCTCTGCATGAGAGAGAGAACTTGCAATGCAGAAAACATAAGGGAAAACAGGAAGGAAATGAGGATCCAAAGCATTTCCTGCATGAGAAAGGCTGTCTGTGATGCCGGTCTTGCATAGACTATGTGTGTAACTGTAACACTTTTTTCTGGTCATACGCCCACATCGGCGCACACTGCGCTTTCCCGGGGTGCCACCAGCAGGATTTTCTGCCCTTCACCTGTATGAACTGCAAAAGTATCGTACTAGTATGAATTGCATTACAAATTTGCTCAGCATTACAAACTAAATTTGTAATGCGGATTTGCCTTAGGAACCAGATTTGTCATGGATGACTGCAATTAGTACGAGTGTGATACTTTTGCACAGGATAACCTGCGTCCGCTGCCAACTTGTTTTCTGCCTCGACCACAGAAGGGAAGAAGACCACAACTGCAAGGGCACCGCCGGCGTTTCCCGGCAGGTTATCCTGTGCAAAAGTATCGTACTCGTACAAATGCAAGTCTTGCATTTTTACAAATCTTGTCTTCAAGGCAAATCTGCATTACAAATTTTATTTCTCATGCTGAGGAAATTTGTAATGCATTTGTACTTGTAGTTATACTAGTACGATGCTTTTGCATTGCATACGAGGGCCAAAGGTACTATTTACGAATGTGCTTTTTGTTCTTGAGGTTATTCTGCATGACGAAGTAGGAATCGCGAGTTTGGTTTTGTGCAACACAGACTGGTGGATTTCTTTTTGCGAAGAAAGTAGAAAGCCGAGGACACTTGTTCCGAGCATGACAAATTTAAACCACTATACTTCCTTCCGCATTATAATTACAAATTGAAATTCCAGGTGAGTTGTCGGAGGGCGCTTACAAGATCACGTTGGAGGGGATTCCGAACGACATGACCTGGACCGATATGCAAGAGCAATCTTCCGGCTCTTGATCGTAGAATGAGAGTTTGTGATGCAGAACCACATTGGCACTATCTACGTACTGGCTGCTATCTCTACTCAACTCTCTATGTATCTATGTGGTTCTTTTATGCAACACAAATTCATCACAGATTCTGCGCTCGAGAAACAAGAAATTTCTCATTCCCATACTCTAGTTGAAGGAAATGGGAAGGCAGCATGTGGGCGGAGACAGATACATGGATGTGACGTTTGCCCGCACCTTTCGCAACCGTCAGGGCACGGCCTGTGGCATTCTGGAGTTCAAGAGCAGGTATAGAGATGAATTCGACTTGATATAATTTCGGAGTTTGAAGAGTTTATTGTGATGCGGGCTTTTTATGCACCCGTACGTTGAAGATTTCTCGTGCCAACATCGAAATAAAGATTCCACTTGTAATTATACTTCTTTTCAGGTCTATGGCGCAGGATTTGGTGGACAAGTTGGATGACCGAAAGATTAAGGGCTGGGATGCTATCCGAAATTTTGCCAGGACCACTTCGAGTCAAGTTGTCGTGGGGGTAGTTTGTATTGCAAAACTTTGCAAGGTGTAGGTGATGAAGATGAACGGTTTCTATTAACTTTGCATCGCGAGTAGTTGTAAGAAGTATGCAGATTAGCAGGATCAGGATCAGCCGGAAGATTGTTCTGCAAACCGCTCTTTGGTCGAGGTTCGTGCTGCACCATAAGAATTCCGATTTTGCAATTACGAAAAAACCATTTTCTTCGACGACTCGAAGTTCCTTTACACCTCGATAGCACAGCGTCTGCGGGTGAAGATGGGAGACCACTCTTGGGACTGAAGGGTGTCAGCGTTATCAACTGCAAAAATTTCTGGGTCTGGAAGAATACAAACTTGTGATGCGTATTTCAGAAAGCAGAAAAATCTCCCATGCATAGTCAGCAAAAGCTGCCTACTTTCTGTCACCAAAATCGGGGATTTGTGATGCGGATTCTGTATTTTTGCGGATGCTTCTATAATAAACTAACCTGTAAATGCTAGAGCTTCCATGCCAGACCTTCTGCGTCATGCAAAAACAGCATGGCTCTTCCAGACCCAGACACTTTTGCATTTGATAAGCGTCGGGCGGAAGCAAAACACCTAGAAATTGATATCCTGAGTAAAAACGTACCCACACCAGAGGTGTAATGCAGATTTGCAAAGACAGGAAGACTTGTAATGCGCATCCCCATGAGAGCCATTTCCAATCGTGTTTTGGAATTTGTAATGCTGTGCACAGGATGAGCAGCTGGATTTGTGATGCGGCTGCACTTTCTAATCTGCACTACACTACAGAGTGCAACTTGTCATGCGTGACTTACAAAACTCCTAGGTTTGTGTTGCAAAATCCCCACCCTGACTCTGGTGTGGGTACGTTTTTACTCAGGATAATTGAATAAAGCGAACAACCAAACGGAAGTTACTACTCAAGCGATAGACCACACACGACAAGAAGTGGATGCTAGCGCCGTGCTTGTATCTGGTTCGAGGAAAAAATATGCGACGTAGTTTTTACCTGTTTCACACGACCGGAAATGCATTTTTCGACGGATTTGCAATTTGAGTTTATCACGACGTCAAAGCGGAGTTTTTTTAGTATTTTGAACCTAATAAAAGTTGTAGTTAGTTCTAGTTCAACATCAGGATCAGTTGTCCAACTAAACCATTGTCTGTTGCATTTGCATCGAAAGCGAAACGGAAATCTGTACTTTTTCACACCACGGTGGGGCGGTAACAGAACAAACTGAAACAGTTACTATCTTCACGAAGAAGAAGTAGAGCAACGGCTGTCTTAGTCTTCATCGTCTCACCTTTTAACGACGACCTTTCTAGTTGCGACACTGCCGGAAAAATTATTCCCAGAACAAAGTTTTTTCTATTCGACACAATGCACTCATTGTCACAGTATCCTTGTAATTTATCGATTTCTTGTAATGGTGCACCAGATATAAATATATGCTGCTCGACTTGTTTTGGCTGTTCTGCAACGCTGCAAGGCATCTGGCAGCACCGGATGCTAGCTATGGTAGGATCTTCCTCTTGGGAGCTGCAGCGGGAAGAGATAGAGATTTCGGAAAAGCAACTGTAGAACTTATTTCATGGCGCGACGAGAGCCAGAACAATGAGGAGCACGACCAAGGCACTATCAGCATCGCAGCTGTTTGACGAGTTAAAGTTGCAACTCCAAGAGCCACTACCTAGCTTTTGACAAAAGTGAGAAAGTTGCGTTGCACGACTTCTAGCTGAGGCTCGTGCACCAGTTAGTTTGGAGAAAAATACGCAACAGGCGGAGACGATGGGAAATACGATTCGGAGGCTTCTGGTGTATGCCAAAACTCCCTAGAGAATTTGTGTACCACCCTCCCAGGTGGTCTCAGATAGAGAAATGATCATCATCCATTGTGCTCATAAATAAATTTTTCTGTTCTCCAACGATCATATCGTCACTGCACGCGCTGACCAAGCCTCAAAATCGATTCTGCAGCATGCAGGGCAATGGACCATATGTCTGTGGCTTGCATTTGCTACACTGAGAAGTGTAACTGAATTGCAACTGGCTGCTAACCTGACAGTGCGATTCCATCAGAGCAAAGCTCTTGATGATGTTGCAGTACCGGCTGGCAGCTCATCTTTTCGAAAAAATGCCGCTTGAGACAATAGAGAAATGGCACTACTACGAGGCTTTTAACACAGTAGATGCAAATCGAAATAAATTCATCGTGTTTCACCGACTACATTAGGAACGAACGATTTCGGCTCCGTGCCGCAAACGAAAATTGAAATCGCTTTCATATAAAAATCTAATCGTGATAAAGTCGTTTTGTCAGATCGCCGCTTGTCGTGGCATCGTCTCACTGCTGTTGGTGATGCGCTTTATCTCTTCGTTTGATAAAAATTCGTTTTTCATCATCGCTTCAGTCACGCGCAGTTGTAGTCGCGGTAATATGGCGACCATTTTTTCAGTACATAGATATAGCCCTAGATGATTTTATGGAACTGCCTTTGAACGGCAATGTTTCTGGTTGAGTGTATGATGACTGGCACTTGGAAGTTTTTCTGTCAACTTATGTAGTGCTCCCGAGAATTAGCCATCACAAAGGCAGCACGTTACTATCATATCGCAGTTTCATGAGTTGCAATTGAATATTTTTGTAGATCACTACGGTTTCAGTTTCACACGACTAGAACTTTATACACAATTCTGCGACTAGTTTTAATCTTTAGACAGGAGTTTATTTGCACAGTGGAACGCAGCACACGGATGGACATTTTTCTGCCAAACCCGAAAGAAGATTTTCGCGCGGGGAAGTTTATCGTCTCTGAAAGCCTTACAATCTCGTAATCCCTGGTGGAGGTCCGAAGGACACGAATATAAGCGGGACAGCGCATCGGGGACGAGCAGTTTCCTGAACGAGGTCGACATCGTGCCGCATGCAGTATCGCCTCTTGTTCCCCGGAAATGGTTTCTTGGTACTACATTGTTTCGAGTTAAACAAGTTCGTAAAATATCGGCGCGACAACTACTATATCGACAGGCAGAGCAGTATCACTCCTTTATTATTACCTATGGGCCAGTGACTGCTCCTTCTGTGGTGCGACGACCTGGAGATTATTTACCCTATGGGCGACGACCAGCACAGCCACCATTTCAAGCAGAAAGACAATCCCCCACGACCCGCGATTCCATCTGGCCGACGTAATTTTCACCCTCACGACCATCCAGATCAGGGTAGGGCTACTAATGCCGCCGGCCGCGACTTAGCAGAGCCGGGCAATATTAGACGCTGCGAAAAAAACAATGCGCGCTTCGTCCAAGAAGAGCACGATGTCCCAAGCTATCCTTTACCCGTCGCCCCAGTTCCGACACAGGCAACGTCGGCGTTGCATACTGCGACCACAGTAGACTTCGAGGCGAGAGTTTGGCCGGCACGGGGCGCAAATGGAAATACAAATGCAGGAGCCGGCGTGGGACAACAAGGAGAAGGTGTTGGTGTTCGAGATCATGAACAGGCTGCTTACGAGTGCCAAGCTGCACGGGACGAGCAGGACGATCTGTCACAAGAACGGGGAAATGTTCTTGTGCCGCGTGACCCTTACGCTCGAGAGCGAAACGCGATCTCCTACGACGGCGTAGAGGTGAGCGCCACCTTTTCCGCCGGCAATCATGGAAGCTCCTACTATCAGGAGCAAAACGACGCCAGAAGGCCGGCGGCGACGAGTACGATTGAAGGCGATGTGATAAGCAGGACAGGAGCGGCTGCCGCTGCGCGGCCCGGCCGCGGCCATGTTGATATCCGGCGGTCGACACGAGAGGAGTTTTCGTCGACGGGCTACAATCCGAACAGAGAAACCGAGAGCTGTTTTTCCTCGGTTCCCAGGGGGAGAAAGGTTGACCATGCAGCCCTCACTGACGCCTATCGCGAAAAAAAACGCAACTCCAGCACAGTCAGTGTCAGAGGGCGGCTGGAAAACAGAGAAACCAGCTTCGATAGCAATGCCGACTGCGAAAATGGCACAGCGGGAGCGCCGGCACCGCAAGAACGATATCAGCGAAATGCTGTCGAGAACGACCAGCGTCAAGGACTCCAAGACTTTGTCTACCAGGCGGACCTGCCAATGGTGGCTGTTGTGGATACATCAAACGGTGACCGCAAGCAGGAAGTGGGTTTCACGATTGAGGACCCTGAATACAACCGAGAGCAGCGAGGTGCGAAGCCAATGCTCCACCAGAATCAGCAAGAAGCCCAAGGAGAGCCCGTTGCCCAAGACGGACACCAGAAACGAGCGTATGGTCAGCATGGTCTTCAAACAAAGAGAAAAAATCCCCGCGACACTACTAGCTCTGGATTGAGGTGCAGCGACAAGGCCGAAACCCTCCGCGACCCTTTTGTCCCGGAGTCCACACAGATTCCACCTCGGCGCGCGGAAAAGATTGACACTCCTCCCGCGCCTAATGGCAAGCTCCAGAGGGGCAACGACGCCCGGGATCATGATGGTGGACCCAACGGCAATCTCCCAGATGTGTGTCCTGCGAGCGCGAATAAAGTGGCGAATCTTTCACCTCCTGAGCCTGTACTTTCCACCCCCGTAGCCAGCATCCCCGTTTATGGGCGCCACAGCGCCCCTTTTCTCAACTCCCCAAGCGACCTGCCCGAGTATTTCAACGACGAGGACTGCCGGACTTCGTACCAAGAAAACGATTCGCTACTCTCCACGTTCGCCTTCATTCAGCGCAAAAAAATCGACGTGACCGCCACCGCCCGCGTTGGCCCAGGAGTGGTCATCTGCATGGGCGAAGAGGTGGTTGACAACCATCACGTGGACTTCAACAAGCCGACTTTATTGCTCGAAGTTGTGAAGCGGATTGGGAAGGGCGGGTCGGCAGAAGTGTTCGAGTGCCTAGATTTGCGAACTTGTGTGGTAGACGGAGGCTCAACTACTACAGCCTCGGGCAGTCGTGGCAACTACAGCTGCAATCGTGACGCGTCGCGAAGTGGTGGCATTGGAAGCAGCGGCAACGGTCGCGACAGGGAGATGAAAGCTTCTCAGCTATCCGCCACCCGATACGCATTGAAGGTCGTCTACGCACGGGACGCGCGGCAAATGCGTTCGTTTGCCATGGAGGTAAACTGGCTGCGGGTTTTGCGGGACAAAAATCGTGCGAGCGCAGGGGGGAAGGGCAATGTTGGCCACAGCGCAGACGAGCTGCGGGTAGTGAAGATGATCGGGGAAGCGAAATTTTTTCCGAAAGACCTGGTGATCCACATTTTGCTGGAGTTCGCGGACTGTGGTATGGAAGGGAAGTGTTTCTGTTGGTTTGAATCGTACATAAGTTGTATATATTTTTGGGATGTGAAATAAGCTTGGGTAAGATGCAGCAGTGCGGGAAGCTTACCTATGTCTTCCCATGTTGCGAGTGAAGCCGCAGCCGGATGGAATTTGCCATTTTTTTTTTCCGCACGACAAAGAATCTGCAGTACATCAACTGGAACTGGTTCAGCAACTGAAGCACCTTCTTTCCCCTCCCATACCCAATCTTCATTCTTTCCTCCGGAAAAACTACGAAATTTTCTCCATTTACGACATTCGCAACCTCTGGCGCGACATGGTCGCCGGTGTAGCGGCGATTCACAGCCTCGGGTTGATCCACTTTGATCTCAAACCCGCGAATTTTCTTATCGTGGACAACATCGTGAAGGTCTCTGATTTCGGCCTCGCGAGAGGGATCAATAAAGACGAGGGAATCACCCACGTCTCCCGTGATCGGCAGTGCGGCACGCCGCGCTACATGCCGCCCGAGGCGTTCTACCAGCCGGATGAGGGATCGGCGAGTTTGAAAATGCGGCCAGCCGCTGACGTTTGGGCTTTGGGGATCATCCTCTACCAGTTATTGTACGGTCGGGCGCCGTACGAGCACTTAGAGGGGTGCGGGATGCGGGCGCAGTTCGCCGTGGCGGATTCCCGGGTCCGTATCCTGTACTCGAAATCTCGGCGGTGGGAACAGCAAGACGCGGCGTTATTCGGCCATCTGGTGTCTCTGTTGCAGGTCACGCTGCGGTGGCGTTGGGAAAGGCGATGGGACGCAGAGACGGTGCTGAAGTATTTGGAAATGGGAGATGAGCAGTATGATGCGAGTTTGCAGCCCGGCCAAGGGACCACCAAGACCCGGAAGAATCAAAAGCTGCTGAAAATGCCGAAAAACCTTGTCAATGAAGAAGACATGAAGGGAAAAACGACGAAATGGGAGGGCCATCGGCTGTCGGACATTTACGAAGAGGAATTTATGGAGCAGACGTCGTTGCCGTTGTTGGCGAAACAAGCGATGAACTACTCCTGCAACTCGACTTCTTTCGGTGCTACGGGTGCGGAGAAAGGGGAGCTACTGGCACGACGACAAGACGGACTTGGAAACCAGGATGATTGCGGCGGTGCTACGACGGGTCAGGCCGACTCCGACAAGGATTTGGTCGAGGCGGGTAGTGAGGAAAAGAGCATGAGAAACGGCAATGTCCGAGAAGTTGGACTTGGAAATGAAGCAGCAGAAGAACACGAGCCAGAGCTGGCATCATCCTCAGAGGAAGAGCAAGAGAAGGTGGATGAAAATGCTGAGAAAGGTGCGGCATTGATGTCGCAGCAGCAGCACGTCGTGCAAGGAGCCGCTGCCGAGGGTTTTGCTTCGGAAAACAACAAAACAGCATCGCTAACTTCTGCAACACAAACCTTCGACACCGGCGGGCAGCGAGACACGACGCCAAGTTTTGCACGTGACGACAACGAGGAGGACCTGCCGCAAGACAAATTTCATCCCATAACAGCAGATCCCTCCTCGTCATCGACATCTTCTGCATCATCTCCTTGCGCCGCTTTCCTGGCCTCATCGCTCTCCACCATTATCATGACCATCATCGCTGTTTGTCTTTTCGCCAGCGCTACTGGCTTGGCAGTCCATATGGGCAACGTGAGCGAGGGGAACAAGCAGAAAGCAGAGCTGGGATCTTCAGGGGACGGTGATGAGTATCCGTTTGGCGGCTTTGGCGGCGGGCATAAGCCGAACATTTTAGTCCCAACGAGAATCTTCAACGGGGATGGAGGTGGTGGTGGCGGGGATGGTGGTGGTGGTGGTGGCACTTCACATGGAGGGAACCCGAGCGGCCCACCAACAGGTCTAGGAAATGATGGTCAGGGCGGGAATGCCGGAACGACCGCTCCTTTGCAGCAACCGACCCCTCCTGCGAGTCCTTCATCGGGCTTGTTGAGCCTTTTCCCCCCGGGGCCCATTTCCGGAGCAGAGTTTCTAGCGCCGGCGAAACCAAAACCAAAACCTGCAGCACCGACTGGTGGTGCAGCAGCGCCAAAACCAGCACCGGTCGCTTCCGCTTCTGCAGCACCGACTGCAGGGCCTGTTTCCGCCAGCCCACCAACAGTGCTTCCCGCTGCGACGGTGCCGGCTCAACCGGCAGCTGCTGTTCAACCGAATGCGGCAATTCCATCAACTGCAACTTCTGACCCGGAGTCGCAAGAAGGTCAGGCAGAAGCTGATGCTGATGCAGTATCGGTTGCCCCGTCTGCGTCATCATCTCCTCCGGATGAGAGTGATCGTGCAGCTGAAGTCTCAAGTGCTCCAGCAGCGCAAGAAACGACGATCAGTGATGAAAACCAGTCGGCGCAGGAACAGGCACCCCGAGGAAGCGAAGAAGGGATACAGACTGGAACTGATGATCGTCAGGCGCAAGAAGTAGAAGAAGCACAAGCAGCCCAACAGGAGGAACAGCAAGGCGAAGTACCGCGAACTGGAACGCAATCAGACGTTGGTGGTAGTACCGACCACTCTTCCTCCACTGGAAATATCGGTTTGGGAACAAGTGCTGCAGCTTCAGCGGGGAATACCGGCAACAGCGATCCTGATCATGCAACGTCGAATCCGAGTCACCACGGCGGAGTGGGACGTCAGCCACAAGCTGCTTCAGGCACAGGAGACGTCGAGCGAGAACGGACGCCGGAACCAAACGGCGACGGTATTGAAACTCGTGGGTCTTCTACTTCCGGTGGTGCCTCAGATCTGAATTCACCAGGAAGAAGTTCCGGGACAGAACCGACTGGCGAAAACCAGCAACCGCAGCATTTTACAACAAGTACGGGAACCGGAACGGCAGACACCGATGGGACAAATAAGACGACATTTGCGCAGGGCCATGGCACTCCAACTTCCGGAAGTACTGCTTCCGGTGGAGGCAGCGCCTCTTCAACTTGCTTTTCCACCGAAGCAGGAACAAACGACGGCACAAATCATGACTTACGGCGTGCGGACGCACTGCCCGCAGGCGAAACTCTGCCTATGCGTTCTGCCGCTGGAAGCGGATCATTAGATACTGGCGAATCTCATGCTCCCCCGGTGGCTGTGGAAGATGCAGCCAGCGGCTGTCCCCCTGGAGGGCGAGAAGATGCAGAGGGTTTGCGGACGTCTGCTGATCCAAGTTGCTCGCTCCGCCCGAGGTCGCTCTCCCCGCCCCGAAGTGTCCGTCGTGGGGGTAGTTCGGACGCTGGATCGAGTGGTCGGTCCGCTCGCGGAGGGGGACGGAGGGGGCGATCTAGCTCGGTTGGTTCTACTAGTTCGAAATCATCTGACAGCGATTCAGACTCAGAATCCGATTCTGACAGCACGGAAAGGCGACAAACAGGCCCAGGAGGTGGTTCGCCGCCGCCGACTCCGAGGCCCGACGGGAGTTCGTCCAGCACTGCAGTATGGCGGCCGAGAGGCAAAGCAGCTGCAGCAGAGCCACTTGTCCCGGAGGTGGCCCCAGAACCAGTTTCGGAGGCAGACCTCGCAGCGCTGAAAACCAGGCAGGAGGAGGGGCAAAGCTGCGAAAGCCTGTTTTTGAAGGTTTTGGCTGAATTTTTGGCTGAGCGACAGATGGGCGACAAAAAGCCAAAGGATTTCTGGAACCCAGAAATAGATGACGGCAGGGACTACCTGCAAGAAGCAAGAGATCAATTCGCAGCAGATGGCGGAGACCTAGGGCAGACAACCGCACTTGATCCGGACATTTGGACGGTATTTTTTTATTCGCAAAAAATTTGTAATTCTTTTCTATTTTGTCACAAAGTCGGGTTGAGAAAATGATGCAGCGGATGAGTGAAAATCCAAAAAGCAAGCAGAAAACCTCGTACTGATCGCCAGCTATGTAGTGTCTTGTCTATGTATGTATGATGAGTACTCCTGATGCTCAGTATGTCGATGCTCCATCAATGTCGGAGCGGGTATTTTTTGGTGTCATAGTCTAGTGTGCTTCGCGATCATGTTTTCGCTTCGCCTCCTGGACACTTTCCTTTCCTTTGTACTTCCAGGTTGCAACGATTATGACCATGATGCCACACTGTTATGGAAATTTCCATGCCTTCGATTTGCGGGCTTGCGGAACTTGGCCATCGTTGGAGATAGTGGTGTATGAAACGTACCGGTTGCAGACGACCCAGTGCCTGCCTACAGAAGACGAGCGCTTTTTCAAAGACGTGTTAAACTTCTTTCACGAGCGAATTTCAAGCACCACGAACTCTGCGTCCACATCTCTCGTGGTCTGGGAACACCCTTTGATTTTGGTTCCAGAGCGGCTTGCACCGGACGGGCGAGGCGGGTGGACTCCCATTTCTGCTAACGTCTCCGAGTCTGGTCGTGTGATTCATGAGGAGCGATGCCGCATCGGAATGGCTACGGAATATCTTTTCCAAGCTCAATATCTCGTTCGCGAATTTGGACCCTGGAATTTTGCCGAACTACCTTATGGTACTTGTGATCATCTCGCATTTCAATCAAACATGGTTGTGTTTCATATTCAGCGATGATATGGTGTACATTTAGCGAGGAAAAGTTACTTGGCACTGAACATCCACCCCAGGTTATTGCCTCGATACGGGTCCTCGAGAAAAACTGAATCTGGAAGAGAAGCCTGACGACTGGCCAGAGAAGGCGATTGCCGAAGGGCAGAAGCGGCACAGCAAAGACTGCACTGAACCTTTGGTGCACCCGAAGTGGCACGAGACCTTTCGCGCCGAGTTTTATCGACGGGCATCCTTTTGGAGAAGTCGATCAACAGGCTCGGGGGCAAAGTGGAGCTACATACATTTTCGGTGGAATTGGATCAAGGCTCGATTGAAGTCTCACCGGGATCAGAGTAACAACAAAATATCTTGGAGATTTGCCGCCTATGTCGATGACGCGTTTGTCTACCAAGCTGACTCCTTCTGTCCAAGAGATGAATCAGTGCGGGCGGAGTTTGCATCCCTTCAACAAAAAATTCCCTTTTCCTAGGGGCTGATACACGGTGCGCAGACCACCGCGATGGACGAGCGAACCACTGAATCGCGATCAAATCTTGAAGATATTAGGTGTCGTGGCGCAGGTCACAACCTACTCGTTTTACAATGCAGTTCCTTGTTTGATTTCATGGCCTTTCGGAGCTAACCATGAAGCAGGACGATATGTTCATTTTCGCAAAGCATCAGCAAAGATCGAGTTCGCAACAAAGATCTAGTTTCATTTTTTTGAGGTGGATCCATTTCCATCAGTTTGTAGCAGAGCATCGACCGGCGACACCGAGTCATCCCGTAACCAGGCAAAGAGAGCTGGTCCTCTTTGGCGATTGATCACCTTCATACATGAAGCTTTCATTATTCGCTTCTCTGCTCTTGCAACGGCTACTGTTCTGAGTTGCTACTAAACTAACTAAATCTATTCTTTGTTTCTTTGCTTATGATGGGCAACACGCTTTACTTCAATTTTTACAGGCTGGCATATTGGGCTTATTTTTAGTCCTGTTTTTTTGATGACTACTTAGGTTGCTGTTGTAGATTTTCCTTTTTTTGATATGTTTTGGAATTTGAGATAGTTCTATATCTATTCCATGACCCCATAGCAAATCCCCTCATTTATTGTTTATAGAATTTCATGTAAGATAAAGATACTTTGACTTTAAAAATCCTCCTCCTCTTTAGCACGAATGCGCAGCGAAGGCATTGTAAAATCATGTTGTGCATGACGAAAGCAAAATTTTTTTAAATTTTTTTAATGTAAGTAGTCGATGCTTGTGATGTCACCCATCATCTCTTGCGACTGCAGAGCCTACTAGTGGTGGAGAATCAAAACAGGATGTTGCTAAGACGACTGCGAAGGTCCGGCACGGTGCTTCGCTTTCTTTTCGCGAACAGCTTCTTTAATGTCGGCTGGACGGTGAAGAGCATTGCCGGTCATGGCAAAGTACAGGACAACCGTGATCTCGTGGGAAAAGTACAGGCACAGGAGCAGCAGGCAGGTACCGGAAGACATCAGAGTATTATTGACAAGAAACTTTCCGAGGAAACGGACAACTGGCGTTGCGGCAGCAATAATTCTCAACAGAGTTGCGATGGGGCCATCGCAGCTGCAGAGGCAGGCGAATACGAAGCTGCGATGTCAGGCCAGAAATGCCAGAGCGCTAAAGAAAGCAACACTGTACCAGAAAGTCGCCTGTGTAGAGGAGGTATTATATCTGCTTACGATTTTTTGCTATTGGATCCCGAGCTCGAGCGCGACTCTACACGTGACAATCACGGACAATCGAATGACGCGTGCGCATCATGAAAGTGCCGCACGTGAGAAAAGTTATAGGACTCTCAATCATGTTGAAAATAATTCAGGTTCGTGTTTTCCTTTCTTCGCGGCCGCGCTACGAGATTGGCGCTCTGGAACGGAGCGGCAGGTTAGGATGGATAAAACCCAATCCTCTGATGGGTCCATGCGTGGCCACACGACTGCCGAAAAGAATCAGACAGGTCGCAAGGCCGCTGGTAGCCAGACAAGTCCGGACGCGAGATCAGGGCGGAGTACCCAAGCTCCATCAGGGGGAAGAGAAGATTTGCCGCGAGAACAACTAGCGCCAGCTTCTCAAGAAGCCATTGCAGCTCCAGCTTTGCCGGTCGGTGACCAAGCAGACGAAGACTTGCTCAGAAAAATCATGGGCGCGGAAGCGGGTCTCATGTTCTCCGGCGAGAGAAAGCTGCTCAACGAAAACCAAGGGGTTTTGAGTTTCCTTTCCGCCCAAGACGTCGGAAAGCTGTTGCAATCCACCAAGGCTGGCTTTGGTGGAAAAGTTGCCGCTGCAGCCCATGCGCAGCACCACAATGACACCTCCCTGGAAAGCCGTACAGAAAGCTGCGAGGACCTCTTTCTTGAGGTCTTGCGAGAAAGGGTTGGAGCAAAGCGACCCGAGGATTATTGGAATAGGCAGATAGACATGGGGGTTGATTACCTAGAACACTTCCTCCTCCAAATGGATCGGGACCAAAATGATCGGACACTTCATCCGCCGCAGACAGCCACGTCTCCAGGGGGGAAGCAGAAGCAGGATTGGACCGTACTTAGATACTTCATCAAATACCTTTATGGACTGCGATCTGCTTACCTTTTTTTATCAGCATTTAATCGCATTTCATTGTACTGTGTGTCTTTTTGCTTTTGCTTTTGGCAACACCAAAAGTTAAGTATCGCATTGAGAAAAAAGTTTTGTGCAATTACTAACCACGGTTTCGAAGAAGGATGTGACAAACTCTCATGTGCAAAAGGATCTATCTATTGTGTTTTCGCACCACTAGGTTTACCTGTTGATGACAATGGCGACAGAAACATGTGGGCCCGCAGTACCACATCGGCGCGCGGATACTACCAACAAGTGGCTCCTGTACAGCTCGAAAGCTCTGGCCAAGGGTTGTCACAGAAACGATCGAACTTTCTTCCGCGAGGTCCTAGATTTTTTTCACGAGGATGTGCCGGTCCACAGAAGGTCTGTTATGACGAGGCTTCTCAAACGAGAAACGCAGTCAAAGGCAGTGGTCTGGAATCCGCCGAGAACTAATGCCTTTGCTAGGCAACGTGCTGCCGGCGGTCCACCAGTACAGCTAGTAGACATGTCTCTGAACCCGAATCAAAAGACTTTGGATGGGAGGTGCCGGCTCGCGATGGCGACCGAATTTCTTTTCCAAAAGCCCAGCCGTGTGTACGAACGCCTATTCCCGGTCCGATTGGGTTATTGCTTGAACAAATCCGCGGAGCTGTCCGACGACAATGGCGCGAGGCCTTTTGCCCACTTTTTCCATGATGATCCTCTGCGACTGGACGCGCAGTATTATCCAGCCTTTCGGAAGATGTTCCGGAAGCTGGCTGGAAGATGGCGGTCACAGTCCGATGGGTCGGACCTTGGCTGGTCATACGATCAGCTGCAGTGGGACTGGCGCAGCTTTCATGGGAAACGTTTAAAGCACACGTTTGAATACACGGGGAAATATCCAATCCGCCCCGTGCCAAAAATGTTAGACAACAGACCTGCAGATTTCCTTGTCAAGTTCCCTACCAAAATCCTGGACGCTTTGTAACGGATGTCATGCATCCACCGGAGCGACCTTTACTTTTGGCAGGCATCACAGCGCGCTGAGTGCGAAATTCATGGCGCTTAGACTTGTCGCAGGGTGTCCATTGTCTCACCCTGAACTCACTTTCCGGAAAAACTAGCGCACTGATGCGATTAATGCCATCAGACAGAAGGCAATGCTTTCTCGCGTTATCTGGCATGACCCACCGGAATTATGATTATCACGTTGTCTCGCATAGGATAAGGATTAGTAGGGCACGACACCCTGAATTGCCCGAGTGAAGTGTCGCACAAAGAAAATCAACCAATCCGCACTCCCACTTTCCGCAATTTTTCTTTGTGAGTGCTCGTCTTTGTGGACGCGCTTGCGCTTTTATTTAAATCAACGCGTTTATTTTATGTATCTATACTTCGATTGAATGATGTGATGTACATGTATGTATAATTTCTTGAGATTTGATTTGCATTTCAGCCGCGTTTTACCCTAGCCGAGATTCAGGCACGCCTACCATAGATTCTTTAATTGTTTGATAGAAGATGAGCTCCACTATAAATATCTTGTAGAATCATGTTGCAGAGACGTATAAATAGATGTATGATAAGTTCTACCTGACTCTGCTGGAGATACACTTGTGGTTGTGGGCAACAGGCACAGGAAAAGAGTCGAGTGACGAAGACGTTAGAGGCAAATCAATCTGGTCTGTTTGTGTTCTTGTAGTGTGTTTCTCTAAAGTTAGACAAGGATGAGATTCTATTGCGACGACCGTCGGCTCTAACAAGAGAATATTAGTTTATAGACAAGGCTTTAGCATTGTGGGGTATATTAGACACGATTCCTGCTTGGAGTAGGGATTTGCATACACGCTTTGAGTTTGATCTGAATGCGCGTTGAGTTCCCATAGGCCGGCTGGCAGAGCCGCGCAACGAAGCCAACAAGGAGCTCGTAATTCAAACAAATTAAATAATATCGTAGTCTGGCGGTAGGCCTAATGGGTCCGCGATCGAAATGACTTCAGAAATTGGGAAGGAATTATAGATCGTTGAAACTTTGACGCAAATGTAAAAACTCAAAATGCGCCACAAAAATGATAATGCTAAAATTAGGATCAGCGAAAGGATAAAAATCATAGGTCTCGCGGTGACATTGTCAATGTCTTTATTCGGTTTCTTTTTTCTTATCGGACACAAAAACAAAATGGTCGCTCCTCAGATCTGGCAAGAAATGCAAATGTTGCAAAATCTCATCGAAATGAAAAAAAGATTAGAAGTGCAACAAGTAGAACAAGTCTTTGCAATAATTTTCTATTGGTTTTTGCTGGAAATGAATTGTTGCTTGATCAAAATAAAGGATCTTTCGCTTGGTATTCGATATGCAATCAATAAATCAGGATACTGCAACACGTGGCTTTTGTTTTGGCATACGCGGCCACTTTTACAACAACGAAATACGATTCTTTGTTGTTTTAAGTCGGTACTTTTCCCAGTTACTAAAGGTTTTCTCAACTGAAAGCGAAGCCACGTAGACAATCTTGTTGATTTACCGCTTGCTGCTTTTATACATACTAGGTTTCGACTCCATCAAACATAAATTTGGCGCGGAAAGAACGGTCGAAGGTCGACAAAAATATCATTCCTACGTAACGAGCTGAGACGTCGCATCGAGCTAATGTCTGCTTTAAATTTTTCAGGATGGCAGTGGCACGTACGCGGTACGTTTGGAAGCGTGCGCCGTTTGCTTTTGACCACATCGATTTCGTTGTTGATGCAGCCTGTTCGCGGGGCGTCATCGTCAAGTTCCGCGGGGTTTTGCTTCGGTGCCCAAACATGGCAGAACATTCTAGCGGGCAAGCGGAAGTGCGGGTGCGCCGAATGTGAAAGTTTTTTGGAGATCCTGGTTAGCCAGAAGAATGAAAATCTGGCACCGCGTGTGGGTGAACGACTTGCGGAGCAAGTTATGTGCGACGTATCACAGGTGTTGGGAGACCAGCTAGCAGCGCTCAGAGTTGAAAACAACAGCATGCGTGAGTGGAAGAATTCCATCGATCTGGATCCACTGGTTGTGGTGAGGTCTATCCTTAGGAGTGCGACCGTAGAGCACGGAGACGGCACTTTTACTCGCCATCCGCGGTGGTTCGGCGTACTTGAGCAATGCTACCAAATAATATTCGGGGATTACGATTCCAAAGACGGGATACATATCGAACACCAACAGCTGCTACTGGTGGACGACTGCGTGTGTAAGTCGATGTTTTGCCTATTTCTGTTGTACTTAGTTCGTTGCGTTCTGATTTTTGCTGCGATCGTAAAAAATCGAAGTCCTTGTGAGTTTTCATATTGATAAGAAAAAAATCAAAACCAAGAATCGCACTCTGAGGCGTTTATGTACTTTTTGAAATTCGTCACTTTTCAGACCAAGGGTTGAGAAGTGCTGAGGACACCTTCACGCAGTGGAAGACGGAGACGTTGCTCCAAATATTGCCTGGTGATAACGAAGCACAGGTGCGCGAGAAGAAATGGGAGCGGTGCTGTCGCTCAATGCATGTAATGTACATCAGCACGCTTGGTTCTAGCACTGGGGAAGAGCAAAATGGACTTCGGGATGAAATTGGCCAGAGGAATCGCGGATCTGAGCTTTACGACAAGCAGCTTATCGGGGATCACTACTCGAATGCACGAAGTGCCTGTCGCTCTAGCAGTGAACCCACGCGAGGTAATATTTTTTACTAAAAATGAAATGAAGCATAGTGGAATCCGAATTCAATTGGACTTTTTCACGGAATGCGAAGAAGGATCACTGCGGAAGCAAGCGCTCCTTTGGCAAAAGAAGAATTTCATTGGCAGCTACTGGCAGTGTGTGTCTTGCTGCTGCTCGGGATGCCGTTGCCGACGGGCGACCTCGCCGCCTATTTCTAGCTAGGGACTTGTTTAGCAGTCGTCTTCTTCTTCATTTTCAACCCACATCTCACAGGACGTGCTTGCAGAATTATGCTCAGTTCGCTATGCTACAGTGCTAAACTTCAAACTTCCCTGTGGGATTTTTTTTTTTCAATATCGGATTTTCAACACGAGGATGAACAAACATCACTACAGGACGAGAGCAACAAGGTCAAGGGGGCCCAGAGGCGAAGGTCGTTTACATTGAACTTGCGGCGACACTACCTGTTGCTGGGCCTCGGCAAAGCCCGTATGTGTTCGCCACGGCCTTTCCGGTTCACCCGCGAAGCAAATACCGCGATCTTCGGACACCAGTTCAAGCTGCAATGAGCGCGTACATGGAGCATCGCGAAAAAGTCAGTGGTAGGGCGCTTCCGACTGGGCAGTTGACAGGACTGGAGTTCGAATTGCGCCAGAGGCAAGGCGGGTCCGACTCACTGCATGTGACGCCGCCGGTGTCGCATTTCTTTCAGCCGCGTAAGGCAGCTGATGGAGACAAGTCGCTCGCAGCTACTATCGTTGGCATTGGCAGCGTTGCAACCAGCCTTGCGAGCGTTGTGCATAACGCCTTAGGCGGACAGCTGAGAGGTTTGCTACCTCCACCTCGGGCTACAGCAGTCGTACCTCCGGCAGCCGCTGGCGCTGATGACTATTTCATGCGCGCGGGTGTGCTTTTGGACGACAGTGCAACTTCTCGGAGGCGATTCAGAGGTGCGATTTTGTCGTGCTACAGAATATACCTCTTTGAGTCTTTTTTTTGTTATATATACGTGCGGAAACAACGGAAAAATGAAAATCTCTGAGTTTGAAGTCTTGATCCTGTTCGATGTTGAATTTTCTGCAACACTGTGTAAGTGACCAGAGAAAATTTTTGATGTGTGCGCTCACAGGTAGTGGAGGCAACGATGGGCCTGGGGACGGAGATGACAATGACGATCCCCGAAAGAAGCGGGACGACAAGGAAGCCGAAGACAAAAATGCGGACAAGAAGGACAAGAAAGAAAAGAAAGAGAAGAAAGATAGAGATCGGGACTCGGGTAAATCCAAGGACACGACCCGCGGCAAGCGCGAAAGCCGTGAGAGTGTGGCGTCGCTCAATTTTCTCGGGGTAGTCGTAATTAGTTCCGATGATGCGGACAGGAGTGGCCAAGCCCTGTCATGGTGGAACAATCGCAGGTTTTCTGGCGATGCTGAGCGCGCAGGGTTCAAGAAACACCTGGAAAGGAAAATCAATGTGGCACTTGACGTCGGACAGCTGGCAGGCGCGACAAAAGTTTTGCAGATAAACCGCATGGAGTGGGCAGCAGCGGATGCTACGTCGTCGCCTGGTCTGTTAAGTCTTCTTGGCACGAAGCGGGAGAAAAAGGAGCGGGAGGACGTAATTATTTTTCATGTTAAGTTGCTGCCAAATATTAAACAAATCGCCGAATTTTTTTCTTCTTCGACAAGAAAGCCGCAACAATCAAGACAGAGCGGATGACTTGTCCACTAATAGCTGGTGGGTAGAGGAGCGTAGCATTGCATGCGGATGATTTGCCAACAAAATTACCACTCTACACAGGTCGTGCTAGTCGCACGGAGTGACACCAGCCGGCGGCAGCAGGAGAGCCCTACCGGCGACGTCGTTCTTTCAGTCGCGTCGTGGAACATCGGGCATGGGGCACACGAGGTTTCGAAGCAACGATTGTTCCTGGCAGGGGCCTTGCTTCAGGTTCTTGCGACTGCAGTTGCAAGTCGTGACCCGAGTTCTGAACCGTATACCCCGGACGAGTTAGATTATATTGCCACCTCGCTCAAGGGGGTCCTGACTTGGAAGCCATCGCCACCGGCCGCCGACGACGATGTCATAGAGGATGGCAACGAACCTTGGGACTTCTTGCAGGAAATCTTGCGCAAAGGCACGGCGGCTAGTGCGCTTAGAATCCAGCCTGGTTCCGACGCTCCGGAGCCAACGAGGCCGTTGCTGGATGCACCTGCATCGAAACAAAAACTCTTCGGTCTTCAGTCTGAATTGGCACTGTCCCGTGCGGATGCGGAGTTCCGTTCAGTCTTCGGCCTTAAGGATTTTGTGAAGCCGGCGGCTGCCGTCGCGAACGACGAGAACGCAGCAACCAGTGCAAACTTGACCCGGGCTGGAGGCAGTGCGAATGTTCGCCCCTCGAGTGCGCGAGCGCGTCGCGCGGCAGTTTCAGGTCGACGCGGAAGCCGAGGTTGCCAAGTTCGCTCCCAGTCTTTGCGCGGTTCAGAGCGGTATCGAAATAAGGATTTGGAGATATGGACCGACAGTCCCGTTGCCCCCACTCCCACAAGTCCCGCAGTACCGCGGCAAGGATGCTACCTTCATTTGGAGCTCAGCCTTGCACAAGAAGAAGACTCTCCGCCGGTACTTGCAATTGGCGACAGGGCGCGGCGGGCTGTCGGCGCTCTCGCACCGCCTTTGCCCGCGGCCCTCCGCAGACTATGGCAAAGCGAGGGGTCGCGACGCTGGTGGCGGAACACTCGGGACAGAACCGACGAACACTTTCCGGAAGTGCAGGATCGAGCGCAACGACTTGGCATCGCGCTCCGGGCGTACGCAATGATCCTCTCCAGGGTTGCCCTTGTGCTCTTCGGGGTATGGGTGGTCTTCGTTTCTCCGGACCAGAACGGTTCCTCCAGCCCGGGACTGCTGGACCAGCCCCTGGTGGCGATCTGTTTTGAGAAAGTTCCGTGCGCGAACACCTGCTGCACGCTGTCCGCTCGGGAGATGAAACTTTTGGCCGTGGAAGGAGTCCCACCCTTGTTCAGCGACATGGAGCATCTAGCCTGGGAGAGCCGGGAGTTGGAAGCGATTGAGGATGGTGAGGCGCCTCCGTGCGATGGGGGGCGAAGAGAAAAAATGGTTGACAGCTACAAGCAAGCACAGACCGCAATTGCGGCCGAGTTTGAACGATATCCGGCAGAAGCAAAGGAGCTCAGTAGGGGGGGCTTCAAGAAATTTATGAGGGCGGCGCTTGCCTCGGTCACTATGGAAGAGGTAAAATTGCGGGAGGGACGCTTGGACAACCAAACACGCGAGGTGGCCGCTCAGAGGGATGTTCTCCGACAGAAAGAGGGCGAGCTCCAGCAGAAAACGAGCGAGCTCCGACAGAAAACGGGCGAGCTTCAGCAGAAAGCGAGCGAGCTTCAGCAGAAAGCGGGCGTGCTCCGACAGAAAGAGACGCAGCTGCAGCGGGAACAGACGCAGCTGCAGCGGGAACAGACGCAGCTGCAGCAGAGAGAGACGCAACACCAGCGGAAAGAGCGCGAGTGGACAAAGGAAGTAGCAGAGCGGGGCGGGCAGCTGAGGTCGCTGACAGCACAAGCGACGGACCTCCAAGAAAAGGTCACGGGGCCCGAAGCTTTGCACGAAGAAAAGAAACAGATCCTCGGCGCGGAAGGCACGCGCGACGGCGTCGCGCCACTGTATGGCAACGGCAAAGACTTTTTCCAAAAAACTTTTTTTTTTTGCCACATATGACCTTACGGCACTTTATAGGCATGCCAGCGGGTATGCGCAGAGTAGAATAGCAGAAAAGCTTCGGCGCGGGTTAGGTGGTAGGTTGCTGGTCCGAAGGCTGAAGAGCAGCCGTTCCGGCTGCAGACGCGGCCATGGGTTCGGTCTTTAACGCTTTGGCCTCAAGGTAAGTAGCACGCAATGCCCCCGCCGCGGCTTTGGGGTATCGAAATAGGACTCAGGATACGCCATCGCAACTATGGCGGGCTCGCTCAGGAGCGGCAGTTTCAAAAGAGCACGGCTACGAGACGTGGCCCGCCCTAGCTGTCGCGGTGCCCTACGAAAGAGAAAGAGAGGAGGCTCACGCCTTTGCTGTCTTTGATTGATTCTATTCCCGGCCGCATTGTGGTGCTTTCCTTCGTGGCCGAATCCGAGTTATCATTTTCAAGGACGCAGCTCGCCAAAAGTAGCAAACTTGCGGGAACGAAAAGGGGGGCCGGCCCCCCCCTTGAGGGGGGGGGGTTTGGGGGACCCCCCTTCGTGGAGATACTAAGGGGGGGTAGCTTTCTGAGAAGGCCCAAAAGGAGGGGGGGTTTGGGGGCCCTCTCGGGGGGCCCCAAAGAGGATTTCGGCTTGCGGCTTCGCGAGGAGTTCTGCTACTTTCCTGGAAAAACCGCCGAGGGCGAAGAACCGCCTCCCGCGACCCAGCCAGCTCCCCAAGAGATTTGCGGCCGCGGCATCAATGTCGTCGGCAGTGCCGCGCACGGCTTGGAATTTTTCGAAAGCCGTGCGTGCCGTCTGTTTCGCCTGTTGGGGCGTGGGCCCTCCACTGGCTTCAACGCGCAGCGCATCCGGCATCGGGCTGACTGCGCTTTTCTTTCATTCATGCAGCAGCAGTGCAGGGGCTTGCAGTCCAACATGTACGCCGGACATGACGGACCCGAACCCGTGACGCAGTGCGCCACCAATGCAGCCATTTCTGTGGCTTTAAGCTGACGAGCTTAGAATACCAGTGCTGACATTGTTACTATGCACTCGATCTTCGCTAGGAAAAAGCTATTTACTCGCCACGGCCGGTGATTCATGTGTAGCGAAAAAAAAAAGTTTTTGGAAAAAAGTATTTGCCGCTGCCATACACTGATGAACCCCGCTGCGCCCTGCGCAGCAGTGCAGAATGGGGCCGGGGAAAAGTACGTGTACCGAGCGGGGGAGTTCTGCGTCGGGTCCGGCGCCAATGGACGCCGCCTGGCCCTGTGCCCCAAGCCCGGAGACGAGGGTATCGCCTGCGTCTTGGAACTGGAGTGCACCGAAAAGAACAAAGTCTTTCCAGCAGACGTCTGCTCGAAAGGAATTTGGAAAATGGATACGCGCTTGTCAAATGGCTGCACGGAGATGTATGGCCAGGCACTGTATCAAAATGAAATCCCACGACCCCCCTTACTCAACCGCAAGAGATCTGAGCATAAGTTTATTTCTGAGCACGGAGACTGTGGCTTTTGTTTTCCTGTTTGACTTTGTCAGGTGTGGCCTTACTTTTCGCTGAGTTCGAACGGGGCAGTAGAGGTGCGTCGATCAGCCCCCGCATGATCATACCTTCGAGCTTGCGAGACAGAACAGCGCAAGTTCCTTCCGCTTCGTACAGATGATCATGATAGATGATGATGCTGCATTTGCTAGTGTTAATTCTTTCTGCGGATTTTTGAGAGGGGGGTCGGCTTCACTTTCACACGCGGGGACAGATGTTTGCTGACTTCCACGCGAAAGAGGGCAATACGCCCACGGCGTGTTCGAGGGGGCTCGGGCCCGCACGGCAGCTCGACGGAAACAGCAATCCGATTGCGGACAGTGTCGGGGACCTCAATATTTTTCCACCCGAACAGACTTTGCGCCGCGACTTCACCCGGAAGGTCCGTGCGGTGGTTTCCGACGTGTGGGACTGGGTCTCGCCCCGGATGAAGACCCTGAAGGCACAGTTCGCAGGGGTGGAGCTGCACCAGTCGGAAAGCGAGGGTCATTTTGGGGACGAGGAAGGCGACGCGGCTGTTTGCGAGGTTTCCGCGGAAGACGCAGCGGCAGCCTCCGTTCGCGGAAAACCGTACTTCAAGTTGCACTCACGCGCCGGGAAGAAGACCAGCGGCAGAACCTGCAGGGCGAAGAAGCATCATGGGAAAAGTAAGGGCAAAAAACAGAAGAAGCCGAAACAACAAGAAGTCCAGCAGCAAGGAGCTGCACCACGTGAAAATAAAGCAGCTGAAGCACCAGCAGCGTCGAAACCGGCAAGAAGGACGAGCGCGAAAAGTAGTAAACCTGCCTCAGCACCAGTTCAGAAGCCAGCACATCCAGAACACAAATTTCGGAAGTAAAAACCACCTATCACTAATTGCGAGATGAATATGAAGGCGAGCCTCGCTTTTGAGAAGATAGTTGAGTAATTCCATACTCGCCCCTAGCGCCGTGCTGAACCAACTTAGACAGTAGTCAAGGTCTCGTCCTTAGATTGGGACATTCGGCTTGAGTTGTTTGGAGTGGTTTGGACAAGTTAGTAGAGTACCGCCTTCATTATCCTTCATAACCTAGATCACATAATGTCGAATTTTTTATACTTTCTCCACGGAAGACGAAGACCAAGAAGAAGGGAGAGGCATCTGCAACTTGGAAGACTTGTCACGATTGCATTTACAGGTGATTCATGCTTGTGTATTGAAATTTCCAAGGAGCGAGTATGCTACATTTAACTTTATTACGAGGCACGGAAATAAAAGACCGGCACCGGAACCAGTCCTGTGTCAGCTTTTGTGAGGCTGAGCAGAAAGACCTGAGACCGGAAGTTTTTTCTGTTACAGGCTGCAGTGACCTTATATCTTTGTAGTGTAGAAGCGCTAGTAATAGTATGGATTGCGGCGCAACAACTTTTAGACACCCACTCACAACCGCATCAAACACGAATTTGCGCATATCGAGTTTTAGTAGTTTATTCCGAGGCTTGTGCTAAGATCAACAAATCCACACTAGATGTTTTGTAAGATAATTGCGTTACGACATGAGAAGTACGGTTTGAGCAACCTGGTGGTGAAGTCATAAAGAGTCTTTATCTTTTTGCAAAAGTAAAAGTTGAGTAACAGCAACAGTAAGAGCATGGTTCGAGTAAAAGTACATTCACAGCACGCCGAGTACTACACTAACAAGAACGTGAAAGATACGACTGATTTTAAGTCTGGTACAACATCAACTAGCATATGTGTTTTTGGTTTTGAAAAGAAGTGTTAAGGTAAACGACCAAAGGTCAAAGGTTTCATGTATAATTCCAACACGAAGGACAACGAACATAAAAGAGCACGGCCCGCCATGGCGGAAACACAAATAAAACAAGTACATGTAGTACTAAAGAAAAGAAAAAACGCCGGCCGAGCAGGTCCAGATTCGATTTCCGGATCAGAACCCCGAGAAGTGTTTTCTTGTTGTGTTGAGTCGCTCATCCTCATCCCAGTATTGTCGTGCACATCGTTTGTTCTGTTCTTCTTGCTTTGGTCTTACTTGTCGTGCTGCTATAGGTGTCGTCCAAACTCGTCATGGGGGTTTCCCTTTGTACTTTGTGTCGTTCCACGTGCTTCTTGTATCGTCCTGACAGCATCGTCGTTTGCTGTGATCGTCCACAATCGTGAACCCCAGAAGTGAATTCACGGCGCAGCGATGGTCTGCATGAGTAACTGTAGCTGAAAAGTATATTTCAGGTAGGTTTGACACGATCTTCAGATCTGTTGGCAGTGTCAATGGGTCAGATCCTCCCGTGGTAAAGTATTTGATCATTGCTGTTTGTGTTTACGTCAGCGTATTTCAACCCTTGGTCGTGATTCTGAACTCCTAGTAGCAACCAGCAAATTAATAGTCAAACATCAAAAAATGTCGGCCGCCACGACCAAGGAGCCCAATGGGGCGTTGCAACTGCTTGTCGCCACCGCTTCCGCCTACGGGGTGTACAGAATCTACGCCTACTATGTCAGTAAACAGAGCCATAGAGCAGGAAAAATTCACTACTTCGACGCCGATCATGAAACGTACCGGGTTGTAAAGAGGAAGCACAGCAAAGAGCGGCAAAACCAGGGCACTAGTAGCCCCACGACGAGGACGAGAGGAATAAACAAGAAATCTTCCAGCAGGTCGAGGGATAAGCAATCTGGGTCTTTTTCCTCGGACATACACCCCAATCCAGCAGCAACAACCACTGCTGCTGACGAAGATGTAACCACCACGAACCAGGAAATCGACGACAACGGGGACCCGATCAACGAAAACAAAGTGGATTTGATCGGCCAGTTTTATTGGGACAAGCTTTCTGAGAAAGCCAGGCTCTTACTCGAATATGCAATGCAAAAGCATCGTACTAGTATAAATTGCATATTTGTAATGCTGATTTACCTTTAGAAAGTAATGCATAAATGCAATTACTACGAGTACGATACTTTTGCACAGGATATCGAACAGCAGATGCTGATCCAGGAAAGTTTCATCCCCGGTTTTATTCAGGACGCGAAGGATCGGCTGCGGGTCCAAGACTACCAGAACGCGAAAAAGGCCGTGTTGGAGAAGAAAAAGTTGGAGAAGATGCTGAAAAAATTGGAATTCCGATACCATTTGGTGTTGACGTGTTTGACGGACTTGGATATCGCGTATTGCAAGCGAAAACTCGCGTTGGACGTCTCCAAGTCGACGTTGCTCCGGTTGGAACTGGACGAATTAGTGGAATCGAAAATCGCGGATTGCAAGCGGAAATACTTTGATGGCGGGGGGAACAGTAAACTCGGTTCGCTTATGGGAGGGATAGCTGGATCTTCCGGTTTTTCCAGTCCGACTTCGAGTAAAGCGAGTACTAGAAATAATTATCAGCTCGCTGCTACGGCTTCTTCTCTCTACCCCTCTCTGGACGAACCGCGAAAGCACATCGGGAATCATGTGTTTCAGCAGCAGAGCCCACAGTTTCCGCTTCGTAGTTCCCCGGAGGGCGAAAATTTCCATTCTGGGCGCCTTCAACAACAGCAGCAGCAACAGCAGCAGTACCAGCAGCGGAATGGCAACTCAACGCGGAATAACATGAGTTTGCTCGCCGCCGATGACATTCCGAACGAATTTGATGATCTTTTTGAGAGTGAAGATGGGTCGTTTTTGCTGGAACAACCCCGCTCGAAACCCCCGACTCCGGTGAACATTGCGTACTATCCGGAAGGAACTGGAGGTCATTGCACTTCTACTAGAGGAACGCCAGTGCGTAGTTCCTTTTTCCGGAGGACAAGACAAACTCGTCCAGCATCTTTGGCTCCAGGAATATATGACATCAGTGCAGCTGGAAGATCTACTTCACCAGGTGCGGGGACGATGTTGACATCGTCTGTTCATCATGCTGGAACATCAGACACAAAATCTACTGTACTTCGAAGCCCGCTGTTTTATTCCAACCTTTCGTCGACTTTGACCTTTCCGAATCCGACTCCACTGCTTTAGAAACCACGGAAATCTCCACCTCGCTGTACCCGGACCTGGAACCGCCGAGGTTGTTTTCTTCAAACGGTTTTCTTTTCGGGCAAGCGCAAACAGCAACTCGTAGTTTTCCCTCTTCGACTATGATGAACAGATCAAGTTCCAGGACCACCCCAGCACCCGTGAAAAAGGTTCTGTTCGCGGCCCCCGGGGTGACGTATAGGGAAGTGGTTCGGCCGCGAGAGGTAGAGGACGGGGTGGAGGGAGCCGGAGAAGTAGAAGAGGAGAATAGAAATCCAGCGCTTGTTCCTCCAGCGAAAAAGGCCACAGTGGTGTCGAAAGCGAAAAGTGTTTTGAAAAAGTCGAGCTCTATCATATCCCACGAAGAAACTGTTTCACCTTGGTGATTTTGCACAATCTGCAACACAAGTTCTTTACTCATGACACAGAAAATTTGCCATGCACGCTTCCCAATGGAAAACACGCTTGAAAATGCAATGTCTTGCAGGTGTAGCAAGACAAATATTTCTGTGGTCCATTTTCTGCATCACAAGTTCGCAGTGAAGCAGTTTTTTCTTGCGATATATCACGTCGCTGTCCGAAGGGCCCGAATCCTCCGGGCGGAGCCAGTCGCCTTTTGTCGGAAGGAATAGTTGTAGAAGCAGCGGGAGGTCGTGGCAGCAGCGGGGGTGTTGTGCGTCATCTAGTACTTCCCGAGTAGAGCAGCAGTGCTCGCCGGCCGGGATGAACAGCCGAAGTGGGTCCTCTTCGGCGGTAGAAACTGCATCGTCCACTACACGCTTGCGAAGAGGGAGCGTGGAGGGAACCACCCGTCCTTCCGCCCCATCTTCACCTGCGCAAGACCACGGCCGCGGGAGGAGATCTTCTGTAAGTGCGATGAGAGAGCGATTTAGCGGTCGCAGAGCGTCGTCTTCTGCTACCCGTTCATCCCCACCAAAGAACAATGTCCCCGTCACTCCTCCTCTGTCTACTTCCCAGAGGTCGAGTTCCACTAGGACTAGTAGAGATGGTGTTTGGAAGAGTTAAGTAGTTTGTTAGCATTTGGAAATGTTGCAGTTCAGTTTCTGCGGGACAAAGAAAGCTTCACCTGTACAGATCCTACCCCCAAGAACATCCGAAATTGCGTACCCCTGTTTCTCAGAATATTTTGCTTATTTCCAAAAGATTATATTATTTTGGTCCCGATGAGCATGATTTTGATTGATGTTGACAATAATTTCCCCCAAACGTGATCTCAAGCTCAAGGGAGTTCTGCCACTGCCCTTGACAAGGAACACAAGACATAACAGCATGCGTGTTTCGATGTTTGACGCTGTGAGCGCAGCTTTTACTCTCACCGGCAAGAATCGAACAAGAAGCCGGCCGCAGATGACGAATCAGCAGATGATGACCTCCCGGGAAGAACCCTGTTTCGACGAAAGCAGCATCTATAGCCGGGATTTTTTTGACATCCTCGGCACTAGTGCTAGTAACAGTATCCAGGAAAAAACACCCATCCCCATCCAATTTGTCATGCAAAACATGCATAAAATCCACCATCTGTCATGCAAAAAATGGATGGGGATGGGTGTTTTTTCCTGGATAAACAGCAAGGGGATGAAACACGCCTCGGCTGCCGCCTCCATTGTGAATGCCATGAGCATGTCTGCTATCCACAGCAAATTTCCCGCACACAACGTACAAATGCAGTTTCTGCATGACAAGCTTTTCCTTGAAGCCTCTTGAGCATTAGAAGCTGCTTCTTCTAAGTTGGTGAAGTTTGTGATGCATTTTGTACATGTGCGGGAAATTTGTATTGCATATCTGCGAATGCGAACCCAAGATACCAGTACAGATCCACGCAACCGCTCGTCAACGCGAAAATCATTCGGGGGAACCGGCATCGACTGGGGAATCCGCTGAAGGGAAGGGATGTGGGGGTGGTGCCGGGAACGGGAATAGGGAGGAAGCACTTAATAGGAGGGGTGTGGAAGTGACATGAAGAAGGTCAACACTCGTGCGAGTCGTTACATCGTTGTTCTGGGCAATGCGTCGGCACACTACGCCGCCTTGGCATGCTTTTTTCCCAGATCCAGATGCGAAAAGGACCTGAGGAAGTAGGCGAACTATGACTAACCGCAACCGAAACGATGGGTAGCAAAGAGGTTGCGCATCTTCAACGAGTCGCGTGCTTCGCGCAAGGTCTGTGGCTCTCAGGAGAAATCGCGAAAGGGATCAATGTGTTCGATGCAGATTTTCATGTTGAGGGGAGTACACAGCGAGTCAAAAAGAAAAAACCGTTATCAACTGAGGCGAGCGCGAGCGCTGAGCAGAAATGCAAATAAAGCACTGACTGGCAACGTTGGGGGCGAGCGAAAAACTCAATGTGGATGTGCATCAACAGACATCAAGAAAAGTCTTCAATCGTCCGCCTGGTTCATCCGGAGAAAAGAACTGATGATCATGTACACACGTATGGAGCGAGGCAAAAGCAACAAGCAACTGCAGATGCTTGCGCAACCCAGTAGGCTTGTCTGTTTGTAAGTAAGATGATGCGGAGACAACGAGAACGACAAGTATGTGTATGAGAAATAAAATATTAACCCTGAAGTATATACTACATGTTGATCAGGACCTCCTAGTATCCACGGTAGAAATTAAATTTTTCCCAATCCTCATTACATTTCTTGCCTTCACGAGACAGAACAAAAACCACTCATGACCCATTTCGCCCACGTCGGCGCACACTGCGCTTTCCCGGGTTGCAACCAGCAGGATTTTCTGCCCTTCACCTGTATGCATTGCAAAAGTATCGTACTAGTATGAACCAGCCATGCTCCGGCTGCCGCCGGAGCGCAGGGCTGTTGGGCCGGGGCAAGACTGTTTGCCGATCGGACCACAACGCCACGGGCCTAATATGCACAACGAAACATACTGGAGTCCCGCTCCTTCCGCCTGTTTGCGCCGCGCCAACCCGCAGGACCACTTGCGCGCTTCCCGCGCCTGTGGGCGCTCTGCGCAGGGAGCAGCTGCAAAGAACACCGGGGGCGAACAGAAGCCGCCAGGCGCGAGAGGGTAGCGCGAGAGGGTGGCGCGGGAGGGTGGTGCGGGAGGGTGGCGCGAGAGGGTTGCGCGAGAGGGTGCGCGAGAGGGTGGCGCGAGAGGGTGGCGCGGAAAGGCGCCGAACAAAACAAGTCCACGACTGGCCTGCAGTGCCAAATATGGGGACTACCATGCGGATTCGCGCCCGCCACTTTGTGTTTTTACCCTCTCGCAGACCTCTCGCAGACCCTCTTTTTGACCTCTTTTGGGGGTCCCCGCTAATAATCCGGCTATACTCGCGGGTAGAGGTCGACAGAGGTGGCCGAGAGGTGGCCAAGAGGGTCCGCGAGAGGTCGCCCCTTATTCGCGCCACCTCTCTCCACC
The DNA here is from genome assembly GCA_905178155.1 of Amoebophrya sp. A120. Lineage (NCBI taxonomy): Eukaryota > Dinophyceae > Syndiniales > Amoebophryaceae > Amoebophrya > Amoebophrya sp. A120. The sequence goes on along the minus strand of CAJINV010000009.1, from coordinate 2,490,002 downwards.
TCTGTCGACCTCTCGTGCCCCCTCTTTTTGACCTCTCTGCACCCTCTGAGGCACTTAGGCGCCGCCTTAAGGTGGGGCCTTCGGCGGGCTATACTCGCGCACCCTCTCGCCGACCCTCTCGAAAGGGGTCCCGCGCCACCTCTCCACCTCTGTCGACCTCTTTTTTACCTCTTTTGACCTCTTTTTGACCTCTCGGCCACCTCTCGTTTACCCTCTGTCTACCTCTTTTTTCGCATGAATATAGTATATAGTAATTGCATTACAAATTTGCTCAGCATTACAAATTAAATTTGTAATGCGGATTTGCCTTAGGAACCAGATTTGTAATGCATGCATGCAATTAGTACGAGTGCAATACTTTTGCACAGGATAACCTGCGTCCGCTGCCAACTCGTTTTTTGCCTGGACCACAGAAGGGAAGAAGACCACAACTGCAAGGGCACCGCCGGCGTTTCCCGACAGGTGATCATTTGCCCGATCTGCAACCTGACAATTCAGAAAGCCCCGGGCGAAGACGAAAACGTCACTTGGCTGCGCCACGCCAACACGCCCGGGCTGTGTCGACCTGCAGCTGGTGGTGACAACAAGAACTCATCGCGGCGAAACAGCGGCGGCTCGCAGTCTCCGGATGGTGGTGGAACAAATAGCAACAATAAGTGTGTAGTTTGCAGAAAAAAACTCGACGCGGTAAATCGGTTCATCTGTCCAACTTGCGGCGCCGCGGTCTGCACGGCACATAGATTTGAGGACGATCACGATTGCAAGCAGAGGCAGAAGGACAAAGCCGAGCAGCTTCGGAGCGCGCGAGTTGGGTTTTTCAAGAAGCACGCGGGTGCTGGGAGTGGGCGACGAGCGAGAGCTTCGTCGGATGGAGGAGCGCCCACTACTAGTACGTCCCGCCCGGCACCGAGCGTGCCGATACAGCAAGCGACAACAGGATCATCGTTGTTCTCGTCCTCCGGGGCGGGATCATACGCTTCTTTCGACAGCTTCGCTCCGCCACAAAGAACCGCGGCTGGCGGTAGCACAGGTAGTAGTACAACAACAGCAGGAGCTGCGCAGTTTGATGCGGTCGGCGGTAGGATGGTTTTCGAAAACACAACGACAGCAGCCCCGAACCACCAGCAGTCGCAGAATATTAGCGCAGCACATGGTTATTTACCACCTGCTCAAGAGATGATCACGAAAGAGCGGTCCTATCGCGCCAATGGGAACCCTTTGTCTAGTGTGATGAGGAGAAATAAGTCGAAGGAGAAGCAAGTCCCCAGTAATGAGCCGATCAACTGTCCGCAATGCACCCTCACGAACCCGCCCGGAACGGAAATTTGTATATCCACAGAAAAAAACCCATCCACATCCAGTTTTTGCATGACAAACACATGACTTGATACGTGCTTTGCATGACAAATTGGATGTGGATGGGTTTTTTTCTGTGGATATTGTATTGCCTGTGGCTACGACTTGACCAAGCAAAGAGGAGGGAATTGTGTGTGTATGTGATGAGAAGACTTCTTGTTGAACATGAAGTCAAAATCTATTCCGCCAGCACCAGTCGTGCCAAGAATGCTCAAAAATTGCCTTGATGTTGAACTGAAATTTATTGTATTTTACTGTTTGTGCGAGTTTGTTGTAAGTGCTCGTGGCAACTTTCGAAAACGAAATATCATTTCTTGGAAGTAGGAGCTATTGACGGCGCCCACACATAATGACAATTCAAAATTTGTTTTGACGTGCTGTCGAGTAATTTTCTGTCTTAGATGGAAAAATGTTGCAGGGAACAGGCGGAGCAGCTGTCTTTACTGCAACTCCAGACGCGGCTGCTGTTTTACGTTCATCTGGCAGGAGCACGGTCATTGTATCGTAATGTTCTTGACAAGCACAGGATGGATCCGTTAGATACGAACCGCCAAACAAATATCTACTTCGCAAACGTATTACATGCCGTCGAAATACAACAACGCTCTAGAAAGAATGCACCAAAAAGAAAATGATCCGGTCCGTTTGACGTGGCGATTTTTTAAGTTGAGGAGGATCAACATACTCATCTCTTCCGATCTGGCTCCTGTGGTTCTTGATTTGTGAAATGTGAATGCCACATTCGCTTGACGTCTGTTCGTGTAGAAGAGTGTCAGACTCAACAACGTTCCAGCACTCCAGGTGAAGAATCCGGCGAGAAAGAGAAATGGCTGCCGAAGCGGCGGCGCTCGTCGCACACCAAGAACACTGCAGCCAAAATGACGGAGGTACTATTGCGACGTGTCAAGAAAAGAAAAATTGCGCCGGACCCTACTATCCCACGGACAACCACAGCATTCAAATGATTGTCCGTCTACTTCCCGATTTGGTGCAGAACCTGGGACAGGATACACTTAGACACGGTGAAGGTCTCAGCAGGACAAGCAAGAATGCTGTACCAGATGAAGAACTACACCCCAAAGAGTACGAGCACTGTTTCGTCGACCTCGGATCTGGGGATGGCAGAGTCGTGCGGGAAATGTGGAACCGATTTGGCCGCGGCAAACATCCAAGTTCGTCTTCCTCCTTTCGCGCGATCGGCGTGGAGTACGATAGGAAAGTGCTGGAAAAAAACTGCGGTCTGGTTTTCGAGGAAAAAGCAGGCACACTGCGCGACACGATCGAAGACGAGCGGGACACTAGAAAAGATCTCGAAGAAGATGATGTAGAGGAAAATCGGGAGGTTGAGCATGCTCAATGTCATCGTATCCTGGTAAGTAGAACCTGCAAGATCATAGAAACCATCGCCACCACCGGTTTGTTGTGTCAATGCAAAGATTAGACGCATTTGCCGAATAAAAGGACGTAAATCTACTAAATGTTGCAGCGCATCGTACTAGAGGTGTTGGGTTCACCATCATCATCTTTCCGCAATAACGTGGTCAACTATGTATCACAGTAAATTTGGGTCGGCCGTGGGTGTGATAGATTCTCCGTACTTTTGCATACGATACCCTGTTCAACCGCTAGTGGACGAGTAGGCCCCAGCGACGCGGCACTTCGGGAGCCCGGACCACAGAAACAGGACTGCTGCCAGAGGTCAGCACTGGCGAAGATGAAAAACAAGCAGTACCACAGAGGTCCGGAGTTCCTGTGCTCGGACTTTTTTCTTCTTTTTGAGGAAGACACGACAATGGTGGCTCCACCTGAAGAAAGCCCTGAAGATTACACGACGACCGGAACAGAGGTGGAAGTAGAAAAACAACATGAGGGACACAAGAACTGGAACTGCATCTACGCCTCCCCCACCCTCGCGAGCGAACTGCGGGCGGACATCAATCATGTTGATGCCGACGCGGTGGACGAGGACAACAGAACAAGTGCAACGAGGACGGAAAAATCCACCACGATTTATTGTCGCACCAAGCTGCGCCGCTTCCTGAAGCAAAACGCCACGATTGTTTTTCTCTACCTGTTGCCCGAGTTTCACAACATGCTTTCAAATAAGCTCATCCCGATGCTGCTTATGCAGGAAAAAAACTGTGTAAGTGTAACTTTGTAGGAAGAACAGCATCACAAATTCGTTTTGCATTACAGGGAAAACCTGTCATGCGCAGCTAGGACGTGGAAACACGTACGAAAGTAGCCTTTGACGAAGAACCAGCATGACAAGTGTATATAATTGTGCACTTTCTGCATCACAGAGTTCCACTCACACAGTTTTTTTCGTGCATACTGCTGGATGAAAATTCAAAATTGGAACTGATCATAGCTTGGTGGTGGCCGTTGGAAGTGTCCGGCGCGGACCTGGGCCTCGTCGACGTCCAGAGGCACTGGATTGGACACAAAGCGGAGCCCCTCGCGGATGAGGAGGACGAGCAGGTGGAGGGGCGGGGAGCAAGGGATCAGAAAGAGGACAGTGGCACCGTGTATGTGTATACTCGGCGTCGTCGAATAAGGGGGGCGAGAAAGCAGAAACAACTTAATATTCGACGGCCACCTGCAGTTCCTGGTGTCGAATCAGTGCAACATTTGGGTGTAGAAGAAGTTTTCGAGGAGAATCTCCGCCCCCCAGACGAGCGCCCGTCTTCCAGCGGGTCTAGTCTGTATTGGGACCCTGATGGGGGAATAATGTAACATCAAAGTGGTACTGGTACTGATACTAATAACAGCCAGAGTAGGTGATGAATAAGGGAGATGTTGCTGCATCTTGCGAAGCTCGCTTGCAGTTACAGGCCTCGTCCCGCATGGGGAACTGTTGCTGGTAGGAGTATGTATCAGGCCTCACTGCTGGCTGTTGTACGGAGAAGTACAATAGGACCCCCGGTTCTCACACAGAAGAGCATCACGATCACCCGCTCTTGTGTGAATGAAAGGAAAGTGAATGATCCAAATTCTAGTTGCAGACAGGATGTCTCGCTGTCGAAATCGACGCACAGCGGCGATCTTGATTTGCAGCTCGTTTTTCCGTAAGTTAATCACGAATTCGCTTGGTCTGATCGCAACGGATGATGGAAAATATAAACATGACGCGCATGGAATTGGAAGCTCTCTTGCTGAGTTTATGTATTTCTGCATCTTAATATCAGCATCATCATCGCACAACTCAGTTAGAGACCAAAATCTAGATTGTGCTTTTCGATCCGCCCGGTGTGTTGTCGGGGGAAGCAAGCTTTTTGCTAGGTCGAAAATCATCATGATCAAATTGATAAAAAGCATTTAGATGAATCAATTTGAAGTTTTAGATAACTCCCATGATCCCGATGGATCCATTGTGCAACTGCAAGGTAAAAATATTATGGTGTAGCAGATCATGTCCACCGGCAGTTTTTTTTTCTTTTGGAAGGACTAAAATATTATATTCTTGACGATCGTCACAGGTGGAATACATGTTGAATTCTTTCGGAAAAATCTGTCCTTCGTTACTGGTTTTTTTGTAGGCTTTTAACACTCGTGATCATCATATTTCGATTTGATTTCTCACATAACATATAACATTCCCACATAGTAGTACCGAGACCTCCGTCGAATCCCATTTTTATTATTAAAACTTGAATCTTCGAAATTTGAATTTCCCGTATATTGAGTTGAGTGGTCCAATCCAATACTATTTCGCTAGAAAGCAACGTCGAGGGTCTTTTTCCAAATTGATTCTCGAAAAGCTAAAGCATGTATATTGACATTAAGACCACCGCCTGATGCTGATCATACATAGGTTTTTGCGCTTCCTTTGTTTCTGGAAACCGCCCGCAAGAAGCTTCTCTAGTTGTAGATCAGCAAAATACAACTTTTACTAGTAAAAGCCCGCTGTTGTACAACTCATCTCACTCTACTTCCCTGGAGGTCGTTGTGTGTTGTCTTCTCGTGTGTTGGCAGAAGCTTTTTTTCTATCACTGCGAGTGGGCCCACGACACGACCAGGAAGTCGAGTAGCTTTCTCAATTCATATCTCGTACAAGAAACTACCCCCCTGAAATAAAAGAACCCACACGGCACTACAAACAGCTTCTGTTCTTGCGGCATTATAGTATGCAGAAGGAGATTTTGTCGGGCATGAGGAGACAGCTCATGCGCCGATGAGGTCGTAAATGTCGCTCGGGTATGGATTGCAAAAATGTCTGGGTCTGGAAGATTGCAACTTGTCATGCTAAATCCGAACCATGCAGAAATCTGTGCTGCATGAGTGCCAAAAGCTGTCCACTTTCGACCACGTTGGCAGGGAGTTTCTCATGCTGGATGGGCATGGCAGAGACCTCACAGAGTCTGTCATGCTAGGTTCCGCATTCCAGACCTCATGGGTCATGAAAAACCTGCATGACAAGTTTACACTCTTCCAGACATCCAGGGATATTTGCAGTTCATATCGGGGTTAAGATATAGCAGACCCGTTGTTCAGAGGAATAACCAACGTAAAAAAATCCCAGAATTTTTTCTGAAGCCATATCAATTGTTGTAACGCTGACGGCGCTGCTGTACTACCACCATTTATTGGTTGTACAAGCCTACTAGTAGCGTAACACAGTTAATGGCCCCTTGTTGAATTTATTCTGATAATAAAGTTAAACTTAAAGCTGTGATCACTGCGAGAAGCTGCAAGTAGCCTTGCGCAGCACTAAGGTACCAACAACTAAGGCGTCAAAGGGCAACACCCAAGAATCAATACATAGTTGTACCCCAGTCAAACCTGGTGTTGGACACCAGCGAGGTGGAGCTTTCTCCAAGTTTTTTCACATCGTGTAGAATTTTTCATAGAAATTACTTTAGAGATAACAATAACCTTTCCTCGTCCTGATTTTTCTTTTTCCATACTCATACCTCTAGAAGTTCTATCGCGACCGCGTCCTGCTTCTGTAGCTCAGAAATATTAAAGAGCTTTTGTATTTATTCACAAGCGAAGACACGTGTTACTTTTGTTGTATTTGCGACCCCATCAACAGAGCAGGAGAACGTCGTGTAGAATCCGATCGTCATCATCGTCATTTCATTTCCGTGTGGCACTCAATCATATTTAGGATCATCCGTAATTTTCACGCGAAGCAGCTTCATTATCATTTGTCTTACCACATAGTACCACTTATTTTATCTTTTTTTCGAACCTTGAAATTGAATGTGCCTCTTTTTTTTGTCAATACGAAACACAAACGTCATCTCATCGATACTAACCATATCTTAAAGCAACAAGGCCACTGCCAGGCGAGCAGTGTCAATAAAATCAAAAAGTTTTTTTTTTTTTAAAGAGCACTAGAGCTGCCGTCACGAGACAAGCAGTGACAATAAACACAGCACTAGCAAGCAGTCCATTGAGGTTCCAGATCCACCAAGAGAAGCAGGCCAGCCAGAAGAGCTAGCCCCATCTACCGCCGCAGCAGCAAACAAAATCTCGTCTACACCATCAATCTATCTGCCCACCTGAGAGGAACTAGAACTAGAACTACCGTCATCAAGCGATAGTACGTAGAAGACCAAGAGCGTATCATCTTCTAGCTCCAACTGTAACGAAGACTGAAATTGAAATTCCGAAAAAAAACCTGTTTAGCTGAACTAGTAGGAGAACACATCACTGTGAGAAAGAGAAAAAGCTTTCTTTAGGGTTTTTGTGCTTCCTCTGGAGCTGCTATTCAACTTATAGCACATAAAGTGCTTTCTGAAACTTTTGTACGGTAAAAAATCTTACCGGAAGATAAGCAAGACGGACAAGAATAGTTGTACCCTCAAGCTTATTTGTATGTTTCGAAAATTGTGTCACCGAAATCTAAAGAAGATAAAAGAATGGATATGGCTTTTTTTGGAACTGTCTAAACTGACAACGGAACTTCTTCGCGACCCTTGGATCCTTCCCCGCATGTTATCGTGTTTTTTTAAAAAAAAAGGGCCCAGACTGAAAACGGAACCCGAAGCAGTAAATAGGTGCGGAAATGGAAACACGGAACACCCCCGGAAGCTCCAGCTAGCGCCTAGAAGTAGAAAGACGGCCTCTGTGCGCATGGCTCCCACACAGGTGAGACAGAGCTTGCGAGGGAGGGCGATCCATCGAATCGGTTTAGTTACGAAGAGACGCTGTCTGCGAAAGGAAGCGCGTGAGCCGAGACACCCACAGAGCAAGGGCGCCGGCTTTTGGTTCGTTGCAACTCACGCTCTTTGCCTGGTCTCCTAGAGACGGAAATACTTGCAGTGGGTACGTAGTCTGTCATCAGACAGAGAGCAGGAGAACTAGTCTGAGCGCCAACGCCAACGGCCTCAATTTCACTCGGATGGAGCCGGGCGATCTGACTCCTCAGACACCTCGCGGAAATTGCCTCGACTTTTGTTGGGACAGAACCACCACCCAGCTCGGCAAATGCTCAATTCCTATCCACATGAAAGGGAAACGATAGGGGCAGGGGGAGGATGATCGAAAACGGTATCACAGCGCCCCACATATAAGGACCGGCGCTTCATGGGAATCCTAGAACGATTTCAAGCCCCCCACGCGATCGGAGGGACTACCCGGTGAGGGCGGTTGATCGTTTTACCCCCCTGGTCGTGTAGTACCAACATCGTCCAAAAATTTTCTTTGCCGAGGCCGCGCAGCCATCTCCACATTGTGGAGGTGGTTGCGCGGCCTCTGCAAATGGCCGGCAATGAATTACCAAAAACCCCAGGCACGAGGAAAAAAACCCAGGACAAGCCGGGAGCCTTGGTGTGCTCGGCTTTTCGTCTTTTGCCGGGCGCGGCTTCGGACGCTGCCTTACAGGCAGGACAATGGAAACGAAGGACCATTTGGCTGACCGGCGGGGCGCACAGGTGGGGGGACAGACAAGAACGAACGGTCGGCGGGGCTGCGGCCATTGAACGGGCGCAAATCCCGCAATTTTTGTCCCCCCTAGGAAGAGAGAGAAAAGAGAAAACGAGATCTCTATCTATTTTAGATCGAGAAAGAATAAGAAATAGAAAAAGAAGAAGAAAACAAAAAACAAAAAAGCAAACGAAACGAACAAGAACTGTAGGCGAATCGCCACGGTATGGCGGCTGTCGGTTCCGTTGTCAGTTTAGGTAGTTCCGAAAAAATCAGATTCCTAAAAGAATACTAAATTGATGACCTCCTGGCTGTAATTGAATTTGAAGAGAACTAGGAAAGACATCATCGTCCACGCACGTCAAGCACAAGCACCGCCACCCGAGCACCTGCCGGGCGCGCTATCGAACACGTCCAGCATTTTGCCGTCTGAAAGAAGAAAAAGAAGATCGAAAGTAATACCCGTGAGGAAAAAGAAACAAGAATAAAATTTCCTGTATCACAACTTCCACAAGGGAACAACCAGAACCACCATCATCAGGTGTAGTTTCCTTATTCGCAGTTTACTGTGAATAAGATGTCCAGTAGTCACCAGGAGAACAAACAGATCATCATGGCTTCTAATCTTGAGAGCGAGAACATCAGCACCAGCACGACTAAGAAGAAGAACGCGATTCTTGCCCTCTCATCTCTGGAGACCTCCAACATTGACTCGGCGGCCGGAAAGAAGATGTTGACCAACAACACGGCGCCGGGACAAGGGGAGCAGGAGCGTCACGACCGCGATCATGATCCTGATCCGCCCAACGAAGTAGAACAGCGGTTCTCTCCGACGAGGACCCCGATGGAGGTGATGATGAGCAAGAAGAGCCGCGAACATCATCTTCATCTCGAGAACACCTGCGACGTGGGGCCACCTCCGCCCCGGAAAATCGATCTGCTTTTCAACAACTGTTCAGACGATGTTCTCCTCGCAGGAGCCCCGACCACCCCGATGACCACAATTCCGCCGTCGAGTCCCACAGAACAGGGACAAGGACAAGGACAAGTACCTGGCCAGGTCCGTCCCTTTTCCTCGCGAAGAACTACTGCGGGTGGCAGCGGCGGGTCCTTCGACTCTTGTACTTCCGGGTCGTCTTCGTTGACTTCCGCCACTGCGGGGGTTTTTGTTGGCAACAAGAAACAAGAGCCGGCGTCAGACCGGATTTGCTCGTCCGCCGGGGAGAACAAGAACTCTTCGACCCGGTCGTCCTACGATCTCCTCGAAGAAGATCAGGTCGTGGACAACATCGGCCCGGTGAACGTGATGACCTCCGAGCAGCCGTTATCTTCGTCTGTGTCTCCGCCACCGGGGCTCGAAGTCGTCGCGAGCAAGCAAGGCGAGGAAGGGAACGACGTCAAGCTGAGCGTGCTGTCCGACAACTACATTTCGCCGGAGCAGCTGGACTACAAGACCACGACCAAGTCCTCGAGCCATCAGGGACTACAACTCGTCCGCGCGAAAGAAGTACTAGGGTCGTCCATTGTGACGCTGGATTTGGACGACATGCTTTTTAACAAGAAAGCCACCACGACTGGGGATCATAACGAGGACGTGAAGTCGAAGAAGAACACCACGGACGTCGAAGCTGGAGTTTTAGTTGCTGGCTCATCTTCTCACCAGCTGATGAACACGGATCATGTCGTGAACAAATTCACCGACGACGACGACGATCTGATCTGCGAAACCCCGCAGGAGTGCATTTCGGTCGAGGAGGACGAGGCAAACAATGCCGCCATCGCGGAATTGTACAAGTTGGATCTGGAACAGATGGTCGCCGACAAGCTGGAAAGCACGAACAAGAGCGCATCGCCCGGGAAGTTACAACGGGTACCACCTACAACTTCTCCGGCAAAAAATGTGAACACCAAAACCAACTCCAGCATCCCGACTGGTGAAGATCCAGATGAAAATGACACTGAAAACGAACACCAAACTGCCAAACAGCAAGGATCATCGCAAGAAATTCTTGAAGACCTTGAAGATGACATGAACCCCAACCGCCCCAAGACCACGCGCCTAACCGCCGCGGAGCTGAAGTTAGTCTATTCCCGGAGAACGACACTGTACACGAAAACAAAAGTGTGCAAATTCGAACTGTTCGGCGTGTGCCGGTATGGGAAAGACTGCAACTACGCGCACTCCCCCGACGAGATTAAGCGGTTACCGGATTTTGAGCGGACTTCCTTCTGCAAGATCTTCCTGAAGGACGGCAAGTGCCCCAACATCCCCTACTGCCCCTACGCGCACTGCGTGCAGGATTTACGGGAGTCGCCGGCGCCGCGGCAGCGGTTGTGCGTTTTTTTCCACGGGCCGAACGCGCGGTGTATTTACGGACGGTTCTGCCGGTATCTGCACAAGGTGGACAACGTGTTTAAGCAGATCTACGGAATTGTCACCATTCCGAAAACGCAGGCGGAATTGGAAAAGTTAAACGAGTATGCATTGCAAATATGTCTGGGTCTGGAAGGATGCAACTTGTGATGCTGAATTTGGATTCTGCAAAAATCTGTATTGCATGAGCGGCAAACGAGGTCCAGTTTTCGCCACAGCGAGAGGGCATTTCTCATGCGGTATAGGCATCAGGAAGCCCTCACAAAATCTGTGATGCTAGAGCATGCATTACAGACATCAGGGGTCATGCAAAATGTGCATGGCAAACCTTGCATCCTTCCGGACCCAGACGTATTTGCATTTGATAACGAGATTATTTCCCGACACGAGAAGATCCGGTCGCCGCGGGATTTCATGGACTTGATGGAAACTGCGCGGAACACGCCGCGACATGGAACTGCTGTAGAAGAAGGACCACCTCAACATAGCGCAATTACACAACTGCAGGTCCTCGCGTTGGGGAAAGCGAAAGAAGCAATGAATGTTGCGGAAATGAAGGGTCGTCTCGTTCCTGCCTCTGGAGGTGGAACAACAAAGGGGAACAACAAGAACCAGAATTCTTTACCGATGGTGGATGCAGACGGGCCGGACATTAACTACGAGCGCGTTCTTGCTGATGGCAAAGGAGAAACTGCTGCTGCTGCTGGTGGACAACTACAAGGACCGGGCACAAACTACTCGAAAGGTGGACATAAAAATGCAGTCGCAGACGAGAAGATCATCATGCAGCAGCAATTCAACATGGTCAAGGGTGGCAACGGCAAAGCCAAGGGGCCCGGGTCCTCGAAGAAGGGCGGAGGTGCGAAAGGAATGATGAACAATGACCAGTTTTTGCAGCTGAGCTTGAATCTGAACAGTGACAGTCGCGGCCGCAGCACTTCCGCTCAGCCGACCAGCAACCCAAAGATGTTGAGCAAGGGTTCTACTGCTGCAGCTGCCCCCGCCGGCGACCAAGTAGACCAAGCCCAAGTCCAGAATCAGGAGTACCTCCTTAGCCTCTCCACTTCGAAGGAGAAGCAGGAAACGCTTGTCAGCAACATCTCCAAAGACGCGCAGTCGTTCATCGCACAATCCCCAGAGCCGGGCTCTCTCTCCCCGGACCAGCGCATGCACCGGCTACGGCAACTAAGGGCAAAGCAGGAGCGCGCACGAGCCTTGCTGGACGATCTGTTAGCGGCGAACGACTATGCGGCGCGGAAACGAAAAGTTCTCAGACAGCAGGCTGCGTCGAATACTTTTAAGGGCGAGAGCACGAGTAAGAGCTTAGGGATGAAACAGGCGAAACATCATGGGGAAGGCAAGGACGATATTAAAGTGAACAAAGACAACAGCTCCAGCACCGCCTCTTGTTCTACTTCTACCACGGCATCAACCAATACTGTGGACAAAGATAAAGAAGAACAGGAAAAGCTCCTGGAGCAAGAGGAAAAATTAGCGATGCAGCGGATTCAGGGCATTTTCGACGTGATTGCGGACCTGGATAAAGAGTATCCAAGAAAAAAACTGTGTTAGTGTAAGTCTTTTGGGAAAACAGCATCACAAGTTCGTCTGCCATGACAGGACAAACTTGTTATGCGCAGATACTACAAAGGGAAAACACATAGGAAGCGAGCCGGTCATGCGTGATGTGTGTCGAGCATGACAAGTGTAACTGTTTGGCATTTTCTGCATCACAGATTTACACTTGCGCAGTTTTTTTCCTGCATAAAGAGGAAAAACAGTTCATCGAGGGAAGTTTGAAAGCGAAGCGGGATTCCGGGGTGGTTTCGACGAAGAGCGAGGAGTCCTCTTCGTATCCACCAGCCATAATTGCGCTTGGAACCAACTACGGAGCTAGTTCCACCGGTCGCGTTTCTTCCTCTTCCGGTTTGGACTCTGCCAGGACGAGTCAACTTTCTCCGCTCACGCTTTTGGCCAAGACGAAACAGAGCTCCGCTTCCTGTTTTGAAGAACGAGAGGAGCGATCGTCTACTGCTGGTCGCGAAGAACAGTTAATATCCAACATTTCCGGAGGCGATGTTGTTGGCGTGAAGAAACGGAGCAACGAGCTGACGTTGAATTTGAAAGGCGCTGGGATCAACTACACCGGTAAATATTATACGGAAAGCGAGGAGGATCTTCACGTTGCAGTTTGTGATGAAAGTACAACTACGAGGACTAGTCATCCTATTTCGGAGAAAAAGAACAACATGGTGAACAAGAACAAGCAGGGCAACAAGAATTCTGTGAACGTCGAGCAAGTGCCATCTTCTGCTCCTTTCAAAAATTATAAAACCTCTTCCGCCAACATAAAGACGGACACTTCGACCTTTTTGACCCTATCCACAGAAAAAAACACATCCACAATCATTTTTTGCATGACAAAGACATGACTTTATACGTGTTTTGCATGACAAATTGGATGTGGTGGATGGGTTTTTTTCTGTGGATAGACGCCGGCCGCCTACGACTACCACCACCCCTGCCCGTTGGTTTTGACACGAATCGGCACCTCTCCCGGAGCTGGTGGACAAAGCATCATGATGAAAGAGGCTGCTCCTTCTGCAAAACAAGGGGCTGCTGCTGGAGCTGTCTTGCCGAACAACAAGCGCGGCGCTGGTGAAGGAGCTGCGTCGAATAAGGGCGGCCGCGGGATCATGTACAACGATATGGCCGCCAGGCGCGGCGCGACTACTGCGTCTGCTCCTGCTCAAGAGGATCATTCGCAACAAGTACGGGCGGGAAGGAACATCAACATCGCAACGAGTAGTGCTACGACCGCAAAGACCAATAAAAAAACCACGACGTCGACGTCCCGTGTGGTTGAACAAAAGAACCAGACGAATAAAGTCGTCAAGAACATCACCCACCACGACCGCAAACACAGTTCCACTTCCACAGTCCGATCCTCCGAAACCACTACCCCGTCCGTTATCGAGCCGCCACCGGGCCTGGAAGCGCAACAGCCGCAGATGAGCGTGAAGAACCAGCTTGCCTGTGTGATCGGGGAGAACAACGACGAAAGAAGTCCGACCTGGTCGATGGAAATTTACATGGAGGGACTACACAAGAAAACGCCGCCGCGGGGCGCCGCGGGTGGACACATTCGGAGCAAAAGCTACTGCGGAACAAACATGATTAACGGGTTTGAACAAGAGCAGTACAATTTCAACATCTGCCCGGCTCCTGGTGCTACGCCTACTCGAGGGTATAAAAATCTTCATGCGCCCTTACCATTCTCCGGCAATAAGGGCTGCAACAGCAACTACCCCGCAACTAGTACAGCCGCTGTCTCCGTTTATTCCCCCGTCAATGGTTCCACTCCTGACTCTCTCGGCTGCACGACGGCGAGCGGAAAGAGCAACAACTCCGCGGACAACGCCGAAAATAACCTCCATTCGATCAAACACGTTGCGGGTACGAAGGGTTACTTCGCAGGAAAAGTCGAGAATTTTTACCTACACCCTGGCAGTTCTATGTTAACTCCGTCCCCGCAGAAACGCTCGAAGTCGATGCATGTTGAGCAGTTGTTGGCCGCCGCCGGTGGTCCTTCTCCGAGGACCCCTGTCGCAATGTTGAAAGGTGGCGGCGGTGCTGGTGGTGTGTCCTCTCCCGGCGGGAAGACGAACGGTAAAATTTGGGCGGAGACCAACATGAAGGGTTCTTGTGGTCGTCCTGTTTCCGTTTCACCCACTGTCTCTGGTAACAAGAACGATAGTTCTTGCGCCGGAAAGGGAAAAAATCCAAGTGGTCAACAACAACAAGCCGCTGCTCAGGACAACAATAACAAACCGACCACTGCAAAAGGTGGCAAGGGAACATCAAAAGGTAGCAAAAACCCGCGTTCCAAGAGTTACCATTTCGGGGATCAGGTGAGGATGTTGGCAATGGCCCACTACGGTGTCGGGTGGAATGGAAAAGACGAACAGCAATGCTACTACACTCCTGCTGGCGTTGAGAATGAAGATACAACTGCTTTGCACCAGCGTGTGATGAAAGAAGTCGGCAAGGGCGGAAAGATGAACAGGAATGAACAGCAAGGAGCTACTGCCACTGGTACTGCCCGTGACGGAAAAATCACAACTGTTGACAAGATCTTCACCCACGAGAACCACTACAAGATTTTCGACGAAGATCATGCCGATAACGAGATCATCGAGTGGCCATGCACATCCAATTCGGAAGAAGAGGCCGGCGCTACCTGGTCGGGCTACAAGAAATCCCGCAGGGAGCGATTGTATAATATTGCACATCTTCATCTTGTTGTTTTAGTTTTCAAAAATTACTCTTGCTCTTCTTCGTTCAATACAGTTGGTTCACCTCGAATGTCTACTTCAGTCGCAGTTTTCCGTGAAGAGATTTAGATTGATTGGTAACTCCTACAACCTGTAGTCAAATATGGACATCACAGACTTACTTGGTTGCTTCGCAACCGCAAGAAGAAGTGAGCATGACTGAAATTGAAAAACGACAACCGGAAAATGAAAATTAAAATCAGGGAGAACAACGTCCCCGAGCAGCCGCGTGGTAATTTTGCTTCGCCGAGGCAGCACGAGAAGATGAAGCACCGCGTGCCGATATCGTATTGAAAAACATTCCCAACCCAGAGTTGTAATGCAAATCTGCATGCTGAGAATGTTTCTCATGCGGAGCCCCATGAGAGACATTTTCTATTCGCGTTTTGAAATTTGTCATGCTCCTCCAATCAGCATCTTATACTGGATCTGTGATGCTGCTGATCTACCTCAAACACCACTACACTACGAGTCCAATAAATTTGTCATGCAAAACAGCCAAAACTTGTGGATTTGTTTAGCCGCTTCCCCATCTTGACTATGGGGTGGGGACGTTTTTTCTCAGGATAGCCGACTCCGCCCCGACCGTCGAGGAAGAAGAAGATGCCGCAGGACAACTATAACAACGCTCCGCCGATTTTTGCCGCGAAGCAGGGTAGTATTGACAAGTTTTCGGGGTTTCCTGCTGCTGCGGGCAGCAAGGGTGGACCGCAGAGGACAGCAGGTGGTTCGAACAAGAAGGGGATCCTCATGAAAGGCTCTCCACTTCCGATCGGTGCCGTGAGCTGCCATGGTGGAAATAAAGGAGGCTACTCTAGTACTGAAGACCATCATGATCCGCAGTACTACAACCGCTACGACTACACCTCCGGCCAGTACTATCATGATGCTGACCTGTACAAGCAGCAAATTCATCCCTTGTTTCCGCCGTACAAATACAACCCGGAAGTACAACAACTAGATCAACACCAGCGCCGCATGTACACGACAACCTCCGGGCCCATGCCCGCTATAATCATTCCGTCTCCTCCCACAGCTCCGACTACGATTACGTCTGGCGGAGCTTATCAAGAACCATCGCAGCATCAACGACCAGCAGCTTTCCGCCACGAGTTGGCGGCCCAGGATCTGGATCATCTGATGTACAACAACTCTGTTCGCCCCTACGCGGTCCACGGTGGTACAAATCCCAATGGTTCCTCGGTGTTGCAAAAATCCACGCAAAAAAATTCGAAGAAGCTGTATACTTGTGCTGCTCATGTTGACGGCAATGTTCCCGCTTATTTCTCGGAAAAGAAGCTGCACCAGCAACGCGCGAGCGCGGCAGGAGCTGCTACTGCTCCTACTGCTCCTACAACTGCTGCCTACGATCATGAAGAACAGATCGCGTGGGAGCGGCAGATTATGCATTGCAAAAGTATCGTACCCGTATAAATGCATTACAAATTTCCTCAGCGTTAGAAATAAAATCAATTTGTAATGCGGGTTTACCGTAACAAAAAGATTTGTAATGCATGACTGCAATTACTACGAGTGCGATACTTTTGCACAGGATACAGATGCTGCGGCAACGGTCGATGGATTTGGAAGAGAAGCTGAAGAAGCGTTTGCACGAATTGTATCCGGATGAACAAGTAGAAACGGCGGACGTTTTCGGTGGAAACATCAAGAGTGGAACTGCTTGTGGAAATAACAACAACGAATCCTACTACACTCTGGCTTCGAAAAAGGACTTCTCGCAGCACACGGCGACCTCCGCACACAACTATGGAGGTTTTGACAACAAGCAGTACAACTACTCGCGGTCCGCAACTGGTATTTCGTCGGGTAGTTGTGGAAAAACTTCTACAATGGGAACAACACCAAACACGAAAACAAACATCAGCAAAAACAATAAAGCGAAGAACAATATCCACCCTAATGGCGGGGTGGGCACCATGGAAGATACGGGGGAACCTATTGGGAACGTGCACAAGAAATACCGGAAGAAAGAGCAGAAGAAGAACAGGGTTCGTTGTAACAAGCAGGGCACTTCTGGTTGTTCCTCATCCAGTTCGGGCAGTTTTTCCACTACGATGCCGTCCAGCAACGAAAATTTTTCCAACTCGGGGATCATCCAGATGGCCAGTATTAACCGCGGCTCTTCGTCTTCCACTTGCGGGTGAGAGCCGGACGGGAAGATAAGTAGTCGTGAAAATTCCCTTTATCGAAAAATTCTAGGGGATGTGAAGGAAAAATAAACGAGTTCGACAACCGCTGTGATCCCAACTTCTCCTTCTGGAGTCTGGATTTTTACGAAGTTGAAACTTTTGCACGGTAGTTGAGTGGCGAATGCTAAAAAGTAGACACCACCTGCTGCTCCTCGACCGCGCTACGAAAAATCTATATGCAAATTATTTTTACAAGTGGGCAGGCTCACCAGCTCTGGCGTGACGTGCTGGCGCCCTTATTTGGCAGGTGGTGTCATCGTGGGTAGACTGCTCGTATACTAGTTGTAGGTACGGTCATCATACATCAATTAACTCTTTTCGATTTAAGTACCTTGAACTTTCGTTTGGCTTGATTTCCTTACTTCCCGTTGTTGTTTCATCAATTTTATACTATATTTCTACCTGAATCAACTCGACGTTTCATCTTATATTTTTCCGTTCTGTAGCGGCATCGTCCGCATCGCTCACTACTAACTCCGATGCTTCTGTCGGAGCGAGACGATATACCGATTGTCTTCTTTGATTTGAAGGATGAGGTTCATGATACCGTTATAGTACGCGAAAATGAGTAGATTCACATTTCTTCTTCGTTTCCGTTTTCATCTTGATCTTCACATAGACGAAAAATAATTACTTTGATAGCATACTCACTACAAGGTCATAGGTCAAGGACCAGAACACTACACATTCAGAACATAGTCATCAGCTGATGAAATCAGATTTTCGAAATTTTCAAGGGAAATTTTAAGGTTCTGACCAAACAGAGAAGAGCTTTTTTTCTAGCATGGAAAAAGTTTCTCTTCGCTACTTTTTGGTCGGAGTAAATCCCCAAAGGACCTGTATTCGTAAAATAAAAGGTACCTACTAGTAAGTACTTTATTTTATTTGATGTTTGATGGAAATTATCGGCAGTTCAACTTCAAGGTGTATTTGTGTTTTTCAAAAATCCAAAGAGAAGGAATCGTATTTGTTTTTGGCACGGGATAACTTCAAGAAAATGCTGTCGTGGTCTTGTTTCTACTTATCAATGACAATGTATTAGTATTTTGGGCATTGGAATAGGAAAATTTGGTGTCGGGATTTGTACCATATTGACATCAGTTTACTTTTACTACCACCTGTCTCACAAAAATACTGCGCAGCTCATGATCTAGCGCGCGTTATCTTGGGAATGGGATGCGGGATGATAAAACTAAAAGCTCGGAAGTCGATTGCTCTTCTTTCCGATGTTTAACACTTGCAACATTTTCCAGTGGAGCGCAAGTTGAAGTTTGTGAGAAAAAAAAAACGCTGTCGCCGCAACGTGGTGTAGAATTGTTTCTAAAAGATTGTCTATTCAAAAGCTACTTTCTGATGATTTATTTTGAAACGTGGATATGGATAAAATTACTACAAGATATTGCTGATGTCCAACAAGAAATTCTTTTTTACAAGATATTGCTGTTGATGGTGTCTCGTCGGTGGACAAGAACTAGACCGCCTCCGGCGCCAGCAGCCTGCGTCTTTCGGGAGACTCAGGCTTTGACCTTTTTCCCTTAAAAAACAAGAACAGCAACTACATCCACATAGGGTCCAACCTCGTCGAGGTTTCTACCTTCTAGTATTATTTCTGTTGCGGCTTAACAATATTTTTACCCATGGCTGCTAGCTTTTTTACATGGTAGACTGATCATGCG
Organism: Amoebophrya sp. A120; assembly: GCA_905178155.1. Classification (NCBI taxonomy): domain Eukaryota; class Dinophyceae; order Syndiniales; family Amoebophryaceae; genus Amoebophrya; species Amoebophrya sp. A120. The sequence continues at coordinate 2,471,179 of CAJINV010000009.1, read as the reverse complement.
AGGAGCAGATGACGATGTGAGGAACAAATTGGCCTAGCAAAGAAAAAGGCTCCTAAACGCCGACCAAATGAAAACAAGACGGCAACTAACGGGGCAGAAAAGCACGAAAGGGCGGCCCAAGGGCGCCCCGGCCTTTTCAGGTTGTGCCCCTTCTACCCTGACGCGCGCGCCCTCGTTCCGTGTGCCAATTGGCGGCCTTCGGTGGCACCAGCGGGAGCAGCGCGAATTTCTATGCGCGGCTGTGCGCGCATGCCTTCTGGGCTGTCCGGCCACCGGCGTGCTGCTTAGCGACTATCGCGAGGACTATTTTGCGACAAGCACCCTCAAAGCAGACGCGCCGCTTTTTGACAGACGCGCAGGCTCCGTAGCGGTGCCGAGGGGAAGTCGTGCGAATGTCGGGCCAAGCATTGCGGCCCTCTGTGTGGGGTAAAGCTAGTAGAGGGCCAAACGAGGACTCCTCCGCCCTTGTCTGCCCCAAGGTCGCGAGATGTTGAGTCAGGTCGGAAGAGGGGCGGGGGAATGAACCGACCTGAAGGCCACAGAAAATGCGAAGGGAAGGGCGAAAAAAGAACAGCAATAGGCGCCACGGGAAGGCCTCGACGGCCCGTCGGGAAGCCGCCGGCCCGTCCTCAGACACGGTGGGATTCTCGATTTTTTCCGGTTGGGAGGGGCCCCCAACCGGAGAAAATGGAGCGCCCCGCCGTGTCTGAGGACAAACCGGCGGCTTCCTGGCGGGCCGCGAGGCCTTCCCGGCCGGTGCGCCTGCACGTAGCTGTATGGCCTGCCACATAGCGGCCCCTTCCCCTTGTCCCTTTCCTTGAGCCTTTCCTTCGGATTTTGGTAGATTTTCGGCAAATTTTTGGGAGCTTTCAAAAACGCAGAGTGATACGCACTCCGCCTTTTTTTTGACACGCAAATTGACACGCAGAGTGACACGCACACTGATACGCACTCGTCAAACACGACCTGTTTCTCGTTTTTGACGAGTGTGTACTGTCAAACCGCTCTGTAAATTGACACGCAGTGAGTGCGTGTCAGTGCGTGTCACTTTTACAGACCGGAGAGAGGTTTTGGAAAGTTTTGGAAATATCCTTCACCGACGGTATTGTGTGACACGCACTCACTGCGTGTCAAGTGCGTGTCACTCTTCACGCCTGTATTCTGGCCACCAGCGATTCGGTCGTGCGTGTCACTGCGTGTCTCCAGAATATAAGTGCAAAAAGTGACACGCACTGACACGCACTAGATGCGTGTCACTACCATACCGTGCAGGAGAGAGACAACGCCTGTCGTCTTTTGGTCTTCCCCGATGGTATACGGTGACACGCACTGAGTGCGTGTCACTTTTTGCACCTATATTCTGGTGACACGCAGTGACACGCATTGCGGTACGCAAGTGACACGCAGTGTGACACGCACTGCGTGTCACTTGCGTATCACTTTGCGTGTCAACTGCATGGTAGACTGATGCGAGGAGCAGATGGCGATGTGAGGAACGGGCTGTCATGCGGCGGGAACAAACCCCGTGTGGTGCTTCGCCACAGGACTCGAACCCGTTGGTATGGTCGTTTGCTCTCTTGCGGCCCACAACAAAACAGCTCCACCACTAAATCTACTTTGTCGATACATTTTTGCCAAGGATCATCAAAATAACAGGCTTAAGATTTTTACTTGAGCACAACCAGAACAAGAGTATGGGATCCTTGTTATGTTTGTCCACACTTACTTCTACAAAAACGCTCGCGCCAGTCTGAAAACCAAAGCAGGCTGCTAAGTAGACAGCGGCACACCAGAACGAGACCAATGATTTTAAAAGCTTCGCGAAGTTTATTTGTTGGGGCTAGTAGATAGGTCTCGCTCATCTTCTCGAGGAGATGAAGAGTGCAACTGTCGCTACTTTCACGTCCATTGCAGGACTTTTGTGTCCTCTTCTGTACGACATTACAACTTTTGGGGTCTATTAAAGGGTGCTTTTTACAATATATTTGTGCTAGAATTCAAATTCGAATAAAGATTTACCGCCATGCCGAAACATGTACATGAGAAAATGTACATGAAAGCTGAAGCTCGCCTGAAATAAGAAGTTTCTTTCATCAGCCAGAGTAAGAAGATGAAGAAGTGGAGCACTCTGGTGCTTCTTCGCTTTGGAACGCCCAGCAGTCTGAGCAGAAGGAGGACTGTGGGTTAGTACTGGAAAAAATATCACAACGAAGATGATGATCAACATGACAGAGCAAGCTACAAAAGCACAACTCTAGTCTTGACAAGAACTACGTTGAAGTCGATCACAAGGCAGTTAGACTTCATCTTAGAAAAATATACAAGGCTCGTCGTCGTCTGTTCCTACGCAGGACTCAGCCGCAGAAAGAACTACTCTACTGGTGCAAGTCGACAGTATGCATTTTCTCGAATCTTGATGTCGAGGCACAGCATCTAGATTTGATGTAGGCGCAGCAACTATAACTACAATTGCAAATTAAGTACACCAGGTCGAGCATTTTGAAGTTTTTGGCTTCCACTGTCACTTTCAAATAAAGAGAAACAAGCGCATTTAGATTTATCTATTGTGCTGCTTTAGCTCATCTGTATCTGGTTGTATCAGGAGGGTGCACTTTTGTAGTAGAAAATAACTAGCTGGTGCTCTACAGGAAGATAGATTGATGATACTATTGAATCTGTTTTGTCGGCGCTGCGGTTGGAGCTGCTCCTGCTGGTGTGTAATTTCAGTTTGAAGCTCAAAAACGAAAATGCCGAGAGCTTCTTCTAGAAAAAGAATTCTTTTTGGAAGAAAATTCGTAAACCTAAAAAATGAACCAAAAACAAGAAAAAAAGCCTTCAACAAAACGAATCATACTAGGTACCCGCCGATGAAGAAGATTCACTTAGAGGCATTAAATATTGCTGGAATGCGCGTCCCGAGTTCGCTGAGAAATAAATAAACGAAGTCGAAGCTCCGTTGTTCATGACTCCCATGCAGTGCGGCGTTGGTTTTTTCTTCGAGTATATTTCTTGCGTCTCAGTCTTCACCGAAGAGAGTTTATTGTGTGTCTTGATCATGTACATTCATGCAAGCTTTATTTTGTGGTCGAAAGCGACACAGAACCAGAGGCGTCGAGATGAAAATAAACTGCGCCACCAGGGGGTCCTCGTGAAGATAAGTGGGTTTGCTAAGAGTATGAGACCAAGAGCGCACCTCTGCTATCAATTAGAGAGGATGAGGAAAGAATAGTAGTGGCAGACGATGCAAATTGCTATGATGTTTCCAGCGTTCTTCGTCTGTGATCAGGAAGAGAAATCGAATAGGATAGTGCATCGACCTTATTTTTCCATGTTGATAGGTCGAGGGTTGGTAGCCAACTTCGTAAGAGATGATCAGCTATGGCCTACCTGGTTCATCCGCCGCGCAGCAGCCGCACGATGCGGGTTTGTTACGTTCGCATTTTTATTTGGGTGGAGGATTTCGAGCCTCGCCTTGCCTGCAAGGCCAACGCGTTGCGTGTTGTGGCGCTGCGCCTGTGAGGAAGCAGCGCGCCCGGCGCGGTCCCGGGTCGGCCGTCTTTGTTCGTTTTTATCCAGTCCGCCCAAGAATAGCGGCGGGAGGCCGCAGGGGAGCAGATCGCCAGGTCCAACGGAAACGAATTGGCGCCGCCAGGCGGTGAGTGAGTGTGTGCGCGCGCGCGGGTTTTCTTCTTGCCGCGGCTGACCTTGCTGGAAATCTCTCGGGCCCGTCGCCGCCCGGCCTCTCTTGCCCTTCCCCAGCGGTTGCCAAAGCGGCAAGCTGGAATTTTCCGCAAAGCTGTGGAGCTGGCCCAAGGCAGGCATACAGCGGCCCGGTCGTTGTCTCTCATTTGGGGGACGTCATAGACGCGAAGGACCCGCGGCGCGCCCGGTGTTTTCTTGCTTGTGCGGTCTCGCGCGGGCGGCGCCCCACCTTCCCGCGGGGGCCTGCTGCCTGGGGCCTAGGCGATGCGTCCCATCCATTGCCCACCCTGTGGCGTTATTACTCGCGCCCGGCCGTGTGGCGCGTCTTTGGCCGGCCCGCCACAAGTGGCTGGGGCGAGGGTTGCGCGCACTATGTTGCTTGTTGGCTTGAGGACTGGCGACGCTGGGCGTTCTTAGTCTGGCCTCCACGCAGACAGGCGGGCGCGCGCGCTTCGCGATTTGAATCTACCAACCAGCCGCAACGCCCAGCCGTTAGCATCTGAGGGCGCGGAGCAAAGGGGCGCTGCCGCCCGATTGTGCCTCTGCCGCCCCTTCCAGAGTGCGAGAGTTGCCTGTTTCTGGAAGCGTGGTTGCAAATTTCCTGCATGCCGGCGCAATTTTTGTTTGTTTATGGCACATACCGGAGAAGTGCTCGCCTGTCTCCTTGTTTCTTCGTTGCGTTGGAATTGAAGATGACGGATGCCGGATGTTCCTCCTGTTGTTTTGAGCCTGAAGAAGTGGATAGTTGTACAGTGACTGTCTCCTGTCTACCCGTCCGTTGTAGGTATGAGCGAGGTGAGGATGTGTTTTTGTTGTTGCATTGAAATTGCCAAAGGGTGTAGCTTCGCAAGCGAAGTGTGCGAAGTATTTTATGTGTGTAAGTAAGTACCCCCTACGAAGAGAGCGATCAACTACTTCAAAAGTCCCGAGACAAAGCAGCTCATCGGAGTCACGCGGCACTGTGCAGACACATAAAACGAAAAAGCCGACTTCCTCTTCAAAAAAGAGCGCTGACGTGAGTCGACTCTTCTTGATACTGTAAATCAAGCAAAGAAAGAGCTCTTGCTTCGTTAACTACGTTCACGACGTTTTCTATTGCAGAAAATCAAAACTGTTATTGTAAGCGCAATTCTCCAGCACCTCGAGATGATCCACCTTCGCTCGTCCGCGCGAGCGGGAATGCAGCCACGTGCAGTTTCCGCAACCTCCACTTCCTCCACAGGAGCCAACAAGAGACCTAACCAACACACGACCCTTCTCGCGGCAGCAGGAGCTTCATTTCATCACAACTTCCACAACCGCAAGAATTTTGCTTCCGCAAGTGCCGGCTCCAAGCCCTACAAGGTCGGCATCCTGGGCGCTTCGGGCGCGGTCGGGACGAGATTTGTGTCCATGCTAGAACACCACCCCTGGTTTGACATCATCGCGCTGGGCGGGGGGCCGAACGAAGTCGGACATCTCTACCGGGATGTGGCGGACAAAGTTTACAACGCGTGTTTGGATCCGAAAGGGATTCCACCGCAGTACAGCGAGAAGAAATTACTGCACCCGGATCCGGCGGAGTATTTAACTATTTGAGCAGGAACAGGATAACAAATTTCAATTGAGTTGCCATTGTGTTGTTGCGCATGAGAACCTGCAGATGATGAATTTTCGCAGTTGTGCAAGGGAGGCACGTGCGATGTTATGCAGGTTGATGAAAGATTGCATGAGATGAACAAACTCCTCGTTGTAAAAGAATGATCAAAACCAAAATTAACTATCAGGTGGAAGGCCCTGGGCGTCAACCTCGTTTTCTCAGCCGTTCCAGACCACGTTGCGAAAGTGGCCGAGTTATGCATTGCAAAAGGAAAAGTGTCGTGCCAAGTATAAATCGCATGACAGATCAAGAAGAAAGCATGAATTTGCCATGCGGATTCAGGCAGTCAAGCAGATTTGTCATAAATGATTGCAATTTATACGAGAACGAGTACTACACGATACTTTTGCAATGCATAAGAGTACGCGTTCGCCGAGGTTGGGATCCCCTGTTTCTCTAACTCGCCGGAAAATCGCATGGGCGAAAAGATCCCGCTGCTCCAGCCCTACGTCTATGCATATAGAAATTTGTTCCCGCGCACGACGTACAAACAAGTGCATGACAAATTCCAAATATCCAAACCGAGAAGTGCTCGACACTTGTCACGCAGCTCAATGCGATTGCGATACGAGAAGAAATCTGTGATGCAAGAGTGCAATTTGAACATCTATGTCCTCGTGTACGGGAGATTTTTTCAACTGCACAACTCCAATCCGGAGCACATGATGATGGCGAAAACCCAAGACTCTTTCGCGAAATCCGAGGGCTTCGTCGCGACCAACCCATATGAAAGTGCATAACACCCCCTCCCCCTCGTTCTTATGGCATACACAGCATTACAAACACCAGCACGCGTGGAGCTTGTGCATCACAAATCCTCCAAGTGCCGTAGTCTAGTACTGTTAGTTTGGGGTTGTTCCGGAATCTGTCATGCAAGCAGAGCCACAAGGCAGTGCAAGCGCTTGGGCTTGGCTTTGGGGTTTTGCATGACAAATGAAGCTGCAGACGGGAACGAGTTGTGCACTCTCATAGCCCAAATTGTTCGACGATCGCCATGACGGTCGGGCTGAAACCGCTGGTGGACAAGTTCGGGATCGAGCACTATCACATGCAATATATGTCTGGGTCTGGAAGAGTCTGAGCTTGTCATGCACATTTTGCATGACCCTTGAGGTCCGTAATGCTGATGCTAGCATCACAGATTTTTTGAGAGCTTCTTGATGCCAATTACGCATGAGAAATTCTCTCTCCCCGTGCCAAGAACTGACTCCTCTTGCTGCTCCTCGTGCAACATAGATATTTTTAGAATCCGCAGACAGCATTACAAGTTCCAATCTTCCAGACCCAGACACATTTGCAATCCATACGCACGTCAATGCGACAACATTGCAGGCAATCAGCGGAAGCGGGTTTCCGGGACTGTCTCATGCGGAAATGTACGATAATTGCGTGCCGTACATCGGGAACGAAGAGGAGAAAATGGAGGAGGAAGCAGCGAAGATTCTAGGTATAATGGAGATTTTAATTTTTTTCTTGTCATTTGGATTTATTGTGCATCACAACCTCTAGCTCTATTCAGTGCTGTTGCATCACAAATTCAAATTCAAATCCACATCATACCTTCCTACACAAAATAACCAGGTTCTTTCGACGGTTCGAAGCTGAATTTCACGGACATCAAAGTTTCCGCGATTTGCAACCGCGTCCCGGTTTCCAACGGGCACATGATTTGCGTGTCGGTGAAGCTGAAGAACAAGCCGGCTAATTTGGTGGAAGAGTGCAACAAGGCGTTTGACGCGTTCACCGTGTATGCAAGAGAAAAACTGTGTAAGTGTAAATCTGTGATGCAAAAAATGCAAAACAGCATATACTTGTGATGCTCGACATGCGTGATCGGCTCGCTTCCTATGTATTTTCCCTTCGTATCTGCGCATAACAAGTTTGGCCTGCCAGGGCAGACAAACTTTAACTTGTGATGCTGTTTTCCCAAAAGACTTACACTACCACAGTTTTTTTCCTGCATACCGTGCCGGAAAAAGTGAAAAACTGTCCTTCCTGCCCCGAAAAACCGATCCGCTTGTTCACCCAGGAAACCCGGCCGGACCGGCCCCAACACCGCTTGGACCGGGACTACTTCGGGGGGATGGGCGTCAATGTCGGACGCGTGCGCCCGTGCCACATCAATGATGTGAAGTTCACGATTCTGGGGCACAACACGGTGATTGGTGCCGCCGGGGGAAGCATTTTAAACGCGGAGTTGGCGGTGAATGAGGGCCTGATTAAGAAGAGCGGGTGATGATCTACTTGATGAGAAGGTGCGGAACAAGCAGGCTCTTGTGTAAATCCCTTAGTAGTGGAGGTTCTCCACGCAGCAATAGACCGAGGGGGCCGTCGCCGTTTTTGACTAGTACTTTGTTTTTGCTTCGAAACTCGTCATCAAATAAGGACAAGAAGAAAACTTTTTAAGGATATCATGCACCGATGAAAACCGACGACAAGCTTTTATCGTTTGATTACTTGAAGTTGTTTAAGGTCAAAGAACCATTTTTAGCCGAGCGGTTTGCAGCAGTTTCATCTAGTAGAAGAGGGACAAGACTTTACTGACAAGAATTTTGTTTTTCTCGAAGTAGTAGTTTTCAAGTTCAAATAAAGAGCAGTCTATAAGGATAACGCTGCAATTTGTTTGTGGTAAAATCAAAATGCGATATGTTGAAGTCGCGGGAACGAAAAGCGATTATCGACAGTGAAGGACTACAAGGCTTTCCAGATCATGAAGATCCAGGAGTTCGAGAAAAAGACGAGCAAAAATTTGAGAATTCTATCGTTTTTTGCTTGCGTTCTTTCTCCTCCTGAGTACTTAGCTCTCTTGATGACTGTGTGGGTACTATACGCTTATGCACAGTGTGTAATCAAAGATATACTTTTCATCCTAAAGAGCTCTCGTGGATTCATAGATTCTATATCGTAAGGTCGTCGACAATTTTTTGCGCCGGATTGTTCTGTTCCTTAGCGAGTTTCGAGTGGAAGTGAAGACCAGAAGGCCTAAGAGGACTTTGCTAAAGTGCAAGTCCAGGGAGCTGCGTCAGACTGTCGCGCCTCTTGCCGTTGCCGGTGAGAGCCAGAATAGACTTGTGGCTGTGATGAGGAAAGAGCGCCAAGAGGGGGAGGGGAGTCACGCGCATCGTCGCGGACCCATCTGCCAAGAGACCTACAGGCGAGGCGGCCACACGACAGTGAGTGCTTCCGCAGTGCGATTAGTGTCTGCAATTTTCGCGCGGTGCGTGTCGCGGCGCCGGGGTACTAGACGCCGGCCGCCGTCTGGCGCTTCTATCTCGTTCTGCCTGGTGAAGCCGGGGCGCCGCGCGGCGGGCAGGAAAAAACCCAAGCGAAGAGCTTGCGAAGAGCCGGCGGGGCTAGAGGCCAGCGAATGGCGAAACAATCACGCCGCCCCGGCCCTGTTTCTTTCTTTGTTGATTATCCCGAAGATGCGCCAGCGCCCGCATCATCGTGGAGAGCCCACAATATCCGCGCGCGCCGCCTTTGGCCGTCTTGGTTGCCCCTATCTAACTGTCTGCGAAAGCGGGGCGCGTGTGCGCCCGCCCGCGCCCGCCGCCGTCGCTCCGGCTAGGTAGCAGGCGGGCCTGCTCTCCTGTGCCTGCGCCCCCCCTTTGGCCGGGCGGGCTCGTTTGAATCAATTTGCGCACGCAGCGCAAAGGGAGGCCGCCTCGGTGGGGCGTTCGCAGACTCCCGCTTTCAATATCAGGCGGAGATGGGCCCGGGGTTTGGTAGCAATGCCTGTCACTCCCACCCAGCGACGGACCTACCGCTACCGGGCCTTGTGGCCCGCCGGACGTTCGGCCGGCGATCCTCGCAGGCATTCGGGGGCAGGCATCCATCGGTGGGGGACGGCCCCGCGCCTGCTTCGCAGAGGCGCCGCGCGGGCGGAAGCTGGGCGTGTCACGCAGGCCTTGTCGCATGCTGCATTAATTTGAAAAAGCATTCGTCGCCAGTCCACGCGACGAGGGCGCGTTGGGGTTACATAATATGGCGTCTCCATCTTCTTCGTTGAACACGAGATGGCTGGCGTGCCGTGGCGTTCTTCTTCTTCAAATGCGTGCATAGTTCAGGCACAGCCGACGCTGCTTTGTTTTTTCGGCTGAGATTTAGTCCCGGATTTCCGAGCCTCATTCTACTCGGTCAGCTCAGCCGCGGTGAACCACCTACAGGCCTGATGCCTCATCTTTGTTAAATTCAAGTTCGTGAACGTAATGTGCTGCGTTATCGACTCCAATGTCGCAGTACCTCGGTCGGAGTACTTATCAAGATGATGCACCACTGTTGTAGTTGTTTGCACACATCTTGTTCAAATCCATGACCACCGTTCCTCCGCTCTGGCGCTAGTGCGCTTTTCTGTTGAATTTCATCCGCTACGACCCTGGTTTCCGGTTCCGCAGCTTGGCCTGGAATGTCCTGGCTCAGTACCGTCCTGAGTAAAGACGTCCCCACCGCGTAGTTCTTTGTATATCTATATACTGATTACCTCTGTCTTCATTACAGATTTTTTCCCTCGAACACGGCCAGAAAATGTCTCCCATGCGTACTAGCTGCATTACTAAGGACGTTCTTGGCGGGCAAATATGCATGACAGGTTGGTGGGGGTGGGGATATTTTTACTCAGGATATTGATATTCAACTTTGGGTTTGGAGAAGAAGGAAGACGACCGAGTGCCATGGCGCAACCCAGCGATCACTCCGTCGTCCCTTCCGAGCCCACGGAACAAGAAGAGAAGGTTGTAGGTAATCTACCCCGTTCGCGTGTGATAGATCCGATGTTGAGAATTCTTCTTTGTTACGCGAGGACTTTTACAATTCTATTTGAATGACATTTGCACTTGCATTTTCTTGCACACAGTGAATAGTTGACTTAACATGATCTCTGACAGGTGGCTCCATTGTTTGCAAGTTTGCCAGCACGAAAGAGCCACCGGATGCAGTCGAGAATGAACCCGCGCGCTCGGTTGGTACCACCACCCTCAACATCCTTTCAGCATCTGCCGAGGATGCGGAAGCGGATTGCGCTACCGGTATAACTTAGTATTCTTGAGTAAGTTGTTGGATCTCCAAACGCACACTGTAATACTGTCTGATATTTTTCCGCCTGTATGACGAGTTTGTCATGCGGATTTCACTTTTACTTTTGCATTAGTTTCGATGTGAACAAGAACAGCGCCCCAATACTAGATTAACCAATTTGTCTTGACACAGGCGGATCCGCCGTTCTTCGCAGGCTCTCCAGCGCGACAAATTCGAATGCAGCCGAAAAGCAAGAAAGCGCGCTTTTGACGGTTGTCACCACCAGCACCTCGAACTTTTCAGCATGTGCCGAGGACGCGGAAGCGGGCGATGAGGGTAGCATTTTGGATAAGTTGTTGATTCTGAAGAACATCTCCATCTTTTCATCTGTCTTCATGTACATTTCTTCATCTGTCATGCATATTTTATGTAAGCTGTGCAAGCCACGTTCAAGATATAGCTCACTTCGCATGACACTAAATGAAATCGCGCATTTTTTTATCAATCGCAGATGACATCCCCGTTGTGCGGAAGCGCTCCAGCACGAGAAAACCAACCAAGAGGGACGAGAACCGTATTCGGGAATTGAAAAAGAGGTTTTATACCGTCACCGTCCGTGCCGTGCTGATTCCGGTGCTGCTTGTGGTGCTCCTAACCATCTTGCGCGGTTTCGGTTCGGTTTGCGAGTTTAACGATTTTGCGCGGTTAGCATCGGTGATGGGCACAGGGGTGTTTGACCCAACGAAAGTTAGTTCCGACGGGAAAACCACGGCGAGCGGAAGTGCGATTGGTATTCCGACAAATTTCGCCTATGCCTCGTTTCACGAGGCGGCGATCGGTATGATGTTCGTCGAAGTGTCGACGGCGTCGGCGGGGGTGGTGCTGCAGGCCCTGAGCCCGCGGAGTTTGTTACAGCTACGGGCATCACTCCGCAAGCACCGACCAGCGCTGGCGTATGTGGCAACTTACGCCTTTTTGTGTGGAGTGATGATGTATGCGGGCGTTTTCGCGTGTTTGGTGGACGCGAGCCGGGTGCAGAGTCTCGCTTTGTTCCGATTGGTTTTCACCCCCATAAAAGTGCTCGCGCTGCCGGTCGTATTGCTTCTTTTCCGGTATTCACTGACCCGATCGAGTGCGGGGTGCTCTAGCGCGGTCTACCGTTTCACCATAGTTCAAGTCGGTCTTTTCGTCTTCTGCGGTTTTTGTCTCCTTGCGGTAACGCGCATTGTTCCGGCCCTGCTCGCTGCCGCACGGGATTTACCGGGGTACCAGCGAATCATCGCGGAGACGCTCGTGTGCGGTTTCTTTTTCAGCATCGTGCTGCCGATTCTGGAAAAAATAATGGGGCAACTGCTTTTGCCGAGGGCCCTCCCTACTGACAACGATTGGCGGTTGTGCGACTTCCCCAACGCACGAACACAACAAGCCGCGCAAGACAGAACTCGGGGCATATTTACCTGCGTCCTCCACTACATGTTCGACTCGATGCGGTTCGGAATGGGCCGCGGGGTTTTCCTGGTTTTATCTCCTGCGACCATCGCTTTTGTATTGTTCCGGGACCTGACTTACCACGTTTGGCACTTCGCTTTGCGGCAAAGTGAAGCGATTTTGGTGTTCGCGTTGAAAATTTGCGACTTCGACGATCTAGAGCACGTGCCGCAGAGTTGGCGCTGGGTTACTAAAGTTTGTTACAACCTGCAACGCATAAGTTCTGTTAATCGACGCTTTTCCATCGCTTTTGACGAGGAGATTGACTTCGAGCAGCAACTTGCAGAGGAGCAAAATAGGAATAGTGGCGCTGGTGCTGCTGACGACGGACAACAGAAAGAGCAGGACTCGGGTACTAGCGGCATCAAGAAAACTTTGGCCCTGCACTTTTCGAACATCCGGCTGAAGATCCGAAACGTACCGAAAAAAGTATTTCGGGATTTGTACAACCAAGAGGTGGCAGATGTCTCTTACGGAGCAGTGCAAGTCGTACCAGAAGAGCCGCCGAACGCCGGCGGATCCGAGCGCGGCAATGAAGAAGCAGCCTTTTTTCCCAACTTGCTCGCAATGGAAACGGAGAAGCAAACTGTTTTTGCGAAAGAAGCTGCAGAGGAGAAGCAAGTTAATACGCCAATGGACGGACGAACAAGCGGAAGCGAAGCGCGCAGCTGCGAAAACAGTAGGGTGCTAGTACGTATTGCAAATGTGTCGGAGTCTGGAAAGCTGCAATCTTTGATGCTAAGTCGGGATCGTGCAAAAGCTTACAGGTGTTGTGTTGCGTGATTACCTACCAAAAGTTGTCCACTTTTGACCAAGTTCAGAGGGAGTTTCTCGTGCAGGATAGGCATGCGTGGGATCTCTATCTCACAAAATCTGTCATACTAGGTCCTAAATTCTGCTACACCTCGTGGGCTAAGTATGGAAAACGGGCATGACAAGCGTTGCAAATTTCCAGAATCAGACATGTGTGCAGTCGATAGCTAGCCGGCACCTGCAATTCTGCCGGCGTAGCTGTAATGTCAGTCGAGAAGGCCCTGAGCATGCCGGTCGGGTCGAAAAGCCACACGGTGTTGAAGACCAGCAGTCTCCGGCAGGACGTCTCTACTGGCGCGCGCCAGGCAGCGGCGACGACCCGGACGCTAGTGAAGTTTTTACTTGGGCAGGAAGACAAAGTAGCAAAAACAGAAGCAGTGGAGCCGGTTTCTGCGGCAGAGCTGAAGGCTTTCAAACACTGCATTGATTTTTACCGCCAGGAAAACTTCAAACGGTACCAGATTCGCGCGCACTGCCGGATGATGACGTCGTTGACGCTGATTTTCGTCCCTCTCATTGGACTGGCGAACAACGTGTCACTGTTCCCCGGGTTTCCGCAAACGAACGAGGAAATTATGTTCGGACTGATTGCATCAAAATGAAAAATCACCCCTCCCCGTATGCAAAGCGAGATTTGTGTAGCTTTAACATGATATGTGAATACAAAAACAAATCTACTTCAATGCGTCATGCTAGAAAGGGAGAGAGTCGGAATCTGTCAGACTGTCGTCCCAAGTCTGGCGTGGGGGGAAGGCAACTGCCTGCAATCGAAGCCGCAGCTGGATCCCTTAGTATTCTAGTGGTACTAACCGACTTGTGTAAGTACTACTACACAAACCGCGCATCAGAAATTTTCTTTTGAATAGGGGGAGGGGGGATTTTTCCGCACGATAGGTTGCCTCGATTATTTTCTTCGTAAACGACATCGTCGAGTGGGCTGTTATTACTTGGAAATTTGCGGTGTTTAATGACGAGCAAGCGGAGGTGTTGTTGCCGAGGTTCGTGGGAATTTTTTTACCGGATTCCGAGCCGAAGCAAGTAGCAGGGGCTTCGTGGCGGTTGTTTCCGGAGGTTTTCACGCTTATGCAAGTTACTACTTGCTTTTACTTTCTCTTCATTCTGACCACAGTAATGTACCAGCCGTACTCGCTTTTCATGTTGCAGGATGAAGCGACTGAACAAGCCGATTTGACTTGGAGTCACGTTTACGAGTACTGTGGAATCTAAAACAAAAGCTCAAGCTTCTGGCAGCTGCTGCTACGAAATCGGATTGGTGTACAAATCGAAATCGATGCCATATCTTTTGCTTTACTTGGTGACGCAACGCCAGCGGTACTGGTACTCTCATCAAGAGCAGCCCGCTTCGTATAGAAAAACAAAATCAGTGACTTCGTATAGAAAAAAGAAAACTACACTTAAATACAACAAACAGTGTTTCGCCTCTGGATGGAAAATCTAGAAGACCCACTCAATTACAGTTTCCGTGCCCGATTTTGGAACAAGTTATCTTTGCTGACCTTCGAGAAGTTCTTGTAAAAAGTAGAGTATAGTATTTAAGTTGTAGCCTCCCCGCCCGGACGAGGCATCCAGACGAGTCCAGTAAGTGAACCACAGCAGAGCATCAAGTATAGCAAAGTGAAAGTACTAGATGAACATGAGACATAAAGTAGAACATGATCACACGCAGCACCAAGGGCGGTGCCGGTCCTATCTTGTAGAAGCAGATCAACATCCATTCCCATGCGTTGGAGGCTTGCTTCCCCTGTTCGCTCCTCTCGTCTCCTCGTCCGGTATTATATGCGTCGTTATCGGCTGCTTTTATATTTGACTGGGATCCTCCCTAGACCTAGAAAAACTTAATTGTTGAAAGCAGGAGAGAGTAGTTGAGAGAACTTGTCTGGTGCAGGTGGTTAACGGAATTAGTAGGAGTGACGAGTTGTACTACAAACGGGAGCTCGACGACGCTTTGATGTCGTGATAAGAAGAGTCCTTTCTGTTTGTCGTTCGTCTTTGTTTATTTCTTGAGGTCAGTGTCTATCATCACTCGCCCCAGCCCAGATCTATCACGCAACCTACCACATTGAGATTGGGAACACATGATAATATCAGACGAGATGACCTGGTGCTTGTCGCGTAGAATTTTGAACAATAACTAACGGGAATAAAGATAGAGGTTGCTTCCGACCTCGGTAACGCGATCGTGGCGTCACACGCACCCTCCCCACTCGACATGTTGGGCAGCAGCAACGCCAATTCATCTCCAACTGCAGCAACTACTGTTGCACAGCCTCCAGGAGCTGTTGCTGAAGATCCTGCTTCCAATGCAGCCGACATCAAACCGGTCGACCCAGCCACAGCAGCTGAAACCGACCCGCCACCCGATCCTCCTCCACCCGAGCAACTAATGGCCAATGAAAATAACAAAGCTCCAGAACCAGATTTCGAACAGGACGTCGAAGACCAGCCTACTTCCTTCAAAGACCTCCCGCCGCACCCCTTTGACGTCGAGACCCGTCCGGAACCTTCTGGAGAGGTTAGTGAGAAATTCGCGGACTGGCAGGATTTTCTGAACACGGACAGAACGAAAATGCGGGAGTATTTGAAGTCCGAGGACAGCGACCGGACAAACTTGGACAAGGACAACGCCATCATGCAGCGGAACTACACGAAGCCGCCCTCCAACCCGTTCTCCAGAGTCCACGTCTACAACGGGACGAGTACTGTGCAAACCGGAAATAGCAACGCCAACACGAAGAATTACGAAACCGGGGGTCGAACCCGGTACGGGATTGAGGAGATTCAGTACAAACCGCACCTGACGGAGCTGTACCGATCGGAGAATTTGAAGGGGACGAATCTAGAAGACTTCTTCTGCACCCGGAACAACTTCCCGACAACGAAACGGGGGATGGGGAAGCAGGAGTACCCGAACCCGATGCTATTCGCGCCGTTCCGGAAGGACCCGCAGACGAACACCCCGATGCTGTGGAGTCTAGCGGCCCGGCCAAAGAAGTCCTGGACGAAGTGGTCCGGAAATCCGATCTGGCTGTACAGCCGGATTGGGCAATACCTCTCCCGAGAGGCGTTGGAAAGTTGGCATACCAGTCGGGTGAAGCAGGAGAGGGCGCCGAACGAGGCTGCGGGGTCGGACACGTACCGGGTCCAAGCCGGGAAGGCGCTTGCCTGGGACGTCGGCCGGCAGTTCGGAAAGGCGTTGACCGGACCGGGGGCGGTGGGGGCGTATTTGGTGACGAGTAACCCCTTGTATCTCGGTCCGTACTTTCTCTACAAGAGTGCAAAGTATTGGATGTTTCCCCCGAAACAGGCGAAAAGCGGGAGCGATCTGCTTTCCAAACCCCTCCACCCCACGATCGACAACAGCCGGGAAGCGCGGGATGTCCGGATCGCTATGCACTGCAAATATGCCTGGCTCTGGAAACTTGTGATGCTGAATGGTCATAATTGAACAACCTTCCAAGTGGGGCCAAGCATGACAAATATTTTCATTATGCCTGCTTGCTCATGATGGGTGGCGCGCATTACAACCTGCGTCTTTGTATGAAGCGAGAAGTCTTGCTTTTGTTGGTCCCGCTGCATCACAGATTTTCTGGGGATGCGAGACAAACAATACAAGTTCTGCCCGTCCAGACCCAGACATATTTGCAGTGCATAATCGCGTTGTTGCGGCAAAAAGCGAAAGCGATCAAACACGCACAGCGGATGTACCCGTCGTACTACTACAGAGGGAGGTCCTCGAAGTCGCAGAAACAGCAAGTCAACCCGCTTACCGGCAAAAAAACTTACAACGCGATTCCGGACGGACACGGGGACGGGGCGAGTTCAACATCAGTCGGGCTTTTTTCCCGCGACCCGGCGAAGACCAAGGCGAACAGCGGGGTGCCGAATTTGCGGATTTCCAACCCCGCTGCGGATCTTTTGAACTCCGCGAATTTGCCGAAGGATTTGGCGAAGGAGCCGCCGCATCCCTGGTTGAAGTTGGCAGATTTGGAGATTTCGGACACGACCGGATTTGGAGACAGTTTCGCGAACAAACCCAACCCGTATTTGCACGTCACTTTAGAGGACACGACCGCCGTATCCCACAAAAAAAAATGTTTCACTGTGACGAGTTTGCAAGATCTGCATCACAAGTTTGTTGCACATGACAAAGAAAACTTGGCATGCGTGCTTCCTAAGGGAAAACACAGCTAAAAAACCAATGTCTTGCATGTGCAGCAAGACAAACACATTTGCGTTCCGTTCTATGCATCACAAGTTCAAAGTGAAGCAGTTTGTTCTTGCGATACGCCGGGCAGGTCCTGTGGGACGCCGTGTACAACATGCGAAACCAGAAGCAGTTATCAAATGCAAAAATGTCTGGGTCTGGAAGAGTGGAACTTGTAATGCTGTCTGCGGATTCTAAAAATGTCTGTATTGCATGAGCAGCAAGAGGAGTCAGCTCTTGGCACGCAGAGAGGGCATTTCTCATGTGTAATTAGCATCAAGAAGCTTTCAAAAATTCTGTCATGCTAGCACCAGCATCACAGACCTCGCGGGTCATGCAAAATGTGCATGACAAGCCCCAACTCTTCCAGACCCAGACATATTTGCAGTTGATAGCAGTTGGTGCTCAGCAAAACCTCCATGCTCGGGAAGGCCCGGGCGATGTTTTCGAAAACATTGGACCAGGAGATCGCCAACACGGATCCGTCGTTTCTGCGAGAGGACGCAACCGCGATTCACGGCGTCCAGAAGGAGATGTTGAAGCTCTGTCCCAGAACGACGGACTTGGTCCCGAGAACCTACGTGTTGAACGTGAAACGGTGGCCCATATCCACAGAAATTTTCCGTACACAACGCACAACGGCTGATTATTATAACGCGATCAACTGTTAAATCAAAAAATATTTTCAAATTTTTCTTTAAGTATCGGAAAGCGCGCGCGCAGAAGCCCACCAGAATCGGCGAGCAAAGAATCCGCACACAGCGCGCAGATCTTGAGCATTCAAACTGACTTATGCTAGAGTCGGGCGCCGAGTCGAGCCCTCGACCGGTCGCACAGTTGTGCTGCACGGGCCCGGGTAAAAAGGCCGCCGCACGGAGTCGCGTAGCCTTTGGGGCAATTTGCGCGGCTCCGGAAGCATGACGGTGAAGCGGGCGCGGAAAGCTATCATATCGGAGACTAGCTAGACGCCCGTCTTGTCTTGTCCACCAATTTGCCACGGCCTCTGAAGCTCGCCTGTCGCGGAAGACATGTTGGTTTTCTTAGTGAACCTCATGGCGCGCGGCCATTGTTGCAATGAAGGAACAGGCGCTGGCCAGCGGGATGGCGTTTTTGGGCGAAGCTTGTGTGCCCTTCGCTCAGATTTCGCGACTGTTATTTTCGGGCGGCAGGCTGCGTGGCGTTTCCACCATGCGCAGCTTGGGCCCTACAAGTCCGCCACAGTGTTGGCAGAAACCCGTGCGCCCGCCTTCAGGTCGGGGCTCCGGGGTTGGCCGTTCGCTTTGCTCCAGGAGTGGGGGGCGCTGACCTTGTCCTGCGGAAAGGTGAGAGCCGAAGTCTGGCCTTTCGAGGCGTTCCCGGAGGTCCCCAAGGGAGGTCCTCAAGGGACCTCTACGAGGAGGTCTCATACCATCGGGCGAAGATTTTCCGAACCATTCCACTTTTGGTCGGATTTAGGAGGTCCCTCGGGGAGGTCCCCCGGGGAGGTCCCGAAGCAGCACAAATCCAAAGCAATGCAGGTCGAATTGCCTCAGGGCAACAGGCATGCCGGGGCTGGCCTTGTGGATCCCCATCCTGGCTCCTCCGCCGCCAGTGGGGCAGCAAGGCTTTTGCGCCATGTTTCGACGCACTCCTCTATCCGCGGCGCGGGTGACGGCAGTCTTATGGTCGGCTTCGCGTCTGGTAATTTGGCAATGCCTCTGACGGCTTGTCTTCCCATCCCGCTGCGATCCAGGCTCTGCCCCCGTGCCAGGGCAGGAGCTCAAATGATCCGGGTCTAATAGGAAGGGAGCAGAGCCATGCCTTCGAGCGGGGTCTGGGCTTCTAAGGCCACACGGCTGCGGCGGCGCCACTCGCCTCGTGTCAGACAGCATCCAGCTGGGGTCGTGGCATGCCTTGCTGGAGGGCTTTTGCGGAGCTCTTGCGCTGTTGCCCCCCGAAGCCACTTCCCGACAGGCGATTTTTTTGGCCCTTGCGCTGCGATGGCCGGCGCGTACTCGCAATGAGCACGCAAGCGGCAACTAGAAACCGAGACGGCAGGGGCGACAGAAAAAGAGCACGACTCTTTTCAGGCAAAACATTCCAAGGCCGGTCGAGGTTGCGCGGCAACACACTTCTACACTTGAAAAAAAATTTGAAAACTTTTTTTGATTCAACAGTTGAACGCGTTATAATTATATGCAGTTTCTACATGGCAAAACTTTTCTTCAAGCCTATGCAGCATGACAAGTTGTCGTGTGCTCTTCATCTAAGTTGTTGCAAGACCTTGCGATGCGTTTCGTAGTACATGTTTTTGTGCGGAAAATTTGTGTTGCATAACCCAGTGTGAACGTGAACGAGGACTACGTCGGGAAGATGATTTTCCAGAGTATCCAGAGTAAATTTCCCGTACACGTACACATGCGGTCTCTGCATGACAAAAATAGGCTTCGACCCTACTCTAGCATGACAAGTTTTACGCTTCAAATTGGTATAAATTCGTGATTCTTGTACATGTACGGAAAATTTGTATTGCATACAGAGCTACCTGACCACCGACCCGATCCCGAACTTTGAACGAATCGACTTTCATTCCAAGAACAATTTCGGTGTCCATTTGTCGGACGCAGACAAATTTGCGATGAAGAATTCCAGCAGTTTAAGCGATCGGTTTCTGGCGCTGTTTTGGCACGATCTACACAGCTGGACCATGGGGAAGTTTGGTGTGGGCTTGATGTAAGATTTTGTGAGTCATCTGGCAGGAGCAGGGAATGTATCATGAGTTGAGCGACCATTTCCATTTCATTTTGCTTTGCTTATTGCCGAACCTGATTTTGAAACCTCTACCGTAGGTAGTGCACTCTTTCTTCGATGGTGTAAGATGTTGAACTTGAATTAGTGTTTCGTTTCCGGCCTAAGCAGGTGCTTTGGATCTAAAGGAGGTTACTGGAACTGTTTGGTCCTCGTCAAGATGGTACGTTGTCAATGACTTTGTTCAGCAGCGAGAGATAGATGGGAGAAGATTAGTTACGGAGAGTGAGGGTGAAAGAAAAGGTCAAGTTCTCGCCGAATGAAGGAACAGGTCGGGAATGCGAATGGCAGATCTTGCTCCCCTTCATAATTTGATCGCCTTTACTTTTCATTTCTGCTAGAGAAAAAGACCAGAAGGAAGGAGTGACGAAGGCGATAACTTTGTTTGTATCAGCTCTGAGTGGAGATTATATGAGGAAAGCACAGGAGGGGGCAGAGCCACGGCATTCTGAGAGCAGGGGGCCAGGGAACGACGTTTGTTCGTTTGTAGATGAGAAGATCGGCGGCGCCATCCAAATAAAATAAGACGCGACGCGAACATAGACCAAGGTGGCCCAGAGTTGTCCTATTCGAGGACCCGTCTGGCAGTTGTGGCTTCCAGGAGACGTTTGCCCGGTGCGCCTCGCGGTTTCACATTGATCCCGCTTGCATTGGGGCGCGGCCTCGCTCGTTTGGGAGAGGGCAGCTAGCCCAGGCGCTCGCTCGCGCCCTGCTGATCCGATTGTCTGTGGTAGGTGGTAGCAGGGGCCGCAAGATGCGCCACTACCTGCCGCGCATCTGAGTCGCCCAATCGCCGAGCCCTGCCGCGACTGGGCTGCGCAGTTTCCCGCCTCGCCGTTCATGCGCGGGCGCGGCAATGCGCGAATCGTGCGCCGACACAGCAACAACGCGCGCCATTGATCAAAGCCGGGCGCCCGATGTGCCTCGTGGCCGTTGTATTAATTTGCTGGCAGATATCGCCGGCGCCTTCTTTTGTTGCCTGCCGTCGCAGCGGGCTAACGATCGAAAGAGGCGCCCGGGCGTAGCTGTTCTCTTCTGGGGCCGCCGGCTGTTGGTTAGATAGATAGCGCCCCATTGGGGCGGCGGTGTTCCTCCCTTCGTTGGTGCCGGTACGTAGGTACTTTTGTAGTATTCTGGCGCCGCCCGGGGAGATAGGATTGGGCTGGGAAGTTGACCACAGAGCTTCGTCCCATGTGTCGGCCGTGGGTCTGTGTGTGGCTGGGCTGGTCGTCACTGGCGCAGGAAGGCTTATGGAGTTGTTGCCGCCAGCCCGCTTCTGGTGCATACCTTCCAGGACCACGGCGGGCCTTTGCCGGGCCGCCTGGGTTGGCATCCGTGTGTGCCTCCGTGCGCCGGCGGCTGGTGATTCTCATTTTCTTTTTTCCGTAGACTCCTGTGCTTGAAGTCCAAGCCGCTTCGCACAAGCTCGGTCGGTGGTTTTGTTAGCGCCTGTTCTTCAGAGAGAGCATCTGCCCGGAATGAAGCAGGCGACCACTTCGTATCTCTCTGTATCTACCTGGAGCAGAGGGTATATCTATCTATGAGGAGAGAACAGGAGGAGGGGGTAGAGCCAGGGCATTCTGAGAGCAGTGGTCCCTCGAGGACGGAGCGATATTTGTGTGCGGGCGCGAAGATGACTATGAGTGGTGCTGGCGTCCGCGCCATTTACCAAGATAGGAACTCGATGCGAACATAGACACAGAAGACGGCTTTTGCTAGGTGTGTGGAGATGCGGCCTGCCTGGCGCGCAGGGATAGAGGGGCTTTGCGGTACTCTCATACTGGGCCGCCCGGGGCTGTGGCCGGCGCGCCTCGCGCGTTTGTGCGCCGCGCTCTCTCCGGCTTTGAGCTGGTCCCCGTTTGGGCATGGTCCCGGTGATACACATGGGGGGGCGCATTGTGGTGCCTGTGGCAGGGAGCAGCCTGCGCGCCCCCCCCCCCCAACAGGTGGCCGGCTGCCTGGTGTCGCGCCCCTGCCTGTGCCAGTGAGGTCGGGGGAGCCGGGCCGCGCGTTGCGCCTGAAACGCCGAGCCCAACCGCAACGGAGGAGCGGCCCGCGCGGTTTCGATTTTGTTAATTCGAAATGGTAGCCATGGGGGGGCGGCCGCGCGCAGATTCTTCCATCCCGGGTGGGCGGCCGGCGTTGCGTTGGCCTGGCTGTTTGCCGCCGCACCGGCGCGCGCGGGACCGCGGGCGCGCGCCGATTTCGGGGCCCCCGGGCTGTTACCCTGCAACCGGATGGCCCTCCTGCGCTGCCTGCGTGCCGTAGTCGCTCGCTTGGGCCCGCCGGCGGTCTCTACCTTTGTTTGTCGCCGGCCGGCGGCGCGCTGGCTGGTCGGCCTTTGGGGGCATATGGTCGGCGCGCCGCCGCGACCACGGGCGACGTTCTGTATGGGGACGCAGACTGCTGTGGCAGGAGTCGGCTGGCTCGCGGCCACGCTCCGCCACTCCTCTGTGTCGGTCCAGGTGTGGGCCGCCGGTGGCGCAGTTACGGCTATGAGCTATTCTTGTTGCCACTTCGTGTCTGGTGCGTGTGGCCGTGCGCGCCGGGCCTACCGCCTGGGCGCCCATGTATGCCTCGGCGCGCACCTGGCCACTTTCTTATGTCTGTTGTTTGTCCTTGTTGAGTTCCCAACGCGGTCGTAGAGGCCGGCTGGTTTTGGTCGTTCTGTTCTTGTGTGTCAGAGAGAGCTATCGCTGGGGAGCAAGATTGAATGAAAGAGGGCGTTGCGCGTCCTGATCAGTTGAAATAGAGCGCAGGATAGTTTCCTGGAGGGATATGGAGGGAACAGTAGATAGGAACTACTTAAATAGATCCACTTGTTTGTACGAAAAGCACCTCTGAGCAGCGATAAACCAGTGCAAAGGAACACAATTGCCAGCACGGCCTTGAAAATTATACATAGGGAAACGCACTCAGCTTGTTGGCTCGCAAGACGTTGAGGATGAGCAATGACAACGCCAAAGAAGACGCGGCGTCAGTGTAGGGAGAACCTGCCATCTTCCCGAAGATGGTGCCTGCGTTGCATTCAGGGCGCCCCTTCTTGCGGCATCATTGTGCAGCACGTGTCTGGTGGGCGGGCACTCTCGCAGAGATCAACCCGCCCGGGCGTGCGCTTGTTCCAGTGCGTGGGCGTCGCCTCCAACGAATTGCAGCCAGTCGCCCGGGGCCCGCCGCGTCCATCACATGCGACAACGTGGCCAATAAAAAAGAAAACCAGCGCAGACACCGAGCGAGGTCCTCGCGATGATTGCCCGGGCGGCGTGCCAATCTTTGGCGGGGGGCGGGTGGGGGTTGCCTTTTCTTGGCGCCTTGGCCGCCTGATCACTGCCGGGCACCTTGGGGGCCCGGTGATGGAAAGGGCCGCGCGTGGTGCGCGCAGGCACAGACCTACTCCGATCGGGGTTGCCCTTCTTTCGTGGTTGCAGCCTTTGCATTGGTGGGACGGACCGACGGACGGACGGTGGGCGGCCTCTGTGTGCATTGAAGTGCTGCGCCGCCGCGGCGACAGGGTAGGCCTTTACTGAAGCAGGCCAGCCCAGGCGCAAGACTAGTCGCGCACGCAGCTCCGCCTGGCCCGCCGCGCACCCGGGCGTGCACCGAGCGAGCGCCGGTTGCCGGCGCAAATGAATAGCTTCGCTCAGTTTGCTGCCGCCGACACTCACTCCGATCGATGTGTGCCGGGCCCATTGCCTGGGAGGGCGCCCATGTATCTATGCCCCGGAGCGTGTGTCATTTATTTTCCTACGTCCGCTGGCTGCGTTTGAGTTTGAAATTGAAACTCAGACTCTTCAGTCGCATGAGCTATCGGTCTCTCTGCCCTTGTTCGTTAGAGTGAGAGAGGTGCCAGGAGAACGCTGAAAGATAGAGGATGATCAATTCATTGAAATAGAGCGCAGGCAACCTTACCGGAGGGTGGCGTGGGCGGAAAAGAAAAAGACGCAAGTCAATATATCTCGGTGGTGAGAAAAGCTCCTGTGAGCAACGAGTAACTGTGCAGTAACCTCCTGGATCAATTAATATCGCACACATACTCATGATCAGCCGGCTGGTTCGGAGAGGACGGAGGGTTTTTCCAAGAACAAGAATGCATCCTGTACAAGAATTAATATTGTATTTGCTCCGCCAACTCAAGATTGTGTTTGTGATTTAGTTATTGAAGATGCGGGGGGACAGACCGTTTTCGTTGTTCTACCTCGTCCCTTCGTCTGTTTCCTCCGGTGCCCCTTCGGATGGTAGAAGAGGCACACAGCCAGCGAACCACGCTTGAATAGCAGCGTGCCTGTGACGCTTGCCGCACGAAAACGGGCTGCAGCGTCATGATTGAGTTGCGCGAGGGAATAAGTTCCGGCACGTGCGGCCCGAGGATATTTTCGCGTTGGAGAAAGGAGAACATGCGGAGGAGAAGAGAGGAGAGTGAAAAAGCAGCGACGGACGTAAAGATGAAGACGAGAACTTCTAGCAGGAGTTCAATACCAATACGTCCTCATCTCGAAGGTAAGCGTCGCAAGATGCTCTCTATCATCCCAAGTCTTCTATCCTATCTTCTCTCTCTTCAACTTTTCCCACAAGTCGCAGCCCAGACCCAGACCATGGCGCCGACGACGAAAACGGCCGCGACCACTCTCACTTTCGAACAGCAGCAAGACCTATCCAATGCAAAAATGTCTCGGTCTGGGAGATAGCGAGATTTGTCATGCTAGTCTGGCATGACTCTGAACTCTGTGTTGCATGGCCGCGAAGAGCTCCTCCTCCTTGTCGTGCAAAATCGCAGTTTCTCATGCGGAATACGCAACTGGGAACCATGAAAAAAAGTTGTCATGCTTGGCAGCGCATTTTTATAGTGAGTTCACTCTTCCCTTTCTTGCATCACAAGTTTCCAGACCCAGGCATATTTGCAACGCATAAGACCTCCTAGACCCCCACCTCCGCATCCCCCTGGTCGCCAAACGGCCGGACCCCTTTGTCCCCCCGGCGAAGGCGGTCGCTGTGATTGAGGGGAACTACACGCTAAACTCCGTCGACTGGCTGATGACGATGGAAGAGCTGAAGAAATCGGTCACCCACGGCCTCCGCAAGTGGATCGCGACAACCGGAACCCCGCAGGTGGAGACTTCCATACCATTACCCGCAAACCATTTGAACGAATCCGAATTCACTTTACTCTGGGAGGACAAAGCTTGTACCGAAAAATCCACGCCCCGGGCCGTCTGGCCGCCAGTGGTTACGTATTTGGACAACAGCCTATCCTGTGCAAAAGTATCGTACTCGTACAAATGCAAGTCTTGCATTACAAATCTTGTTTCCAAGGGAGATCTGCATTACAAATTTTATTTATCATGCTGAGGAAATTTGTAATGCATTTATACGAGTGCGATACTTTTGCACAGGATACAGCCTTCGGTTTGACAACACCGGTGCGCCGATAAAACCAAGCTGGATTCCGAACCGGTTCTTGTATCCAGACACGACAACCATTCCGGTCACGCTAGATCCGGCGCTAGCCACCGCCGCAGCAAGGTTTACCGTCTGCGTGAACCAGCACGACACGAGCCTCCGCTGGCTCCTCGACGTGCCGACCGGGGAAGATTTTATGGACGGGAAACTTCCGATATCCAGAGTAACTTTCCCGTACACATACAAACGCGGTCTCTGCATGACAAAACTCGGCTTCGATCCTAGTTTAGCATGACAAGTTTTATTATGCTCCAAATTGGTGAAATTTGTGATGCATCTTGTACATGTACAGGATATTTCTATTGCATATCCAAATCCGCAGTGGGTCGCGCCCGGGATCCACATCACCGGGGAGCGAATATCAAATGCAAATATGTCTGGGTCTGGAAATTTGTGATGCTACAGTTTGGATAAGACTGGCGCTCTCAAGAGCAGCCAAGCATGACAAGTATACTTGACGCCGTCTGATGCGTAGCAGGCATGACAAACTGCGTTTTTGCAGGACGAAAAAGTAGCGCCTTTGTTGCTGGCTGTGCAACACAGATTTTTCAGGAATGCAAGACATGCAACACAAGTTCCACTTTTCCACACCTAGACATTTTTGCAATGCATAGTGAACGACGGACAACAAGTACGTAATCATAGACGCCGCGAAAGCGCTGAATCCAGACAAACCCTTCCTTGACGCCGCGGGGACGCCGAATTTTGCGACCAACAAATTCGAAGCGGACGGGACGACTTTGAAACCGAGAGCGAGACTGCACGTCGTCGGTCGGGTTTGGATCTCGTTATTGCAGTTACTCCACCGACGGTTTCAGCTGTCCAGCCCGTTGACGCAATACGTGCCGGAAATCATCCCCGGGACGCTAGATCCGCTCGCGGAGTTGACAGATGATTTGTTCAACGTGAAGACCCCGTATGAGCGTGCACAACTCCCCCATCCCCCTCATTTGTATGGCAAGAACAGCAATACAAGCAACAGCAGAAATGGGGCGCCCGCATGACAAATCTGCGTGCGGATTGTAGTACAATTTCAGGTTCCAAAACTTGTCATGCCTACAGCGCTTGCGAGCAAGGTTTCAATTTGGTACTTTGCATCACAAATGTTGAGCGGGAGGGGGAGTTGTGCATTGTCACATCCCGAACCGGCACTGGAGCATGGAGATCGCCTACGGGAAGAAAAAAGTGTTACAGTTACGCATTGTGTTGCAAAACTGGCAAAACAGACAACGTCTCTCATGCAGGAAATGCTTTGGACTTGGAGCCTCGTTGTCGTTTCCTTCCAGTTTTCCCTTATGATCTTTGCATTGCAAGTTTTCTCTGTCATGCGGAGAAAACTTGTGATGCTGAAGTTACATCAGCAAGAAGTGTGTCACTGTAACACGTTTTTCGTGGGATATTGCCTACATGATGGACATTTCCCCCGGCATTTTGACCCAGCACCAACTGATTCCGGTGTGTCAGGAGAAAAAAATCAAGATGAAGGGTTGCGTATCCACAGTAAATTTCCGGTACAGGTACAAACGCAGGCACTGCATGACAAAAAGAAAAATGGGCTTCGATCCCAGTTTAGCATGACAAGTGTTACACCCCAAATTGGTGAAATTTGTGATGCACTTTGCACATGTACGAGAAATTTGTATTGCATACTGCGCGACCGTGAAACACACGGTGTATGAATACCCAAGCCACATCACGGACTACAAGCTGAATTACTTCATTCTCACCCGCCGGATCGCCTGGCAGGACGGAATCAAATCGGTCGCGAACGGGTACTATGCATTGCAGAAGCAGTATCGCATTTCATGTATAAATCGCATGACAAACTTTAACTTTTTCAAGAAGAAAAATGGGACTTGTCATGCAGATTCATCAAGTAGGAGACTAGATTTGTCATGCATCAATGCGATTAGGTGCGATACAACTTTTGCAAATGACAGGTACGAGCTGCAATTGGGCGAGGCAAACTACACGTGGTTGGAAAAGTACGATCCGGTGACTGGGTTGTATGCCGTTCTCAAACCAGTTACATTCTCAACTGTTACGCGAATTTGTAATGCAAGAATGGCAAAAGTAAAAGGGTAAGGGGCGAAGCTGCACCTGTAGCATTACGAATTTCGGCTGTAGTTTAGGCCTTCGCAAATTTGTCATGCGAAGCAGCGTGATCGTGTGGATGATGATGGTAGTTTTGCATGACTAATTCATGACGCAGTTGAGAGTGTGACGCTTGAGGATCCAATAGGTTGCTCAAGCCGGTCGTGAAGGAGACGTCACTTTGGTCCGTGACCCACTACCCGCAACAAGACTGGCGCTACGTCAATGACTGCAAGACCGGGACCTCCTGTTGGTTCATTCCGATCGCCCCGTCAGGGCGGTTTATGCACAGCATGATCTGGTTACGACAGTGCACAACTTGCCCTCCCGCCCATTTGTATGGCATGAACAGCAATAGAAACATCAAGACGCGTGGAGGCTGAGCATGGCAAGTTCATGCGCCGATTGTAGTACTGTTATTTGGGCTTCCAGAATTTGTCACGCAAAGAATGCTACAAGGAGAAGGAAGGCAGCAGCTGGATTTGGGATTTTGCATGGCAAATGAGGGGCAGGGGGGGTTGCGCACTGTTATACTGGTACCGAACCTGGTCCCACTACGAAGCGTACTTGAATCTTTGTATCAACTGTAAAAATGTCTGTGTCTGGAAGAATTCATGTTTGTCATGCTTGTCTGGCATGCCTCTTAATTCAAATTCTGTCATGCACGTTACCCAAGAGCTCTGCTTTTCTGTGATGCAGAAGCGCAGTTTGTCATGCAGAATAGGCAACACCTAGGAGCTCAGAAACTTGTCATGCTAAGCCAGCATCTGTAGCCTCATCATGAGACGCCACCCAGCATCACAAGTTTCCAGACCCAGACATTTTCACTTTTGATACTTTGCGCCGGCGAACCTCTACAGTCGCCGGAGCTGTGTCTCGACGACATGAACGTGTGCCATTACATATCCAACAAAAAAGTGTTAACGTTAACGGTTTTCCTAGGTTGCAGATATGCATGACAGATTTTGCCTAGTATGCATGCTATGCATGACAAACTTGGGCACGTTTTCGCTTTGTGATGCATTACTGCATCACAAATTCGAATTCCGTTGACGTTAACAACACTTTTTCCTGTGATATTACAACCTGACCTGCCTGGGCGGTGTGGATGCGTACTTCGCGCGGCAGGATGTCCGCGGGAATTACTTTTTCCGTACGGCGTTTTTCACGGACAACGATGACGGCGAGTTTGAGCCGCTGTTGGAAAACACGCACATGACCTGCCCGCCGTCGTGCTGCAAATCTAGAAGAATGTGCATGCGCACCCACGACGTGACGGGGACGGAGGTTCCCTTTGACCGAACGCAGCTACTGGTTTTCGGCGGCCGGACCTACGTGCACGACTACACGTTTCCGAAGTACCCGGACCGCCCTAGCTGGTACCACCAGCCGGGCGGGGAAGAGATGTTGAATTCCGCGTATCTACCGGGGATAGTGCAGGACACAGATCCGAACAAGGTTGGGGTGCAGTCGGAGCTGATCTGGCACAACTGCAAATTCATGGACAATATGAATTGCAAGAGTATCGTACTGGTAGAAATAGCATGGCAAATTTTTGCAGAAGAAAACATGCAACTTGTCATGCAGATTCAGGTATAGCAAGTACATCTGTCATGCAAGACTGGCATTTAAATACGAATGCGATGCTTTTGCAATGGATAAACAAGGGCGCCTTCGAGGACCCGCCAAGTTTTCCCCAGCCGGCGGACCCGGAGAAGGGGCACGGGCGGCGGGAGCTGCGGTCCTGTTTGGAGCTCGCGACCGACGAACTCTGGCGGTACGACACGGTGCGTATGAACTGCAAAACAAGTATCGTATTCGTATAAATGCAAGTCTTGCATTACAAATCTCTTTCTCAAGGTAAATCCGCATATACAAATTTTATCTTTCATGCTGAGAAAATTTTTTGTAATGCATTTATACGAGTGCGACACTTTTGCGCTGCATAGTGCGGCACCAGTGGCAGTTCATGAAATTTGACACGTCGCAGTCGGACACCAGTACCAACATGGTTGGGACACCCACTGCCCGGTACGCCCACGCGTCGCAACTGGTCATCTACACCCGGGCCTCCGATCCAGATAACGTGCGACGGCAGTACATGTACATGTACGGCGGGGCGGCGATGCAGTGCAGGTTTGGGCTCTGTGATGATTTGTGGCGGTACGAGATTCCCTGGGCATCGATGGCCTACTACCCGCAGTTTCCGGCCCGGGCGTGGCAACAGGGCAATCAGTATGATAGATTTTTCCGTCGATTTCTCATCCAAATCTGTAAATGCTTTGACTGGTCGTGCTAGTGGTAATATTACCATTTACACAACTTGAGCTTTGTGAAGCTACACGACTACAGCTGCAGCTGGGCGCGAAAAAATCCAATGTAATCAGGTGGTTCCTCCGGTCCAAAGCGACGAAACTCTGCCCACCAGGGGAGTACTGCGGTCGGTTTCGGCATTCCATGGTGGCCAGTTTCGACAACCAGTTTCTGTTCGTGTTCGGCGGGCAGGGCATTGGCCGGTGGGAAACCACGCTGTTCCGGTACCGGGTGTACACGGATATGTGGGAGGATCTGGATCCTTCGGGGATAAAGTCCGTCACCAGGCTCGCCATTGACTACAATAACGAAATTAACCCGCAAATTCTCGACGCCAGCTTGTACGACCCCGCGGTGGACGAAAACATCTCCCCCACGTCCGTCACCGGACAACTGTGTATCAAATGCAAATATGTCTGGGTCTGGAAACTTGTTATGCTGAGTTGCGAATAGTGACCTCTCTGTAATGCACAGCCAAGCACGCGAAGCATTTGCGCTGCTTAGTGTTGCGCTTTCCGCATGACAAACTGCGTCTTGCATGACAAGCAAAAGCGTGTACTCTTGGACACGCATCACAAACTCTGCAGTCATGCCAGACAAGCATGACAAACCTTGCATCCTTCCAGACCCAGAGCCAGAGGATATTTTTGCGATGCATACTGTGCGAGATCAAGCAAATCGCGTGTGGGGCTCTGAAGAAGAAAAGGCTGGAGGGGGGAAGGACGCCGAAGGGAAGGGGGGACAGTCAGATGGTCTTCTTCCGGGGGGACAACTCACCGCTGATGCTGTTCGCGGGTTTTAGCACGGAGTGGAGCTATTTGTATCCATTACCGGAATTCACCGGGGAGAATTACACAAGGGTACGGCACATATAGAAATTTTGAGAGGAACAATTTCTCATGCAGATAGTTGGATGCCAAATTAGCTGTGTAATGCAGAACAAGCCATAGCAGTGATTTGAAATCATAAATCAATAAACAGAACGCCTCGGCGGTGCGGCGCGATTACGCGTTTGAGACGATCGACCCGGAGTTCGAGCGGAATCGCTACTACTACGACGACACGTGGATTTACGACCCGGGCGTGAATCTCTGGACCAAGCACTACTACAAAGAGGGCACCTACGAGCGGCCCAAGGCGCGGAAGGGGCACTCCATGGTGGTCCGACGCCAGGTGGCCTGGGAACCGGGGCAGCTGCAAGATTCGCAGATGATTCTTTTCTATGAATTGCAAAAGCATCGCACTAGTAGTAACCAGCCATGCTCCGGCTGACGCCGGAGCGCACGGCTGTTGTGCTGGGGTGTGACTATTTGCGGATCGGACCGCGACATAAGAGCTTTGGGGGCAGCGTGACAGGCCGAGGGAAGTACTGCCGCCGGCTTGCGCCATGTCAACCCGCAGGGGCCCCTGCGCGCTTCCCGCGCCTTTAGGCGCTATGCGCAGGGAGCAACTGCAGCGAAGCTTGGGGGCGAAGAGAAGCCGCCGCGACGTAGGTGCCGAAGCAGAACGGGGACCGCGCTGCCCTTGCTTTGTTGATCACTCTCCCGCGCCCGCCCATCTGATTCCCTGGCGGAAGCTGTGGGCGCGGGGGTGGCGCGAGAGGATGGCGCGAGAGGGTGGCGCGAGAGGGTGGCGCGAGAGGGTGGCGCGAGAGGGTGCGCGAGAGGGTGCGCGAGAGGGTGCGCGAGAGGGTGGCGCGAGAGGGTGGCGCGAGAGGGTGCGGGCCGACGCATGAAAAAGCCCCAAAAGAATCGACCCTGTGCCGGGCGGATTCGGCTTCTTTTACCCCTCTCGCAGACCCTCTCTTTCACCTCTCCCGAGAGGTGTTGCTAATAATCCGGCTATACTCGCCGGTAGAGGTCTACAGAGGTGGCCGAGAGGTGGCCCAGAGGGTGCGCGGGAGGTTCGCCCTTATTCGCGCAACCTCTCGGCACCTCTGTCCCCCTCTCGCTTACCCTCTCGGGACCCTCTCGGCCACCTCCGGGCCCCATAGGCGCGGCTTTAGGGCGAGTCCTTCGGCGGGCTATACTCGCGCACCCTCTCGGCCACCCTCTCGAATGACCTCCCGCGCCACCTCTCCACCTCTGTCGACCTCTTTTTGACCTCTGTCGACCTCTTTTTTACCTCTCGGCCACCTCTCTTCGACCCTCTGTAGACCTCTTTTTTCGCATGAATATAATAGATAGCAATTGCATTACAAATTGCCTTTGCATGACAAATGGAATTTGTCATGCTGTTTTACCTTGGTATGGAGATTTGTAATGCATGATTGCAATTAATACTACGAGTGCGATACTTTTGCATTGGATATTTTCGGCGGGCAGTTACAGGACGAGCCGCTGGGGGATCTATCAAATGCAAAAATGTCGGGGTCTGGAAGATTGCAACTTGTGATGCTGCATTTGCATACTACAAAAATCAGTATTGCATGAACAGAAAATAAAGAGGTCCGATTTTTGCCACGGCGAGAGGGCATTCCTCATGCGGTATAGGCATCAGAAAGCCCTCACAAAGTCTGTGATGCTAGGGCATGCATCACAGACGAGACGTCAGGAACCATGCAGAATGTGCATAACAAACTTTGCATCCTTCCAGACCCAGACATATTTGCATTTGATAGGATCTGTGGACGTACGATGTGGAGAGAGACCCCCGCGATCGGAAGTGGCAACGCCTAGACAACACGTTCGAGGGAATACGTCCGGCGAAGATGGCGTACCATTCTGCGGTTTGGGATAACCACACGAACGAAATGCTGGTGTTCGGCGGCATCAGCTTATGAGACTGCCCAACTCCCCCTCCCTCTCATTTGTATAGCATAACCGGCATCACAAGCAATGGCACATATGTGGCTGTCGCATCACAAATCCACGTACGGACTGTAGTGCGGTTTTGGCATCGAGAACTTGTCATGCATTTGGTGCCAAAGAGCAAGGCGCGGATTTGGCATTTTGCATGACAAACGAGGGGGCGGGGGAGTTGTGCACTCTAATACAGCTGGGTGAAAACGGATTTGAACGTGACGGACACGCGACGAGATCGAGATCGACGCTGTTTCAAATCCGCGAAAGACTTGCCCACGACGTTTCACGACCCGGAAACGAAACTGCAGTACCCAAACATCACGGATTTGTTTATCCTGGAGGGAGACCCGAAGAACCCTTTGACGACCGATTTACTGCGGTCCATCAAGCGAAACTGCGCGTTGCGGGGCTTGTGTTGCCCCCTGGCGAACAACTTTCCGGAGCCCGGGAGTGACTTGGAAGACCAGTTGTGGAACAAAAAACCCAACAAAAATCCGGCAATCTGTGACCAGGACGGCCAATTTACCGCGGCGAACGGCTGTCGGACAGACGTGAATCCGCCGATCTGCGATGTCCCGGGGCAGTTTACTTTCGAGAACGGTTGCAGGAACCTGGTCATAGCGGATGAGAACGGGTTGTCGAAAGAGAAAATTGTGGCCGAAGCGATCGATGAGGACAAGGAGGTGGTTATCCTGTCTAAAAACGTCCCCACCCCAGAGTTGTCATGCAATTCTGCATGCCAAAAAAGTTTCTCATGCGGAGCCCTATGAGAAGCATTTTCCATTCGTGTTATGGAATTTGTGATGCCACCATCAGCATGCTATGATAGATCTGTGATGCAGATATGTGAACTAGCTGAATCGAGGATCACACTACGAGGACAAATTTGTCATGCCAAACAGCCAAAGCTGGTCGATTTGTCTAGCAGATTTCCCATCTTGGCTCTGGTGTGGGGACGTTTTTAATCAGGATAGGGGTTACGCGGGAATACGATTTGATCGTCCGCGAGGGCCCGGCCGCGATTGTCGAGGGGGGTTTTCTGAACTTAACCGCGATGCGGTTTCTGTGCAAGGGGATCTGCGACTATGGATGTGTCAGAGTTGAAATCGACAAAGTTGAAATAATTTGCCATGCATAAAATGGATGCCAGCTGGAACCCAGTTTCCAAGTGGCGCATGACAAATTTCGGCGGTCCCTAAATCCAGTTTGTCATGCTGTTTAGGCAAAGAAGAGCGATTTTCTGATGCTACTTTAGCAGCTCGAGCTGTAACCCCAAACAGGCTTACAATCGGCCTCACTTGCCTTGTCTGCAACACACGCGCCTCGGGTCATGCATTTTATGCATTACAGATTATTTCAACTTTGACGATTTCAAACCTGACGCTTCCATAGCGACGTAGACGAGTTTATCCCCGTCTTTCGTCCCACCATGCACCTGGGCATGTGGCGGCTTATGAACTGCAAAAGTATCGTATTTGTACTAATTGCAATCATGCATGACAAGTCTTGGCCTTAAGGTAAAGCAGCATGACAAATTCCAGTTTTCATGCTGAGCAAATTTGTAATGCAATTTAGACTAGTACGATTGCGATACTTTTGCAATGCATACGGCTCCGCCCGGACCAGTGCCCCAACAACTGCACGGGGAAGGGCGTTTTATCGTATTGAAAATCGTCCCCACCCCATAGTTGTAATGCAACTCTGCATGCTGAAAATGTTTCTCATGCGGAGCCCAATGAGAAGCATTTTCTAGTCGTGATTTGGAATTTGCCATGCTCCAATCAGCATGATATACCAGATCTGTGATGCTTCTGAACTACCTCAATAAACAGCACTACACTACGAGTCCAAATTTGTGATGCAAAACAGCCAAAGCTTGTGGATTTGTCTAGCCGATTCCCCATTTTGACTATGGGGTGGGGGCATTTTTCGTTGTAATACGTTTGCGAGTTTTCCCACTGCGTCTGCGAAAATGGGTGGACGGGGCCGGACTGCTCCTTACCGATGTGCCCCGGATCGCCCTGCTACACGGATCCGAACTCGATGGAATATCACTGCATTGAGTGTTCCGGGCGGGGTCAGTGCGTCACGGACGACGTTCGCTATGGGGTCTCGCACCCCAACATACCCGCAGGCATCAAAAACGCCTACGCGCTTGGAGGTGCGGCAGCATTGAAGGACACGGTAGTACGAAGGTGCGATATGAAAGTGGACAACTTGTTCCCCTCCCCCTCGTTTGTGGTAATGCAAAATACCAATTCCACGTACACGTTTGCCACTTGCGTTGAACAAGCACTGTTCGCATCACAAATTTCGAAATAACCTGAAATAGTGCTACATTCCATGTGTAGAAGATTTCTTCGTTATGTTGTGGGCGCAGGCCCATTTCTGTCGTTGCTTGTGTTGACTCGTTCGTGCACAATTACAAATGAGGGGCAGAAGGGGGAGTTGTGCACTGTTAGACGCGAGTGTGACACGGGATGGACGGGCGAGGACTGCAGTCTGGCGGCGTGCTTCAAAAATTGCAGCTCCACCCCGACAGAGCACCGGGGAACCTGCTGGAATGAGTTTCCGGCCGAGCAGTGCATCTGCGTGCAGGGCTACGAGGGGAGCTACTGCGAGCGGAAATTGTGTCTGAACAAGTGCTCCGGCAACGGGGTGTGCGTCGACGGGGAGTGTGTATCACAAGAAAAAAGTGTTAATACAGTTACACATTGTGTTGCAGGCCAAGCAAGACAGACAAGCTCTGTCATGCCGGATATGCATAGGAGCCTCGTTTCATACGTGTTTTCCCCTAGGATTTCTGCATTACAAGTTTTCTCTCTCATGCAGAGAAATTTGTGTTGCTGAATTCACTACAAAAACAAATATGTAACTGTAACACTTTTTTCGTGGGATAGTGTGTCTGCGACATGTACTGGGTCGGTCCGGATTGCTCGGTGCTGACCTTTTCGCCCGGGCGGAGTACGCAAACCGTCGACGTCGAGGGCGGAAGCGGGCTGGGGAAAATGTACGCATCAGTCGATGCAGCTGCGTCGACCATGGCTACTAGTAGGCGGATACTGTAGCCTGCATGCGCCGGTTGTTGTACTAGGAGAGAAATAATATTGAAGCGATTGTACTAGAGATCCACGTAACTTAGAAATCCTCACCGATGTTTGTAATTTTCACACGAACTAGCAGTAGTGTAGGCTCCTTGTTTTTGTTGTACATTTAATTGGTCAAAAGCCTGTCTTTGATGCTTTGTCTATCGCACTAAAGATGCGGAGGTGAAACAGAATATAGACAGCTGAGCTTTGAACTATTCCTTGGATTCTGATATGAGCATAAGTGGAATCTAATATCAACCGTTAGGAATGGAGCACGTGGAATCTATTCTTGCACAAAGATCTACTACTGCCGGGGAAGATGCAAAGATGAAACCTATCCCAGAGCATGCGGAAAAAATTCGAAACGAAAGAGCTTACCTACACCTTTCACGCAGCCGCTCCGCTGGTGCAAAGCAATGAAGTCTTCCAATTCGAATTCGAAATGAATCAGATAAAGATCTTCAGCAGATGAATGGCGAAAGTAAAGCAATGAATCTTCATGTGGTGCTCAAAAGCTGGACTGCTCTTCTTCCACATCTCCGAACAACAACAAAGCCAGGCATCGTAAGAAGGACGCCAGGCGTGGTCCTCTGTACCAGTGATATAGATTTTGATATTCCTCATGTAAGTACACTGATCGTATTTCTATATTCTAATATTTTCACGTTCGTTATCGTTATCCTTATCGTTTTCGTTTACATTTCGTTTACTCTTTTGAGTGGTTTTACCTCAAACATATTTGTACCAATTTGTTCTCGATTAATACCTAAACTTGGTTCATCTGGTCCTGAAGCTAAAAACCATTTCCGACGATGTTGCTTCGCTGCCTCTCTACCTCTCTTGCAGCCACTTCTGTTGCGCAAGCCGGAGCGGTGCGTTTGACGTCGCGTGGATTCATCGCCCCGGGGGATGCACAGCTGGCGCCGCCGGCCCCGTTCGACGACCCGGATGCAGCAGCTCATGCGGACGCAGAGGGCCACGAGCCGGTCTTTGCCCACGACTTCTCTCCGGACGGGAAAATGGCCCCGTTGCCGGCCGATTGGTATTCTCCGGACGCGAAGCTGGCGCCACGACTCCTGCCGGCCCGCGACTGGTATTCTCCGGACGCGAAGCTAGCGCCGCTGTCGCATCCGGTCGACAATGCATTTATTCCGGGCGACCTGCCAGGCGGCTCTGATGTTGTGCACCGAGGAGGACCACAGGGCCCCGACGCCCCGTTCTTGTTGCGCCCACTAGCCGGGACGACCAACGTCAACGAGCGAGATCAGATGCTTCAACCACGAGGACCGGCGCAGCAGCAGCAGCACAGTGAAGATCAACAACACCCAGCACCGGAGGTTGTTCTTGACAGGTTCGCGGATCATTTGTGGCGACAGTTTTCTCCGAGCGACAGTGAGCAGTCGGGGGCTTTTAGCACCTGCTCCGGAACCATGCGCCGCCTGGTTTCTCAAGACATCATCGACGACCATCGCCTGCTGATGGACGAGGACTATTTGCGGCAGCTTGACCAATTGGACGAAGGGATGAAGAGAATGTCCTTGTATAGTTCAGCGAAGAAATCTTCGTCATCCAACGGCTCCGCCTTCTCGGAAGGGTTCCTTGCAACATCTCCGAAGAAAGAACAAGAAGAGGACCACGAGGAGCTGGCGGCGTGCAAGATCAGCAAAAAACAGGACGATGTGAACTACCCGCTACAAAGTAATAAAACCACGACAGCTACTACCAGTAACGACGGCGCATCATCTTCTCGCGCAAAGCTACCGATTTTGTATCACAGGAAAAAGTGTTAACGTTAACGAAATTTGTGATGCAGTAATGCACCACAAAAGCCAAAACTTGTGTTTGTCATGCGTAGCATGCATGCTAAGAATTTGTCATGCATATTTGCAATCTATGAAAACCGTTAACGTTTGACAGTTTTTTGTTTGATATTGTGAACACAGCGAACAGCCTTTTCTCCGACAGTCTGTGTAGTACTTCCATAGTAGATCAGATGAAGAAAGATATGTGCGAAAACCTTACTCCCGCCAATTTTCGCGACATCAACGACATTTGGGTTCCTTGGTGCCGCCAACTTGCACCAGCACAGGAGGACCTCGAGTACTAGCCTCTGCACTGGAAAAATGAGATACTTACTTGGGGACATCAAGCACAACGAACTTTACGCATCCAGCCGCGGATAACGAACCACAAAACGCGAAAAAACGTACAACATCGGCGTCTCTGCTCTTTAGACAAAAGTATTGAAGAGCTTGCAGGAGTGGTGTGATGTGTGAAAATAGATGTATGATGTGCTCTCTTGTTTCAATTTCATCACTTCTCCAGATGACAGATAAGCCTGAACTTTATGATGTCGAGACAGTCCTCCAGCTCCATATGCGGGAGCAGGGACTGCGCCTTTATTGATTTTGGGCATGCAAAGCGATAGCTCTCATTTGAGTCGTATTACTTTTTGGCCATAGTACGGATACCCATTTACTTTTACAACTTTAATAGATCTTCAGCAGAATGGCGAAAGTAAAGCAATGAATCTTCATCCGCTCAAAAGCTTGGACTGCTCTTGATGTTCCACATCTTCGACCAACAACAAAAGCCAGTTGAAGTTGGCTCTTCCACCTACCAAGTTAGCATTCAAATGAGTATCAGGATGCACTTGCATGTAATACAGTGCCCGCGCCCGGTCGGTCTTTGCGCTCGTGGTCAAGATGGGAGGTGCTTCTTTTTTGACACTCAGGCGAGGAACTCGGTTCATACGACCACGACGTTGCAGCTGAATATTCATCGGTGCAGTGGAAGATGACAATAAGCATTCTGTATCCAATTTTACATCGGATAATAGATAATGCCTTTCCCAAGATCGCACGTGACGTGCGGTTGATGTTGAAATAGCTCGGTTTCTTGGCCTAGTGGTCTGATGATGTCCACTACTGCTCTGCTTCTCTGTGATTCTGCGCTTTCGAAGAAGTGCGTCGGTTGAAGGCGCAGTAGCTGCTGGTGCGACTCCGCCGTGTGTACTTATCGAAGAAGCAGCCGTCCTGCTTATCTGTCCTGCTGCTTTATTTTCCTCTGCCAGAACTATTAAAACTCTCGGTCATAAACTCGCAGTTTGCGGCGCTAAAAAACTAGAGATGATTGTTGTCGGTCTTGAAGATTTTTAGAGCCTAGTGACCCGCCGCCGTGAAGGGGACTCTGTGCTCTACTTTTTCCACTACTACCTCCACTCGACTATAATTCCGGCACAGAGTAGAGATCGGCGCAGTTTTCTACTTTATCCCAAGAAAAATAACACTTTCAAGTACAAGTAGGAAGCACTTAGTGTTGGTTACTGCACGTATGTATTTTTCATCAAGCGATTGAATGGAGTTCTACTCTTCAACAATCTTTCAAGAAGTCAATACAGTAGATTGAAGAAAAAATTTAAGTTACCTTTATTTACCTGCATTTATTTTCTTCTGCAAGAAAAGCAAATGAAGAGCACCAAAAACGACGACCTGAAGATGAACGACGCCTACAACTTCGGAACAAGCCCCTCAAGGACAAGGAGGATGATCTCTCTCGCTTCTGTTCCCCTGGCCGCGTTTTTCCTCTCGACGAGAGAAACGTGTGGCATGGTGTTTTTAATGCAGCACGAGGGCCAGCGGCAAGTTGATGTTGAATTGGAAGAAGAAGGAGAACAAGGGGAACAGGAACTCGTCCTATATCATAAATCTTCACAACGACTTCCTCATCATCTTGAGGATCGCCAGCGTACTCACGGTCCTGTTGTACCGCTGGACCTCCAGAATAGTACAACAGACGTCAACATTTTTGGTACTACAACCGACATTACCTCCCTGAGCTCTTTCGACGAGAGAAGAACTGGAAGCCACGAAGTAGAGGACCAGCTTGGTGCTATTCGGACGAGCGAAGTGCACTACGCTTTCCTCCAAAAATTTTCACGACGGACGAAGAAAATGAAAGAGAAGACAACCACGACGTCGACCCAGAAGATGGAGCAGCAGCACCACCACCACCAGCAACAGCTGATGTCGATGCTGCAATTGCAAAAAAAACAAAAGCCCGCCTGGACGATCATTGGGAAGATCGTCTTGGGAACTGTTGCTGGCAAGGTGGCTGTGGACACCCTGAAGGACATTGCGACGGCACCTACTTGGGGAGACACGAATATTGTCAAAAGTGTGCGCTCTATGCGATCCGCGATCGCCTGGCTCTGGTGGGGCAACAAGGCCCGGCGGTTGCTGCGGTCGCGGGGGGAGGCGTTCACGGAACAGAAACGTAGGGAGCTGCTGACCAAAATGCAAGCAGTCTGGAGCAATTTCACTGATCAAGTGGTTACCGTCTCTGGGGGGGAAAAGCTACAAGACTTGGAAGCGGTCGGAGATGCCACTGAGAAGAGAGAAAATTTTGCCGACCGGATATCAAAGTGAAAAAAGCCCCCACCCCATATCGGAAACGGAAGATGCGCGAATTTGTGATGCTGTATTTGAGTACACAAATCGACTTGTATTGCTAGAAGTCCAAGAGACGAAGCTGCGGCCTAAATTGCAGGCAATCTGTCATGCTGTTTCCCACTTTCAGTTGCCTCCTGTTATCCTGGAGCTGCAAGGCTTTCCCACGCTAGGCAGCACTACAGTCCGCATCTTTTGCCTTCTAGCGTCACAAAGTTGATCTGTGACAACAAATCTGCATCACAGATTTCCGTTTTGATATGGGGAGGGGGCATTTTTCATTGTAATATCGGATGAAAACGGCGGTGGAGCGGATTGGAGAGGGTAATAATTCTCCCGACTTGTATCAAATGCAAAAATGTCTGGGTCTGGAAACTTCTGATGCTAAAATGTGCAGGATGAAGACACTTCCGAATGCAGTCCGGCATGACAACTTCCCAAAACGCTTTCTCATAGGCAATCCGCATGAGAAACTGCGTTTTTGCATGACAAAAGAGGCTGCGACTTTTGTTGGTTATGCAATACAGATTTTCTAGGTATGGAAAGCTAGCATTACAAGTTCCAACCTTCCAGACCCAGACATTTTTACAATCCATAACTTGAACGCAACTACAACTGTTAGTGCAGCTCCCGTAGCAGGGGTTACGCCCGACCTCGCGCATTGGTCCCAGGTTGACCAGGAAGCTAGCCTAAAAACGCGGGACATGATTGCAGTCATGGTGAAAGGAGAATCCTTATGAACTGCAAAAGTATCGTACTCATATAAATGCATTACAAATCTTCATTTCCTCGTCAGTAAAAATTGTAACGCGGATTTACCTTTGAGAGAAAGATAAAGATTTGTAATGCATGATTGCAATACGTATACGAGTGCGATACTTTTGCACAGGATAATCCTTTCCGCTTGTCTGCGAAGTTATGATCGTAGAAAGCGACAAGGTCATGCTGTACCACTATCATTTGTAAAAACGTTTCCACCCACCCCCAGAGTTGTCATGCAAATCTGCATGCTGAAAATATTTCTCGTGCGGAGCCCCATGAGGGACATTTTCTAGTTTTGTTTCGGAATTTGTCATGCTCCAATCAGCATGATGTGCTAAATCTGTGAAGACGCTGCTTAACTAGCTAAACAGCATTACACTACGAGGCCAAACTTGTCATGCATAACTCCCAAAACTTGGAGATTTGTGTTGCAACTTTACCAACCTGACTGTGGGGTGGGGACGTTTTTCCTCAGGATAACCACCCGCAGCCCGTACTGGATCGGCGGCAGAAGCGTGACATGTGCACCGACTATCAAATGCAAAAATGTCTGGGTCTGGAAGATGCAGATTTGTCACGCATATTTTTCATGCCCCATGAGCAGGTCTGTAATGCAGGACTTAGCATGACAGAGTCTGTGAGGTCTCATCTGCCATGCCTCTCCTGCATGAGAATCTCCCTCCCAACTTGATCGAAAGGGGGGATAGCTTTTGGCACTCATGCAACACAGATTTTTGCATCATTCGGATTCAGCATCACAAGTTGCAATCTTCCAGACCCAGACACTTTTGCAATCCATACCGACCTGCAGAAAGCTATCCCCATCGCTGACCTTCACTATTTGAAGCTGCCGCCCTCTTTTCGTGTATCAAATGTAAAAACGTCTGGGTCGGGAAGAATGCAAGTTTGTCATGCTTGTCTGGCATGATTCGAGAATCTATGTTGCATAGGCAACAAAAGGCCCTATTGCCGTTCATGCGAAAACGCAGTTTGCCATGCGGAATACGTAAGACATGGGAGCCAAAAAATTTGTCATGCATAGCTGCGTATTGCAGTGCGTCTATCATTCACTTTTAGCATTACAAGTTTCCAGACCCTGGCATTTTTGCACATGATATCGTGTGGTGCAGCGCCAAACCTCGGATATGTTTATTTTCAAGCCTTTCGACGACGGACCTTTGGGCACAAACGAAAACGGAAAGATTTTTGAGCGCGAGCAGAACCATAAAGACCTCTCCACCCTCTATCAAATGAAAAAGTGTCTGGGTCTGGAAGAAGATTGCGAGATTTGTCATGCTTGTCTGGCATGACCAAAAAGTTTGTAGATGCGTGTCCAAGAAGAGACCCTTTTGCCTGTCATGCAAAAAGAGAAACGCAGTCTGTCATGCGCAAAATGCAACACAAAGAAGCGCAGACATTTCTCATGCTTGCCTGTGCAACATACCAGAGCACTCACTATTTTTCCCAACGCAGCATTACAAGTTTCCAGACCCAGAGACATTTTTACATTTGATGCCCTCCGATCTTACACAAAACAGCACGGACTGGATAGTGTCCCCTTTCGCTGTCAGCTGAACCTGAAAGTGAGCGAAACGCTGCTCTCCATGCACGAGAAACTCATTGAAGGCTTGTATGACGAACAGAAGCTGCAGCTGCAGGTGGTCGAAGAGGAAGTGCAGAAAGTCTTGCACGCTATGGAATCCGAAAATCGGTTTTTGAACTTTTTGAAGTCCGCCCCTCGGGCGGGGCGGCTGCGCAAGCTGCAAGTGCTGAAAAAGAAGATTCTCG
This sequence comes from Amoebophrya sp. A120, assembly GCA_905178155.1. Taxonomy (NCBI): domain Eukaryota; class Dinophyceae; order Syndiniales; family Amoebophryaceae; genus Amoebophrya; species Amoebophrya sp. A120. The sequence goes on along the minus strand of CAJINV010000009.1, from coordinate 2,428,757 downwards.
CGCGCGACATTCCCAAACTTATGAAGCAAACGCGGCAGATGGCGAAGGAAATGGACCCCTTGTCGTTGCTGACAAAAGAAGACTATGAAGTGCAAAAGTATCGTACTCGTAGTAAGTGCAGTCATGCATTGCAAATCTTTTTCGTTAGGTAAATCCGCATGTTATTTCTCATGGTGAGAAAATTTGTAATGCATTTATACGAGTACACGATACTTTTGCACAGGATAAAGACGACGAAGGTCCTCGTGAAGATGACTCTGCCGGCGTAGTTGACTCTCGAAGTAGTGCCAGCGGGAGGAGCGATGTTGAAGGTATAATCGCTAGTACAAGAACCAGGAAAACGACATCAAGCAGCACCAATTTGCAGCCGGCAGCGCCGCAGCCGTACTATGAAATGTAAAAATGTCTGGGTCTGGAAGAATGCAAGTTTGTCATGCTTGTCTGGCATGACTCGAGAATCTGTCATGCACGTTACCCAAGAGCTCCACTTTTCTGTGATGCAGAAACGCAGTTTGTCATGCAGAATAGGCAACACTTAGAGGTGGCTCAGAAACTTGTCATGCAAAAAGCACTTGTGGCCTCATCATGAGACGCCACCCAGCATCACAAGTTCCCAGACCCAGACACTTTTAGTTACATTTGATACGTACATCCTGTTTCCGATTCAGCCCAACGGCACGGCTTTTTTTCCCCGCATGTTCCACAATGCGGGGGGCGGTAGTGAGGCCGGGGCAGTCGAGTTGATAATCGAGGAAGAGGAAAAGTCGTTCATTATCCTGAGTAAAAGTGTCCCCATGCCAGAGTCAAGATGGGAAATCTGCTAGACAAATCAACCAGCTATGGTTGTTTCGCATGACAAGTTTGTCCTGGTAGTGTAGTCCTGTTTAGCTAGTTCCGAAGCATCACAGATCTAGCATATCGTGCTGATTATAGCATCACAAATTCCAAAACACGACTAGGAAACGGCTCTCATGACGCTCCGCATGAGAAACTTTTTTGGCATGCAGATTTGCATGACAGCTCTGGCGTGGTGACATTTTTACTCAGAATATTCATCGCTCCCTTCGCCGCATCGTTGCACTCGGTCCAAGCATATGAACTGCAAAACAAGTATCGTACTCGTTGTATAAATGCATTACAACTTATTTCCTCAGCATGAGTAGAGATAAAAATTGTAATGCAAATGCCGATTTACGTTTTTAAAAAAAACATTGCATGATTGCTATACGAATGCGAAACATTTTTGCACAGGATAAAGGACTCGCTGCCACCTTCCTGCGGCAGGGCGGGTTGGGAACAGCAACAGGAAAAACAACAGAATTATCCTCGGCCGGGGATACTACAACTCCTGCTTCGAATGTTTCGCCGAATCCAAATCCTGCGAATGGTTCTACCTATTTCCGGTCTCTGGACCCTAGTAAACCGCTCCCCACTCTCGTGCGACTTGCAGATGAGGACCGCGACGCTCGTGGTCTTGTTGTATCGGATCAAGCCCGGGAACAAAAAATGCTGCAGCTGCTGACGGCCACCGCACAAAAAACCTATGGAAGCGTCAGGTTTGAAATCGACATAGTTGAAATGATTTGTCATGCATAAAATGGATACTAGTTGGAAGACCAATTTCCAAGCGGCGCATGACAAATTTACGAAGCGCCGGAATCCAATTTGTCATGCTGTTTGGGCACAGAAGACTGCTTCTGTCGTGCTCCTTTAGATAGCAGCTCTGTCCCAAACCCTAAATAGGCTCACAATCTGCCTCACTTGCCATCCCGGCAAGACAGGCACTTCATGCCTTGCATTTTATGCACGGGTGTCTATTGTCTATTGCATTTTATGCATGACAATGCGACGATTTCAATCCTGACAGATCCATAAAACCTTCGAAGTCGGTATCTCCTATTTCCTGGGCACGGGGACGGGGACGACGTCGCCAGGGGTGGTCCCCTTGCAACAACAAGAACAAACCACGAGGACCTCCGACGAGGTTCTTTCGCGGCAGGTGCAATTTCTAGCTGAGGAAGAGAAGTGGAACTTCTTGCTATCCACAGTAAATTTCCCGTACACGTACAGATGCGGTTTCTGCATGACAAAACTTGGTCTCGATCCAAGTTTAACATGACAAGTTTTACGTTCCAAACTGGTGAAATTTGTGATGCATGTTGTACATGTGCGGGAAATTTGTATTGCATACTTGCAAACCAGCGGGTATGACGTGATGAGTACGATCCCAGGTTTTGGCACGGACAAGGCTGAGCTTCGCATTGCCGATGTTCTCACTACTATCCAGGAAAAAAACTGTGTAAGTGTAACTTTGTAGGAAAAGCAGCATCACAAGTTCGCTTTCGCTTTGCATTACAGGAAAAACCTGTCATGCGCAGCTAGTATCATCGGAAACGCGTATAAAAGTTGCCTATGACGCAAATCCAGCATGACAATTGATAACTGTTTTACATAATTCTGCATCACAGATTTACACTTACGCAGGTTTTTTCTTGCATAACCACGTTGCCCGGCAGCGCGGAGGTGGAGGTTGACACCACAGTATCATGTGCAAAAGTATCGTACTCGTAGGTACTAATTGCAAATATGCATGACAAATCTTCTTCCTAAGGTGAAACAGCATCACAAATTGCATTTGTCACCCAGAGCATCAAGTTTTTTGTAAATGCAATTTGTACAAGTGCGATGCTTTTGCATTGCATACACAGGAGCGGAGAACAACAAAAAAAACAACGCTCCGGATGTTACCGAAAAAAGCTCGACGCTTCAAAAAACCGAAGGTGATGAGACTGCTTTAGCTTTGCCGACAAGAATGGCCGCGCATGAGACCACTCCTGTGGCTTATTTGCCGACGAGAAGGGGGGCCGCAGTGCTGTCAACAACAAGAACACACGACCAGATTGAGACTGATCAAGCAACCACGCTTCTGCAGGTGCACCGTTTTCGGCAAGGTCTTGCAGATGGGGGCTTGACCCTGGGCGCTGTAGTGGTTTGCGCCGTGAAGATGTTTTTTTTGTATACGATTTTATGCGAGTGCACAAATCGTCCCTCATTTGTATGCCACGACCAGCAAGACAAATGCCAGCGCACGTCGTGTATGCCGTCGTGCATAGTTCATGCGCCTTCTACGGGGGTACTGTTAGTTTTGGCCTCCAGAATTTGCCTTGCAAACAGTGTACAAGGCAGTGGCAGCATGTCATGTGGATTTAGTATTTTGCATGACAACATAGCATGGATTTGGATATGAGGGCGAGAGGGGGACGGGTATGGGATTCTCAATTGTTACATTCTCAACTGTTACATGATTTGTCATGCAAATTTGCCACCAAGCTCGCCACCATTAAGCTGCTTCGCATGACAAATCTCCGAAAGGGCTAAATAACATGTAAATCTGTGCCAAATCTGTAATGCAAGAGGCGCAAGCTTCCCCCATTCGTTTTTCTTTTTGCCGTTCTTGCATTACAAATTCATGTAACAGTTGAGAATGTAACATTTGAGAACGCCATAACGGGTTGTGCACTCTTATAGATTCTCGGGCTTTTTCAGGTTCTGCTACCTGTTGGGATTGGCCTTGTTTTTCTTGGCTTGTGTGTTTATTCAACATAAAAAATATTTTTTGAGATCATGGGCTGACTCTATCCTCAACAAACAAACAAACCACTTATGAAGCTGGTCATCTCCGGACATGTTGGCAGCTTCGTCTTTGCTTACTAGTGCTACTTCAAGAAGAAAAGGACAATATGAAAGTGCACAACTCATCCTCCCGGCCCTCATTTGTATTGACACATGAGCAGCAATACGAGCCCGAGCGTCGGCAAGAATGCGGGTTTTCCATGACAAGTTTACCCAGTATTGTAGTGCTGTTTGATCTACCAGAACCTGTCATGCAAGAGGTGCCAAGAGGCATCAAAGGGTGGATTTGATGTTTTGTATGACAGAAGATGAGGGGGACGAGGGGGAGTTGTGCGCACTCATAGACAACAACGTGGCCAAGCTAGTCCTCTCGGACTTAGGCCAGCGATATTTGGGAACAAAGCGAAAATTAGAATATCTCTTCTTCACTGCGTAACTTGCCTGCTGATTAATATTGCGTAAATTAAGTACCTCAGGGCTTTTCTTTCTGAGAAAAGGAACGACCGGAGCTGTGATCATTTTTATTTCATCGTCTACTACTAACTCATACTTAAAATAGATTTGCCTTGTACTTAATTTTTTCTCAACAACTACTCTTCTTAATAATGATAAATAAGTCGTGAGGACGAGATGATCATCATCGTTCACCCCAATTTTGGCTAGTACGAAGATTCGGACAAGCATAAGCAATGCACGCGCCGTCTCGTCGCCGGGCTCGCTGCTCGGTGCCTTGTGGTGGAGGTGGATGTTTTGCTGGTCAACAATTTTGTCGAGCTCTTTCCAAAGAATATAGAAACTACAGATGGCGGGAAAAGAGAAATTGAAGCATATTAACTTTAACGAAGTGTAGCAAAACCAAAATGGAATGAAGTCTGGTAGGGAAGAACAAGCACACTTTCTCGCCCTGTGCGCAGTGTGAAGGGCCCCCCCGCAGGCGGGATCCCCAGCGGGCGAAAGGGCGGGAGGCGGGCCCACCCTGCTTTCCCCGATGGTATGCTCGACGCAAAAATAGTGCCGCTCTTCGTAGCGGCGTGATTACAATTCTGGGCCTCAGCGCGTGTCGGTCTCTGTATTTTTCAAAATTAATCGGTATCTACAGCTACAACTTCTACGCGGTTTCTTCGGTTTTTGCGTGAGTGCAACTCGTCCACCACTTCCACTAATGCAAGAACTACTCGTCGACTTCTACTATTGCAAAATATGATTTCCACTTGACTTCTACTAGTGCTGCAAGAACTCGTCGTCCACTCTTTTTACTGTCTGAGTCGGTCACCCCTTCCGTCGAGGGGTTCTTGTCAGAAATCCTGATAGGACTAGGATCGAGATCGGTGCATCCAAAGAAAAGACTTTATGCCAAAGATGTTGACGTCAGTCTTGATCGGTCGGCCGCCGTGCGTTTTGGTCTGTCTCATCGTTTTTATATAAGTTGGTCGCGGTGCTGGAACACTCACATAACATATTATGGATATCGCGCATGGAGGAAAACAAGGCGAAATAACTTTGTCGCGATATTATGTTTAACAAGTGATATTTCTATTTGGACAGAGCTTCAACTTGTTCTTGCGCGTCCAACTACATTTGTGACGCGACGAGGACATCACCTTCCCTTTAATTCTTCAAGTATCCCGATAATTTGAATTTCTTTTTTAAGTATATTTATGAATTTTAGTTTTACCACTTGACGAGGCACCTCCCCCCGCCTAGGAGAAAGATCGACACTTTGAATCATGATTTGACTTCCTACTTTCTGCCCCCCCGGCTGCTCGATTGATCATGAAGATCAGCACAGCGATGGAGCAATCTTCATCAAGAGCCGCGACCTAGCTGCTGTAAGTACTCGGGGGCGAGTTTTTCCACAGGGTGCTCCACAGATTCATCAACCACCACGACTCACCTCTCGGCCCGTTGAATATCTACACCGCGAAGAAGGCGCTGCTGAGTCATTTCATAACGGTATACTTCCAACTTTGTAGTTGTTCTGCAGCGTGTTTATAGTACCTAGTATTGCTATTTTGGAGGTCCAGGTCGGGGTTGTTTTCTTATGCGGATCTTCGAAGATTGAACTTGAATTTTGTGCAAGAAATTCTTGTCGCGCCTCATGATTGATGCACTGCCCCACGCAATGAAATTTCGTACATGAAAACCAAACCAGGCCTACTTGTCGTCGACGGGAGCCAAGACAAAATAATCAAAAAGCTGCAGCAGAACTTCAACTTTATCGATGGAGGTTCGACCTCCTCCGTTTATTCTTCAGGGCCCTGGGCGCGGCTTTCCCAGATGCAGAGCGTCTAAGTCTATCGACAGTGGGAATAAAAATGCAGGCCTTAGTGAGGACAGGAGATTTTTGCGCACACACCACGACGAGCACTCCAGCGGTCGAAGACTGGTATCATGCGGGAGAAGTGGGCGGGTCTTGGTCCTTTTCTGTTTGTTCGCGATCAACATGTTGTTGCTGCTGGGTCGTACTGCTTCTACATGTGGCGTACTTCATCTCTTCTTGGCCAGGGCGCTCGAGCTCCTGGGAGGCGGTGTTAATAATGCCGGTACTATTTTTACCACGATTACCAGCACCTCGGCCTCCAACACAACGCTCTACTCCGGCTGCGGCTTATTCGTTGCTGCAGAGCTGATGGAACTGCGGAGGAAGGAGGGTCAGGAGACTGAAAACGACTCACCCGAGGCAGATGCTGGGATGATTAGTAGTATTGAGAACACAATTTCCTCCGACGACTCCGACGAGCCGGAGCCGGAGGCGGAGCCGCGCACGCCTAGGTTAATATCCTTATCGTCCTCGCCAAACGAAAAATCTGATGCGCAGGGGGGCCGTGCGTTCCTGCAGACGCAAGACGTACCTCGCAGTAGAATCTTCGCGGACCAGCCGCATTCGTCGAACCTCCGCCGTGAGGACGAAGCATCGTATACTCGCCCATTTGAGGGCACCAGGAACGTCGACCCTGAAGGAGCAGTCGTGTCTTTTGCACGCGAGAAGGAGGCAGAACTACATGATTTACCAGCAGACGATAACGGGCCGATGTTGGAGTTGTACCTCGGACACTCAGCCGATTTATCAAATGTAAAAATGTCTGGGTCTGGAAGATTGGGATTGCAACTTGTCATGCTGAAGCCGAATCATGCAAAAATCTGTGTTGCATGACTACCAAAAGCTGCCCAGTTTCGACCAAGTTGGGAGGGAGTTTCTCATGCAGGATAGGCATGACAGAGACCTCGCGGACTCTGTCATGCTAGGTCCCGCATTCCAGACCAGACCTCATGGGTCATGGAAAATAACCTGCATGACAAGTTTAACACTCTTCCAGACCCAGACATTTTTACACTTGATACGATTATGACGAGGACGATGATCAGCAGGTTGATCAGAGTGAGCAGCAGGAGGTGCTGGCGCATGTCTACTCGACGTCACTCTCGGGGAAGATACTGGAAACGGAGCAAGTGCTATCCAAGAAAAAAACATTGTAGGTGTAACTTTTTTGGAGGAACAGCATTACAAATCTGTCTGGCATGAGAGCAAAAACCTGTCATGCGCAGATAGTACGTGAAAACGCCCTGTGATGGACCCTACAATGCATGCCAAGCATGACAGACGCAATCATCTTGCATGTTGCGCATCACAAATTTACACTAACAACGTTTTTCTCTTGGATAAGTGCAGAGCAGTGCGCTGCAGCGAGGACTGTCCCCCTTCTACGACGACGACTTCGATTACGGAAGTCCGGAGGATTATGGAAGCGTCAGGTTTGAAATCGTCAAAGTTGAAATAATTTGTAATGCATGAAATGCATGACCCGAGGCGCGTGTGTTGCAGAGCAGGCAAGTGAGGCCGATTGTAAGCCTGGTTGGGGGTTACAGCTCGAGCTGCTAAAGTAGCATGAGAAAACCACTCTTCTTTGCCTAAACAGCATGACAAACTGGATTTAGGGACCGCCGAAATTTGTCATGCGCCACTTGAAAACTGGGCTCCAACTGGCATCGATTTTATGCATGACAAATTATTTCAACTTTGTCGATTTCAACTCTGACACATCCATAAGGATATGGACATGGAGTTTGCCGCTGCGTTCGGTAGACCGTACGAGCAAGCTCGGGACGACCTTTTAGCCCTGAAAAGGCGCGAGGAAGAACAAGAGCGAGAACGGGAGGAAGCCGAAGCCCGTCGCCAAGCTGAACGCTTTCGTCGCATCCAGGAACAGCAACAAAAAACTTTGGACGACACAAATTCCGAGAGCGACGTGCTGCAAAACGATGAAATCATCCCGCTTGCAGTGGCGAAAATGTTGCAGGGAGAAGGAACATTTGCTGCAACAACTGACTTGCAGTGCCCAGTAGAAGCTCAAGCTCCTGATGGAAAGAAGCAGGAAATAAATCAGCAGTGCCTAGCTGCTGGGAAAAGAGAAGTAAAAGCCGAAGAGGTTGTAGCTTGGTACCAGTCCAGCTCCTTCTTCGGCGGGGTTGCGAAAAATTTTTGGGAAGGAGTGAAGCGGCGGATTCTATCAAATGCAAAAATGTCTGGGTCTGGAAGAATTGGAACTTGTCATGCAATTTCTGGAATAGGCAAAAATTTGTATTGCATAGGCACCAAAAGCTTTCCACTTCGTGCTACGCAAATAGGGAATTATTTCTCATGCGGGATAGACATCAGGAGGCCTGGGCAAAACCTGTAATGCTTTTGCGTGCACTAGAGACCAGTTCGTTGCGTGATCCAGAACATGCATGACAAACTCCTGGAATCTTCCGGACCCAGACACTTTTGCATGTGATAGATTCCGGACTTGCGCAACATCTTCCGGTCCCTGCTCGAGAAGTATGAAAGCCTCAGGTTGGAAATCCTCAAAGTGGAAATAATTTGTAATGCAAAAAAACGACTCCAATAGAAGCGCCGTTTGTAGTCGGCGCATGACACAGTTCCCGGGCCCTTCAAGCATGTCTGTCATGCAGGTTAAGGCAAAGGGGTGCCCTTCTCTCGTGCTAAGCAACACTCCAACTCTTCACCCCTAGCAGGACAAGAGTCGGTCTCCATTGTGTCCTCTGCAATGCAGTCTTTTTTGCCTTGCATTTCATGCATCACAAATTCTTTCCACTTTGAGGATTTCCAACCTGAGGCTTTTATAAGAAGGCGACTTGGCTGAAAGACAAAGTGAAGGATGCGGGCTCTAGCTTTTCGAAGTTCATTGCCAAGCTGGCGTTTGGTGAGTTGAGTTTCAAGCGTATGTTCCGGGTGCTGACCGACCGCTTGGCGCAGACCGCCAGTTTGAGCCTTGGCGTCGCGGCGCAGGCAACCCTGTTTCGGTTTGTTCCAGGGGTTGCGGTGCCCATCGGCGACTACCTGCACGGCACCGTGAAGAAAATGGTCGAAAAGTTCATGAACGGGGAGCCTTTTACTTTTTTGCGCGAGTTATTTCAGAACATCGTGGGCAAAGGGCTTGTGGGATCCATTGTGCCCTTCTTGGTGCGGTCTGCGCTCTCGCAGGTCTGGGCGCTTGTTTCCGGCGCTTTTTCGAAAGCTGTCGAACTGCTCGGCGAGGCCGGCAAACTTGTCTCGTGGGGCATAAAGGCCACGGGTGAGCAACTCAAGAAGCTTGTGACCCACGTGGCACACGGATTGGCGACGCTAGGCAAAGGGTTGCAAAGCATGGCCAAACGCCTCGCGACATTCCTTTCGCAAAAGCTCTTCAACTTCCTCGAGAACAAAACACCAAAAGCTGCACAGCCAGCAGTCGACAACATCACGATCACGTCACAACCTTCTACAAAAGTTGCAGCTTTACCACTTCCACCACAGAACGACCACATCAACGGCATACAGCAGAACCAGAACGACTCGGGTAATAAAGACGAGCACGAGCAGACGGACGATGAGAAGAGCGAAGCGGCCCTGCAACATGTGCTCGCCGACGTAGAAGGAAACGAGAAAGTGGATACCCTGGAAGTGGTATGAAAAGGAAAAATCCCCCCTCCCCATATCAAAAAGGAAATCTGTGATGCTGGAGTTGCGTACACAAATCAGATTTGTATTGCAGGAAGGCACTGCGACCAGATCCCCAGGCTAGCTAGGGGCGTATGGGTCTAGTTGTTCAGCATTGCAAACGGCTGACCTTTAGGCCCAACAGCATGACAAATCGCTTCCATAATGGGGCGGAAGCTTCTACCCTTGTCTTCATTCTTGCAACACAAATATGATTTGTGACCTCAAATCAGCAACGCACGTCTGGCCTACGGATATCATGGGGAACTAAGGCTCAAATCAGCAACGCAAATTTTCGGAAAGATACTTTTTCGATATGGGGAGGGGGGGATTTTTCCTCTCAATAAGTGGAAGCGGTGGAACTTTGGCAGGGAATGGACAAGCAGGTGGCGAAACTGGCAGAAGAAGTCTTCAAGAACGGTGTCAAACATGATCAAGAAGAGTATGCGAGTGTCAGGATCCAAATCAACAAAATCGAAAAACTTGTAATGCGTAAAATGTATGGCACGCAAGGCCTGTATTGCGGGGCAGGCAAATGAGGCCGATTGTGAGCCTGTTTAGGGGTATGGAACTGCTGCAAAAGTGGCTTGACAGGAGCAGCCTTCTTTGCGCAAACAGCATGACAGACTGGATTTGGGTGCTCCCGAAATTTGTCATGCGCCACTTGGAAACTGAGGCTCCAACTGACATCGAGTTTGTGCATCACAAATTTTTCGATTTTGTGAATTTCGATTCTGACACTTCCATAAAGAGAAGGCAGAAGGAGAAATGTTCATAAAGGCTTTGGCGCCCGAAGTCCCGGAGGAGGTCCCGGAAAAAGTAAAGAAGCCTTTTCTTGGACGCATCAAAGAGAAGGTCTGGGACTTTCTTGTCGGGGAGGAATCCACGTTGAGGAAAGCGATTGACAAGACGTGGGAAACGGGTTTGGATGTGCTCGGGTGGCTGTCTACGCATATGGCCCGCCTGTTTTCTATGGATGTGTCAGGTTTGAAATCGTCAAAGTTGAAGTAGTTTGTCATGCATAAAACGGATGGCAGTTAGACCTACAGTTTGTAGTCGGTGCATGACAAATTTTCCCGGTCCTGGAAAAGAGTCTGTCATGCGGTTTAGGGCAAAAGAGCTGCCTTCTGTCATGCTACTTAGCAGTCCAACTTTTGACCCTTGCCAGGACTATAATCTGCCTCCCGTGGGTCCTCTGCAATAGAGTCACTTTTTGTATCGCATTTTATGCATTACAAATTATTTCAACTTTGACGATTTTAGACCTGACGCTTCCATACTTTCCAGCGCGGTGTTCTATGCCATGCTGTTCAAATTGGCGGGGATCGTTTCCTATGAATTGCAAAAATGTCTGGGTCTGGAACATAGCAACTTGTCATGCTACATCTGAATCATACAGGAATCTCTGTTGCAAGAGTACCAAAAGCCGTCCATTTTTGACCCGGGTGAGAGGGAATTTCTCATGCAGAATAAGCAACATGATATACATAGATCTCACAGAATCTGTCATGCTAGGTCCTGCATTCCAGATCTCATGGGTCTTCATGGAAAAGCTGCATTACAAGTTGCGTATTCTTCCAGACCCAGACATTTTTACATTTGATATTTCCGACCTCTTGCTCAACGTGTTGCATCTCTTTCACCTGCCCCCTTGGCTAACTGGACGGGTGACCAACGATTTGGTGGAAACCGTGGTGGTGGTCCTCGGTGTCCAATTCCAAGACAAGATTACCGAACTGCTGCAACGTATGGAAGCGTCAGGTTTGAAATCGTCAAAGTTGAAATTACTATCTATTATATTCATGCGAAAATATTGGTCTAGAGAGGGTAAACGAGAGGTGGCAGGGAGGTCAAAAAGAGGTCAAAAGAGGTAAAAAAGAGGTCGACAGAGGTGGAGAGGTGGCGCGGGAGGTAATTCGAGAGGGTGGCCGAGAGGGGGCGCGAGTATAGCCCGCCGAACCGGTCACCCTTTAGGGCCGCTAAGCGGCACGGAGGTGGCCGAGAGGTAAAAAAGAGGGCAAGCGAGAGGTGGGCAGAGGTGCCGAGAGGTTGCGCGAATAAGGGGAGACCTCTCGCGCACCCTCTGGGCCACCTCTCGGCCACCTTTGTAGACCTCCACCGGCGAGTATAGCCGGATTATTAGCAACACCTCTCGGAAGAGGTGAAAAAGAGGGTCTGCGAGAGGGGTAGAAAAACCCGAATCCGCCCGGCACAGGGCTTATTTTTTTGCGGCCCTTTCATGCAAAAGCCCGAACCCTCTCGCGCCACCCTCTCGCGCCACCGTCTTGCGCCACCCTCTCGCGCCGACAGTTTTATTTCCCCGGGGAATCAGGTGGGCGGGTGCGGGGTGGTGATAAACAAAGAGCAGCGCCGGCCTCTGTCTGATTCTTTCGGCACGCACCTACGCCGGGGCGGCATCTCTTTCTCTTCGCCCGCAAGGTTTACTGCAGCTGCCCCCTGCGCATAGCGCCTAAAGGCGCGGGAAGCGCGCAGGAGGCCCTGCGAGTTGACCTCGCGCAAAATGGCGCTCAAAGTTTCCTCGGTCCTTCACGCTGTGCCCAAAGAAAGCTTTTGTGTCGCGGCCCGATCCGCAAATAGTCAAACCCCAGCACAACAGCCTTGCGCTCCGGCGTTAGCCGGAGCATGGCTGGTAATCTGTAATGCATAAAATGCATGACCCGAGGCACGTGTGTTGCAGAGCAGGCCAGTGAGGCCGATTGTAAGCCTGTTTGCGGTTACAGCTCGAGCTGCTGAAGTAGCATGAGAAAATCGCTCTTCTTTGCCTAAACAGCATGACAAACTGGATTTCGGCTCTACCCAAATTTGTCATGCGCCACTTGGAAACTGGGTTCCAACTGGCATCCATTTTATGCATGACAAATTATTTCAACTTTGTCGATTTCAACTCTGACACATCCATACAACGCGTACTCTATGACCACTTGCCCACTGTGGCTCAGAAATTTAAATTGTTCATGAAGTCTGGAGCAGAAAAGCTCCGGAGGTTGCTCGGCAGCGTATTGATGACTCTGCCTCATCAGACACTCGCATGGCTCAAGTCGAGTATCCACAGTAAATTTCCTGTACATGTACAAATGCGATTTCTGCATGACAAAACTTTCCTCAAATTCTATTCAGCATGGCAAGTGGCATGCTCCAAGTTGTTGGTGACATTTGTGATGCATTTTGTACATGTACAGGAAATTTGTATTGCATATCGAGGATAGTGAAGACCTGGACAAGTGCTTGGGGCAGGATCAGTGCGTTGTTCGGAAGGGGAACATATCCTGTGCAAAAGTGTCGTACTCGTAGTAATTGCAGTCATGCAATACAAATTTTTTTCCTAAGGTAAATCCGCATGACAAATTTCATTTCTCATGCTGAGGGAATTTGTAATGCATTTATACGAGTACGATACTTTTGCAATGCATAGAACATCCGATGCCGCTGAAGGGACCACGTCCAAGTCCACGCCGCGCCGTTATGCTAGTGCGATCGCAGAGACGATCGCAGGAGCTGCAAGCAAAGCTATCAAAATGAAAAATCAAAATCCCCCCTCCCCATATCAAAATGGAAATTTCTGATGCTGATTTGCGTACACAAATCCGACCTGTCTTGCAGTAAGGCACTGCGGCCAGATGTCTGGCAGCCTAGGTGGGAGCGCGCAGGTCTAGTTGCTCAGCATTGATGCAAACGGCTACCCTCTAGGACCAACAGCATGCCAAATCGCTTCCACAATTGGGCGGATGCCTCTGCACTTGTCTTCTTGCAAGACAAACCTGATCTGTGGCCACAAATCAGCAGCGCAAATTTTCGGAAACATACCTTTTCAATATGGGGAGGGGGGATTTTTCCTCGCAATAAAAGCCGCTCGGGAAGAGGGGCACGGGACCGAACACGGCGTCATCGCGAGTACGGAGGCCGAACTGTTTATGGAAGTGTCAGGAACAGGATTGAAATCGTCAAAGTTGAAATGGTTTGTCATGCATAAAATGCAAGGCATGAAGTGCCTGTCTTGCCGGGATGGCAAGTGAGGCAGATTGTGAGCCTATTTAGGCTTTGGGATCGAGCTGCTAAAGGAGCATGACAAAAGCACTCTTCATCTGTGCCCAAACAGCATGACAAATTGGATTTCGGTGCTCCGAAAATTTGTCATGCTCCGCTTGGAGCTTGGTCTTCCAACTGGTATCCATTTTATGCATGACAAATTACTTATTTCAACTCTGTCGATTTCAAATAACCTGGCGCTTCCATACTGTTGAAGCACCGGGCCGGAGACGATGAAGATGGGTCGTCGTGTATTCTGAGTAAAAACGTCCCCACGCCATAGTTGTCATGCAATTCCGCATGCCAAAAAAGTTTCTCATGCGGAGCCCTATGCAGAGCGTTTTCTGTTCGTGTTTTGGAACTTGTGATGCTAGAATCAGCATTCTATGCTAGATCTGTGATGCTTCTTAACTAGCTAAACAGGATCACACTACGCGGACAAACTTGTCATGCCAAACAAGCAAAGGCAAAGCTGGCTGATTTGTCTAGCAGATTCCCCATCTTGACTCTGGTGTGGGGACGTTTTTACACAGGATATCGCGGACTACTGGAAGTGGAGAAATTGTCGTCAAGAGCCGCGGCCCATTCTCATGGTTTCGCAATCCCATTGGCCACATGCAGCGAAACTTCAACGACGCGCTCGAAAAGTTTCGTGTCGCCACAAGCCGTATCCTGTGCAAAAGTAATATCGTACTCGTTGTACTAATCGCATTCATGCGTTACAAATTTCTTTCTGAAGTTAAATCTGCATATACAAATTTTGGTTCTCATGCTGAGGCAATTTGTCATGCGATTTATAAAATAACACTATAGAATTTTTACTCGGATTTTTCGCCCTTATAGATTATAGGGGCGCCCTTAGAAAATGAATTCTAGAAAAAAGGGAATTTAGAAACTTCCCTTAAGGGAGCCCTTAAAGGAAGCTTCTAAGGGAGCGCGCGTAAGAAAAAAAAAGGCATCGCGGGGAACAAACATCCTGCCGGTGTGTCCTCCACGCCCGCGGGCGGTCCGGCCGGTTTTTAGCAGGTCTATTCTGGCTACCCCCAAAGACCGGCCCCGTTTGGGGGGGTAGGGGGGGCGATGAAGCTCGGCATGCAAAATGAAGAGGGCGGCCCTTCCCGTATCTGGGGATATATCTGGGGAGATATCTGGGGATATATCTGGGGGCATATCTGGGGATATATCTGGGGATATATCTGGGGATATATCTGGGGATATATCTGGGGATATATCTGGGGATCTATCTGGGGATCTATCTGGGGAGATATCTGGGGAGGTATCTGGGGACATATCTGGGGAGATATCTGGGGATGCGGGAAATATCTGGGGAGATATCCGGGGAGACATCTGGGTCCGGGGACCTACTTATCTGGGGGAGAGGCCTTCTCTAGACATCAGGGTAGGAAGCCCAAAAGCGGGGGATCGGGCCAGGGCCGACGGCCGGGCCGGGCGGGGGCGAGCTAGTTAGGAAGAAGCCCCGGAAGCGAAGGCGCGCGCGCCCACTAATGTGGGCCGCTACTAGTGAAGGGCTTCAGTAGCAAGCGGAGCCCGTTTTGTCATGCTAAGACCGCGGCCCGAAGGGCTTCGAATAGTGGCCGCGTTTCCGCTAGCAGATTCCCAAGAGCGGGACTCTTTCGACGAGTCTTCAGCCCAACGCTCTCCAAGTTTTTTCCTCTTTGTTGTTAGTTTGCTTGGTAGTTGCGTTTAGATTTACTAGGCCACCTATCGCCGGCGTCCTGGACGCCGGCGTAATGGTCTAGTACTAGTACGATGCTTTTGCACAGCATAAGCCGCGTCACCGACTTTATCTCCCGAAAGACAAAGGGCTTCATGGACTACGTGAAAACCGTCGGGGCCCGGAGCCTGTTCGCCTCCGTTCGTACAGTCGCGGAGGTGGTGCTTGGCATATGGCGTTCTCAACTGATGTTACATTCTCAAACGTTACATGAATTCGTGATGCAAAATTGCCATTAGCCTCCACTTGATCAAGGTGCTTAGCATGGCAAAACAGCATGATGATCTGTGGAAAAGCTGTGATGCGAAAGCTGCAATCACTGTTGCCACTCTCACTGTTGTTGTTCTTGCATTACAAATCCATGTAACAGTTGCGAATGTGACGCTTGAGAGCGCCATATGGCACCGTGGTGGATTATGTGTTTCCTTACGTTTTCTTTGTGTTGACGAAGATCTGTCCGTATCAAATGCAAAAAAGTCTGGGTCTGGAAGATTCTAAACTTGTGATGCTGCCTCTGGATGCTAAAAAAATTTGCAATGCATGACCAGCAGCAAGAGGACCCCAGTTCGTGCTACGCGGAGAGGGCATTTCTCAGGCTGTAGAGGCATCGCAATGGCCTCTAAAAATCTGTGATGCTAGGGCATGCATCACAGAGATCATGGGTCATTCAAAATATTCTTGACAAGTAGCCTGGCCGCAATCTTGCAGACCCAGACACTTCTGCAACCCATAGTCCGATTTTGGGCCCCGTCGAGTTCATCGTCCGGCTTTTGGTGCACCAGCTAGCGTTATCCTGTGCAAAAGTATCGTAGTCGTAGTAATTGCAATCATGCATTTTTCTCAAGGTAAATCCGCATTACAAACTTTACTTCTCATGCTGAGGGAATAATTTGTCATGCTTTTTTACGAGTGCGATACTTTTGCAATTCATAAGCGTTGCAGCTTTTATATTTCAAGCGGCCGGAAGGCGGGCAGAAGCAGAACGCAGTGGCGTCGGCCGTGGTCGGGGCTATCCAAGAAGAAAAAAACTGTGTAAGTGTAACTTTTTTGCAGGAACAGCATCATAGATTTTTTTTGCATGACAGAGACTTTATGTTGGAAAAAAAAAAATCTCAAGGAAATTCTACCGACGGCCTAAGGAGATTCTCCCTCAAGGAGATTCCCCCCCATAAAAGTTAGATTATGAACTGGCGTCGAGCTTCATGCTCATATTAGCATAGAAAGAAATAGTAGACCAAGACGAGCGCTGGCGCCCGTGCAAGATGAAGGGATGAGCGTGGGCCAAACTACGTGCGCGCTGACCGTTGCCACCAAGAGCCCCCGGCCCGCCTGCGCACCGGGGGCGGAAGACTTTTTGGTCCTGCCCTTCGCCCGCCTGCCCCGCCCGTGTGGCGCCAGCCTTGCTGCAGCATCAGCCCAGGCTTCGCTCCGTCCTTACATACAAAACGCGCGCAGGCGCGCAGCAGCTCTCCTCTTGATTGGCTCCCGGCGGCGCGGTGCTGGCGGCATTTCTTTTGTTCGGTGTTTGCGTCTTTGAAACTGAACAGAACACGACAGCTTCTACTTTTGCGCGCGACCCAGTCGCCAATGGTTAGCAAAAAAGCAAAGAACTTTTCGCGTTGCGCGCGTGCCCCTGCCTGTGGGTCCCTTTGTAGCCGGTTCGGCTGTGCGGTTTGCATGGCCGACAGCAAGAGCCGGCTTTTTCTACTCGCATGTAGTCCCGGGCCTTGCAGAGCAAAGACCTTGCTCCGCACACGAGCAGCGCGCGCTGCGTCCCCTCTTTCTTTGCGCCGACGGCGCTGCGCTTCAAATTCCTGCACCGTCGCGGTCGCAACGGCTTTTTTTATTTCGCGCGCGCGCCGCACCCGCTCACGCTCTGCCCGTCGTTGTTTCGCACCGACGGCCCTGCGCCTTCGTTCGCGGACCTTCAAAATTGCCTCCGCCCGCGCGCAGCACGTGCTCCGTTCCTCGTCGTTGTTTCGCGCCGACGGCTTTGCGCTTTTTTTCACGTGCGCACGGCAAAAATTTTAGTCGCGCGCGTGCCGCGCGCGTTCCACACTGCGTTGCGCCGCGCCGAGGCCCTTGCGCTTTCATTCTTGCATGGGCGGCCGGCCGACAAATAAAAATTTCTTTCGCGCGCGCGGCGCGCGCTCCACCCTTCGCTGCTTCGCGCCAGCGCCCTTGCAGTTGCCTGAACGGGTACCCGACAGAAATCTTTCGCACACACGCCGCACCCTTCTCTGCTTCGCGTCAGCGGCCTTGCAGTTTGTTTCCTGCGTGGGTGCCACACAAAATTTTTTTGCGTGCGCGCCACACCTTCACCCCTGCAGTTTCTTGCACGGGGGCCCGACAAAAATTTTTTTCGCGCGCGCGGTGCGTGTGCCCCATCCCTTGTNTTGCCCAAACAGCATGACAGACTGGATTTGGGTGCTCCCGAAATTTGTCATGCGCCACTCGGAAACTGAGGGCCCAACTGGTATCGATTTTATGCATCACAAATTTTTCGATTTTGTCGATTTCGATTCTGACACTTTCATAGAGCTTGAAGCAGAAGCGACCGCAGAAACGACCGTAGCAACGGAACCCCGGGGAACCTTGTCAGCGACAGCCGACTCCGCGCTCGATAGCATGTCGGAACAAAGTGCTGACGCAGCCAAGGTGAAAACTTTTTACGACAGTTTTCCCACGGTCGTGATTGGGTGCTGGCAGTTGACGGAGCGATTGAAGAACAATGAGAAAGCGGTGGAACTTCTGCAGGAGTACTACAGAAATGGTTTTCACCACTTTGACACCGCCGACATCTACGGCCCCAGCGAGACACTCCTCGGGTTCGCCCGGCAAGCAATCCGGCTGGAGTTGCTGCAAAATGCAAAGAACACGGGTAACAAGACTGATCTCGATTTCCACGTGTTCACGAAGTACGTGCCCTCCGGGCCCCAGGAGTCCGCCCTGCGGATCAACCAGCTATCCCGCAAAGCGCTTTTCCAGGAGGACTTTCGGAAGAAAGAGCAAGACAATGACTACCCGCTGGAACTCGTGCAGTTCCACTGGTGGAATTTCGCCGACCGCGGGCACATCCAGGGCGCGCGGGACCTGATGTCGCTGCAGGCCGAGGGGAAAATTGAGCACTTGGCGGTCACAAATTTTGACACTGTCCACTTGAGGGAACTGATCGAAAAGGCTCAGTTCCCCGTCCGGGTGAACCAGGTGCAGTTCTCCCTGCTGGACCGGCGTCCGGAGAACGGGGTCTTGCAGCTCGCGAAGAAGCACCAGTTCAAGTTGACTTGCTTTGGCTCGGTGGCCGGGGGGTGGTTGAGCGAGAAGTTTTTGGGCATGGAGTCCGATCCGATGCGTAGTTCCCGAAAGTTCCAGGAGTCCTCCACGGTTTCCTTGCGAATGTACTACTCCAGCCTGATGTCGTGGTGCCGCGGGGACTGGGACCTGTTCCAGCGGTTGCTGCGCACGCTGGAGAAGATCGCGAACGCGACCCAGACGAAAATTGCCGTTGTCGCAACGTGGTGGGTTCTGCAAAAACTGGAGACCGACGGGTTTGGCGGTGCGGTTATCATCGGTGTGCGCGACGCGAAACACCTCGATGAAACCAAAATCATCCAAAGTGGGGGCAAGCAGCGCGACAACACGGGAAAGAAGATTTTCCTCGCAGCCGACCACATGGAAGCCATCCAGCAGGTGCTGGATCAAGGCACATTTCCCACAGGTGAAGACATTTGGTCAAGGGAACGTGGCGATTGATCATGCAGATCAGCTTTTTCGAAAGCTGCGAAGATTTATACGCTGTTCGGCGCTCCAAAATTAAATTCTACCAGCGCTTGCTGACTAGTAAAGCGACGAACCACAAAAATATTGATACAGCATATCAAGCGCATCGCGGAAGTGTAAAGTGTTGAATAGTAGTACTTTTGTGCAGCAGCTGGAGTTACATCACCTGACCTCTTTCTACACTGATGTCAGCACCATAGGACCTTAAGTGGGCTCCTGTAGAAGACTGAACACCTCGAAGTGTTTGTAGGCGAGACCTCTACTCACGCAACTGCGAGTTGATGGATATATTAACGCATGATGCACTGCGTTCTTTGTCTGTGCTCCTCAAGGTAGGGAGCTCACTACCTTCAGAACGCCTTTGCGCCACGGATTCTTGCATACGTGGCTTTGTGTTTGCGTTTCCTAGTAATACCTAAGAGAAACCGCAGCTCCTGCTGCTGCAAGGATAATGTGCAAAAGCGGGTGGGGACAGAAACGACATAACTCTGATGGAAGATCATAAAATGCAAATTGGTCCTGAGGCCCATTCGTTGCGCATCAAGATCAAAACCGAGTTCAAAGAATTGGCGTCGTACACATCCAAATGGAGATCTCAATCTCAATGTTGTCTCGATCTGAGTCGCTGTCATAGTGTATCCGTATGGAAGATTCGACTCGATTAGAAGAATTTTACGAAATATTAATATTGATTTTCGTCGAAGATCGTCGGTCATCTCATTTGTGTTGCCGTGCAAATGATCCAAAAATGCACAAAGCCAAGTCGAAGAAAGTTGGGTGAGAAAAGTGGAAGCGATCGCATTTTTTGTTGAATTAAGTAAGAGATGAAAGACGAAGATCATATCAATATCCATGACTACCTGCATGCTTAACGAAAGATCATAGGACAAGTTTTCTATACTGTATGCCCCCTTCTTGTTGTAAGTACACCGTCAAAATTGGAATCCAAACAGGCAAGTTTTTAGGGCCTTAGATGTTGACTTTCTTCAAGGTTACACGCAGCCTTCAATTATTCGCAGCTTTGCGACTTCATTCCTTTGCGACAACTGTGTAACCTAGCATTGACGCTCTATCATAATCACTTTATTAGAGCACAGACACGTAAACAAGAACTTGAAGAATTTTTTAGTGAGCAGCCAGCGCTTGTCATTTAGTGGAGGAAGATATTATAATTGAAAACCATGACCGACGCCGAGCAGCCTTTGCCGCCGGGCCTGGAAGAGGATGTGGATCCCTCCCTGCTGCTTGCCGCCATGAACACGGGTAACGCGGCCGCTGCCACCGAGGGTCAGAGCTACACCGCTGCGGAGTGGGCCGAGTGGATGAAGCAGCAGGGACTTGTCATGGCCGGACCGCCCGGGGCACCAGCAATTCCGGGAGCCGTCGCCCCCGCCGTGGCACCAGCAGCCGCACCCGCTGCAGCACCTCCGGTGCAGGTAATACCGGTGGGCCAGAAAGGCGCCTCCTCGTCTGCAGCCAACGGGAACGGAGTACCAGCACCAGCGCCGCCAGTCCAACTGGACGAGGACGGTCGACCGCCTATCATCCGTGGCGGGCTGATCTCCGAAAAGGCTGCCGAAGTGCAAGTAGAATGGGCTGACGCTGATTATCGCGAGGCCTTGCTCGCTGCGGAATCCTGGGACTCGCTAAACCTCACAAAGTACTTTCTTACTTCATCGTAAAAAGACACACTTATTGTCATTTTTTCCATTAGATGAAATATTTTGGCGGTTCTCCTTACGTGAAAACTGCGCAGATCGAGCGTCATGGCCTCGTAGTGCAACCTCTCACGCCGTGCTGCTACGCAGCAAGCTACCGAAAAAAAAGGAAAAGAATTCAACAACTCTGGACAACTCTACTACTCTAGGGAATTAATGGAGGGCATCCACGGCATGAACTACGTTCGACCTTCACGGATCCAAGCCGCCGCACTGCCACTCATCTGCCCGCCAAAATCGAAGAACATGATCGGGCAGGCTGCAAATGGAAGCGGTAAGACGGCAACCTTCTCACTGGGAATGCTTGCGAACATAGATCCCAAGCTCACCTATCCGCAGGCCATGGTGATGGCACCAACACGAGAACTCGCGAACCAGACAGAGGAGGTCGTCATGAAGCTCGGGAAATTCATGGGCATTAAGGTCCTCAAGGTGCTGCCTCAGGGAGACAGAATCGAAAAGGGAAAATGCGAAGCACACATTCTAGTCGGAACACCAGGACGGGTACAGATCGCATTTTTGCGTTGTTGCGCATTTTTTGTTGAAAACATGTCACCGAGCAAAGCTGTCGTACCACGTGATTTTTTATTTTTTCTCCGGCAAACCCGTGAGCATGAACAAGTTTGTCAGCAAGAAGTCGCTACTTCGCGAAAACACAAAATTCACTACAGATCTACGACGTGACAAAGAAGCGCATATTGAACGTGGACCGGGTGAAGGTTTTCATCCTTGACGAAGCTGACGTCATGTTGGACCAAGAGAATCAAATGGGCCGCGACGTCGCGTCCGTCCGAAAGTGGCTCTCACCAGATTGCCAAGTTTTATTCTTCTCCGCCACGTATTTACTCAATTTGTTTTCTCCTGAGATTTTTGTTTGTGTTGGTTTCATTGTCTAGATCTACTAGCGTGCCGAAGTAGATCACGAAAATGCGTTTTTGAAGCCGGCCTTCTCCAATGGGAAAAGAAAACAACTCCACCAGATACCCGGATCACGTGCGAGAGTTCGCGAAGGCCATCGTCCCGAACGCAGCAAAAATCACGGTGCAAAACAAGGACTTGGCGATTGACACCATTCTCTC
This sequence comes from Amoebophrya sp. A120, assembly GCA_905178155.1. NCBI lineage: Eukaryota > Dinophyceae > Syndiniales > Amoebophryaceae > Amoebophrya > Amoebophrya sp. A120. The sequence continues at coordinate 2,406,785 of CAJINV010000009.1, read as the reverse complement.
CTTTTACCAGCAGTGTGCAAATAACGACGAGAAATACCAGGCCCTGAAGGAAATATACGCACACTTGAATGTTGGGCAGTCCATCATCTTCATGAACAGCAGGAAAACTGCGTACTGAGAACGATCTATTTATATTTGATTTATGCTTTTGTTTATTATTATTCATCTATTTCGATTTCCATTTGTTCCTTTGTGCTGGTCTTGCTAGGTACACACGCACAGAAGAGAATTTCTACATGCCAAGATAGACCAGGGATCAAATAAATCGGGGGAGGATAATAAAGCACCAAAACTACCCACAATTGTCCCTACTAACAGGTTCGAAGTTTCCGTTCGATTGCGAAAGGACGGGTATGCCGTGTCGCTGATTTGCGGAACGCAGCAGACTATGGATTGCAAAAATGTCTGGGTCTGGAAGAATGCAGGAGTTTGTCATGCAGATTTTGCATGATCCATGAGGTCTGTGATGCATGCCATAGCATCAGAGATTTTGCGAGGGCTTTCTGACGCTCATACAGCATGAGAAATGCCCTGTCCGCGTAGCACAAATCACACCTCTTTTGCTGTTCATGCAATACAGTTTTTCTGTAGATTCCAAAAGTAGCATCACAAGTTGTATCCTTCCAGACCCAGACACTTTTACATTTGATACAGACCGGGCCAGAAAAGATCGATCCCGCACACCGCGACAAAGTCATGGACGAGTTTCGGCGGGGCATTATCCTGAGCAAAAACGTCCCCACCCCAGAGTTGTCATGCAGATTTGCAATGACAGGAAAATTTGTAATGCGCACCTACATGAGAGGCATTTCCAATCGTGTTTTGGCACTTGTAATGCTGTAAACAGGATGAGGAGATGGGTTTGTCATGCGACTGTCCTTGCTAACCTGTACTACACTACAGCCTGCAACTTGTCATGCGTGGTTCCCAAAACTTCAAGGTTTGTGTTGCAGAATCCCCATCTTGACTCTGGTGTGGGGACGTTTTTACAAATGATAGGCATCACCAAAGTTCTAGTGGCTACCGACGTCCTCGCGCGCGGAATCGACGTGCCGGCGGTGACGCTCGTGGTGAACTACGAAATCCCGACCATATGGACTGCGGGATCAAGGTATTACAATTTTTGGATGAAGTGTAGCATTTTGTTTGCATGATGATGACATGAGTATACGAAAAGAAAGGGCTCGTTGAAAGGTGGTTGATATGTAGTTGGTACAACTTCATAGCAAAGGAAAGAGAACAACGAGACTGACGCCACCAAGGCAAGAAAGAAAGTATCGAGAAGCCAGAAAAACACTGAACATCAACAGGATTGGCGATAGAGAAGCCAACGGGGAAACTTACCTGCACCGAACCGGTCGTACGGGACGCTTCGGCATGAAGGGTATCGCCGTGAACATGGTCGACAGGAGAGAAAAGGAGCTCATGCTGGGTATCCAGAAACAGTTTAATATCAAGACCATTACCGACCTGGAAGGAGACTACGAGCTGCTCGAGGAACGATTGAAGCAAGCCAGGAAGGTGCAGTGAGACGATCAGCAAGCATCAAATGAAGGAGATGATAGTCATTCTTGATGCACCTTTTGAATTCGCGATAAAGAAATACGAAAGGAAAAACATGCGTCCACCATAGCTACTACCCGCGACCCGCATATGAATTGATATACCATATTGACTTGACCACGACCTGTATGTGTTAATGTACATCTTTTTGTGAAAATGTTATGGTTTTTCAAGACTCAGACTCTAAAGCAAATGCAAAAGCAAAGAAAGCATGGCAACATCCCGCGCATAGGCTGCGAATGATATATCATTAGACGGCCTCCCCGGCAAAGGCAAAGACCGGCTCGATTTGCTGTCATTCTCAAAGAACAATTACAACGCGACATGCACTATACATCCCTCTGCACCCATGGCTCATGGTAATTCAGTAAGGTGAGGCAGGAGGAGAGGCCTAAAACGAAAAGAAAGGGAAAATAAAAAGAGAAGGAGTATAATATGAATGCTTAAAATATAATTTGCCCCCCCATAAACCATGTTTTATTTTCAAGAAAACGGTTTCTACTCGATCTCGTTTTACCTTGAATTTGATCTTGACACACCGAGCATTTCAATAGAATTTCTGGTTGCAAGTTGCATGTTCCGAGCTTTGCAATATGGCAACACCGAGCTTTGCAATTGACCACACTTGAGGCTATTTGAGTTCAAGTAGCAACCGATTTGCCTTCAAGTAGAAACCGATTTGCCTTCAAGTAGAAACCGATTTACCTTGCAGAAAAACCGAATTACCTTCCAGAAAGCCGAGTCTCGCCTTCAAGAAAACCACAACTTATTCGCGCAGTCAGCTTCACCGGGCTAACTGCGCGAATAGTTGTGGTTTATTACAGAACCACAACTATTCGAGGACCAGGCGAGGTTTGGTGGCATTGCGTTTCAGCTTCGAAGGACTGAAAGTGAAAAGCGAAGGATGAAGCAAGCGGATAGCAGCAGGAGATGCGACGCCCAGGTTATGTGTTTTTCTCTTTCATAGGTGTAGGTCGCGAAGGAATTGGTGGTGGTCACGAGAATAGATTATGTTCTTCTCTATCTTCGTGAATAGATCATTGGGCTTTCATCTTCATCTACGGGCGCGGTGTCTATTTTTTAATCTGCAAATAAAAAACAACAACAGCTCGACTTCGCACACCGCTCAATGATAGCCGCGCGATTCTGGACATCGATGGCTATTCCGACAGCCATCATCTGTCTGCGTCGACATCGTGTAAGCGGAAGTGGAGTGCCTGCGCCAACGTCGGAACGGGCGCCAAGGAGTAAGAGAAGGAAGAACTGCAGTGAAAATGATGATGTCTGAAACAAGAAGTGTTTTGGAAATGAGGATGATGAGAGAGAAGAAAGGATCAGAGCTGCAAGATCAGAAAGGAGCTGCTCATGAAAAGCCAAGAAGTTCGTCTTGCACTTCGACTTCGCATCCAACTTCTACTTGTGCTTCGGCTTCACTTTCTCTTTTTCTTTTAAAAATTGTGCTCGGACATAGTCATGCGCGGAATATGAATCTTTAGGATAAAAAGAGATCTTGGTCTTAGCTCGAAGATCAACTAGAAGATAGATCCGTCGTTGCGTTTTTTTTGAACCGCAAAAGTTCTTTTTGCTACTTATTGGCGGAGAAAAAGATCTTCTCTGGATCAGATGTTTTTGCGATGCAACATGATCAACCGCTCGCACTCGGCGGCCGCGGCGCTTTCGGTTTTTAATTTCTATTGAAGTGCGCTTTTTGTTTTCGTTTTCCATTTGCTGCAAAAACAAACATTGAAAACCAAAAACAAAATGATTCCGAAATGAACTCTATTTACTATCTATGATTCGCGCTTCTACTTGTCTTTCGACATCAACTAAAACTTTATTGCAGGGATAAAAATACTCGCTTGAAAGTCATTTATTATTCGACCCTCCGGCCATACCAAAGGCATACATGGAGCCCTTCGCCAACTCCATGCCTCCGGCTGGAAAAGAAGATGCGGCTGATGCCCCTGACCCTCCGTTGGGTGGTTCTGCGGATCCACACTTCCCCTCGGTGCAAGCGTGGATCAACCAACGGTTCCAAAAAAACCCCGAAGTTTTCATGGACGAATTTCGCTCCGAACTTTCCAAGCATGCTCCGCACCCTTCGAATCAGCTGCGGAGTTCGGCCCACCTGGCTTACCTCGAGCATGCTATGCAGGAGAGCGACATGAACTTCGAGCGCGATCCCTCGACGCTTGATGAGCCGAAAGATCCGGAAGCCGACTTTCCCCGTCTCATCGCCAGCGAAAGCTCCAAGTTCGAGTCGTTGCGGTTGGTGTTGAAAGCTAAGACGATCAACGATGTGTCGGTGCTGCTGGAACAGGCCGCGGAGGACTTTCCGAACCACGTGAAGGACGAGTCGCACTTTCAGAAAAAGTCCTTCGTGCCGACCCAGTGCCCCACCAACAAGCAGCTGCAGAAGCACTACACCAAGTGGCGCCTCGAGCTGGACCCGTCTGCTGAGGCAAAAGGAAAAAGAGGTGCGGCAGAGAAGGATGACATGCCGGAGTTCGCCCTTCACATGTTGCGGAAAATATATGCGATTGAAGTACGGTTTTTTTTTTAGTAATTGACTATGCAAGATTGAGGAAGTGGAAAAAAGATCTTGCGCAGTCACTGCGAAAGTGTGTGTAGATGTGAAGCAAAGTTGTGCATGATAATGAAAATCTAAATCAATGATTATGATTATGATCCGCAATGCTTACAAGTGCCTAACTTGCGTTCCAGCGTGAGCGCCTATGTTAGTGCGAAACAGATTTGAGCGCGCGTGTGATTGTGAGTGTGAATGTGAATGTGATCCTCTACGCCTACAAAAAATTCGTAAGAGATAATGGCAGCACGATATCAGTATGACGCGCGATGCGACGTTCAACTTCAATCGCCCTAGACTTATTGTCTTGGTGTGAAACTCTTTCGCAAATCGCAGGCGGACTGTGTTAGCCTATCTCTACTGAGACTGTTGCTTGCGATTTTTCCTCTGGTATGATTGTGACTAAAGACCATGCAGCTGTTTTTTTCAGGTCCAGGCTCCGACCTTGATCTCGAATACGAAAACAAATGCGAAGTCACTAGCATAGCTTACGCTTGAAACCAAACCTATTCTGCTTAGAAAATACAAATACAGATAGGAATACAAATACAAAACGAAATTCAAAACGCACACACTCGCACGCACTTAATTTATTTTCGATTTTGTTTTCAGGTGACTCACGTGGCAACGTTCGCACAACAGACCCAGGACACGCTGCGGAGAGTCTTCGATGACCACGAGTTTTTCCACATGCAGGAGAAGAGGAAAAAGGAAAACTCTGTTCCAGAGATGTGGCGAACCGCGATTGAGTGGTCCGTCTTCGACAAGTTGGATTCGACGGAGGAGAAGGTGATGTACATCGGGTACGTCATCGGGAAATCGTCGGCAACCTCCGAGAAAAAACAGGAGCTGCTGATGTCGCTGTTTTCACCCGAAGACGTGGCGTCGACGCTCCAGCGGGGGCAGTACGTGGGCAACTCTCCGTCCCGCAAGCGCACGCGGTCGTTCGAGCTCGACAACGACAAGACCTTCCGTGAAGACCGCGACGACCAAAAGAAAATTAAGCTGTCACTAGCGCAAAAGAAGCACGCCCTCCGCCAGTTTTGCGAGCGCATGGAGACGTACTACGGTCGTGCGCTCGACATGGATGTGCGGAATGACATGGATGAGATTTTTGGTACGAAAGCGAGTTTGAGTAATACTTATACTTTTGGTTGTGGCTACAGCTACGGCAAGATCAACTTCCAATGCTATCAGTAGTGTGTGTGTGTGAGTGTAGGTGTACGTGTATTCGGCATAAGCGCTGAGATTGACACGCACTCCTAGTCCCACCTACGGCTCTTTGGCAAAGATGTGGTTTTGCTTTGCAATACCAGCGCCAAGAGAAACAGCGAAACAGCGACTGACTCTTGTGGTTGCAATTTTTGATATCCATTTTGACGGAGCTTTCTCTTTGTCTTAACTTCGTTTCTGCACTACGACTACTTCGGTTTCGTACATCAAGCTCAGCGAGCGTTCGTGTTGACTGGCCCGCAGAGCGAAGCCACCGCTTTGCAGTCTGCCCGCCTTCGTGGTCATCGCGATATGTAACGCTGTAGCCAAAACAAACAAAACGCTTTAGCACGTGGTGCGAGCGCACACAACCACAATAACAAAAACAGTAGCGATTCTTCTACGTCTATAGCTGTAGCAAAACGATAGCGAAGCTTGTCCTTTTGCGCGTGCTTCGCTACACATATGAAAGTTGAAAGAGATGACGCTCGAGATAATTTGCAACTTAAAATTGAATCTTCAACTTTTTTTCAGGTAGTAAGGAGCAGCGGATCAAGGAGACCACGCGCCACGTGCAGAAAGACTCGTCGGGAAAAGCACTCTTCGTCGTGAATTACGCGCCCGGACACCCGCTCCAGCCCGGCCAGGCCCACCCTGCCCCGATCTGCAAGATCGGACCGAAGAAAAACCCGGTACTGAAGCGCAGGATCGTTGTGGTCCGCATGGCCCCCGATTCCACTACTTTTAAGAAGGACGGGATGCTGAGCCTGGACGTTCTGATCGGCTACGTGCGCATGGACGCAAGCGGCAAGTTGAAGTGCCACATCCGGCCCTTCATCCCAAAGTCGCGGAAGAGTTCGGCCGGTTGGAAGTCTGTTCTGAGCGAGGTGTATGCGATGCTCGGCAACTACCTGCCGTTGCCGGGGAGCGACACCCGGCATTTCCCAGGAGACCCAATCACCATCTGGTGTTGTCTCTCGGACGCGGGTCCAGACGTTTTGAAAGCGTACAAGAAGCTGCGGGTGTACTCGGCGGCCTGCAATGCAGAGCGCGCAAAACAGATTGCGCGGGGCGCGACGCAGTGGCTGTGTGAAACGTACATAGTGCAATTCTTTTGCCAAGCCCATCAACTGCATCGACTTGTCGGTGATCTACAGGATCTCGTCAATTCGCTGTACCCCGGCTTCACCGAAGGAATGCAGAAGATTACGGAAGCGGGGAACATGTGGTGCTTGGATGTATTGTACTCGAAGATTCCGCAATTTCAGCAGCACCGCTGGTTATCGATCTACCCGTGTGCCGAGCGGCTGAATTGTTACGTCACCCAGAAGGCGCTGATGATCAAGCTGCTCTCTCTTGCCGAGAAAAACAGGAAGAAGGAAACGAGAGCTACGTTCATCAAAGCTAAGAAAGCGGGAAAGGATCCGGTGTTCTGGCAGGTGCTTGGGTCGTACACCAAAGTTCTCCGCGTCGTGCACGAGCGGTACCTGGGCACCATCGGCGATTCCACCGTTGTTCTCGGGAACGCTACGGTCGCGGAACAAGCGAAGCACCGCATCACTGGTACGCAGGCAACCGATTTCCGTCGTCTCTTCTCAGGAATCCTCGCTATTGCGCCCGAAGACGTGGCTGCCCTCCAGCTCGCGTTTTTGCTGTACATGCGGTTGCCATCGAGGGAGTTGCAGTTATGGACCTTCCCTTGGGTCTTGACGTGGTTGTTGGATCCGCGGAATGCCAAGCTTGCGGCGGAAATGTTTTTGGAAACGGAAGGCGAGTGTCGGGACGAGTTTCTGCATTGGTTCGTCGAGGCTTACAAGACGGAGCTGGTGAAATTGAAAGCTGATGGCGTCGACGTTTCCGAAGCCTTGCAGGAGGTCTTGCTTCCGCTTAACGCGTTGTCGACACCGTGTACTCAGTTTACTGAGTCTTTGCACTCCACCGGGCAGCAGTGGAAGCGGATCGCCCCCAACATCAAACAGGAGCGGGCGGGTTTGCGCACGCAGATTTCGCGTTCCGAAAAGCTGGAGTGGCCGGAATACTGCGACTTGATCGAGCAGTGGCGGTATAGAAAAAACTAAGGTGCTAACTCGACCAAGAACATGTATTTAGATTTTGACTCGAGCATGGATTTTTTGATTTTGATCTGCAGACTTTTTTGTGAACCAAATGCACTTCCTGTTTCTCTTCTACTTCCACTTCGCAGTCAAAGTAATCATCTACTGCTACAGCTACGCCTTCAGCTTCGTCTCATTTCCAATTGCAAAAAAAACAACAGGTCATACTTCGACTCCCGTCGCAAAAAGCTCAACGATAGCCGCGTGATGTTGGACTTCGATTGCTACTCCGACGACCACCACCCGTTCTTGACCACCGCCATGCAGGCCTACCGCGACAACAAGAGTATCAAGCACACGCTCGAGGCGCAGCTTTTCGGTGGATTTATCCACCAAAAAACGCCGCTTGTGGTCCCCGACATCGTGCGCCATTACTTCCCGTGCGCGCCGGTTGTGCCGAAGTGGTATGGAGGAATGAAGACGACGCTGATTCCGACCTACGAGATTGCCAATGGCATTTTGATCCAGAAGAAACTTGCTGGTCAGGCGTGTGGTGGAGTCTACTTTGTTTACTCGACCTCCGGCGAGAAGGGTCACGCCCAGCTGTGCACTTTCGTTCCGACCTCGGCCCGCAAGATTCTGTCCTGCGTAAAGCCTGTTCCGAAGGCTAAAGCGAAGGCGCAGCCGATGGCACTGGAAAACGGACCTTCGGAGTTGATGAAGCCGTCCCCCTTCGGAATGGGCGAGAACATGTTTGTCAACCCGTTCGAAGGAAAAAACTACACCGCCATGAAGGCTCTTCCGGAGCGCCTCGTGAACGACGCGACGAAAGAGATATTTGAGCTTTCGATGGACCGCACCAAATCGGTGACCATCTCGCACTGGTGCAACCGCCTCGGCGGCTTGACCGCAAAGCTGAACCCGGCGTCGTACCTGATCTTCTCCAAAGCGTCGGTTGTCGATACCTACTTCATCCAGGGGAAGTTATACTTGGTCACCAAGCCCGAGCTTTGGGTGGAGGCCAAGATCCAGCGGTCTACGATTATGCCCGAGAAGAAGATGTTGGAGTTTGATCCTTCCGCGAAGGACGAGCGCGTGAATCCCGGAGGGCACAGGCGTGACGAACGCGACGTGCGCTGGAAGGCTACCGTGACGCCGTCGATCGCCATCCCGGAGAAACAGGTTTGCCCAGCTCTGGCGGGAAAGCGCGTCTACTGCATCTTCCGCCCGGATCAGGCCTGTTGGCACGGGCATGTGTTCGCTTCCGACGAGGATGCGGATGACGAGATCTTCGAGCCGAAGTCCTGCGGAAGTACCACCACCGGACGCTTCATGGACAAGTACTCCGTGATGAACGCCCGTGTGCGGTGCCTGAAGAAAGTCTGCGAATTTGTTGGCTGCGACTACCCCGAGGGACAGATTACGCCTGCCATGGAGAACGCCGCGTTTGACCACATCAAGCCGTACATCTCCGCGACCAAAAAAGTGGACACAATGGCAGAGGATACTTCGGCTTCGGAGGGCAGCACGGACGACGAGATGTCTGTTTCGACCTGAGTTTTCTTCTCAAGTGCCTGTAGGTCACTAGCGATTCTGATTTTTTTTCTGTTCATAACCTTCGTGTGATATAGCTGTAGCGAGCAACTCCAACTTCAGTACCAGTACGTTGATTCGCCAGTACTTTTTTATTCACGACAAGATAGAAATACAATCATGCCGCTGCGTTCTACATGTCAGTAAAGCTACGTACTCACTAACAGCATGGCGATAAGTGCTTAGCTTTTTGATATGGTTTTTACATATCACATCTTATGTTTATGCGAGAAAATCATCGCTATGCGCGTCGCCGGTGCTTGCAGTTTTTCACTTTGTGTTAGATGTAGCAACACCGCGGTTGAGATGCAAGCACTACTACGAACAGCAACATACTTGAGCTTGCGACGGGTCGTTGAGCTTTAGTTTCAAAAAATAATTTGACAAAAGTCAAGCGGTATTTTTGAGGAGAAAGTGAAAAAGCGTAGCAGCGGAGAAGTGCGATGAGTGAGAAAATGCGCGCAATACAAGAGGCGTCTTCAGGTAGTCAAGCACTTTGTCCTCGGTCGTATTCGATCCATTCCGCAACTCGGTCACTGATATTTTCGTTGTGCGATATCCATTTCCATACACCAGCTCCCTTCCATGTACTCTTCGACTGGAGACTGTAACCGTTCCCCCATATGCCAACTTTCCCCTCAACAGACATCATTTCCAAGAGAATTCGCAGTAGATCCTCCAGCAAAATACAACGCAAATACATGAAGTTTCAACCTGTGATCAGCAAAAATCTACGCGCGACTTCATTACTTTTTGCTTCGCTTTTCATCATTTTTTGCTTGAAATGCATGATCCCGAAAATCATCGTTCTGGAATAATTCCATGATCTGAGCTCAAAAGCCATCACTTTTGGCAAATATTCGCAAAATTAATGATGAATTCCTGGAATTTTCATGAAAAGCCATGGTTTTTGAGCTCAGATCCTTGAATTATTCCAGAGCGGGGATTTTGGAGGTTGTGAATTTCTGTCAATTTTCCATGAATTTCATGTCAAACGCAGCGACAAATCATCAATATTTCAGCAAAAATTCCGTAGGAGCGACAGTGTTTCTTCGTAGTTTTCTTCAGAAGTTTGTGTGAAAATGCAGTTCGGAGCCGCCGTTCAGGGCCAACTTGCTGAGGCCTTGAACATGCCGACTGAGGAGGAAGTCAAGATGATCGTTGGCCGTTGGCAGCAGGGACAGGTGCGATACATTAGTACTTTTTCCCTTCTGTATGGATGTGTTTTTCGTGATGCAACAGTGTAGAACTCATCATGCTTATCAGATTTTTCTCATGTAATTTCAGAAAAAATCTACAACTTCAGGTCTCCAAGAACGAGATGATGACGTTCGTCGATCGCTTCCGTTCGGACAAGTACGAGCCCGGTGCGCTGGTGAGCAAGAGCATGATGCCCAAGATCAAAGAGTCGTCGTTTAACCGGCTGAGGTCGACCCGCCACCGCGAGTTTTTATATCGCGAAATGTGTCGCGGGAATTATGTAATGAGGAGATTCATGTTCCTCGTGGACAATGGCGACGCTTTCGAAGTGGTCGGCCTCAATCATAGTTGGCAAGCCGGATTGATGTACTTCGAGTCCCACGGTGAGAATCGCTGGAAGGAACTCGGATTCAGGTGCCATTGTGTGATTAAAATTTGTGCTTCAATAACCATGCTCATGTCTATGTTTATCTTCATGATGCTCTCCATTATTATTTTCAACTTTCACCCACTCATGCTTGCATTCGTCTCGTGTGACATCATACCAATACCTTCTCTCGAGATACAATTACATTTACAAACTTACTCTCATACAAATCCGCATGTAGCTCTTCACAAATGAAAAACAAAAAATAAAAATCTCTCCAGGGCCTTCATTTTCCACAACGATTTAATGACGAAACTTCCTTCGTTATTATCGTTGTGGATTCGTTTAGATAACGAAGCAAACACGACATTAAAAACAGCCTTCTGTGAAAAACTGCAAGGAATCATGGAGCAGGTATTTTTTTAAATTTTGGCTTTGTAAGTGTGCATCTAGTCGTAGTTGTTGTTGTGCTCGAGCTTGTACTTGGACTTGTTCTTGCGGTTGAAAAGTTTTGCATACTACCACATATATCAGCATGAGTGTGAAAGTGAAACTGAACGTTTAGTCCACCTCGCACGAGCAAGGTGGACTGATCGCCCACGCAGCGTCACATCTGTTATGCCTTGCATGTCCGCAGCGACCGTCGACATTGTCGTCGTCGCTGTCGAGGGCGGGTTCGCAGTAAAAGGGTCGCGTCGGCCTCGGTGCTAGCATTTCACCTTTGTCGCCGCAAGACGCTGGTATGTAAAATCTCCTTCATTATAGCGATGCAGCGTATCGACGCTGCAGTGCCCCGTCATGGCCATGATCGTGCGCAGGCTTGTGCCGGCCGCATGTAGGTGGGTGCACAAGCTGCGCCTTGGTGTGTGGGACGTGATGATGTGGGCGGGGCACGACTTCTTGTGTTTCGGCACGAAGTCCTTGCGCACCTCCCGCGCCTTCTTTTCAAACGCTTCGTAGCCGAAGCTAAACACTGCGTCGGTTTTTTTATATCCGGCCGAGTCCATGTAGTCTATCATGCTCTGCAGGAATTTTTTCGTCTTGGGCAGTGGATCTATCGGGACGTTTTTTAGTTTCCCGCGGCCGCCCTTGTTGATAGCGAGCTTCGAGTTCCCCACTCGGACGCTCGTTAGCGACAGATCGCCGCGCTGAAGAAGGCGAATGTCCATTCCGCGCCGTCCGGTCATAGTGGCCAATAACCAACCAAGTTTGTAGAAATTGCCAGCGTCCCGCTTTCGACCACTGCTCTCTGCAAGCGCATCCCCAAACGCGATGCAGTCTGGCATCGCCAGCGAGCCGCTCTTCTCCTCGCCATCATCTAAGTCCAGATCTTTCGCACTGTTTTTCGCCACCGCTTTCGGTGGTGCTTGTTTTGCAGGCGCTTTTCGTGCTGCCTGTTTTGGGGAGCTGCAGATGGCCACGGCCTTTCGGTTCGACTGCTTCTTCGCGGTATGTTTCCGAAAGTGCCCTTTGCCACCCGTGCGCTGGTACTTGGACTTCGTTGGCTTCTGGGCGGACTTCACCATGTTGATCTGTTGGGGTCTGGGCCAGGGTCGGGTCCGGGTCCCGTCCTGATTTTAGAATTTCAAACGCAGATGTGATGCTGAGGGCAAGTTCAGATTCTGCCGCAGGTGTGATATTGAATTGCATAAAACAACGGATCATCAGCCACTACTTCAGATTGCTGCCGAATTGGAGGACTACAAACGCAAGCACCCGCATGAGAAGATCAACATCCTGGACTTCTACCAGGTAGATAAATTTATATTTGTATTTTTCGTTGCAGTTGCTGTTGGTGTTGCATGCTAAATCGTCAATGAAAATAAGCAGAGCGTGTTCATGTGTCGCGCATACTACGAGTACGACTTCGACTGCAATAGAATTCTTGGACGATAAAAAAATAAAACACAATACAGCGCATGTGCGAAAACATCGTGTCCGTCATGGAGATCAACGTCTGCCATCAAATTCTGCGCGAGATTGGCCTGGTGCCGGACTACTGGATCACCGTGATCAAGGAAAAGGGGACCACGCGCGACGACCCCCGCTACGTGTCGCTGTTCAAGTATATCTTGTTTTCTATTTACTGTATATCTTGTACTAAGGTCACCTTTGCTTTCACCTTCGTTCACCACGTCGACGTTTAGAGCTACTCGTACTACATACGCAACTACCTCGTCGTCGAAAACTACATCTACATGCACTACTCGGCGTGTAGAGTTGGAGACAAAATCGCAAAGTGAGCGTTCTACTTAGGTAAAAAATGCGAGCTAACTTGTACGGAAAACATGCGTGCACTTATGTGCTCAATGCTGGTGCTATCGCCTTCTGCTTTGCATGCTAAGAGCAAGATTTTCTATTTCTAAATGTAGTTGTAGCGGCCTGTGAAGTTTTTGCGAATTGGAGTTATTACCACGCTGCGACCGTGGCTCCGGCCACGCTGCGATGTAGTACACAACACTACTCGCTGTTGAATATTTTCGCAAGGAGGCTGTAACGAACGCTAGTGATCAGGAGCTGTAGGAAAGTCTTGTGATGTGCCTCGGTGTGCGTTGCACTCTGCGTCCGCAGGGCGCGCGCCTCCACCTTGAGAACTCTAGCACTGAAGATGGGCACTCTCGTTGTCATATGAATACATACTGCGTCAACAACTCAGCTGTACTCACCTACTACTACTTGCACTTCTTCTTCATCTTCTGGCTCTCGTTCTGGTTCTGCAAACATTTATTCTTATTTCAATTCAAAAATATGAACAGGACCCGCCTGTTCAACTTGGGTTTGAAGTACGCGAAGCCGTCGCATCGTTGCTTGACCCTGGCAACGATCTTTCATACGTTGCTCGGCAAAGGAGGAGTGGGAATGAGTTTGCAACAAATGCGTGAGGTAAAATCGTTAGTCCGCGATAATTATATCCGCTCGGAGCCTGCGGATTCGGACAAGAACAGATTTTTGGCCTACCTCATCAGCGAAGTGATCCGCAACGCCTCTAAGCCTGCGAAGAAGAAGAAGGAAGATAAGGAAAAGGATGAAAAGAAGAAAAAGACCCAGCTGGCGATCAAGGCGCCCGCGGCCCAGGACGACCCGGAGTCGAGCTCCTCCGATGATGGCGAAGACATGATGATCGATCGCGGTGCTGTCACCTGGGAGGTATATCTTTATCATTATCTTTATCATTATCTACATTTCTTTTTTACAATAACAATGGGGCAATGCTTCAACTTCAAGCGGAAGCGAAAGGCGACACGGCCATAGATCATGTAATTCGTTTTCGGTTTCGCACTATCATCTTTATCAATGTCGACGTCAAAGTCAAACTCAAAGATAAAGATGATCGCGCGTGCGCGTCCAAGAGTGAAACGAATGTCGCCCGCCATTCCGCTTGAAGATGTTGATGATGATGTTGATGTTGATGTAGCTGTCGTTTTAGTATCAACGACAACTGGCGCTGCAATCTAAACGTAAACGTATATCACAGACCAAGGGCGCCAAGGTCGGTGACTACGTGTGCGCCAAGACCCCCGCTGAAGCGTTTTTGATCTGCAACGTCGACTGGAGCTTCGGTGCCCGCAGCAAGGAGCTGAAGGAAGAGAACGCGGTGTTGAAAGAGTTGGAGAGCCAGTTCAAGTTCACCATCGTCTTCATCTGCGGGGAGATGCCGGGGACTATTGTGGTGCGGTTTGCCGACGTGTTTGATACCTCTTTGCCGGCGTTCGGCGAGGGAACCCAGGTGAAGATTGATGTGGATAAGAAGGATCCGAAGATCGGAAAGCTCGACGGTCAGTGCGCCCAGATCAAAGGGAAGACCAGCAGCCCGGAAGTCAAAGCTTTGAAGGACTCGATGAAAGAACTCACCACCCGCTACAAGGAAGAAAAAGCCGCCCTGAATCGCCAGCAGAAGGAGGAAGGACACGCGCTGTCGAAGTCCATCGAGGCGGCCGCGAAGGAGCGCAAGAAAGCCAAGGTATTATTGCTACATATCAACACCATCTACTCCTTCAGTTTAAAGGTCAACTACAACTTCAACATCGACACTGCAGTCATATACTTTGGCGCCATGCAGTCAGATACTTTAGTACCACGCAGTAGCAAATTTTTATGCACTCATATATTTTAGTACCATGCGCATGAGTTCGTATTGCAGCGCTGCATTATTATTATGCATCAATGCCAGCATTTTTTTTCAAGTTCAAACTCATGTTCCAGATCAATTGCAGTCCGCAAAATTGCACTACAGATCAGCATCAATGAGACCGCGGAGGCCAGCCGCCAGATCGTCGAGATGAAGGAGAACCATGTCAAGGCGATGATGAAGATCGAAGACCGCTACAGCGACAACCTCAAGGTCCTGCAGGACGCGTTGAAGGGTGCGGAGAGTGGCCGCTGGTTCGCCTTGGTCCTGTTCCAGAAGATCACCCAGCTGGACGTACATCCTGAATTTGTTTGGAGTCTTGATCTTGCTCCGCCAGAATTTCGTGAATGGTTGTTCGTAAGGTGGATGCCAGTCGAAATCCGAAGATGGGGTCTTCCGCCTCTCTTCCACGAATTCAAGGCTCAATAGTTTTCTTACTCAGCACTTTCAGGGCGAAGTGCAGCTTGTTCATGCACAAAAGAGTGTTGCTTTATAGCGTTACCATGATGCGGCCCGCTTTTCAGAGTCAGTGCGTTACGGCTGCGAAGCTGTGCTCGCACTGACTAAAGACAATCTTGGCTCAGACTCTATTTTAAATGCCAGTGAAACAGTTTATATGGGACCGCTTCGCACTACCACTATTTCGCCCTTCGCCTGTTGTGTCGTGGTGCTGAGTCTAAGTCGCTACCCCAAACAACAGCAAGAAACTACATCTATCTACTATCATTTCAAGGGCTTCTTTTCGATCATTTTCACACACATACAAACTAAAAACCACAGATGCCGGCGGACTGCTTGGACTTGAACCGCGACTACTACAACACCTCCATTCCGGCCGCCAGCCTCAAGTCCGGGGAGCCGTGGATCGCGGAAGCCACTGTTTTGAAAAAAATGTTGGTGATTCCGATCAAGATTCCGGTGACGATCGAACTTCGTTCGAAAACCTCCCCGATGGCCCACAAGTACGCGACGGCGTTTGCCCGTGAGATCGCCATGGACTTCAAGCCGAACAAGTCGGCCCAGCAGATCCGCTTCTCGAAGGAGTCGTTCACGATCCGCGGCGTCACCTTCACCACCTGGTTTCCGACCGAGATCAAGGAAGACCCGACCAAGAAGGAGAAGAAGGTTACCGCCAAAGCCGGCAAGGCCGTGGCCGAAGGTATCAACGCGATGGACGAGTACATCGGACAGAACCCGTTCACCTCCATGTACCCGGAGAAGAACCTGCTCACCTCCTCCGAGGCCGAAGACGCGAATGACAAGAAGAAGGGTAAGGCGGGTTCTACCCGCGCTGCGAGCAGCAGCAGCTCCGCTTCGTCGTCGTACGTCCCCCCGGTGGTCGACTTCGTGAACAACCCGTTGGTCTCCCGCACGGGAGCGTTGCGTCCGCGCGCTGCCACGGAGGATTTTGAGGTCGTGGAGGAACCCGCGAAGCGCAGCCGGTGCAACACCTTGGATGAGTTCTGGATGGTCGAGGAGAACGAGGAGTAGATGTGATTTGAAAAAAAATCTTTCTTCGATAGCTGTCGCAGTCCTTGCATATATTTGATCTTGATCAACTAGCATGGGCTCTATGGTTGTACTGTGAGGTATTTTTCCGACTGATAGCGCTCCCGTGCAATCAGTGGAATTTGGAATCACAGATGTCGTTTCGCACTACAAAATTAGAGTTTTAATTTTTTGTTTTAGAAAAAAAACATCGTTTTATTTGACGTCGGAAGTGATCCTTCGCGGATCACTTTCGTTGTCAACACTTTCAATTTTACCCAGATCTCCAGGGTGTTGGAGACTGGGCTTTTTACTGTCGACTTCACAAAAAATTTGAATTTAGAAATTAAAATATTTCTATAGAAATTGATAGATGAGTGATGTAACACCATCGCCATCGCCTACAGCTGCTTTTCGGGAGGTGTGCGATCTTGACAACATCTGTGCCCCACCTCCCACACAAATAATTTTATTTTTACATTATGAAAATGCAAGGTCTTACTTTGTGACGTATCTATTCGTCCATCTCTGTTTGTATCAGGTAGTTACGAAAGTACATCCGTACTCTCGTAGCTACTTGATTTTTTACTGCTACTTCGAGCTCGTATTTGAAAAAAAATAATTTTTCTTTGTAAGGGAAGAGGCTTCCCAACTCACCTGTCCGCCCCGCACTTAGGGGCATCGTGATATTATCTCTTCACACTGGTATGCTGGGCGCTGCCAGTGTTTGTATGGAACATTCTTTTCTCTCCGTCCCAAACCATCTCCATCGGTTTACCTTTCTATTGTTTCCTAGACACGATGAACTCCATGTCCATTGCACATCTACGATGAACTCCATCTCCGCGGAGGAACATATAGAAAGGTTGGACGTTATGCACCTTCGGTTGATCATGTGTCTCTCTGCATTTCAGATTGACGCATGATAAAAACATGATGTGAAAGTTAGGCGAACTTAGCATCATCACTGAGCATTTGTTTTTCTCGTGGTCGGCAGCATGCACTACGAAAAACTTTTTCGAACCAAAGTTGAAGCAGCTGACATTGAACACGTAGAAGGGAGGAGGAAACAAATGGAATAATGTTGTTCTCCAACAGTAGTGCCGCAGATCGATCCGCGGTCGCATTCGCCGTTATTGTATGTCGTTGTTCATGGCCAATAGTGGATGTTCGCGAATAGTTGTGGTTCTGTAATAAACCACAACTATTCGCGCAGTTAGCCCGGTGAAGCTGACTGCGCGAATAAGTTGTGGTTTTCTTGAAGGCGAGTCTCGGCTTTCTGGAAGGTAATTCGGTTTTTCTGCAAGGTAATTCGGTTTCTACTTGAAGGCAAATCGGTTTCTACTTGAAGGCAAATCGTTGTCTTTTTGATTTTGGTTGAAGCTCGGTGTAGTCAATTGCAAAGCTCGGTGTGGTCAATTGCAAAGCTCGGATCATGCAACTTCAAACCACTATCACATACTCAAATGCTCGGTGTGTCAAGATCAAATGCAAGGTGAAACGAGATCGAGTAGAAACCGTTTTCTAGTAAATATTACATGGTTTATGGGGGGGCAAATTATATTTTAAGCATTCATAGAGTATAAAGTTGAAATTTGGGTTGGATCCAAGAGGCACCCAAAGGCAAAGTCAGTAGAAGCTTCAAATCAGGTTGCGCTCGCTCGCTTGAATGTTGTTCACCCGTAGTGAGATTGACTCATCAGAAAAATGCAAATTATCTACACTAAAAGCGTCAACAAATTACTCGTCATAGTGATAGCGACAGGTGCAGAAATTTACAAAGCAACAAACCTTCATCTTCCATGACCAGTGTGTGTCGAGTTGTGAGACGAGATGAACGATGAGAGACTTAGATCTGGAGCATTTGCATCAGACGATTAGAAAGGCACCCGACGCCAACTACATTGTTGTCTATGCAAAAATATCAGTAGAACACCAGTTTTCAGTCTTCACTGGTCTCGTTTTCTTACAAATATTCTTCGTCTGTGTTGTTGTCGCTGTTTGTTGTGTTTCTCTTTCCCACTTTTTAAGATATCTCTATCACGTATGCTATGCTGCTCTCGTCACACTCACATGCGACATGGAAAATATGTGATCTGATCAATCTATACAGTTCATTTATCAAGCATTTACAACGAGAACGAATGCAACTGCAACCCCCGTCGTCGGATGAGCAGAGGCTGAATTTTTTGTCCATCCTTTTTGATAGCATTTTTTCCAAACGAAACATTCTAGAGGTAGGGAAAGCATCGGGAGAGAGGGGCTATCCGTTGGCTTTTCAAGACAAAACTGCGATAGTACGAATAACCACCTATAGATAGGGAGGCGGATCGACACTCCCTCGGTGCCCGGGCCCGCGCACCGATTACGGAACTGCACACAGACTTTCCTCGAGTACGACTACACATCAACCGCTATGCCGCAAGCAGTAATGCTCAGGCGGGTGCTGCTCGGTTGCTCGCTGTCCTCCGCACACACAGCCGAAGCTCTCCGAATCGACAATGGAAAGGAGTCAATAGAAACATGTACAGCAACTACCATCCTAGTTTTCTTGATTCACATAGAGATATTAAACGGTTTTCATCTGGAGGTTTCCATGACGCATAAAGAAACCACCGAGGATACGACCACTGCCTACGAAGATTGATAGAAAGCGCAAGCGAGAACAAAATTAATGAAAGACGGGCATAAATAACTACTCAAAGAGGTCGTAGCTAGAAAACGTGACAGATGTCGAAAAAACACACAATAAATACACGACAGCATTCCTGCTGACGCCAGGGGCTCAACAACCAGCGGAGTCGTCCGATAACGCTGCGTCTTCACAGCTTGATGCCCTCGTATCAAATGCAAATATGTCTGGGTCTGGAAGAGTGCAGATTTTTGTCATGCTGTTTTTGCATGACGCAAAAGGTCTGTCGTGGAAGCCCTAGCATCACAGATATCGAGAACCATCCGCAATGCCCAACTCGCATTACAAATCCCTCTTTTTAGTGACAGGAAGTGGGCACCTTTTACTGCCTATGCATGAGAGATTTGTGTGTGTTGTGAAATGCGCATCACAAGTTCACATCCTTCCAGACACAGACATATTTGCAATGCATACCTCGACCTCAACGACCATGATCTCTCGTTGCTCGAGTCACAGGCGACGATCGAGCTGCAGGCAGCAGGGCCACCACCGGTAGAAGATTGTCTGATGTGATTCTCCTCTGCTTTGTCTTGATGCTTTTTGAAATCATCGTGGCCCGCAAGAATTTATTCGGCTCCTCACCGCTCGCTCTTCGCAATTTTATCGTCTTCAGTTTTTGTTTTCCCAAGTGAAATCAGGAACGAGATTACATACGTAAGAAGGTAGCAAAACTACAAAAACTCTACAGAAGGATGCAGACGAAACGACAAAGGCCAACTTCCACTTGCTTACTCTGCATCAGCTCGCACAAAAGGCTGTCTCGCAAGGCAAAAAGACCCACAGTAGTCTGATGAATACCAAGCGCAAGGCGACTAAACAGGTATAGAGATGACAGGAGGAGCTTCACAAGAACTAGCGAAATATGTCGCTCTTGCTTTCTTGTTTGTACTGCTTAGTCCTGCTCGCAGTCATAAACGATTCTGTCACCTCGACGATGGTGCTTTTCTTGATGTTTTTCTGCTGGACAACCCATGCATGGCATAAATACTACTAGGATCCTCTGGCCGTGACCGGGAGTTCGCAAGGGTTTCCGGATCCGTACGCCGGTAAGTCAGACCTCGAGATTGTGCAGGACTGGTTGGGATCGGAGATTGCCAAGGGCATTGCCGCCTCGAGCAATCCGAATGCGACCCAGAACGCGGTGGCCCAGTCCATGGCATCCACGATGAAGACCATCGCGGGGGCGGCTGCCGCCGCCGTGCAGGCCGGTGCGTTTGGAAACATGGACGATATGACGCGCATGGCCGTGGTGGACAAACTGCAGGACATTGCGAGTTACAGCGGGCCACCGGAGGCCATCGCCGAAAAGGTTTCCGCCACCATTACCGAGATTCTCACCATTGCGAAAATGGCCAACACCACCACCGTATCAAATGTAAAAATGTCTGGGTCTGGAAACTTGTGATGCTGGGTGGCGTCTCATGATGAGGCTACAAATGCTGGCTCAGCATGACAAGTTTCTGAGCTCCTAGGTGTTTCCTATTCTGCATGACAAACTGCACTTCTGCATCGAAAAAGTGACGCGCTTCTGCATGACAAACTGCACTTCTTCTATTCTGCATGACAAACGCACGAAAAAGGTGCGCGGACTAAGGTCGGCTGAAGTGCTTGAAAGGGGTACGCTTCGGGGTTGCCCGTCATCGTGTTAGGATCATCGGGCGTGATCGATAGACCCGCTGTTTACGTACTAGCGCACAACCGGCCACAGAAGTAAGCTCGCGAGCAAGTTTGTAAGACTAACCCGTCAAGGCCACACCGAATTTCCACCTTGCTCGCGGGCTTGGATGGTAAGGGGGTTCTGCCACACATAGCGCCCACTGACCGCACATGCGCGTAAGAAATCGATAGCGGTTCTGCGGTTGCGGTCGGGTGATAGTTAGGAAGTGGATCGGGTATCCACCTAGGGGTATTGGCAGAGGCTAAATCTGTTCTAACGCCCAGGTATTGGCAGAGGCTAAATCTGTTCTAACGCCAACCCGCCAGGAGTCAAATGGTTACTACTACTACTACTACTGCATCACAGAAAAACGGAGCTCTTGGGTAACGGGCATGACAGATTTAAGAGTCATGCCAGACAAGCATGACAAACATGAATTCTTCCAGAGCCAGACATTTTTACATTTGATACACCGCCGCACCGCCCGCAACTACCGACGCACCACCTCCGGCAACCACGGTGGACCCCGCCGCTATCACACAGCAAATCGTCAACAACGTCACCTCGGCTATGAACATGCAGGCAAACAACCAACCAGACGGCGTAAGCTTGATTGTTTCTGTAGAAGATGAAAAAATGATGTTTAGCCATCATGTAAAACTCTTTCTCTTCTTGTGCATACAACACGATCTAAAAAAGAAGTACAAAGGAGTCCATTGCTCTCTAGGGATGAATGTAATATGAAATTTTTGGTGCAATGAGCGGGAACGGCCGGATCCCCTGCCGACAGCTTTGTTGCCTGGAAGCTCTCGTCCACAACTACAACATGCCAGGTGTGCAACGATCCCGACTGTGTGACCCAGAGTCCGATCTTGGCGGCTGCCAGCGGCTCTTCGACCACCACAACTACTTCGACCACCACCTCCACAACTACTACGACCACCACCACAACCACCACTACCACGACTACTACCACTACAACGACCACCACCACGACCGTCACCACGACCACAATCGCGACCACCGCCGCCCCAACGACGGCCGCCGCAACAGCCGCCGCCACGACGGCGGCTGCCACGGCCGCTCCCACCACGGCGGCACCCGCGGGTAACGCGTCGGGTAACGCCACCGGCACGCCGCTCCTGTTGGAGGAGGGAATGACCGAGGACGATTACCCAAGTGACGCGGCCTATGCGGCGCTGCAGGAGGACGCGGCGGCCACCGTGGGTACGGAATCGGAGGAGGAGGTAAAAGACCTGCTCGAGAAGGCGGAAGACGCGGGCGGCTACTTGAAGCCGTGGGCCACCACGGAAATCGGCATGTACAAGAAAAAGAAAACCCCGGAGCAGACTGCCGTAAAGAAGGAGGACGTGCAGTTGCCGGTGGTCCCCGCCTCGCATGTGGTGGATAGTGGCAAGGAAACGGAGGCTGCGAAGGCAGACGAGGGGGAGAAGAAGCCAGAACCAGCTGCCACGGGGGAGAGCGAAAAGGCGGTGGTGTCCACCATCCAGACTGCCGCGTCGTCGAGTGCCTCTCCGGCCGGCGTGCCCAAGCCGGCGAAATCGTCGTCCACCGAGACCGGGGGCGGCCATGCTGCTTCGTCCTAAAGCAGGTGTTGAGCACGAATTGCGGAAATGGGGAGAGTAAACAAAGATCAGCAGCAGGCTTCTTGAAAAAGCGAAAAAAAACAAGGGAAGGAGGTGCCGGTGAAATTTTACTTCGATGATGTGGGGAAGGCGATGCACAAGCAGCCGAAAAAAAGTACACTAAGAGGAACAGTTCAGTGAGAATAAAGACCATGACGCCCTATAAAAATTATGGGTGAGCCTGAGCGACCCGAGTTAGCCGTGAAAGAAAGCAGAAGTGCAAAAAATGTCGCACAAAAAATGTCGCAGTAAGCCTGGCTATTTATTAGTACTGATTTGGACCGACTTCAAAAATGTTAAGAAAATCGGAAAAAAATCCGCAAAAAATCCAGGCACGCCGCAAAAAATCGACTTTGTGCTGCGGCTGCTAACGTCCACAAGCGAAGCAAAGTAGCGCGAAACGAAGTCGGTTGCCCGCGTTCTCGAAGCTCGAGAATGCGCCAACTCGGTCTCGCGGCAGTTTTTGCCGGTGTCCTCAGGCGTTAGGCCCCACCCTGGAGCATCCGGGCTGTCAGAAAGATTCCCGCAGCCGGGTTGGGGACGCCGGGTTGTCATATTCCGCCCGGCGGGCGGTGCTCACAAAATCGCTTTTGTGAGTACTCGCGGACAGATTCGATTTTGTGCGCACCCTTCCGGTACGCTTCTCAAAGATGCCCTATCCTCGGGCGGGGCCACACAATCCGCGCGTGGTCGCAAATCGATTTTACCAACACAAATGCCGGAAAATCCGGCAAAAGCTGCAAAATTGATTGCGTGGGGCGAAGTCGCAGAGGACGGGCCTCTGCCCGCCTTGGATCGATGTTTCGGTCGCACGCTACAGGCTCAGGGATGATCGCGAATTCCAGAACTTGCGCCCCGATGAAGTTCCGCGCATTCACCGTGTTGGCCCAGCGTAAAAACCAATGAGAATTCCCGAGATTGTGGATTTACATCCGGGCCCTAGTTCTGAAAAGCCGCGGGAGTGGCATGGGCCCCGTCTGCGTGTTCTGAGCTCCGTAGAGGCGCCAGGAACAGGCTCTCGGCTGGCGCGGGGGTCGCAAAATCGATTTTGTGAACAAGGCAGCCCTCGGTGGGTGCCGCGGCTCAGTCCTCGACAGCCGCTGGGCGCTTGGGGCGCAGAGTCGGGGACTTTAGTCACTTCAGGCTCGCAGAATTGTCTGTGGGTTCAATCACCCGAGGCGCGCAAAATCGATTTTGCTGGCCCGCTCCTTGTGCGGTGTCTGCGTGAGTGGTGGCGCGGGCACAAGAGGTGGTGGGCCTGCTATGTGGGCAAGGTAGGTGGCAGTCCGGCTGCTTGGCAAAATCGATTTTCCAACTTCCTGAAAATCCAGAGGTTCAAGTGTTCCGGAAGTCCGCGCGTTGGACTTTCCGGGACTGCCGAAAAATCGATTTTCCGGGTTCCGGAAATTCCGGAAATTCTAAAAAATCCGGAGTTTGCGAAAAATCCGGAATTTTCCGAAATCGAAAATCGAGATCGGGACATCAGCAAGTCCTCGAAATCGAAAACCGAGGCGGAAAATCGCTTTTCTGCTTCATTGCTACGGAGAACGGACCAAACCTGGTCCATACCATCGGCGGAGGCAGTTGCTTACTATCCAGTTGGTAATCTGCTGCCAAAAATCCGAGCGCTTGCATTTTCAAGAGATTCGGAGGCGCACCAAAGTCGATTTTCTGTGTGCCAAAAGTGCGCCCAAGTGTGCGCCAAAAGTGCGCAGGAGTTACTATTCAATAGTAACGAAGACGGACCAAACCTGGTCCATACCATGGGCGGAGGCAGTTGGTTACTATTCAATAGTAATTACTATTTTGCTCGGGACGCAACACAAAACAAATCGTATTTTTGTGTGCGACACCTCGAGTGCGACTGCCTTCGGATTTTTTTTGGATTTTTGGCAGCAGATTACCAACTGGATAGTAAGCAACTGCCTCCGCCGATGGTATGGACCAGGTTTGGTCCGATCTCGCTACTATTGAATAGTAATGGAGGCACGACATCGATTTTCTGCTATTTTCTAGGAAGCTTTATTTTCCGGAAGTCGGAAAATCCGGACCGCAGCGATCTCCCGAGATCTTTCCGGAAGTCCAGATCTCTTCGGAAAATCGAATGTCCGGCAAGGTGCCGACGTTGTCCATAGGGTTGAGGGGCTGCAGAATCGATTTTGTGGCCGGTAGGGCTCGTTGCCCGTACCTCATAGGGCGCGGGCTGGGACGGGGGTTGGTAAGGCATTGGCGTGGGAGACTGCATCCGCGAAGAAAGGGCGGACGCACAAAATCGATTTTGTGGGAGATCCGCTAAGGCGCATAGCGGGATGGAAGCTCTCCCCCCTAGTCCGTCGGCCCGGCGGATTGCGTGGCGCGCCGCCTCGATATTGAGCCACGCAGCCGCTCGATTCGGTCGGACCTGGGAAGCTGCGAAATCGATTTTGTGTGGTCGGGCGATTGTGTGGCCTTCGACAGCGATTGCGCGACCCACAACGGCGAACCTGTGGCCAGCACAAAGCCGACCTTTTGGTCGGCGCTGCGTTCTGGGGGAATGGAAAATCGATTTTGTGCAATCTGCGGGATTGCGCGTCTGGAGGAGGGGTTTTGTGCAATCCGCGCCTCCGTGATTCGATTTTGTGCAATCTGCGTTCTGTGCGATGCAAAATCGATTTTGTGGAATGCAAAGTCGATTTTGCGGGATTCGGTTTTGTGCAATGCAAAGCCGTGATGTGGTTTTGTGCAATGCAAAATCGATTTTGTGCAATGCAAAATCGATTTTGTGCAATGCTAAATCGATTTTGCGGGATTCGGTTTTGTGCATATGCAAAATCGATTTTGTGCAATCCGCGTCTGAGGGAATGCAAAATCTATTTTGTGCAATGCAAAATCGGGACTAGGTTTTGTGCAATGCAAAATCGATCTTGTCCAATGCAAAATCGATTTTGTGCAATGCAAGATCGATTTTGCGGCATTCGGTTTTGTGCAATGCAAAATCGATTTTGTGCAATGCAAGATCGATTTTGCGGCATTCGGTTTTGTGCAATGCAAAATCGATTTTGTGCAATGCAAAATCGGGCTTCGGTTTTGTGCAACGCAAAATCGATTTTGTGCAATGCAAAATCGATTTTGTGCAATGCAAAATCGATTTTGCGGGATTCGGTTTCGTGCAATCATGCAAAATCGATTTTGTGCAATCCGCGTCTGCGGGAATGCACAATCGATTTTGAGCAATGCAAAATTCGGGAATCGGGAATCGCCCCCCTTAGGTTGGTTGGCTCTGGCCTCTACAGTTTCGCCGCGCCACCGGATTTTTTTTCGATTTTCTTGGCCGATAAAAAGTTGGTCCAAATCACTACCAATATTTAAAACTGAAAAAGTCACAACGCTTTGTGCAATTATGATTTACAACTACTTTACTTTCTATACTACACTTTGCAACAAGAACAAGTCAATTTACTCGTTACAACTTCAACAAACAACGGAAATTACTGAACCAATTATAGTCAGAAAAAGAACAGCTTTTTACTCAAACCAAATACTAGACTCAATGGCGATAGCAGTTCCAAGTTTCGGGAATCAGTTTTTTCACTCTTCTTGCACAGGTTCGCTAAGTAGTTTCAGATAAAAATTCAAAGAATTTACAGAATCAACAACAATGACCGTCGCGGCCTCCAAAGTCGTTTCTTGCATTGTTTTTGAAAAAATGAATCTGCCCTACGCTACTTTTTACGACTGAATGTACACTGGGAATAGGAGGCCAGCAGTCAAATTTTGAAGGATTTGTCACGAATTTATTGGTCACCAAGTGACATTGACTGAACAAAGCTACCGTGTATTTTTCATGGACATGAACATAGATGGCAAATGCGCAAGAAAAAAGAAAAATAAAACAGAAAAGCACACAGTGCTGACAGTTAGTTACTACAAGCTCTTCAATGAATTCATGGGCAATTAGGACACGGAGGCATATATTGTCGAAAGAACCGCGAATAGAGAGCTAACTACCTGATTTCGTTTTCGTGGACAAAGAAGGAGAGAAAGCGACTCCTCGTGTGAAAACGGTTTTACATGAGTTTTTTCTTCCTCTGTTTCATCTGCATTCAGCGTCATCGACCGAGCGCATACTTAGACGTCGTGGTCGTGATGCTTGTGTTGTGTGGTCGAGGGGATAGGCTCGAGAATTCGTTGCAGGTAGGACAAACAAAGAAATTTCTAGAGATTGGACAAACAAAGATTGCCCAGATTCGTGTGCCCGTGGTGCAAAGCGTTGCGTCGTTCCCTGCCCCGTTCTATCGAGCCACATGATAAGAGGCCACCGCCGACCACCACACCCTGCGAAAGAAATTTCTGTATCTGTATCTGTAGAGTGAGCAGTCGCTTGGCAAACCTACGGCGTAATTTTGATCCCAAAGCTAAAGCTTCATCCGACTTCTCGTGTAATCACAGAACCACGACCATCTCGAGGATAAAAATCATAGTGCGCCGCGAATTCCAGTTGTTCTTGTTACTCGCTGTTGTACTTGTCTCAAGATGGGATTTTCTATCCATCTGCACCCTGACTTCGTGCTCACGAACGAGCTTTCCTCCAGCAGCACCAGCCCGTCGATTTTCAAGCTCCACGCGCAAAAGACGCCGTGTTTCCCCACTACTTCCTTCGCCCAGTGCAGCTACCGACGTGGTGCTACCCTTCCCAAAGCTGCGTGTCCAGGCGTCGGTTCCCAGGCGGCTTTGGATGGAGGTGGCGCAGGGGGTTGCGCTGTGCAGCCACCGGCCTGCTGTGAAGCCGCGCGCCGGGCAGAAGCAGCTGCAAAGATGATTAAAGACACGATGGATAGTATCAAAAGTCTATGTTTTATTTCTTTGTTTGAACACCTACACCGAAACAAGGTTAGGTTTAAGTATCTATCAGTTCGAGAAACGGGCACGTTCTGCTTTGAATCTGATATACCACTGGTTATTCTTTGCTCTCTTTTGCATTCGCTGCATTACCTACCAGGTAATTGGTTGCTGAAACTTCTAAACTTCGGTGGCGGGGTGCACGTTGGCAACGCAGGAAAAGAAACGGGTGCTGCTCCAGCGGGCGGTGGAGCGCCAGCAGGTGGAGCTGGTGGAGGTGGAATATTCGGCAGCTTTTTTGGTGGCGGTAGCGGAGCTGCAACGGCAGGCGCGAGCGGTGGACCGCAAGCAGCCGGGATGAACGAGTTCACAATTGCAGCAACCGCGTGCGCAGCGAAGTTCATCACACAGGGAGGCGCAGGAAGCTTTGAACCGCGCAAGGACGAAGTACGGAACGACCGCAAAACACAGACTAACACACAAAGTCCGTTTCTCTGACAGCGTTTTTGCAGAACTGCAACTACTTACAATGATCGGAAGAATTTGGATTTTCCAAGAACAAACTAACACCTCACGACTCTTCCCCTTGTAATAAAGACAGTCAAAGAAGATGATACAGAGGGAAATGCGTTTTCTGAGCTTTTTGTTTGAAATGAACCTTCATTATTCAGCACACGGGCCCGATAGAAACTCAGCAAGAAGGACAGAATTCTGTTTCGACGTATTTTTGCAGATCATTTATTCGCTGAAATAAAACTATCAAGATCAAAAAGTGGTCTCGCGAGCCTCTTAGTGCTTATGTGAGATGACTTTCATCTTTGCTTGTTCTTGCACCGGTATGGCACGTTTACCAACGCGAACCGCGGTTACTAGTAAGTACCCGAGTTTCGTCGCTTTTCCAAACGGTGCCAGTTCGCGAAAAGATGTGAGCCCGCGTCTGTCTATCGAGGGATTGAGTAAGAGGCAACGCCAGTCGCCACCTAAAGTAAACATCTTTGCGCTGCTTGTTTTCTGAGAGCCAGCCTGTCGTGGAGGTGGACCAAAAAAGCACGGTGGCATATCAAAGTAGAGCGACGCCTATAGCAAAAATCAAAACCATCAAACAAGTAGTCCAGTACTACAGTGAAGATGTTTTTCCGCCGGTCCCTTCGGCGCATGGCACCCCCCGCTCGAATATCCAAAGAGGATGTGACGACAGCGCTAAGTGGGTCATCTCTGCTCCACAAAGATTGGCGATTTCTCGACGAGGCCACGACCAAACGACCCGACCGTCTACGAAGAGAGCTGCAGTTCACCGACTTCGAAACCGCGTGGAGCTTTATGTCGAAGGTAGCGCTGCGGGCGGAGAAGGTGCAGCATCACCCGGAGTGGTTTAACGTCTACAATCAGGTGCATATTGAACTCTCAACCCACGACTGCGGTGGCATATCAGAAAAAGACTTTGCCCTCGCAGAGTTCATCGACCAATGCGCGACTGACGCTGGAGAAAATAAATGACGGATACTGGTGATCGGGGATGGCGGGTGTGAGCTGCCAACACGAGCGACACAAAAAAAGTGTAATCAAAAGCATAGATAAGTACAACAACAACGACAGAAGCGAAATCAGTGCAAGATGGTTAGGTTAGCGTTAGCAGTGTCGTGCTGCGTGTGCGTATCCTCGAAGTCGTGTGTTGCACATACATTACCATGAAACTAGCACGGTGTGTATTTTCCGATCTCAGCCTCACGAGTTCGGCTTCGGACAAGCACAAGTCGAGAGATGCTAGAAAACTTGCATCAGCCTGAAACCCGCAGGAATAGCGAGCAGAATTGACGATGAGAGATAGAGTGATGCTGCCGCTCATTATTATTTTATAATTTTCCGTTTTCCCTCTTGCTCTTACCGTGCGGTGCCTAGGTTGTACTGAGTGACGCGTTATCATCAAGCTGTTTGTACAGCCGTGGACACGGACTGCCCTTGATGTGGTAGTGCTCCGTTGCACACTAGTACACATTCCTACAACCACCTTCTTCGTACAACATCAATGCTTCATGATTCTCCCACGCCTCCAGTTGTTTGGGGACTTAAATCAAAATCCGGGTCCTTGTTGGCCCGCTACTTCTTCGTATGAGACAACTGTAGACTTTTCGAAACGAAAGAGAGGAACTACAAATGCTGCAGTTTGCCCGCCGGCTGGCGGAGAAAACTGCTCCCAAGGGGCTGCTCGGGGCGAGCTTCTTCCAGAATTTTAGAGGCAAAAGCACTGCAACGGCTACCTCCGCCGCAACCCGAGGAGCAATCTTGCGCTCTTCCGGGCCTAGACGGTTTCTCTTCACCAACTATGAAGCTCCCGGCGCGAACCAGGGTGGCTATCAGCAACATGCATACTTCTCGCAACCGATGTACAACCTGCTCTCCTCCAAAATCTACATCTACTGGGTAAAAACATGATGGAAATTTGAGATACAATTTGTTCTAGTGAGTGTTTGCGCGGATCACGGAAGCAGAAGAGACACGAACGCGAGCCAAAAAAACTAAAACTAACCTCAGGTCGTCGTTTTCGGTGTAGGAGCCAACATGACGTTTTTGCCGATGCACTTTCTGGGTTTCAACACCATGCCGCGTCGTTACAACGAATCTGCGGACGCCTGTCAAGGTTGGAACATTATGTGTACGCAGGGTTCATTAATCGCGGTGCTCGGGGTCTGGTATCTCAAACGGTATTAGAGCTAGAGAGGCAGTTTGACAAAATACGTAAAGGCGTTGCCTGGAGAGCCGGAAAGTGTAGTGCAAGTGCTATCAAAAGGAAAAATCCCCCTTCCCCATATCGAAATGGAAATCTGTGATGCAGGATTTGGGTACACAAATCGGATTTGTCTTGCAGTAAGGCATCGCAGCCAGATCCTCGGCCTAGGTAGGGGCGTATAGGTCTAGTTGCTTAGCATTGCAAACGGGTGCCCCCTAGGCGCAACAGCATGCCAAATCGCGTCCATAATGGTGCGGAAGCCTCTGCGCCTGTCTTCTTGCAAGACAGACGTGATTTGTGACCTCAAATCAGCAACACAAATTTTCAGAAACATACCTTTTCGATGTGGGGAGGGGGGATTTTTCACTTTGATAAGTGCATCATGTCGTGGAAGACATCGACCCATAGATGACGGCGAAGATGAAGATGTACTATATACGAGGACAGGACACTCGCAATCATTGGCGTTTGTAAATCAGGAGACACTTTCTGCCTGAAGCTGAACGCACGAGCACACCGGTGTGCGTTGCGGAGTTCTAAAGCCTGTGCAACCTCCCCAGATTCTTGAAGTGCATGTAGCATTCTACTTGATGTTGTTTTGCACGTTGGCCTTCCAGCTGGCACGACAAAGTGTGTACACCGTAGTAGTGGGCAAGTACAAGTAGGGAGGAAAAAATGCCAACATGACGCTGTTGCTACCTATACTTTCATCCGAAATTTCATCAAAAGTGAAGATGATGAAAGTTGCTGGAGCGAAAATTTAATTACTGAGAGGGTGTACTTTACTTTATCGAGTGAAGCGGAAGCGCGTATGCAAATGCATGACGCCAAGCGTGGCTCGGTGAGAGCGCTTGGACGAACATTACCCACGAGGACAACAGTCCGCCCTAATAGTGTTGCAGCGACGAATGCGTCGCCAAGTTCCATCGCAAAGACAATTGAAAAGTATCAGATTTAGACAATGGCGGGAGCATCAGGAGGCGCAACCGGCAGCGGTGCGGGGGCGCAGTCGAGTACTGCCGCAACCAGCGCTCGGAGTTCCTTGCCGCCATCCAACCGAGGAACCATGGTGGCGCAGCAAGGAACTGCTCAGCCGCAACATCAACAGCAGACCGACCAACCGCAGTCGTCCGAGAAGGACAACATCAAAGGGTCCAGGATTCGGGTAGCTGTTCGAATTCGCCCGTTGCTCGACGGGGAGTCCGGTAACCCCGACAGCGTCGTCGTGAAGCCCGACGGCAAGACTATCGCGATCAACGTTCCACCGGGGAACAGTTTGCACCATCACCAGTCAGCTTCTAGCGCGGCTTCCCCCCGCGACCACTACGCGATAGGGGTTCATCCCCACCCGTCGAGGAGTAGCACGACCGGCACGGCAGGCGGGTCTTCGAGCAGCCGAGGCCGGCGAGACGAGAAGACTTTTGCGGTCGACCAAGTTTTCGACAGTCGCGTACCTGGGCGCTGTGGGCAGAGTGTCGTGTACCAGCAATTTTGCGGCGACTTGGTAGATAACGCAGTCGAGGGCTACAATGTGTGCGTGTTCGCCTACGGCCACACGGGCACGGGCAAGACCTACACCATGCTGGGAGACTACAAAACCACAAGTCTCCACGCTGAGGGGGAGAATGTGAATGGTGCTGTCACGACTGGTGATCCACCACGGAGCTACCCAGCAGGTGGCCCGCAAGCCGGGCGAACGGTGTCGTCGAACAGCAACAGAAATTCGAAATCAACCACGTCCTCGTTCCTCCCCTCGCCGCGGACAGGACAGCTCCCCTCGCCGGTGACGGCCCAGAGCCCGCAGCTGCTCACGCCGCAAATCACGGGCGAAGCGGCGGGGATCGTGCCCCGGATGCTTCGCAAGTTGGTGGAGCAGCACAGCGACAAGTTTGATTTCACGCTTGCCTACTACGAAGTGTATCTAGAGAAGATACGAGATTTGGTATTCGGGTGCGGCGTACCGGGAAACAATCTCCACTACGGGGAGCAGCACCAGTCCTGCAGCCCATCGCAGATGGAAGCTGCGAATCACGCCGTCTACGACAACGTGCTAACTGCAGCGGGGCAGCAGGTGTTTCTACGAAAGGCACCCAAGTCGGAAGAGCAGAACGAGTTTGATCCGGAGAACTTGTTTGACGACACGGGCTCCACTGGACCGCATGGAGGGAAACCACCAGGAAATACTTTCCCCAACCACCTCGACGTGCCGGCAAACCTCGTACAAAACCTGCAGCATCACTCGCCCGTGCAGCAGCACCCGCAACCGGCGCCCTTCAGCTCGTCGCCGGTGCGGCCTGTGGCGAAGAATGCCGGCGTACCGGAGCCGAAACTGAAGTACGACCCCCGTTTTGGGGTTTACGTGGTCAACATTTCCGAGTGCGTCATTCAGAATGTGGCGCAAGCGCTCAAGTGCATTCAAGTCGGGAACCGACGCCGCAGCTCGGCGGCCACGCGCATGAACCGACAGAGCTCTCGGTCGCACGCTATCATTGAGCTGCGCTTAGTGCCCAAGGACGTGCCGCCCCCCGAGGGGACGACGGCCAACGAACGGGGCATCTTGCGAACGACGAGCGGCAACCGCTTGACGCTGGTCGATTTGGCTGGCAGGGAGCAAGAAAAGAAAATCATCGCGGAACACCAGAACGAACTGCGCAGGAGCGAGACCCAATTCATCAACAAATCACTTTTCCATCTGAGTCTCTGCATTTCGCGGCTGCTGGAGGAGGACACGAAGGCGAGCAAGCGCAACTCCAGAGTCGTGCAGTCCGCTTTGGATTCGGCGAAAGACAGCAACCCAGGCTCCGAGCGCGGAAGCTATTCAAGCATCACTCCGCGCGACCAGGTTTTGCAAATTGAAGGCGTTCCGAAAAAAACGCAGTTGGTTGAGTTTCGAAACTCTCGACTTACCATGCTGCTAGCAGGTACTAACTTTTGAACATATAGTACTCAGATCATGTTGATGGGTAGATCCTCATTCTTGTTAACATTAAAGCAAAATTTCTTTTTGGAATCGACACTGATAGTTCCTTACGTTGTTTATCACGAAGTTGAAACGACCTTTTGCTTCCACGTGAACCCTTTGCACAGATGCGCTAACCGGGAACTCAAAGACGGTACTGATGGGGACGATTTCTCACGAAAATTCGCTGATGGACGACACTTTGGCGACTCTTCGGTTTTGCAGCGACGTGCGGAAAGTTACGACGAAGCCGCAAATCAATGCGAACCAAACCCAGTTCGATCTCGTGCAGTACCTGAAGGAGGAGGTATTTAAACCACTTATGTCGGCGGTTTTTTGCGTTTTCGGAAGCCTTTCCGACTGCGCATATTTCGCCCCTGTATACTTTTTCAGAAGGTTACGACAAAGCCGCATTTGTCCAGTTATCTTGCAGTTTTGGGGTCCAGAGCACGACCTAGAAATTCCGTTGCTGGAATCGGCAAGGGAACAAACATGCCTGCTCTACCTCTTCACTGAATGTTCCTTGAGGGGCAGCAGCTGAGTGCAGCTATAGGTATAGTTCTTTTGATTTGGATCTGCAAACACTATACATAGGTTTCCGACCTGACGCATCGATTGAACGCGGCGGAGACCAAAGGCGAGCAGCTGATAATGGATATGGAAAAGAAAGAAGACCTCGTGAGCTTCTACAAGTTCACCTTAGAGAAAATCCGAAACGCACGCGTGTCTCCGCACGGGAGCCCCCGGCTCTCCGGAGGCGCGGGCGGTTTGCACGCACGGAAACGCTCGAGCTCCCGTCACCGCGGTGGCGGCCGCGGAAGCAACAACTCCACCGTTCGCAGCCCTACCGCAAGCGAGCACTGCGGACCTCAACATGAGCCACACCATGGCATGCACAATACGGGCAGCGCAGGTGCCGTCGGGGGTCAACAAGTTCAACAGCATCCCAATAAAGGAGCCCCCGCTTCGTTCCACCCGCGGAGGAGCCCCAGTAGTTCGCGCAACAGTGCATCGACGGCAACCGGCGTCGGAGGTACAACAGCCGCAACCGCAGCGCAGCCATACGTGCCTCACCATCCGCCTGGCGCGGAAGTGCTTTTTTCAGAGAGGTTCAAAGAAGTCGTCGGGACCCACTTACGGCACGTCGAGCAGTATGTACAGGAAGCAAATCGCATTACCGATGCGCACTACAACGATACGGACCGACAACGCCGCGACACGTATCTGTGTTTCGAGACGCGCGTATGCATTGACTACTTTGCGTGCGAACAGGAAAACCAAAATGCGGCCGGGTCGTTGCACCAAGAACAGTACAACTCGGGCGGCACCTCGTCTACATCGTGCTCGGCGTCCGCGACGTCTAGTCGGGCGGCCTCTCACGAGCAAGCGGCGGCAACATGCAATACCTTACATACAGGGATGACGCAGCAGGGTAGCAAACCCGGGACTGTGACCTTCAACTTCGACCGGGACATGGCCCAGCACGAATCTGCAATGGCCACTGGTACGGCAAGCGCAGCAGGAGGCAACCAGAGTCGGAAGATGGACCCAAATGACCACCACCCAGCGAACCTGGTGGATGTTGCGACAAAGCAGAAATTTGGCCGCATGTTCGAGGTGTCCATCGGAGTTTACCGAAGGAAGCGGCGGCGGAGCGAGGCGGACCTGCAGGCTAGCGAGATGAAATATGGGGCGATTGCATTTCTGACGCTCGATCAGTTGATCAAGCGCGTCACGAAAATGCATGCTATCGCGAAGTCCGTTGAGGCTGGCTTCACGATAGAGGAAGCCTTTGACGCCTGCGGCGGTGATCCCTGGTATTTCGTCCGAGGAGAAGTGCCAAGAAGAAAGCGCTCGCAGAGAGAGGATGCGGGTACTCAGTTGCTGATGCCCGCTGATTTCTATTTCCTTGCTTTCTTCGACTCTACACAAAGACGGCGGCAGAATTTGATTTTTTTGTATTCACTTTGGTTCTTGCAGCAAGAAGTTGTGAACTTCTGATTTTGCTTCAATGTTTCTCTTTGTCTTTCTTCCTATTGTAGATACGCGCATGATTGATTTTCGAAAAATTACACCAGGTGCTCCTGCAGAAAATGATCGCAGTGGCGCCACGCCGTCCACCCTAAAGCCAGCAACACCGGTGGAGCGGGAAGATCTTGCGGCCCAAGGAGAAGAATCTAAAACATATCACGAATCCGAACCGGCTGAAGATCAAATCAACTTCTCAGCCACGGAAAACGAGCAGACCAGTCAGTTACCAGCGCACCTGGAGTTTTCCGAGCACGAGATTGCGTTGCGGCAACAGTTAATGCTCTGTCTGGAGTCGTTTCTGTCCGAAAAGGAAAAAAACAACTTCGTCGGGGTTCGCGCCTTGTGCACCCGGTTGAAAACTTCCCTTGAGGAGGATTTCTGGCGCACCCGCTCCCCGAACAAACACACGCGAAACAGCCAGATGCTTGCCGCCGCAGCGGGAGCAGTGATGGCCGCGCAGCAAGGGGGAGCTGGAATAGATCCCTATGGAGCATCAGGTGCTCACGGTTTCAACATCGCGGCCGCCGCCGCCGGTGGGGGTCCGGCACCACCAAACGTGGGTGCGTATGTCCGCAGCAACCCGGATAGTCTGAACAACTCGGCGTCTATTGTGCGTCCGAAGATCCAGCTGCCCACACAGGAAATGGTGACTCGGTTCACCCAGAAGCAGTTGCAGCAACAGCAGCTGCACCAGTTACAGCAGCAAAATGGGACCACGATGAAAGACAGCAAGGGAAGCACGACCAGCGCCAGCACCGGGCACAGCGGTCATCAAGTTGGTGACCCCGGTCCACCACCGCAGCCCCGTCGGGGATCCGCAGGAAGTGCGACGGCTTTGCTCGCTGCTCCGCCGACCGGGCGCAGTCCAACCGGAGCGCCGGAATCCACTGCACGTCCGGGACAGCTCCCTGCAGCAAACCATGGAGCCAAGACGGCGACCGGCCGAACAACCACCCCCGGAGTTGGCACACCGGCGGGGCAGCAAATGCGCACTGATCATGACGTACAGCGGAACGAACCGCCGGTGGAAACGCGTCTGGGCAGTACTACCAGCATGTCTGCGGCGCGGTCCCCGCATTCGGAGTTCATTTTTCAGAACTTTGCAAACTCGACGTCTTACTTGTTTCCACAGCACGGGGCGTCGAGCGTGCCGTACAACCAAATCGGAGGTGAAGCGCAAAATCTGAAACCCTCCTCTTCCTCATATGTGCATAACGGCTCCAACACCGGAGCATTGGGCGCAGGCACCGCCGCCAGCGGTCCGCGCGTCCTCTGGAATAACCAGGCACCATCGCTGAAAGCGAGTCCGCGCGGCCAGCAGCCGAGTTCGCTGACGACCAGAAGCCCGCTCACATCGACGTTCCAAAGCCCCAGGATAGGGATGTTTGCTAACAACAAACCGGCGGCGGGTGCTGCAGCTACGGGCAGCGGAGGTGCGGCGTCTTCAAGTTCCCAGCTTCCGCCAACAGCGGTGCCCAGTTATGCAGGAGCGAATACGCAGCAGGCTCGCGTCACCTACCCGGGCGGTGCGAGTCAGCGATCGCAAAACTCGGCGGCGAGCACCTCGGTTCTGATGGTGCCCCCCGGGGCGCACTCGGCGCAGCTGCAGCAGCTTCCGTCGCCGACGGCAAACCACCTGCAGCCTCCGGTACTCGCGACGCGAAATTTTTCTCCCGTATCCCAGTATCGAAGCGTCGTTCCGAAACTGAATCTCCCACCGACAGCAAGTTTCTCACCCAGCATGCCAGCACGGGTCACAGCGGTGAATGCAGCTGCGGTAGCACAGCACCTGCAACAGCAACAGCAGCAGCAAACTGTTGCAGGTGGAGGGATGAATGTTGCGAATGCAGCCACGAACCGCGGCGACAGCGAGCCGTCTGCGCGTGCCGTAGAAAGAGGTTCTTTGGTGCAGCAAATACAAAAAACGACAAGCCTGACGGGAAACAAAGTTGGCGGCAACTACACCAATCATGCAAATTTGCAGATCGAAGTGCCGCCTGCGAACGGCGGACCGGGGAGCCAGTGGTCCTCCCAACAGAACACGCCGCAGACCATCACCTCGCCATCATTGCTCGTGACACCGACGCACAACTACGCACCAGCACCGCTAGCTCCTCCGACCCAACACCAGCAGCCGGAGCAGCAAGGTGTGACAACAAATAATGTAGTTCCTGCGACAATGAATCCCTACCAAAACCAGAGGGTCAAGTACTTGTCGCCACGCGGTATAGTGACTGCAGGTGGAGCTCCTGCTGTTGCTTTATCTGGTAGTACTACACAGCAGACTGTGGGAGCACATACATCACAGCAGCAGGTGCAGTACAACTTGCAACAGCAGTACGTTGCAGCGCAAGCGCAGCTGCCAGTGCATCAGCAGCTCCCGCTCACCTCTTCACAGCTGCACAGCTTGCCTCCCAGACACGGGTCCTTTGCCTCTGCGATGTCGGGCCGCGAATCCGTCCAATCGGTCGGAGATTCGCTCATGTAGCAGGATATGAGTGCGTTCTACATCGCACTTAGCACTTAATTTTTTGCATCACCATTTGCATTTTCATTCTGTTCCTGCCCCCATGCAGCTTGAGTTTCAGATTTTTTCAGTATGCTCATGCCTATTAAAAGCAGCCTTCGAAGACATGCGTCAGCGAATATCACAAAGTCTAGAAGATGTTACAATCCGATCCACGAGGCAGGGGCACTTTTTTGCCGAAGTGTGCCTTGATGAAGATGTACACATAGACGATAGAAACCATTGACTCAGTTAAAGGTTCCGTTACGCTTTGGGCAGTTCGCGTGTTTAGGCTCTCCTATCGTACTGCCGCGATACATATATGACATTTTACCTGTCCCTGTAGCCATATTTTTGGAGCGGAATGTGAAGCAGAAGAACACGCCGCGCCGCTGAGATCAGGAGCGAACGAGTAATAACACCCTGTAAAAGAATTCTTGACCAAGCGAAACCAAGAGAACACGGGCCATGAAAGTCTACGACTTGTTTTTATTGACCACCTGACGGGTCTAGAAAAAAAAAATAAAAAATCAACCGACAGAGAAAAGTCCAACCCGCACAGAGAAAACTTCGCAACACATAAAAAACTTCCGTCGTGCAGAGAAAACTTCCCGCGGTGAACATGGTCGCAGAACTAACCTGCACGCGAGACACTGGCGCAGCTTCTGCACGCCTACCCTCGCGCGGTCGGCCGGCGTGCGTTTTATTGTTTTTGGAAAAACTCCGCGCCGAGCGGCATCCGTGGCTGCTTTGCGGCTTCAATACGTAGGCGCGGAGTTCCTTCACGCCTTTGAATGAAGCTAGTCCGTGTGGTGCTGTGGAAGGGTTGGCCGAGGCGGCGCACGTGCATCCACAGGGCCGCTAGGCTTCGCCGGGGTGTGCAACCACAAAAGCGCGCGGCGGCGCCTTCAGGCTATTGGGGGCGCGCGCCGTGCTGGCGTGTGGCAGCGAGCGCGCAGGCCCGCGCGTGCGCAAATTCCTGGCGGGCTGCGTGTGTCCTGCGTGCAGGGCCGGGACATCGCCGCTATTGGCCGAAAAAATTAGTCCGCGCGCTTCGCGCGCGGTTTCGGCGGGTAACTTTTTCTGCTGGGGCCCGCCCTCCGTCCGCCGGGCCGGCCTACCCGCCCCGCCTTGGCTTTTCTTGCCGATAGAAAAATCAAACACGAAAAAGCCCCCCGGATTCCCATTTGGGGCGCTTCTCGTTCTCGTCTGGGTTGCAAAAGTTTTTTTAGGTTCGCGCGCTTTTTGTTGCTACGGCCCCGCCCGGGAAGTGGCGGACGGCAAAAACTGTCTGGGAACCGGATTCGGAGCCGGAAGCCGAGAAAAAACTCCGCGCGCGCTGCGCGCGCGAGTTAATATGGTTTCTGGTTGCTTAGGGGTAGGGCAGGCCCGTTTGTGCTAGGGCGGAGCTTTTCAAGAATGCCGGGCCCGGTACAGTGTTTCTCCTTCGAGCTCCTGTTGGGTTTTGCAATTTTGCCGGCGCGCGCCGCGCGCCTGTCTAATCCTTTCCAGGATTAGAAGCAATTTGCGTTGTCGCGCATGTCCCATGTCCATGCGCGCTCCCACCCACGCCCTTCAAAGGAAGCAAAAGCGGCTGCCTGTGTCGCCGTAGGCCATGCGAAATAATTCTTCGCGCGCGCTGCGCGCGCGATGCGGGTACCCTAATGCCGGCCGAGGCATTTCTACCTGGATTCCGGGCGAGGATGCCGGCTCGGGCCTTTCTGCCTACCTTGATT
This sequence comes from Amoebophrya sp. A120, assembly GCA_905178155.1. NCBI lineage: Eukaryota > Dinophyceae > Syndiniales > Amoebophryaceae > Amoebophrya > Amoebophrya sp. A120. The sequence continues at coordinate 2,367,819 of CAJINV010000009.1, read as the reverse complement.
CTCTCTCAGTAGAAATGCTGGGCCTTGCATTTCTGCCTTGATTCCCAGTAGAAATGCCGGCTGAGGTGGTATTTCTGCCTGGATTCCCTGTAGGAATGCCAGACCTCCTGGTATTTCTGCTTCGATTTCCTGTAGGAATGCCAGGCCTGCTGGCATTTCTACTTAAATTTCCTGTAGGGATCTTCGATCTCTGGCACGAATGCCATGGCGCTTGCGCTTCTAGCTTGATTTCCAGTAGAATTGCCAGCCCTCCTGGCGTTTCTACCTACCTGGTCTTTCGGTAGGAATGCCAGGGGGGGGCCTCCTGGCATTTTTTCTACCTGGATTTCCGCCAGGCTGGCACTTCTTCTTGGATTTTCGGTAGGAATTCCAGACCTCCTGGCGTTTCTACTCTGATTTCCAGTAGAAATGCCGGCCCTCGGCAAAGGTCGACTTTTCTCTGTGGGAGGGAAGTTTTCTCTGTATCACAGAGAAAACTCCTCTCGCCACAGAGAAAACTCAGAGGCCGCGACAGGTATTTCTGTGCAGAAATGGCAGTTTGTGATGCGCAAGCAGCCATTTCTGTTTGTTTTTATATGTGTATCCTTTATGTTTTTGCTTATGTTTGTTTTTGTTTCTTCTCATTCTGTTTATGTTTCTGTTTCTTGTTTACACTTTTCTCTGTTTTGCTTTCAACTTTCTCTGTGATATCTTTTGATATCATTTGATATCAATTGATATCAACAGAGAAAACTTAATATTTTATCTTTCGAGACCCCCTGACATTGATGACGCGCACAAGCATAAAACTAAAAGCCAAGAGATGACGTTTGGCATCGGACGTCGCGGGGGACAACATGGCATAGAGGAGACTATCATGTGCAGCTGTCAATGTATTGTTCATCCGATGACATTGCTTCTGGTTCCGCTGATGCACGACGTGTGTCAACGCTTTCGGTACAACACAATGCAATGGTTTTTTCAGGAGCACATGGTGGCTATTTTTTGGGCTTGCTTGGCCCCCCGCTTCGTTTCTGTAGCGCTTGCGCAGTTGTTTGGAATTTTCTTCACTGGGACCTGACGAGAGGGTCAAGAGAAGCTTTATTTGCGGCCACCTCCACCTCCTCCTTGTTCACAACATTTTGTATGCAAATATATGAATGTCGGTATTTGCGATTTGGAAGTTCTTGGTAGAAATTGAAATTGAGATACAAAGTCGAGATCGAGATAAAATGTAACTTTAAAGAGCGTGGTCCTCTACCCACTGCTACATCCATGTGACGTCTTTCTCCTGAAGGGAGCAGCAGCATTCCACGACTCCAGCCCCGGCAGGATCATGACTATGACTCAGCGCACTTTGCTCTCCGATCCTCTGCTGGAGGACAACAAGAGTGGCGGTACCAGTCCCGACAAAAGCTCCGCAGCTACAGCGACGACCTTGCACCCTCCGCTTGATCAGGTCGATGCCGAGACGGAAGAGAGGGTCCCGGAGGAGCCGGGAGAGCTGCGGAAGGTTATCGTCTCCTTTTCCGTTCCGGTGCTGATCCGACTGGTGGCGACGAACATCCTGATTGTGCTCCAGACCGCCTACCTTGGGCATTGCGGCGTACTCTACCTCGGAGCGTCCGCGCTCGGGGATATCGTGACCAACACGGCCGGGATCTGTCTCCAGTCGCGCGTGAGCCGGAACTTCATGGCGCTCGCCTACGGGGCGGGAAAGTTTAGAGAAGTCGGACTCTGGCTGTACACCAGCTGTGTGGCGTTGACGATCGTTTTGATTCCGGTGCTGATCCTGTTCAACAGCGTTACCTTCATGCTGGAATCCGTGTTCGACGTCGAGCCCAGCCTCGCCGAGCTCGGGGGCTACTACCAGAGTCGCATGTCCTGGGCACTCCCGGCCACGACGTACTTTTTGGAATTCATCAACTTCTTCGCGGCCCAGGGAGAAACCGAGCCGGGCGTCACGGCGCTGTGCCTCGCGGTCTTCTGTCTCGTCTCGCTCGGCAGCCAGTTCATCTTTGGCATTCCCCTCGGGGATACGTACGACTACTCGACCACGATGACGGCCAAGATTGGCGGCCCGCTTGCAAGTGTAAACACCGACGGAGTTGCGGGCGTGGTGGTACCAACAAAAACCATCGACCATTCCATTCCGATTGGCGGGTTTGGGTTCTACGCGGTTCCCGTCGTGTGGTCTGCGGTGAATTGGATCACCTGCTTTTTCGTGCTGGGCTACTACTGCGGCTGGAAGAAATGGCACAGGAAATGCCTCAACTTCTCCCCCTGTGGGGTTTTCTCCAAAATATGGAGCCAAAAGTACCTGGGCGAGTACTTCCGCCGATTTCTCCCGAGCCAGGCCGCGTTAGCGAGCGACTTTTTGCGGCTTTCCTTTCTCTCCGCGGTGGTCGCGAAAAATACGGGGACCACAAGTCTCTCGGTCTTCAAGTCCACGCTGGCCGTCACCCTGGGCTTGACCAGCTGCACCTACGCCCTCGCGACCGGCGCGTCGCGCTTTCTCGCCGTGGCGCTCGGCAGTCTGAGCGAGCCGGGCGCGCGCCAGGTGTTCCGCCAGTCCATGGGCTTGGAGTTTCTCTTCGTCGTCTTCAAGGGGATCTGTGTCTACGCTTTCTGCCCGTGCATCGCGGCCTTCTTCTCCGAGGACCCCGCCTTTCTCGCGCAGTTCGAACTCATCCGGCTTGCACTCGCGATACAGGGGCCGCTCCAATGTCTAGCGCTGTTCTGCGAAGAGGTCCTGGTCACGCTGCAGAAAAACCGCTTGCTCTTCTGCGTGTCCCTGACCAGCAGCTGGGTGGTGCAGGTCCCGTTTGTGTGGTACGTTGTGTCAAACGCGCAGATGTTTGCCGGCGTCTTGCGGCTGACCGGACAAGCGAGCGACGATGATCACGTGGATGCGGCGTTCCCGCTCGTGTACTGGTCGCAAGCGATTGCGTATCTGCTGTATTTGTCCTTCTACCTGTTTTACTTTTCGTGCTTCCTGGACTGGTCCAAGGAAATCAGGCTGAAGCGACAAGAGCTGTTACTCCGACGCACCGTCGCTGCCGCCGCGATCGACATTGCGCCGGCGGACGTGAAGAACGAAAATGTGTGACTGTGCTGCGCGCAGAATTTTACTTACATACAACGACGCTTGTTTTCGGACTGTCTATCCCCCCTCGTCAAATGCAATGGGATATTACAACAGGGTGGCTCCGTTTAAGATGAAAAGTAGCATGATGCCAGATTTGTGAACTCCAGACTCTGGTGGTGTTGTGGATAATAATCCCGTCTTTCTTTTGCTCACGTGCTAATTCGCTGGTCTTTTTACCTCCATCCGCCGCACATACTGCACAGGATAAGGAAGGCGAGGAGTTAGGATCGCAAAAAGAATGTGATGAGATAAAGACATGCAGGTGTTGACATTGTGGTAAAATTAAAAACGAAAACGAGTGACACACGACGTTGCATAATATCAACCAACAACTTGTTTTAACACGGTCGCAGAGAAGTAGTGACAGCTCCGCACAAGAGAAAAAAAACTAAAGAAGATAAGAGATGCCGGGGATGGTTCGACGGCGGAGCAGGTACATCAGAAAATACGCAGCTAGGCTTGTGTGCTGGCGTGCTTTTGTGGTTGTGGTTTCAGACACAACGAGATCAAGCATAAAGATAAATGATGGCAACGCCCAAAAAACAAGGGCAAGCCGGTACTCAGATGATACTATGTATGAAGTACAAGTACGAACTCTTACTGTAATACATAGTGAGAGAGCTGGGAGGGGACTGCCGAGAGTGAAAGAGTTGAGCTGGCGCTGCACACCAAATAGAAAGGCACGAATGATTTCTCCGTTGTTTCTATCATCTTCTGAGTGATCGCTCATTACGATGATGTTCAAAAGAACGAGACTATGTGTTGGATTTTCATCTTCACCGCGCGGCGCGTTTTCAGCCTCCACGCGTAGTCACAATTATCGAGACGACATTCTCTTGCTTGTGGTAGTTACCGCAAAATGATTTGTCGCTCGTGTGCACCTCCGTGTTGAAGCACTGTCACCGCCGACGTCGATGAATCCAAGAACGCAGCTGTAGTACCTCTTCATCTACATGTCAAACATACTTCGCCAGCGCCGACAGATGTAAATTCCGGCTTGCCTTCCCACACGATAACAATTCCGCGTTTTTTGTCCTGCGACGGTTTTTTTCTGGGAGCTTCGACGACACGCGGATCCATCCATCAGAGTACAATTTTCTACACCGAAAGCCACTCCACCTGACATCCACAGAGTTAACATCACGACAACACCATACCGTGTGTGAATCTACTACCTGAAAATCTACACTCTTTTTTGCGAGGACTACACATTTGATAGCCAAAGTTTTCTTCACGCGTCGACCGGCCAATACCAAAACTTTTCCATCCGCACGAAGCAGAATTTGCATCACCACTCGTCCTTGTAGTTCCACGCCAAACCCGAGGGACCCTCCGCCGCCACTCAAAATGGTTCAGGCGGCGCGCTTTAGCCTGCGTGAGATACAGCTGGACAACATGAAGATCAACAAAAAGAAATTCGACGGGAGTTATTGTTTCAACCGGGCAGACAGCAAATTGCTGACCGAGGTAAGTACTTACAGTAGGTACCAATACACACCGCGCTAGCACTAAGTTTTGACATTGATTTATGAAGTAGCATCGATAAATGTTATTAATTTTTCTTGTGTTCCTAAGAAGTGCGATATGGATATCGAAAAAAGGTCCGACGGGAATTGCGGCGCAGTTTGTCACAGGAAAGCCAAATGGGCGCCGCCAAGGCTCGAAACCCGACCAAGGGAAGTCGCGCATCAACGAACAAGAAGGCACGAGACGCGGAAGATAGGGACAATGCGAATGCCCCACCTCCCCGTCCGTCTGCCATGATGCGCCGAAGTCGGACCAGCGAACCGGACGAGCTGCTGCCGATCGTGAAAAAAGCTTTGAAAAACAGCGGACAGGGAGATAGCAAAAGCAAGAAGCGCTGCAGGGGAAGACAAGATGATGTTGACGAAAGCCATACCCCCGCACCCCCGCGGCGCATGAAGTCCGTCAGTTTCGCGCCGGGGTCGCCCGAAACCAATGTCTACCTGCAGAAATCCCCAACGGGCCCACCGATTCCGGCACACAAGCTCCTCATGCGCCGGACGCGCAGCCTGGAGAAGCTAAACCGAGGTGAAGAACGGCCCGGTAATCATAGCGATACAGCTACCTCCAAAGCGGCAAGTTGGACCTCCTTTCGGGCTAGACTTATCTTCGGCTGGAAACGAGCGAAGGGCGCGCGACCAGGGAGGAAGAGAAGCAACAGTAGGACTGCCATTGCTCCCGCTTCCGAGGCGCACGGTCGTGACGACGTGTACCCGCCAGCGGACCTCCCGGACGGAACTACAACAGGAGGAGAGCTGCAGCGAACCACATCAACCGGGTCCTCTTCAGGACGGGATAGTCCAACCGAGGAAGGCAGCACGTACGCAAATTTATGTTGATTCTCAAATAAGTAAAATGCGTGAACAGGAGGGCGATTTTTTTTCTGCTGCGTTTGAAAAATGCGCGCACCATGTTTATCCAAAAGTATCAAGGAATCTATTCTGTCGTGTCACAAAAGCACAAGGTTTCTAGTGTGGTAAGTAGTTGAATCACGCAAACGCACAGGCACGCAACGTCTACTTCGGCCGTCGATTCGAACAGCAACATTCCCTCCGACAATTCGCACAGCCGAGTGTTTAGTCGCAGTGTGTCCTTCGAAAGTAACCTTTCTGGCGGGAGCAGTGGCGCGAAGGCAAACAAACACGAGACGCGATATGAGGCGCTGAAGCGGCAGCAGCGAGAGGAGAAGGCCACAAAAATGTCCGCTGTGTGTGGAATAATGTAAACAATTGTGAATTTGGATTTGCATGCAACATGGTGAGCCTATACTTCTACTGATTCCCAGGAGATGGTCCCGACAGTCATTAAAGCAATCCAGATTATCGATAGAAAAAATGCAACTTCATCGATCATTTGCTGTGCTGCGAGGGTGTCTCCCAACAGACGACGTGTACGTATTTCAATTCCAAAAAATTCGAAGCTTTGACTTTTCTGTTTTTCTTTCTTTCGAGTTTTTAATGAATGAATTTCTTCCTCCCGTCCGGCGTGTGGTGCCTATGTGTCGATGTCGAGCACCAGCCGAGAAATGTAGTAAAACAAGCACCATGTCCATGTTACATAGATTGATGATTGGTTTAAAAAGCACATTTTCATCGTGAACTTTTTTCGCTTCGCCCGCTTCGATCTTCCTCGTTTATTCTTGTTCTCCATTATTGATCCGCGGCTTGGGATCTCGTAAGGGGCAAATAGACGTATACCAAGACCGTGGGTGGGCTTGTAAGATGGTTGAGAACTAACGTCCCATTAGAATCAGCATCAGAATAAGAGCCAAAGAAAAAGACGACACGAAAATAGAATAAAGAGCAGCAATTTATTGCCCGTGCTCCTGGTGTCTGGCTCCTGAGCGGAGACGGCTAGTGTCCTGACATCGAGGATGAAGATGTTCTGCCAACACTGTCAAAGTGATCCCCGATGCAATGTTGCAATTATCGCAAGAAGTAGAACTACTGCTGCTGCTCTGGCAGAAGCATATGCATGAGTACAAGCACATTCAGTCGTCGAGCACCGAAACGCGATATCGAGAAGAGATCACGTTGCCCAAACCACAAAGTTTCATTTTTCTACTAATCGCATCGCCTCGTCGTAGTACGTAGCTCTAATTTCGAAAATTTCATGCCAAATCGGCTCGATTGAATAATTATCCGATTTGCTGCACGTGGCGTGACAGCATTAACGAGCTGCAAGTGCACCTCTTTTGCTTCAATCGAATCTTCATCTAGGACAGTCCGAGAAAAGATGACAAGACTATAGCGTTGAAAAATAAAGCCTTCGATGGTGAGGACGGCTCGAGGAGGAGTGCCGTGGTCGTTCTCGGCGGCAGTATGGTCTGCGGAGGCGATATTGGCCTTCTCCGGACCCCCTCCCCGACCTCCCCAGAATGCCAATCGCCTCGAGCTGCAAAGCACAACCGCGCCCGAGAGTCACGGCGTGACAACATCCTTGTTCCCACAGGAGGAACTTCCCTTTGTCTCTGATGACCAAGACACGGAGGAAAAACTGGACCAACAGCTGCCCACCACAACAACGCTATTTCTTCAAATTCGGACCTCCACCGAAGAAAGCGTAACAAGCAGCCAACAACAAGAGGACACGAAAAATATTTCCGAGCTGGTTCTGGACAATTCGCGGAATGACTCCTGGGCCGACACGAACGCCGCCATTCACCGGTCGACCGGCGACGCGATCGCGCGAAAACTGATCCAGGGAGAGACACGACAGCATGTCGCGGGGAAGCGGAGCCTGCTTGGTCCCGGGCCGCCCGAGTCCGAGCTGCAGTTTGATGAGGATTCATCTGCGTCCGCAGACGAGCAGCAGCAGGAGCAAAAATCCGATGTCAAACTGCTGCACCAGGGGACCAGCCACGCCCAGGACGCCAACACGTTTGGCTTTGACAACGACGAATTGAAGTATTCCGTTTTCCGGATCAAGTCGGTGTCTCCACAGAACGATTTCTTGCAGCCCTCGAAGCCGCCGGAGAGCGGGGTGTCCCTCGGTTCCGGCTTTCTGGTGCGGACCAACCTTGCGTCCGATACGTTTGATCCCTTGATCATTACGAACGCGCACGTGGTATCGAACGCCCTGAAAGTGGAACTCCAGCTCTTGGTGCTCTCGTCGGAGAGTTTCCCGGCAAAAACCGTGCAAATCTGCACGCAGTTTGACATCGCGTTGCTGCGGTTCGAGAAGCCGGAGAAGTTCAAGGCGGTATAGTAGTTTGTATTTGTCAACATTGTGTTCAAACAATACTCATATGTGAGAGATAGTTATCCATGGCCAGTCCCTTTGTTTTTACGTGGACGAGTATTTATGTATGAGTGTGCAAAATTTTCATTTTGTCCCACCGTAGCAACGAACATACAACAACTGAACGCCTCGGCGTTTCTTCTCGCAACGATTTGCGTCAGGCTCAGGTCACGCAACGAAATCAATAAATAAACAGGCGCTCGACGAGGGCAGCATCGAGGTGATCCCGCTGCAGTTTGTGTCGAAGACACCGCCGATGGGCGAGAAAGTCCTGGCGGTCGGATTCCCCTTGGGCCAGAACCTGCCCACGCTCTCGGGCGGCGAAATCGCGGGGAACCAGGAGGTGGACGGAAACATCTGTATCCAGTCTACGGCGCCGATCTCGCCTATGGATGTGTCAGAGTTGAAATCGACAAAGTTGAAGTGATTTGTCATGCATAAAATGCGACACAGAGACTGACTCTATTGCTGAAGGCGCAAGGGAGGCAGATTCGAGTGCTGGTAAGGGTCAAGCATTGGGCTGCTGACTAGCATGACAGGGAGCAGCCATCTTGCCCGAAACCGCATGACAGACTTGCTTCAGAGGCCAGGAAAACTTGTCATGCACCGACTACAAACTGTAGGTCTAACTGGTATCCGTTTTATGCATGACAAACTATTTCAACTTTGACGATTTCAAACCTGACGCTTCCATATCGCCGGGGAACAGCGGCGGTCCTTTGTTGCTGGAGCGCGAGAAGAAGGTCGTTTATCAAAAGGAAAAATCCCCCCTCCCCATATCAAAACGAAACTTCTGATGCTGGATCTGAGTACACAAATCAGATTTGTATTGCAGGAAAGCATTGCGGTCAGATCCCCGGGCTAGGTAGGGGCGTATGGGTCTAGTATTTCAGCATGGCAAACGTCCCCCCTTTGGGCCCAACAGCATGACAAATCGCCTTCATAATGGGGCGGAAGCTTCTGCCCTTGTCTTCTTGCAAGACAGATGTGATTTGTGACCTCAAATGCGCAACGCAAATTTTTGGAAACATACCTTTTCAATATGGGGAGGGGAGATTTTTCCTCTCAATATCGTTGGGATTAACTTCGCCAAGGCGACGGGCGGGGCGGAGAACGTGAACTACGTGATCCCCTACTGGCGTGTGTTGCAAAACCTCGGGCTGTACGACCACAACCAGGAGATCAGCAGCCTGCCCAAAGACGACCCGGGGTACGTGGAGGTCCCCGCACGGTTCCAGGTGCGCATCCCGTCGCTGGAAGCCCGCATTGCGTTCGGGTCGCCCGCGATCTACGACCTGGACCCGCGGTGCAACGGCCACGGCGTTCTGTTAACGGAGATCGACGAGCGCAGCATGTTTACGATGGCGCAGCCGCCGGTGCTGATCGGGAGCTACTTGGTGCGGGTGGGGGACAGCGTCGTGGACAAGTTTGGCCAGGGCAAGAAGGAAACCTACCTGAGCGACCAGATGAGCTACGAAAACTTGTTCTTCATGCAGGGAGACCTCGACGCAGACTGCAACAGCTGTGGGACGAGCTGTCCGCGGTGTGACGCTCTGTACCGGAATGTCACCTTCGTCACGTGCAGCGACGGCCAGGAAAAGACACACACGGTGTCGCTCGCATGGAACGAGATTTACAACCAGGGCATCAAGTACATCCCCGAGCCGGCCTACGCGCCACAAGACGTATTTTTTGCGTATAAAAAAGAAAATACAATAAAAACTTGTTATGCGGTCGTGTCAAGGTCTAGGTCAACATGAGGATGCACATTTTCTGGTCGTGCTATGAAGAAAGCGCAGTTGCGGTTCGTACAATGCATTGGTTTTGGATCATTTCGTTCCCGACTGTGCGAGGGGGTAGTTGTTCCTACTGCTTTCACTATGCGATAGGTGGGAGGAACAGCATGCCAGCTACTTCTTTTCCAAAACCAACCCATTTCAGCTGGAGTACGAGTCTTTCGGTGGAATGACCTTCAACATGCTGTCTACGAATCTTCTCGAGGCCCTGATTGCCGCGAATCCGGGCATGCCGACGGTTGCACGGTGGTTGCTGCCAAACGAGATCATCCATCCTCACGTAGCGCTGGCCCACGTGAAGCACGGGAGTGAAGCCGGGGAAACGCTCGTACCCGGACTGGTGATCAAGCGCGTCAACGGCTGCTTGGTGACGACAATGACCGAATTCCGCAAGTTTTTCATTCCCAAGGTCGCGAGGGAATCCGACTGCGGGGCTACCACCGCAAGTGCAGCTGGCGGGAACGCGCTCGTCCTTTCACAGTCGGCAAGTATTCAATCTACTTACCTCTTTCAGTGAAGAACGGAGTGATTCATTACTTTGATGCTAATGCTGAATGCAAATCAACATTGGCATGATAATGATATAAGGATCGGTGTCTTGTTACTATTCATTGGAAGAGGACGAGCAGGCGGCCTGTTTCACTGCTCCTCGCATCGAAAATCTTTTTACGTCTCTCGCTCGTGTTTCAGGTAGCGGCAGCTTCTTACAGCGTGAGTACGAGAAGAACGGCAAAGATGCAAGTATCATGGACAACATCTGGAGCATTGAAAGCGATTTGGGTGTGTTCTACGCGCTCCGTTTCAACGAAACGCTGGCCAAGGAGCTGAATGACTTTTGCCAGGATCCTCTCTTCTCCGCGTTGGACAGAATGATTGCAGAAGCCGCCATGATCACGAACATGGGAGGTATAGTATGTCTCTCGGACGAATTGTGAGAATCACTGCTTTGCAACCACTGTAATCATTTGTTGAATTTTCTTCATATTACAACTGATGAGTAGAAAAAAAAATGCATGAGTGAAGAAATCATATCTAACAAACATCTACCAAAAACTCGCCAGATTTGGTATCCGACAAGTGCATGAAGCACGTAACGGACATTCTTGAAGAAGCGCAAAAGGAAGAGCAGGAGTCAGAGGAAGAAAGCAGCACTTCAGGGAACAACTCGACGCTTGCCCAGAAGAAACGCAACTTCCCGAAGAAGGGCCTAGACTGGCAGAAAACGGCCCTAATTGAGAAGAGTTCAGTAGCGAAAAAGTCTTCATCCTCGTCCATGGCGACATCGAAAACGGGCGTCGAGAAGATGGACAAGTTCCTTGCAGAAAAGTCTCACAGCAGCGTCGTGCGCAGCAACACGCTCCTCCGTGCAGCGGAGGATGTGATGCGGGATGCAAAGGAGTTGAAGAATACACCGAGTAACAGTACTGCCACAACTCCAGCACCGCAGGAAAAGTCGAACGTCCCAAAACCAAAAACAACCATCGAGAAGACAGAAAACGGTGGTTTTCACATCCGCATGGAATACCCACCCACGGGAGACGCTGGCACAAGTTTGATGCAGCGGGAGAAGAAGGCGATGACAAACAGCAACAGCAACTCTGCGACGAATCCTGCTGGTGGGTCGACAGATGATAGCCAAAATGTAGATGAAAAGAAGGAAGGTGATCAGGAAAAGGAAAACAAACCATCGGACGTAGCAGAGGATAAGGCTAAAAAGTCCAAAATTCCAAAACCCATCACGACAATGACGAAGACAAAGAACGGCGGTTTCCACCTGCGAATGACGTATCCTGGGGCAAACGACGCAGGCGGGTCGCTGATGCAACGAGAAGCCAAGGCAATTAGTCCGGACATCGAGGCAGAACAAAAGGACGAAAAATCAGCGGAAGGGAAGCCTCCAGTAGACAACTCCAAGAGCAGCACACCACCAGCAACACCTCCTGTAACAAAGAAAAAGGCCTCCATCCCGAAACCAATTACGACAGTAAGGAAGACAGAAAAAGGTGGCTTTCATCTCCGCATGGTGTATCCACCAACGCATGAAAGTGGCGGCTCTTTGATGCAGCGTGAGGCGAAAGAGCCCCCGCCGGCACCCGCGCCCGACAGCGAGAAAGACAAGGATGAAAAAAAAGAAGAAAAACCTGCACCCCCTCCACCGGAAAAGAAGAAAAAGTCGAAGATTCCCAAACCAATCACAACCATCGAGAAGACGGAAAAGGGCGGCTTCCACATGCGCATGATCTATCCGGGCACGAATGATGCCGGCGGTGCTACAAGTGGCGGATCTAGTTTCATGCAGAAAGAAAAGAAGCGCGCTGGTGCGGGAACAACTGTAGAGCAGGGCGCCTCGTTGGAGGATGCGGTTGTATCCCCAATATCATCCTTGGTTCATACAGTTTTCGGCGGCACTTCTGGCAGGAGCAAAACAACGCCAAACAGTGACCAGTCCCAGTCGGGGGGACATCTACTTCCGACAGAACAAAATACCGAAGAAGCAAGCGCTCAGGAAGGCGCCGGAGAAGAAGCAGCGAGTAGCGGAGCTTCGCATGTAGATGAACAAAATCGCAAGATTCTGATGAAGTCATCGGGGCCACTACTGGTGTCGGAGGATATTTTTTCGGGGAAGCTTCGGACCCACTTGCTCGAAGACGAGCCGATGGCGTAGAGGAACGAACGTCGGCGGAAAACAAAAAGGCTGTAAAACATGCGACGGTCTATTACATCTAAAAAATTTAAATCCTGTCTTCCCTAAACTTCGTTCCACCTAAAGCAGTAGAGCGATAATAGGAGTACGACCCGTTTCTAGTCGTAGTCCTAGGCAGAAGTCGTTCGGAGCGAGCGGTGTCATTTCCACGAACCCCTGTATAAAAAGATGACACTTGTTCGTCGTTTCAACACTTCTGCAGAAGTATTCGCCAATCGCGGACACAACGCGGTCTGATGTTGCACCTCGGTGACACTGGGAGATATACAAAGCCGCGGTATTTTTCATTTTTTCAACCAAAAAACCGTTCGATTTAGATCTAGACATTCGTTTCAGGATTAACACTTCTTTGCTTTAGAATTGAGGATCTTCGACCAGAATTGTTGATTTGCCAAAATTTACGTTTTGAAAAATGCGAGTACGATAATGTCAAATGTTTCTTCTAAGAGTCTTTAGATTGGTTGAGAACACAGCTCCTCTCGATTTCCACGAAAATCGACCAGAATTTTCACGAAGGCTGGATTCCGAATGTGCTTGTATACTTCTACACACCGTTGGCGACGGGCCGCAGATCCAAATGAGTCCCGGTTTTGACATGGATTTTTGTCTCTTCTCGCATAGGGGGTTGTTCCTTTCTCGTGCCGCATTGGAATTTTTGAAGACTTTTAGAACTATGCTGTTCGTTTCAATTCGAATATCTGCAATTGATGCAGCATTATGGCGGTCCTCCGCCTCCCTCATTGTACCGGGATCTTCATCTGTAATTACCGAGGCTTGGCTCGGTTTTCGTTTTGACAGAAAGAAAAGGATCTTAACCTTGTCGTTTTTTGTGCCTTTCGTTGTGCTTTTGAGTTTGTGCACGATCCTCATCCTTCTGATGGAACTAAGGTATGCGGCGCAATCGTAGGTCGGACGGGGGTTGTTAGAGATTTCGGATTTCAGAAGGATGCGGTTGCCACGTCCGGTTCTCTTAGGGCTGGCGTGGCCCGTCGCTGATGCTTCGAAGATACGATCTAAAGGCGACGCTGTTGGGAAGGTGGTGGAAATGCTGTCTAAAATGATCGCAGACGGCGAGGAGGGAAAGGCAAAGGAGGCGGCAATTTTTAAATCCATTGAAAAGTCAGTGGCCCAGACCATGACGGAGGTTGGCATAGAAATCGAGCATCAGAAGGAGATGGTGGAAAAATACCAAGCCTGCAAGGAAGCAGTACATGACTTTTACAGCCCGCGCTACATGTATCGTCGTGTGGTCAATGGTTTGCTGTTACTTTTGCGCTTGAATCCTGCACTTTGGGGCGTTTTAAGAAATGCATCCACTATCGCGGCAAAAATAAAATCATCCTTGTTCAATCTGTTCACACCAGGGTGCAGCTGAAGCTTCCGAGCTCGCGGGAGAAATAGAGGCCTTGCAGAAAGAGAACGCAGACAATGCGGCTGAGCTCGCCGCAAAGAAGGCTTCGAGAGAAGAGGCACAGGCAGCTTTCGTCAAGGAGGAAAAAGTATCAAATGTAAAAATGTCTGGGTCTGGAAGAATGCAACTTGTCATGCTAAATCTGAAGCATGCAAAAATCTGTGTTGCATGATTACCAAAAGTGGTCCAGTTTTGACCAAGTCGGGAGGGAGTTTCTCATGCAGGGTAGGCATGAGAGAGATCGCGCAAAATCTGTCATGCTAGGTCCTGCATTCCAGACCTCGCGGGTCATGGAAAAGCTGCATCACAAATCTGACAATCTTCCAGACCCAGACACTTTTACAATCCATAAAAAGATCTGATGGAATCTGTAGACGCGCTGACCCGGGCGATTCAGGTTATCAAGGCTGAGCCAGGCTCCGTCGCCGCGATTCAGACCAGCCTCCAGGGAAAGCTCCCAGCTACCGTGCAGGCAGATTTAGAAGCTTTCGTGCAGCAGCCCCAGGCGGGGAAGACCGCATACGAGAACCAGAGCGGTACTTCAGGTTTCGGACTCGAGGAAAACGAAAAACACACTCACGATACAGAAAGATGCAATTTTTCGAAAATATTTATAGTAAAACTCATTTCTTTCTCTTTGTAATTTCGATAATTTAAATCCCGAAAGGTGGCCTACTCCAGATGTTGGAAGACCTGCTCGCCGACTTCAGCAAGCAGCTGAAGGATGCGCAAACGGGGAACTCGAACCAGGTGCATGCCTTCCAAATGTTCAAAATGGACATGGACAACGAGATCGAGAACATCGAGCGCGACATCTCCAGCAAGACGCAGCAGAAGGGCGAGGCAGAAGCGAAGTCGGGCGAGTGCGCTTCCAAGGAAGAGACTGCGACGGACGCTTTGGCCTCCGCGGAAAAGCTGAAGAAGGAGACGGGGATGTACTTTAAAGCCCAATCGGATTCCTTCGCGCAGAACCAGAAGGTCCGCACACAGGAGCTCGACGCACTGAACAAGGCCGTTGACATTATGAAGGGCGACGCCGTCACTACGGGCGCGGACAAGCACATTCCGGGCCTCGTGCAAAAGGCGAAGAGCTTTTTGCAGATCTCGACGAGCTCGAAGCAGTCTTTCACGGGCAGCAAGCTGTCCCCGAGATTGCAACTAGTGCAGGAAAAGCTGTCGAGCGTGCACAACAGCCCGCGGTTGTCCATGATCTCGGTTTCTATGTTGACCGGCGGTACTTTTGACAAGATCATCGGCATGATAAAAGAGATGATCACCACGCTGGAGGAGGAAGCCGCCCAGGAGCAGGCCCACAAGGAGTGGTGCGATAAAGAGCTGTCCACCACCGAGAAGGATCGCGATACGTACCAGGGCGAAGTCGACGCTTTAGCCGCAAAGAAGGAGGGTCTGGAAGCGAAGAAGGCGAACGCGCAAGAGGAAATCAAGCGACTGCAGACGGAGACCGCGGAGCTCAAGAAGACGGTCGCGGACACAACCGCGGAAAGAACTGCGGAAAAGAAGGAGAACGAAGGTACTTCCTGTGTACAAGCTTCTTGAAATGCAGCCGGAATATTGCATTGCGATTTTGATTGATGTTCTTTTTCTAAGAGAGGAAATACATAGAACTTAATCCCATTTTTGCATCACAGAAACCATCGCCGAGGCCAGCGCCGCCCAGCAGGCCGTCGCCAAGGCCATCGAGGTTCTGGAAGAGTTCTTATTTCAATGAAAAATGCCCCCTCCCCATATCAAAACAGAAATCTGTGATGCAGATTTGTGGTCACAAATCAGCTTTCTGATGCTAGAAGGCAAAAGATGCGGACTGTAGTGCTGTCGAGCGTGGGAAAGCCTTGCAGCTCCAGGATGACAGGAGGCAACTGGAAGTGGGGAACAGCATGACAGATTACCTGCAATTTAGGCCGCAGCTTCGTCTCTTGGCCTTCTAGCAATACAAGTTTATTTGTGTACTCAAATACAGCATCACAAATTCGCGCATCTTCCGTTTCCGATATGGGGTGGGGGCTTTTTTCACTTTGATAGTTCTATGGCGGTGACGAGGAGCCGGCACTGCTCCAGACCAAGCAGGCCCCGGTGATCGCGAGCTACGGCGGCATGGGCGGTGAGAGCACGGGCGTCATCGGTTTGATGCAGACGATCGAGGCCAAGTTCAGCGAGCTCGAGTCTGACACCAAGGCGGCGGAAGCCATGGCTTCCACCACCTACAAGGAGTTCATGGCGGTGAGCAAGAAGCAGCTCGAAAAAAACCGGGACGACCTCAGCGATACAAAAATTGAGGTGATCAAACTCGACGCCGAGATCGCCCGCACCGAAAAGGCGCTCGCGGGCAAGGCGAAGTCTTTGAAAGCCGCACAGGACTACTGGTCCTCTCTGCAGCCGATGTGTGTGGTCAAGAAGGTCAGCTACGAAGAGCGGGTCGCTAAGCGGGAGGAGGAGATTGCCGCCTTGAAGGAGGCCTACAAGATCCTCAGCGAGGAATCCTAAATGTGCTAGTTTTTAGATTTTTGTGTACAATACGCTTGAACAATCGACAGCAAATATTTTGCGCTGTGCTGCTGTAGCTACGCTGCCCGTTTTGTTTTCTGCCCTAAGAATTCAGTAGTCGGACGTTTCTTGACCGAATTTTTTTAGCGCAGCTGTTTCTGACAACATTTTATTCTTTTTTCTAATGGCATCAACACATCTTATTCTTTTTTCTAATGGCAAATGTTAGGTATTTTTAGATCAGTAAGCAAATTGGAACAGTAAGCAAATTTAGATCGTAAGCAAATGGTATCACATATTTTGGACGAAGCAGCTGCGCCCAGAGGATGTGGCTCTGTGTGGTGAGTGCAAAGATTTTGACGCTAAAGGGGACAGGAGCGTAACACAGGCGCTTCAGCCAAACATTATGTTTCATTGATTGTGGAAGCATGTACACATACGATTCAAAATGAATACGACGAGGAGCGCACAACTTCGTGTCCCATTTTGCTTTGTGCACTTCGCTGTGTAGCGCGCAGCGAGTAGCATCATATAAAGATGTGCGCATCATCGCCGTGAAGTAGGAGAGACGGTCGCCGTCGTGTCATCGTGGCCTCGTGCTGCTACAGAGGAAGTAAAAGCCAAGTTACTTTATTCCGACGTCGCATGAGGTTCATCTCGCAGTCGCGAGAGAAAACAAACATACGTTTATTGTCCCACTACAGCTATGTATCGGTGCCTCTTGTTCGCGATGTAATCAATTGCGTTTCTTCTTGCTCGTGGCTCTTCAAGTTTC
The DNA here is from genome assembly GCA_905178155.1 of Amoebophrya sp. A120. Lineage (NCBI taxonomy): Eukaryota > Dinophyceae > Syndiniales > Amoebophryaceae > Amoebophrya > Amoebophrya sp. A120. Next base: position 2,350,740 of record CAJINV010000009.1, on the reverse strand, counting down.
AAATTAGTCAGTGCTGGTGAATATCCAGGAATATCGTGTCTCATGTCGTCACCGAGAACGATAGTTCCAAGTCCGACCGGGGGCGGAGGGTCAGAAGATCCGGTTAGCACGAGTATTCTTGTGGGCGACAGCAGATCCGGTGATGGAGATGCGGTTGATGATGAAAGCGATCACAACGTAACGAACTCGGAAATTGGAACCGCCGCATGGCCGAATACTCCGGGTAACATGGAGCGGGACGCTGTCGGTAATTGGGAAGCGCGCTTGGGTCGGCTGCCCAGCGATCCTCGCAGACCTTCCACCCCGCGTGGCGAGGAAGGGGGTAGCACGGGTTCCTCGTCTTCCTCAACCAGCGCGCCTTTTTCAGCCGGTGGTCCTGCTCCAAGCCCGCCGTTGTCCCGAGCGATGCTTTTCTGTTCGGGAAGTGTCGCAGGTCTTGCCGGTAAAACAGCGACAGCCCCTCTAGATCGCGTGCGCATTCTGTATCAAGTATTTTTTTCTTTGAGTTTGGCCCTGCGTGACCTGTTCCTAGCTGCACGTTGGTATCGGTTCGGTTCTTCATGTCTGCCGAGGGCTCGTATCTGACGTTTGGAGTACTTATATAGAATTCAACAGAATGAAAATAAGGCAGAAACGAGCGCATAAGTCGCACTTTCCCCGCCTCTCACATCTCAGGTGAATCCGGACCGTGCTTTCACGTTAAGCAGCGCCATCAAAACCGGCCGCACGATATACCGCAATACCGGACTGCTTGGACTATGGCGCGGCAATGCAACCGTGGCCGTTCGGTCGGTACCGTATGCGGGCATCCAGTTCACGACGTTTCCCACGTATGACCAGTACTTCCGCGGCAGTTTGTCTCCAGGCTATGCGAAGTTCGCTGCCGGTGCCGCGGCCGGCTGCACCGCAACCACACTCACATACCCGCTCGATCTAATCCGGGCCCGAATGGCCGCACACTGGAGCATCGACCCCCGGTACAGCAGCACCGTCGCCGCTCTGCGCGAAATCTGCAGCCTCGAAGGGCCGCTTGCACTGACTCGCGGGCTAGCGCCGACTCTGCTTGGCATCGTGCCGTACAGCGGTTTATCGTTTGGGATTTTCGAAGCCGGAAAGGCATACTATGTGGAGCAGATGACCGACACGACGACAGACTCCGACGCGGGTGCAGCAGCGGCCCAGAACGTGCCGCTGCCGGTGCGGCTTTTTCTCGGGGGTCTTGGTGGCTTAGTCGGGCAGTACGTCAGCTACCCCTTTCACGTGGTCCGCCGCCGAATGCAAGTACAGGAGCGCGATTCGTACGCGGACCGTGCTTTTCAGCGCACTTTTTCTTCTTCGAAGGCGGCGGAGAATCAGATGGACCGAGCAGGGGTAACTGCTGTTCGCAACACGAATTCAGCCGCTAATACTCAGCCTCCGGCCGTGGGCTCTAACACCCCCGTTAAGCAAGTGCAACCATCTTCCTCGGCGTCTTCGAGCTCCGCTTTTTCCCGGCAGCGGTCGATCCGTGGGTCACTCGCGATGGAGTGGCCGTCGTTCATCCGGATCTTTGTCGACATTTATCTAACCGAGGGCTTGCGCCAGGGCCTGTTCAAGGGCAGCAGCGTCACGCTGATCAAGGGACCGATCGCCGCTGCAGTAACCTTCACCTCCAACGACGTCATCAAAAACTTCCTGGTCCAGCGGCAAGTGGACGAGCAGCATACGCAAATTTCCGCTGGTCAACATTATTCTGCACCTTCCCGGATTAATATCGGTAGTGGTGCGCCGGCTGCACCAGAAGGGACATCAGTTTTGAGTGCACAAACAATCTCAACATCTGGCGCACGTGCAGAAGTACCACGCCCACTTTCTGCCGAGGAAGCCACTACTCGGGCAGGCAACAACTCGGAAAGTAGCAAACCGCAGTCCAGCACCAGTCTGCTTCGGACGCGCTCGTCATTCCGTCCGCCCTTGCCGTCGCAAGGCCATCTGATCGAGCAAGACCACGAGACGACGACAGATCCGACACCGGTGGATTACTTACGGCGGAAGCGAAGCACGCCGACGTTCTACCGCGTCAAGGAGAACACGGACCAGCTCCCGCCCGATCGGGAGAGTTTTACCCGCGCCGCCGCATGGGAACATGGGACCACGACGACGGACAGTGTTCGAGGGCATCGCCACGTCGATCAAGGCCCGGAAGTACAGGAGGACCTGCAGCGACCGTCGAACGCAAGTCGCAGTGCGGCCGAAGAGCTAAATCAGTTTACTTCGTCGACAAGTACCTCTTCCTCCGTGAGCCGCATGTCTGATTCGTCCTGCCCAGGCAATTCCAATTTGGGGGGCGCGGGTGGAACTGGGGCGACGGAACGTGGTCGGGGGCATCATGAAAAAGCCGCGCACGACGCGGATGAGCAAACACGACACGGCACAGCAGAATCGTCTACGAGTAGCAGCACCAGCACCGCCACAAAAGCGCCAGCGCCACTCACCCCGATGCAGCGACTCTGTTGCGGTTCCGTGGCCGGTGCGTGTGCGAAAACGGTGATTGCTCCGGGAGACCGCGTGAAGATTCTGTATCAAACGAACCCCAGCCGGCCCTTTACGTGGTCCGCCGCCTTCAAGACGGCCACGCACATCTACAAGAACGATGGCGTGCTGGGTTTCTGGCGGGGGCACGGCGCGACGCTGCTGCGCGTCTGTCCCTACGCGGGGATCTCTTTCACAGTATTCCCAGAGATCGAGCACACGTTGCTGACCACCTGTTTCGCCGCCCCGGTAGCTTCTTTCTCAGCAGCGGACCTTCGAAGTTCACAAGTACCCTCCGCGTCATCATCCTCCCCTGCGACGTTGAACAACGGCAACAGTGAGGTAATCGCGCGGTTCCTCGCTGGCGCGCTGTCTGGAATGGTGGCCACGACGCTGACCTACCCGCTAGACCTCATGCGGGCGCGCATGGCCGCGCACTGGGGGACAAAGCCGCTCTACAACGGGTACGCGCAGGGCTTTCAGCATTTGTACCACGCCGAAGGATTCTCCAGTTTGTTCAAGGGTCTGCGCCCCACGCTGCTGGGCATCATGCCCTACGCGGGGTTGTCGTTCGGAATCTATGAGAACCTGAAAACCTACATCCTGCCATCAAAGTCGACGACGTCGGGAGGCTCGGCCAACCCATCAGACGATTGGCACATGATTTGGCTGCGGCTCATCGCGGGCGCAACGGCCGGACTGGTAGCGCAGTCGGCGACGTACCCCCTGGACATTACGCGGCGCCGCATGCAAGTGATGCCGGCGAATACGTACCGCAACGAATTCGACGCGATTCGAAAAATCTACCGGACCGAAGGGCTCAGGAGAGGTCTGTTCAAGGGCTTAAGCATGAACTACATCAAAGGACCCATTTCCGTCGCAATTAGCTTCAACGTAAACGACATGCTGAAAAAGTGGCTTTCATGAGCATTGTTTGAATTGTAGCACCGGGGCAGAGCGTGAGCGTCGATGTGCGTAAATCTAAATGTACGTGTACCATTCAAATGCATTTATAACCGTGACAGTGACTTGCCATTGTGTTCTGTGTTCCGAACAGACTTCTATCGTCGTGCTACCATCGTATCGACACCGCAGAACTTCCGGGGTAGTTTTATGCTTGCATTCCTCGACATACACATAGTCTTTGGCGAGATGAATGGACGTTCTGTCCTCATTCGAACGTGTCGAACTCGTGGGCCTACATGCAAAGTCGATCGTCTGAAACTTGAAATCCACAATTTTCTGTGGAGGATATGTCGTGGAGGAAGATCTGGGATTTCGTAAAAGGATATCATATAGGTGTAGGTCGTTTCGTATTCTCCTGCTCGTTGTAGTGGGATCCCGTTACGTTCTCGTGGTCATCAACGATTGGTATCTCTCATTTACATTTACGTTGAAAAAACCTGTGACTGTCATCGTATGTAAGTGCACACCTACTGATGTGAAAGGAGATTGACCGCTAACACTTACAGGGAGGGCACGCAATGTAAAAGCGTCGCTGACGGGAAAGAAATTCGAAACGAAATCACAACTACTTACACTTGAAAGAGCAATAAGAATAAAGATGTTGGGGCGTCGCCATTTCAACTCCTTTCTGTTTTTCCTCCTTGCTTCCCACTTCGAACAGCGAGAGGTACTGGGACGCGAAATGGTGGAAGGGGAAGACGCAGGCCATGCCAGCAGTGTGGAAATTGAGGTCCGAGCGTCGGCGGACACCAGCGCCTCGTCCGGAAACCTGCGTGCGTCGGTGGTGAAGCCGGTGCCGACCGCCAACCTGCCAGCGTCCTTCACGGAAACGGGAGAATCGAAGAAGACCGAGCAGCGGGAACTGGTCATGCAAATCATGAAAGAGCTGAAGCAACGATCGGACGAAGAGGAAAAGGTATGTAAGTACTTACTTTAAATTACAACGATACTTACAGTAGCCTCCGTTTTCATTTTCTACGCGATATAGTATGACCTGCACTTCTAGATCATCTAGTGCAGCGGCACTTGCATGATAGATCCGCACGGATATTTCACGTTCTTACGAAGTAGTGAGCGGATGACTTCCACTTCTACGCAAGCCTTGGCTAAAAAACAAAAATCAAAATGAAAAAAAGCCAAAATCCATGCAAATCTATGGAAAACAGAAGGGAGAAACCGCTCCATCGGGGAGCAACATCCTGATGATCGTTATCGTCACGGCCCTCTCGGTGGTACTCGTCATTGTGGTTGGTACCTACCTCTTCGTGCGGTGCAAGAAGGTCAAGATTGAAATTGACGAAGAGCGTCTGTCTCTGATTTCCGGAACCAGCGACATTCCAGGGTAAAGGAAATTTATTTATTAGTTCATGTTCGTACAACTTCTTGAGAACGGGCACGCTACCTACTCTACAGTAGTGAGTGAGGTTCGCGATCGCGTTGGCATTCCCATTCGATTCTACATTGACTGAGCGTGAAGACGTTTACTGTGGCTGGATGTTGCGTCGCGGAACCACGTGATGCAGACATTCACGAATATGCATCAGGTACCGCCCTCACAGCGATTCCTACTTCGCTCAAATCAAGGCCGAGGCGCTGTCAGAGCAAGCCGCGAAGAAGGGCAAAGTGAGCGTGAATGCGGAGCAACCGGAACCTTCGGACGAACTGAGGTCGAGTCGCATCGACACTGACCGCGCTGATATCGTCCCCGACGAGGATCAGAAGTACATCGCCTAGAAGAGGCGAGAAACGGAAAATGGAAGATTTTATTCGAACAAAGTGCGATATTGTGAAAAGAAAAGTTGCTATAACACTTCAACTTCTACGAACAGAATACGAAGTAAACTAAGTAAACTAAAAGCTGAACGTAACTGCAATCTAGCAAGTGCAACATATCTCAATTTGTACCAACCCTTTGTGTTGCCTAAGCTACGGATTTCAAATTGATATATGTAGATGTACAATACAGCCAGCGCCAGCAGTGGCACTGAGTGGATTTCTTGGTATTTCCCTTTAGTGCAACCTTATTATTCCGATATGATGATATACAAGCCCAGAAAGTGACCCTGATCACGGAACGAAAATGAACAGAGTCAGGGGCGTAAGGCTCAACAAAAGTGCGAAGCAAATTTGCTTTCCTTTTCGTTTAAGATGATATCAAGGAAATACCGATGCGACGCGCATGACTTCCGGTTTTCGTATAATTCATTGGATGCGGGAGCGGGCCGGCTCAACTTGCTTCCAGGTTGCACACTGTAAGGAACTTTCGAAATAATATTTTCGATCGTGAGGAGAAACGAGGTGGTCGACCTCGACGTATGCATCCTCCGTAAAAGCAGGAGGCCAGATCGGTGAGGGACGGCGATTTCGTGCAACATGCAGAGCCGTGTCTGTGCACCGAGAGTTTTTCGGGCATTCGTCAGCGAATCGGAAGGAATTCCATTGATCATGCGGAGCACCTTTGTCTTTTACTTTTTGAAAGGAAAAGGCAAATTTTTGTCGATATCCCTGCACAGTTAGTTGATAGAGGTAATTGGTAATTCCTTGTGCACCCAGGAATTGAATTGACCAATCAGACTTCGGCAAAAAAATGTTCGGTCCAAGGACCCGCAGCCACCAGCCGACGGGGGCATCCGTTTCGGGTAGTGAGTTTCTGCGACAGAAAAACGATCTGTCTCATTCGGTCTCGGCAAACAACCTCCGACATCCGGTACCGCTTGGCCTCACGGGTGAACTGCGAGTGCACGAAAAGAAAGAGGTGGAGTTCACCAAACGAAGAATACCGCTCTGCTTTCGCAGTCATCGAGATCTGGCTGGCTGCTTCGAACACAATGCAGAATTATTCGAACCTAGGGTAAGAAGTACTGATCTTTTGGAAGTGTGGTCTGCCTACTGCGATCTCATTTTTGTTTGTACACACCCGAACCCACTGGTCGTCCCGCCTAGAGACGGAAGTGTGATTCTGGATGCTTTTACGTCGAATTACTTAGTTTGAAGATGAAGAATATCGGAACCGAAATCAGGTAAACGTCCGGAATGAAACAGACATGTTCTGGGACGAAAGTCTGCAGGATAATGTGGAAATGTGGTACCCGCTTGACCAGAGGCCATCCTGGGTTAAGTCAAAAGCCTACCAAAGGTAGCACGGTGAAAGTGCATTTTTCTTCTTCATCAAGATCAATGTATGCATATCGCTATCCCTATGCTAAGCCTAATGGCAAAGATTGAAGTAGGTTTCGTGCCCCTTACTTCTCAGGTTCCTCTTTCACTGATTTTCTCCATTACAACACCATGATATCGTCTCGTACATCAAAGCAAACCTAAACCACTGAACAGACGACAGTTGATGGGGCGGCGAAGGCAAAAAGAAGAGATCGACTTCACGGACACGCTGGAGACGGTGCGCGCGCAACCCGCGGCTGGCAGCGTGGTACCCTCGGGCAAGTATCCTAACTCCTTCGACTTTTCGGGCGGTAAGTCGCTCCAGGACCGATTCTTTACCAAACAGAACTACCTGGATGTCCCTACCGCGCCGGGGAGTATCAAATGAACCGCTAAACATTTACCTCAACAGAATTAATGCTGGTTTCAAATGCACCATGGATGACCTCTGAGCACCCAATTACAAAAAACATATTTATAAAAACGAAAGCAAGACCATGATCTTGTCAGGCATTTTGCCCGAGAAAGTAAAAGTATTAGAGAAAACAACGGAACTCTCAACCTCCGAATTCAACAATGCAAAAGTAAATGTTACTTAGGCCCGGCAAAAACCACGCACACGGAAGATTGGGCAAAAGCATCAGTAGCCACCTGCTATGAAATCAAAGAGCTTTGAATCGTTTCTCGCAACAAACCTTGAAAAACCTTCTTAACCTGCAGTAGAGAACCTTGACTCACTTTGTTTCTGTTTCATTGACTTACTTTCAGAATCGACACAATGACAATGAGAATAGCAATACCGAATGCCAATCTGGGAAAAAGACGCAACGAACCGGAGAAGGGCTGACATTGGGCAGCCAACTCCGTAGTAGACAGAGAGCTTTTGAACTTTGATGTAGCTTTGCTTGGCAAAATTAATTCTCTTCTTGAGAATTCTTAAATTCGTGCTATGGAAAAAGAAATACCTTCTTGTGTTACTAAGTTTCGTGTATGTCAGGAGGATACTTATTGTTCTCTGTCGTGATTGCCGCGATTAAGCTCGATGACATGAGCAACGACAAGAAAGAGGGGCGGGGGCGCATATCCATGTCGAGTGCTGTGGTCCCAATTCATTGAAATAGTGAAATTTTGCGAGAGAGTGAGAGTCCCGACAAGTGGAAGCGAAAACAACTTGTATTTGCACTCAAGCCATCCGTGATATACTAACAAATTCAAATTGAGGCTGTATCGTTCCGTCGGCGTCGCCGAGCAACATAAACATTCTGATTGTCTTGGTTCATCACCGTATTTCCATAGAACGCAAAAGCCACCACGATTTCGAGTAGAGAGGTAGCTTCTTGTAGTTGGCTTTGAAGCATTAGCATTTCTCTTCAGTAACGAAATATGGCTCGGGGCGGTGGTCTCGGCGCGGCCGCGCGCAATGCCATATTCGCCATTTTGGCGTATTTGGCCAAGTTGCGAACGGAAATTTTGGACTTTCTTCGGTCGGGGCGGATGGCCTATTTGATTCTGCTCGGGATGGCGTTGATATTCATTGGCTTCTTGTGTTTCATATCAAATGCAAAAATGTCTGGGTCTGGAAACTTGTGATGCTGGGTGGCGTATCATGAGGAGGCCACAAGCGCTGGCTCAGCATGGCAAGTTTCTGAGCTTCTAGGTGTTGCCTACTCTGCATGATAGACTGCGTTTCTGCATGACAGAAAAGTGGGGCTCTTGGGTAACGTGCATGACAGATTTGAGAGTCATGCGAGACAAGCATGACAAAGATGCACTCTTCCAGACCCAGACATTTTCATTTTTGCATTTGATATTTCATTGCCAGTTTCAACAGCGAGGACTCCCGACGTGCGGAGCCGGGAATGATCAACGGTTTGGTAGCGGCATTTTCCTCCAAGCAGTTTCAATCCGCTTCGTTTCTCTTCATGGGCGGCATTGCAGTGATGGCAGTTACCAGCTTGCCCGTGATTGAAGTGGTCTTCTGACGGGGCGAATAAATGTTCGCAGCGGGGCTCGGCGCGCGGACGCGGAGACGTGGGGGATCATGGTCGTTGGGACCTTTGTGATTCCGAAATTGCAGCGCACAGACACCATACAAGCAGGAGGCGGCGGATCAATCTTGCCTGGTAAAACCCGACTCTCGAGCTGAACGGTGCAGGATGGCGGTACAAGTGGTGACTGCTAGTGGCCCGGCTTCATGTGACGAGGCAGAGTGTAACAAGCAGTACGGAGTAGAAGCCACGTACAGGAGGTGGCCGATTGCCGCTGGGCTGGACGGGTGTTCTTGTAAAACTACGAACGAATGAAATGACGAAATCAGTGGGAGGAGCGAGAAGTGGCATGCACAGTCAATTCGGGATCGGTGATGGTGAGCCCGGAGACAATTTTCTGCTACGGGAAGGAGATGAAACAAGAATGAGAATGATTAAGTGGGACCCTGTACGAAAGAAAGAATGCGAATGCCGTTCTGACCAGCGATAAAACTCGCGCTACTCTCTATTTACATACTATTTTGGTTGCCGTTGTTATCAATCGAACGCTAGCGCTAGCAGCAACCGGCATACTAGGGAGACAGGCCCAGGCGGCAAAGAGCTTGAAAATTTGATCGTTTTGTGAAACTTGAGAAAGATTGTGATTCGTCATGATAGATAAAGTATTGCCGCCCTGCGCTCGAGGCTGAGGCTTCAACAGAACGTTTCTGACGGACGCGAGGATGTTGACGGTGTGGCTTCGGCTGCTAATTTCGGCGTCGTGTATGCAGCGTGTAAGTACCACGATGATTCTTGTGGTGTATCATATTAATATATATCTCAGATCCCGGTCCAAAAGGTAAGAGCAAGAGGGTGTGTTTCACAAAAACTCGACGCGTCGTGATACGTGAGTACGATCAAATTGCGGACCACACGTGAGTGACCATCAAAGTGCAATGTTTTTCTCGTCGTGTGTCATCAAGGTCGTCCAGCCACATCCTTTTCGTCTCGCGGATTAGGAAGAGTTTACCTGATTGTACCTTTACACTTCTTTAGGCTTACTTGTAAACCTTGCTTCATCTACAAACATCGAGATGATTCAGTTTGTTGGTGACCTGCTGTTGACGGCGTGACCTTGGTAGATGAAACAAGAACTAGTGAGGCTGAGCTGGGCGCTCTCTGAGCGCTTTGTAGACGTCGGCACCTAGTAGAAGTAAGAGTTCAACAAGTACATTTTGTTTTGACGACTACGGAGGAGTGCAATTGCATCAATCCTACAACTATGTTTTCGTCTCTGATAAACCCGCAGCAGATGGAGGAGGATCAGGCGGCGAACAGCCAGGACGGCGGTCCGGTGCTCGCCAAGCGGTTCGATCGCCAGCATTTGACGTGGCAGAGCATCATGTTCCTCGAGCAGGACATTCCCGCGACGAAGAACCACACCTGCACGTTGGTGAACGAATCGGAAATTTACTGTTTCGGCGGCTACGACGGGTCCAGGAACCACAACAAGCTGTACAGCTACCACATCGAGGACACGGAGTGGCGGAAGCTGGAGCCGTTCGGCCTCGCGCCGTCGGGCCGCAACGGGCACACGGCGACGCTGCTGCCGCCCAGCGAGAAAACCGGGGGTTCGCAGATCCTGTTTCTCGGCGGCTGGCTCGGCAATGGCCCCCTAGCTGCGGGGGACGTGAACATTCTGGATTTGCGCTCCTTCAAGTGGGTCCAGCCCGAGTTCCGCGGGGACCCGCCGGGGCCGTGCAACATGCACACGGCCGACGTCGTCGGGGAAGAGGTGGTGTTGGTCTTCCGCGGCGGGGACGGCAGGGCGTACCTGAACGACTTGCACGCGCTGGATCTGAAGTCGCGTTCATGGCACAGCTTTCCCACCACGGGGGAGCTGCCGCCGCCGCGGGCCAACCACTCCTCCTGCGTCGCCGGTAACACCAACAACCTGCTGTTCATCTTTGGCGGCTGGGACGGCAGCAAGCGACTCAACGACCTGCACTGCCTAGACGTGCACACGCGCGTCTGGTCCTACCTGCGTGTCAACGGGCAGCCGCCGCTCGCGCGCGCGGGGATGAGCTTGAGCAACGTGCACGGCCTCTTGTACCTGTTCGGCGGCAGCGGACACACGACCCGCTGCTTCAACGACGCCCACGTTTTCGACCCGAAAACAAACACGTGGATGGAGGCCTTCCCCACGGATTCCAAGCTCTGTTACACAAAGAGAAAAGTGCAGGTAGTACGTATAAGGGATCATTATGATTTTCATGCGGTTGTTCTGATTTTGTACACAGTTCTAAAATCCAGCAGGATTCTTTCAGCCTTCTGAATTATTTCCAAGAACCTGACGAAAACGACTGGTGATCATCATGTTTTCTATCTAATCAACAAAATGCAAAAAAAAAAAGCAAACTTTGCGGCTGACGCCCGGGCAATCCTGCGTTCCCGAGAGGCGGGCCGGCCACGCGTGCGTGGCCGTAGGCCGGCGGTTATTCGTGTTCGGCGGTGCGTGCGGCACGCACTACTTTGAGAAGGGCCACTATGGAAGCGTCAGGTTCGAAATCGACAAAATCGAAAAATTTGTGATGCGTAAAATGTAGAGCACTGAAGGCCTGTATTGGGGAGCAGGCATATGAGGCCGATCGTAAGCCTGTTTAGGGGTGCGCAATGTGCTGCCAGAGTAGCATGACAGGAGCAGCCTTCTTTGCCCAAATAACAGTACGATAGACTGGATTTGGGTGCTCCCGAAATTTGTCATGTCCATAGGGCCCGGGGGGGCGGCGTCTTCGGGTTGATCAATTCACCTGATACACAATGTCCCGCCCGCAGTAGCACAGTCTGTTTATGTCATGCGCCACTTGGAAACTGAGGCTCCAACTGGCATCGATTTTGTGCATCACAAATTTTTCGATTTTGCCAATTTCGATTCTGACACTTCCATAGCCACGTTTTTCTGCTCGACACCGACGCCGCGCCGGAAGTCAGCCTCGACGTTTCCCCGCTGGTCTCCTCGGTCGTGCGCTCGCAGCTGGGCCTCTACTTTGACAACCCGCAGTTTTCGGACGTGTGTTTCGTGTTTCCGCACGAGCGCAACCAGAAGCTGTACGCGCACCGCGTGCTGCTCAGCGTCTTCAGCGAGCACTTCCGCAGCATGTTCTCACACAGTTGGCGCGAGGCCACGGAGAACGAGATCCGGTTGCCGGACGACATCAGCTACGACGTGTTCCGCAGCATTCTGAACTTTATCTACACCGGGGGCGAGTTTTTGACCCCGAAGGACAACGAGGAGGAGCCGGACACCAGTCAGGAGAACGTGCTGTACCTGCTGCGGCTGCTGCGCGCCGCCGACGAGTTCTGCATCGACCACATAAAGTCGCGTTGCGAGGAGCGCCTCTGCACGGTGGTCACGTCGGCGACGGTACATCTGGTGTACGAGGAATCGCAGCGGTACTGCGCGCCCGTCCTGCGCCGCTACTGCCAGTGGTTGCTGCGGCAACAGGACACCAGCAGCGCATCGTCGCCCCTCCTGATGCCGCTAGCAGGGGCGGGCGGTGGGGAAAGGGGCAGCGGCGGGTTCCCAGCCGGGTCCTTCGGCGACCCCGCGTACACCCCCTCGTCGCCTTCCGGCATGTCTGGGCGAATGGGCATGCCAACGACAAGAATGGACGATTTTCTTGCCCCGATATCTTCCAAAGCGGGTGAGATGGCTGCTCTTGAAAGCATTCCCCCACCGAACAATGCTGGCGAATTTATGGCAAATATGGCGAAGGCAAAGCGAGACCTTGGCTTTGACCCCGCAGCACCCTGGGGAGAAAAGTTTGGCGGCGCATCTTCATCTTCGTCACGAAGTCCGAAGGCGGGTCTTTTTGGCGCAGACGGTAGCACGGATGCGGGCCCGAGTAGTTCCTCACTTGCGCGTCGGAGTGGCACCGTCCTAACACTGCCGAACCGTGACCCGACATTGTTGAATAGTACCAGCGGCAGCAGCAGCAGGAGCCCTGTGGCAAGACACGCGGATCATGACGCGACGTCTGCTGTTGGCGCGGCCCTCGGTGCGATAAATTCGTCGACGTCTAGCAGCACCGCAGTGGATACTTCAAGCTTGGCAGCGAGTTCCGCAGCGGCTGCAACCGCCAGCTCAATTGAAGGGAGCGCGACAGCGCCAGATCGTGCCGGCGCCAGGAGTCCGGCTGGAAATCGCAACGGAGAAAAGCACGAGCAGATCCAGTTGAATGCGGCGGGCGCAGCATCTTCAACTGCAACAAATCAGCCTACAGCATCGTCGTACGCTCCCCCAGCACGATCAGCAACAGAAGGGACGAACGCGGGTCAGGCAAACAACACAACCGCCGAGCACAAGGCCGACGACGAGTACATCCGCGCTCCGGACGAAGGAACGAAGGGGAAGGCCGACACGAGCTAGATACTGTTACGACGAGTTCCGGCCACACCCTGAGTTTCGACATCGGTGATTACTGAAATGTGCCAGCGTGGTGGGAGTTGTACGCCCCTTACAGAGCCGGGGGCGCTTGATCGATATACACCTGTTTCTCCGGCGGTTACGCGTATCACGAAATTCTTATACACAATTATAGTTTATCGCATGATATCTATCTGACTTATTGTTAGCACCACCATAGGACCACGATAAAATTGGATTTATCAATCTGTTTGGGGCACTACAGTCGTGCCGAATGCGAATTAGTAGATCATTGCCTGCTCCCCCGGAAGTAGTAGATTGGTATCGATCTCTTGGTCCTGTCTCTCGGGTGTTTTCAGTGGTATCACTTTTGGAACTCGATCATGTTGATGGTCATTTTTGGCGAAGGACGATGCACAGAACTACAGTCGTTAGCTTTGGATGACTTCAACTTTACATTTGGATCCTGTCCCTGTGTGTACACAGTTTTGCCTGCTTTATCTGCAGTCTCAGCTTTCATTAATTTTGATTCTTGACACTACATGAATCAATTGTGCTTGTTGTGTGGATGTCGATGTCGTCGAGCAGCGAACGTCTATAGGGAAGGGGCGTCAGCTTCGGATGCAAAGTTGAAACAGAAGCAGCAGATTGTATGTAGTGAGGTCACCGAACGGTTCTAACCGGGGAGTTTTTTTGCCATGTCCCGTGAAAAACGACCGTCAGTTTTCAAGCGGTCGAAAGCGTTTTTTGACATAAAAATTTTTTAATTATCAAGCGGGCAGAGCGTTGCTGGCAAACAAGCCCGGTCGCAAACTATCGATTCGCACTTGATAAAACGACGCAGGGGAGCCGGCAAAAGGGGCGCCCTTCTGAGGCGCCCGCCGCCTTGGTTTCTGGCGATTTGGGGCGCCCAAAAAGGGGCGCGCAAAAAACGCGCCCAAAATCAGAACAGCGAAACAGCATGGCACGGCCGCGATTTCGGAGCATTTTGGGCGGCCGCGAAAGCGGCCGCCTTTTCGCCGGTTTTAGAGCCTGGGAAGCTTTGCAAAAAGCGCCGGCGTGAAAAATAAAAACGCGAAAAATAAAAAGCGCCCCAGACGCGCAAAGCCAATCCGCATGCTATGGGCCCGGTTTTTCTTCGCTTTTTGGGCGCCCCCCGTGGCACCCGGATCGGCCCCATAGCATCGGGGCTGGCTTTCGGAAAGGAATTTTGGAAATGTGCCAAAATTTGCGACGTTTCCCAAGTGGCCGCCATACCGTGCGGCATAACGTTACTCACGGCGGTATGGCGTGCCCATAAAATGCAAAGCCGCGGCCAAGGCTGCGGCCGGCAAAAAAACGCCCACGACCTCACTACCCCCGCCCCGGCGGCTATATTTGGCACGACAGAAGAATCCCAACCAGGAAGCACCTGCTGGGAAGCACATACAGTGCAGCGGACGTGTGAGCTACTCGTCCGCGACTGGAGGTTCTTTTGCTCGGTCGGTCACTAAAGTACTTTCAAAGTAAACCGGTTAATATCTGAGGGGGCTCCCGGTGAAGGTGACGCTGATGTGCGTCGTGGTACTGCACCAGATGACTTCTACTTTCAAATTTCAAACGGGAGCTAGATGCCGACGTCGTTGTTATGGGTCGGTACTGTAGCATGAAGATTCGTGGTGGGGTGTGGCTGCTCGATGTGGCTACAATGCAGAGAGGTGGGTTGGCGAGAAAGGGAATAAAGCTACAGTGCTAAGAGACGAGAAGATACTATTTGAAGTAACCAGCATAATAAGTCCGTAAAAATAAAGTCGATTGCAGGTCGTGGAGGCAATGTCCGAACATAGCACATTGAACTGGACACCATCAGGAGGAGGTCAAGAAGACGGCGGGTAGGAAATAAACACAGCCACCACGCGGAGGTTGAGGGATCACTGGGAACCTGCATCGCGACGGCACGTGGTGCTGTGCTATGTTGACTCCAAGAACCTTCTCTACTTTTGGTTCTCGTGAAACCACCGGGCAAGCTGAGCATTCTACTGCGCCCTCCAGTGCTGGAGAGAAAGGGCAGTTTGCCTACGCTGTCGCAAATCAACATGAGCAGCTACGTGGCAGGACGTGGAGGATCCGGATGGAATCCTTTTACGGCATCTGGCGTCGGGTCGAATCCGTTTGGTGATGTTGAGGAGGACGCGCACATGGACACAACTACGACGTCCCCAGAGCAAAGTGTAGGAGCTGAGGTCGATTCCGAACAGCAGCAACCGCAGCACATTTTCAACGCGTTTCGAAGTGTGGGATCTAATCCCTTCACTGCACCGGGGCCGCTCTTCCCGCCGCCCCTGGAGCAGGGCGATGCTGCGCGCAATAAAGATGTCGGCTCTTCGACGGGGAATGCTTTGGTTTCGCCCAAAGCCAAAACTGCAGCACCGGCGTTGGTCCAACATCCCCAAGGCCGTGAAGCGACATCCGTGTCATCGGCTTTGCCGCAAAGAAGCCAACAAGGTCCGGGCGAGGATGGGACAGCAAAGATGAACGGCAGGGATGAAAGTTGTGCAGGAGCAGGAGCGCAGCAAATGCAAACGTTGCCGCCGTTGAAAAAGCGGAACGTCCGTCGCTCCACAGCGAGTTTGTTTAGCAACGCAAGTGGAAGTTTGTGCAGCTTTCGTACCTGCTTCACTTCGTTTCCGAAAAATTCGGAGGAGAAAGGAGCGGACTCGGAGGACATTGAAATGGAGGATGCACGCTCAACGGCGCAGACACCGTCCGCGTCCTCGGAACGGTTGTCGCCGCTGAAAGACGGAAACGGACAGTCGAATTTCACGGGCGTTGGTATACATTGTACACATCATTGTTTCGACGTTTTCAGTTGCCTGGCCGTATTCATGATGGAGCTACGAATCAACCACTTGCAGCTGCAGTACGAATGCTAGTGTTGCAGGGTACTTAAGGAGTTTAGTATTAGCAAAGTGGTGTACTGTGTATAAATATGTTTTGAACAACAGCAACGCGGCAGAAGGACGCGGAAAGCCGGTTTCTGCCATTCGCAGGAGATACTAAGTCCTCATCGTCTTCTTCCACCTGGCGCGGGGCGATGTACACCGGTGGCACTTCGGAAGGAATGACCGACGCGGACCTGTTCAGCGCTATCGCACAGCAAGACGACAGCTTTTTCTCTAATGACAATTATGAGGGAGGCGCGTGGTCGGAGTCTCGAAGCCCCGCACGCAAAGGTAATCAAAATCACCAAGCTGCCAGAGACAACGTACATGATGAGGATGCTGTCATGTTTACACCCAGGAACGATCTTGACGACTCATTCGGCATTGACGAGGACGCGGACGAGATCGAGAACTACGGGCGGAAGGATCACGAAGCAGGGAGAAGCTGCAGCAAAGGCAGGGAGGGGTTGAAGAAACGGAAACTTAGCCCGGTTCGACATTGCGAGGAGGGCATGTTCTCGAAGGTCGGGTCATTTCCGGGGCGAACATCTTGGAATCGTGACGAGAACGGTGCAGCACCCGGGTTTCTGCATACACAGCAAGATGATGATACAGAGATGACAAGAACCCCACCTCGTGCAGCAGCACGAGAGGACCAGCGCACGGGAAATCGGCTAGGCGCGAGCAGCGTTCCTGTGAAGAGGCGGGGTGTGCGAAAGCAACACCAATTCATAAAAGCACATCTGCAGCGTGTGCTCCAAGCGAATGGAGCGGGAGCTGCAACCGGCGCGACGGGTATCTATTTATCTGCTTTGTGTAATCAGGCACGCATGATCTCGTGTCAGCGTAGTTTGGATGATAAGTTGCTACGTTATGTCTGCATGACGTGGATCACAGGTAGTTGTGAGCGACATCGAGCAGTTTTGTGGAATACACAAACGCTATAACAATGCTTATGTTATTAGGAAGAGAAGAGGCCGAGAAACGAGGAAAAGTAGGGATACCGTGCGCGCATACGCATCCGCTCAGCCGTTCGCGACGGACAGGCCACAGTGGGTTCGTCGCGCCAGGCGGGTTTAGTGCATCTTCAACTAGCGCTTCGTCGTCATCTGCTGGGACCAGCAGAAGCACCTCGCGTAGCCGCATGCCTCCGGTGACGCACCAGACGGTGGAACGCGAGCGCCGCGCGGGCGCAGTAATGACAGGCGACTCCTCCTCTAGTAGAGCGCGCGGCGCCACCGGAGATAATGCCGGCACGCGGACACCGTCTCCGCTTCGCACACCCAGGGATTCGACGTCCCCCGGACGGCAGCATGAGCCACAGTCCGAAAAGAAGCTCGCGTCCTTGAGCATCAGAGAGCTGAAGGACATACTCCTCTCAACTCGTGGCGTGGAAGCACCGCGCGGCACCGAAAAAAGCGATCTGTTGCGCATGATAGAAAAGGGAGAATGCTCCGTCGCCACAAGACGGTCTGTTGCAGCGACGCACGGACCAGATTCTCAAGCGACAGGAGCTTTTGTTGGAGCCTTGGATCAGTGCGCAGGTGGACATCGATCATCAACACCAACTTCCGCCTTGTTGCCGCCCGCGTCACAAGCCTCAAACCCTTGCTCACAACAGTTCACGTTCGAAGGACCACTTTGTGGTTCGCAGCCGGCTTCTCAGTACCAGAGAACCAGCGAAGTGCAGCGCATCCTGGCGATAGGCACATCACAGCATAGGTATTTAGACTTACTTTAGTACGATCAATTTTACATCCATGATTTTTCGGTTAGTTTATTTTTAACTTCTATCAGTGGTTTGTCTTTGTGTTATGGTTTACTCGCTCGGGGTCGGGTCTTTAATGATGCTTCTTGGTAGGACGAGACTGACGATTTGAGTTCTGCTTTCGCATGGCAGGTGGGGCTGGGAAGTCTTGGATATGCTGTCGGATTCCGGGTCGATGTGCTTCTCGTCTCGAGGCCACCAAGAAAGCGAACTCCGCAAAGCGGTAAAAAGATTACGTGTTTTGTGTCACCCGGACAAGTTTCCACCCGGAGACCGCGGCGATGCGGAGACGGCTTTCAAGCGGATTGTAGAAGCCGAAGCCCTTGTGAAGAAGCAGATCGAGGAAGAACACATCAACAGCGCATTCATGGGCTTTTTCGCGTGATCAGGTACAACCTTTCGCGATGAACATTTTGATGCTTCTTGTGAGGCGCAAGGACAAACGGCAGCGGATTGACAAGGTGACAAAGCGTAGCTTTGTGAACTGATATACCACACCGACTTGATGCCAAGTTGCGTCTTGTTGCCGGTAGGAGCACGAGTTCAAGGGTTCTGCGCGAGGATCTTTCTACCTCGGAACGAACCTCATGTCTAGCATACTCCCTGTGTCAGAATGGATAGCTTGTTTCTCGCGCACGACATACCGTGTTTCATCGCCAATAAAGAAGGACAAAGCACTTACGAGAATCTCATACTAGACGAGGCGCATGACGTAGCAACTATGTACATGAACGTCAAGTCGACACGGTTTCGGAATGCATTTTACGTTTCGCAGTGGTGCTGGCGCTGACGATGCAGGCTGCACTAAGTGGCGTGAAAACAATTTGATTTGATTTGATGTCACGACAGATTCTTTTGCGAAGGGTGATGTTCCCGACGCTTTTTTTTTGATCCAGCGGGGCCAAGACAATATCAATATGTATTTTGATGATTGGGATTCTTCATCCGAGGGAAAGTTATGCACTGCTCGTCCTGGCGCTGCATCGAGCAGTGCATTGAGCGTTGCCATCGAGCCATCTGCAAAGATCCAAAATTCTTTCTCATTTTACATAAATTTCAAAACAATGGAGGTGGATCACCAAAAATTCTTTTACACGCAACGTGTGCTTATTACCATAGAATTTCTGGGATTTTTTATCAGATAACCTCTGATATATCCCAACCAGGGAAAAGTATGGCTTTTTGGATGTGGAAAGCCGCGCTTGCGGCAACTGCGGTGGCGCAGAGCGACTTCGAGAATGATTTCGAAGAGAGCGTCATGGTGCGTTCTTTGGCAGCCAATGCCACCATGTGCGGGAACAACTGTTTCTTGGCGAACAACGTGTGCCTGTCCGGGTTGACCAGTGCATGCTGCGATGCCGCCAAGTTGGTTACCGTGGAAGTCATGGCCGAGGCTGGGTACTCCGCTTCCACCTTCGCCAGCCACGGAATCACCGCCTGTCCGGTTGCCAACCAGTGCATTACCTACGGGCCCCTTGCTAGTACTTTTTCTTTGTTTGGTGTATGAAAGTGAAAGATTTTGAGTGCTCGGTGTCATTGGCTTTCCCGCTCTGTTAAGAGTACATCACGACTTAAGAGTGTATGACGACTGGTACTGCATCCTGCGTACTTAATGTGAATGTGATCTACCTACGAATGTTGCAGTTTCACACTATACTGGTAGTGACGTTCAATTGAAAAACATCTGATCAGATTTGATTCCGGCGCAGGACACTGCCGCGGCTCAGAAGACTGCCCTTTGCAACACCAACGATGCGTGCATTAACAGTGTCCGTACCGCTCTTAACTCTGTTGCGTCTGGTGCTGTGAAGACCTTGGTCTCAACAAAGTTGGGACCAAGTTCAACCACGCTCTCGGCGAGCAATTACTGCGCCACGTGCATGTACTACTCGAATGGCGGCCTGGCTACGGCGGGACAATACGGTCCGAAAACGCAGATCTTCGGGTCGGGCAATTGCTGCCAGGCAATCCAGGATGTTTCAAGCGTTGCTGCGTTCAGCATGGGAACGCTTGCCTCTGGATTCGCTTCCGGAACGGTCAACTCGACGTGCCGCACCCGCGATGGAAACTGTGTCAACGAGAACTCCACGATGTCCGGGCCCGCGCCGTATTTCTATGGTCTTGCTCCGACGTCCTTCTGGGGCGCTGGTCACAGCGTCGGAAACGCTTCCAACATGACGATTCCATGGGAAGCATACGGTATTTGTGCTTTTTCAACGTGATCAAAGTCATTTGATCGGCACCAGGTCGAGGTCTTTCTGTGTTGAAGCAGCTAGTTGTTGCATAATAGTAGCACCGCAGTAGACAGCTTCAGTTCGAATAGATCTCGCAGCAGTTTTTCCGTACTCGATCTCGCAGCAGTTTTTCCGTACTCGATCTCTCGCAGCAGTTTTTCCGTACTCGATCCAGATTTCGACTTCCCATTCGCAAGGTAACCTGCCGTCGCAAGCGACGTTTACCGCCGGTGTTGCCGAGCTGTGCAAGAACGGTATGGCGTGCCCGCGAATGGCATACGGCGAAATGGGGGCGAACTTTGCTTCGCATGCAGGAAATGGTGGCGTAATCGCAAACGCGATTGCACTGGAGAATGTCTGCAATCTGCTGTACTACCCCGCCGCCCCCAGCACGCCCTGCATCATTGCCAATTTGAACGTCGGCGTGTTGCATTACTCGGCGTGCATGGCTGCCCAGGTCCTGGCGGTCGTTGCGCTGCAGGCCAACTCGACCTCCGCCGCCGTCATGGCCGACGTCGGCGCCACGGACTGCTGGGTTGCTCAGGGCGTTATGCCGGATAAGACCGTCGCGTGGAGCAGCGGGAACCCGGGATGCGGTTCTGATGGAGTCACACCAACCGCCGCTGCTGTCGCGACATCTCGAACTCTCATGTGCGGGGCGCAAGGATCGCAATTGGCGGCACTCCGTACTTTCGTTGACACGGACACCCACTTGATCTCCGTGGCACTGAAGGGCTACTTGGGCACGAATGGGTATTGATGCAAGAATATACTCACCTTCACGGATTTTCAATGTCCTCATCCTTTTCGTTATGATTTTGCCGTTTCAATATTTCATGTGGTGTGCACAAATGCAATTTATATTTACGCTGTCGCGTTTGGGAGTCAATTGAAACTCAACTGGAGTGGATTTTGTCGATGCGACTCGATCTCTACATTGTTAGATCTTGCACTGCGGATATGTTGCCTAATTGCAAAACCTAACATCAGCACCTCCACGGACTTTTGCCTGGACCCCACCACTACGACCACCACCACGACTGTCGTGGCCGACAGCTCCGCCCCCACTCAGGTCACCAAGCACACCACGGCCGTTGCGTTGTCAGTTGACTTGCCCACCACCCTGACCGCTACGGAGAAGACCACTTTGAAGACCGCCATTGAGACGGCCTTGCACGACTCCTGCTGCGGACCCGTCGTTGGCTCCGGCAAGCCGTTCTCCACCTTGACGGCCTGCAAGTCCACCGCTGGAGAGGGCGGCGTCACTAGTGCCGTGGCAATGTCTTGGTCGGGCATCTTAGCCACCCGTCAGCGTCGTATGTTGGCTGCCGTTCCGGTCACTGGTAACTTCGAGTTGTCGTCCACCGACGCCACCAAGATCACCAACGCCAAGAATGACATGGTCGCGGCCACATCCGGTGGGTCCCCGACTTTGACCACTGCCGCCATCGCCACTGCCGTGACCTCCGGTATCAACACCGCCGTTGCGGGAACGTCCCTGGCCTCGCACAACTTCACCACCACGGTGTCCACGTTGACGGTCCCCACTACCACAACCGTCGTCTCCGTTGGTGGTGGTGCGACAAGCAGCGCCTCCGCCTTGGCCACCGGCTTCGCCTCGTTGTTCGCGGTCGTCGCCGCCATTGCCTTCTTGTAAGTGCGTGGAGGACTGGATGCTTTATTTATCACTTAGTTTAGCGTAGTTCTTCTTCTTCTTGTCGTTTCTTCAGTTTTTGTTTCGTCGTTTACGTAGTTTGAAACACATATGGTAGAAGCCCCTGCCCTTCCGACTAGCGTAAGGTGCATTGAAGCCTTGTCACAGAATGGGTCGCGAGTAAGCGACATGCTGAAAGCTTCGCATTTTTGTCGCAAGCGCTGCTGAGATTGTTGTTTGCAAAAAGCAGCAGAGACAGCGGATGCGCCACTCGCGCATGTACCAGACCTATCACAAGAAAACTTTCTGTTTCATCATCAAAAAAGTAGGATGTAAGTTAAAACTAAATGATGACGATAATAACAACGTACATCTTAGTACCGGTCTGAGTCATCCATGGCATTATCTCAGCTTGCGGGCATGCATGTTGCTTTGATGCAAAATCAATGGCGATCATGCATATTTGCCAGGCGAAGTACATGATATATAAGTGCGTTTGTTACAGTTGCTGTTTCCGTAGCAAGAGCCTGCTATAGACCGTAGGTGCTTTCATTCCGTCAGACCAGGTCTATTTACTCTTGTCGCACGTCACACAGCCCTGGCGCAATAACATGTCTGTCTTATCAGCACAGGTTTAGTTTGTTGCCCTGTTGGCTCGCATGCGACACTCCAAATACCTTTCGAGGCATGTTTTGCTCTGCCTTGACTTTTCTTTTCGAAAGTGGTCACAGAAATGTGGACCACTTTTGACGAACTTGTGCAGTCCGTGCCAATGAATCTTTTCAAAGCGCACACATCTGCTTTACATGCATTGCGACGTGGGAAAATAACTTTACACATGACTCATTACGGAAGCGGAATCGCGGAAGGTGAGGATCCGTGTTTCGCCTTCTCGTGAGCGGCAAGCGTATGCTGTAGATGTTTGTGCGTGTGTATCATAAGCAGAGAACGGAACTGAATTGCAGCACTGGAACCGAATGAGATGAATGTGGAGCTATTGATGTTGAGCTTTTCTGCTCTGATCCTGGAGAGACAGAGTGAGCGACGAATGCGAGAACAAAAAGTGTGCGTCTTCATTCAACATATTGATTTTTACCTCAACCAAAAACCGTAGGGGAACAAGTGTTGTTTACAACAAAAAACTCAATCACAATGGCCAAGATGATGAAGATGATGGCGGCCCCGGCCCCGGTCATGAAGAAGATGTCCATGAAGAAGATGATGGCCATGAAGAAGAAGTAAATTTCTTCTCGGCCTCTCTTCAGATGACAATCTTTTGAGAATGTTCTCCTAGGAACAGCCCAGCGCTCCTGCTCGTAGTGTTATCTATGGCGGTCGTAGCTAAAGCTGGCGCATGATGTGTTAGTAGTTTATCGACGCGTCGTAGTAGTCTACGCGCTACGTGCTACTATAGGAACTACACTGCGAAAGGCGCAGCAATTTCTGCGTGCAGCATTGGAATTGGTTTTCGTTTTCAGCGATTGATGAGGAGAGTGCATAAAGGATGAGTGTCAGTTTCATCAATTGATTGAGCTACAACTATGATAAGCACAACCGAACATCACTAAAGCAAATACTCGTAGAAAACAGAAAGAGAGGGTGGTAAACCTCGAAAACGCAAAGCAGACGTGGGAGAGAGGAGACGACAAAGTGATGTTTTGCGGGAGGAGTCTATGCGTACATCGTTACATGACAATCAATGACTGCACTGCTCAACAATCTTTAACCTTCAATCAAAAACCGTAGGGAAACTGTGTTGTCTGACAACAAAAAAACTCAATCAAGATGGCCAAGATGATGAAGATGATGGCTGCCGCCCCGGCCCCGGTCATGAAGAAGATGTCCATGAAGAAGATGATGGCCATGAAGAAGAAGTAAATTGCTTCAAGCACCTCTATTCTTTCATGATGACAATCTGAGATTGAGGACATTCTGGCGCTCCTGTCGTTGGTATAATTCCACGACGGTTGTAGCTAAGGCCAGACTTCCAAGTAGTGTAAGCTTTTGTCGTAGTATGCTACGCTTGTAAGCCTACTTGATATCCCAGCGCTCCTGCAGCCAGCGGCAACGTCCGTAGAGCAAACTGCTCACTATGATACCGGAAGATTGGTCCTGTTCATTGTGTTAAGCATGTCCACTGTGTTAAGCAGCGATGATCGGTCGTACGCAAGAACTTTTGTCGCTGCCTGTGCTGCGCATAATTCCCAGCAGTGCTCATACCATCTGCGTAAAGAGCTTTGGCTGTAGCTGTGATCGGTTTCCAGATCGTATGTTGAGAGCTCAATGAGCTGCACTGCCTACTGGATCGCCCAAACCACGCACGCTGATGTGGTGTGCTGTAAGTTAAGTAGGAAAAGTAACTTATACCAAACGGTAATATTCTGATCTGACCGCAGATACGTGCTGTACGAGTTGAGCTGTTTAAGTACAATACTATCACCTCGGAGTGCCCCTGCTGTGGTTAATAATACCGTGGACTTTGAGCTGATATTGATAGCAAAATAATGTGAACGTTACGACGACGACGTAGATTTGCATTTGTGCAAACATTGCTGACCATTGCGTCGTTGACCAGCATGTACAGGTTCTATACCCATTTGTTTCTTCAGTGCTCAGTCCGATGCGCCGGATTATCGGAGCGCATTGATCAACCCCACGACTACGTGGCGAAGTACCGAGTCGCCGATGACCGCAGTGTCCATTCCGAGGAAGAGTACGACGCCGCGGACCAGCTCAAACTCTTCGATGACTATGCGGATCTGTGGGCGGATCGTTCGAGCGCAACTTCCTGTTGGAAAGATGGCAAGGTGGAGACGTTCAAGAATTATGATGCGTGTTGCGTCGACGACGAAACCAATCCAGTCCTTGTTAAGGTACAAAATCAGCTGGCCAGGCGCGCTGATCTACAACATGATGCAAGTGTACCGGAGAGATCCAACCACGAACCAGTTTCCGGTGTTGACGTACACGCACAGTCCAAAGCAAGACCTTGCTATCATGCGCAAGCGAGAAAGTTCAAAAAGTACTGCAGTCAGCTCCGAATTCACTCATGACATGCAAGCTCCAGAGTTTTCGTATCCCCAGCATCCGCTTTTACAACATGTTTCGCGGAATAAGCCGTGGCAGGAGTACGCGTTCCCCATGCGGCGTAAACGAGGAAAGTGCGCAGTTCCGAACGCCTGGACGGACTTCGTCGAAGAGCAGCTATCCATTGCACAGATCATGAATCGTGTCATGGAGCAGTATGGTCCGTCAGATCCGAGTGTTGTGAAGGCAATACAAGCGATAATGTCGACACCACCCGAAGGCCAATCGGTGACGGTTTTTGATGATGCAGGCTCCGCGAAGCGAACGACTGTGACTCGTGGGATGCTCGTCCGCCAACTGCTTGAAGGAAAGCGATTTCGCATCGAGACCGATAGTCAGTTCTTTCAAACGTGCTGCATTTCTGACATCATGCACCGTATTCCGCTGGCGAAGCATCTCTTCGCGGGTTTGGGGCAATTCGTTGCCAGTAACATCACTCAATTATGCCCGCACGGGATCGGAAGCTTTGGCGGCCAGGCAGCAGATCCGGCAAAGCTGGTGTGTGTCAGTGACTTTCTTCGTGTGACGAGCGCTGGTGTGGCAAGCAGTGCACGAACTGGCGCTGCTGGTGCGATGAATAGTCTCCTTGGCCACTTGAAGGCCGCAATCGAAAGTGTTGGTGTGCGACCGAAAAAAATGCTTGTCATCAGTATTGGTAGCAACGAAGATTGGACGTTCGAGGAAGCGATTCATCTCTGGGTGAGAAAGAACGTGCAGAATACGACAAGGGCCGCAATGTACCACACAACACCGCGACCTGAAGCTCACGACGCAGAGCAGCTCATCATCCATACGTTTGACTGCACGACAGAAACAACAAGTAAGCCGGAGAATTCGACTCGGCCGAGTTTTATTCGCTTCCATCCAGTGTGCATTGTAGGAGAAAAGGAGTTCGAACGCTATGAAAGTCGTTCGCGCCAACAACTAAACCGAGACGCAGGCGAAGCTTCGGAGATCATCCCGCTATTTGAAAACGAACACGACTCGCAAGACCCCGGTTCCAGCAGTACAGTGCTACACAAGCTTACAACATGGCGACGGCTATTGGAGAACCTGTTCGAGGAAGAGGGTTGTGACACGACATACCAGTGTCGCGTGCCTCTGCTAAAAATTGACGTCGACGGCTGGGAATGGGCGGTCGCAAAGGAACTCTTTTCGTTTGGACAACACGGGACCGAGAGTGCATCTTCGATTGCAGCAGAGCTACAACCAACTCAAATCGCTATGGAGCTGCACCTTTGGGTCCCGGTGCAAGCCGGGGTGCTGACCGATTTCTTTCCTGCAGAAAGAAACGCGTTTGTCGATCCGAAGCGTATTCGCTATAAAACAAGAAACGGTGAAGAAGGACACGGAGACGACACAGATGGAGATGCCGCTCAAGGCATCCCTGCTACCTCTTCGTTAATCTACAAGGTACCGGGCAACGAAACAATTGCACTGACTAGATTTTTTCGCTACGCACGAGACAGTGGGTATTTCCTGATGGGTAAACTGCCAAACCCATACAATCCCGGAGCTACAGAAGTTTTACTGAAGCGGCATACTTCATCCTCATCAAGCAATAACCGACCCCGCGGATTGACTTCGCACACTACCACTCAGCGAAAGATATGATATCTTCGGCGCGCTTTTGTTCACCGTCTTCAAGTCCGTAGACGTCACGGCATTGAGAATGTGCATGTGGTATTAAACTCTCGAGCGAAATTTGCTTCTGTGCGTGTTCCTTCAGGGTAGCAGCCGCGCAGGGCACTGGTAGATGGAGATGTTCTGTAGAAACAAGAAACGAAAAATGTAAGGGATTACTCAGGTCGTGTCTTTGCAGTTGCCGCTGCCTGCGGTGCTGCGTGCAGTCGAGGAGATGTCGTTTGTGGGATTACGGAAAAAGCGACTACTTTTTCAGTCGCTTTCTTTTGTGCTGAGCTATTTGCTTCAACATGTGGTTGGTGCCCTGGGATTTCGACTCTTTAAGGAGGTGCATCTTCCAGCAAGAAGCCCGAGTCACGCCCATCTTGCTCCCGTTCTCGACCTGTTGCAGCTGACCGAACCGGACTCGCCATGCACACAGTTTCATGGAGATGAAAAGCGCTGCTTGGACGTGAGTAACGCACAACACTGCATGTTCTTGCAGCTCGAGAACGCGCCGTCGCTGTGTCTTCCCTGCACCTTCGGGGAAACAAGTGTGCCGTGTCCGGCGGAGCAGAGCGTCTTCGCGATGCAGAAAGTAGTAAAGTGCGACATGGCGTGCGGCCACCAGGAGGTGCGGACGAAGGTGAGTCCCTGCACGGACGTGCTGGATAAGCAGATCACGAAGAACCAGTGTATGAGCAAGGGGGACGCGTCCGAAACGAAGTGCATGTGGATCCAGTACGACCTGAACGGCCAAACCGAGTCCACGTGTGGGCCCTGCGAGGTGGGCGGTGTCGGCACCGTGTCCTGCTATGGCGCGGGAAACCCGGGTCCGGAAGCCGGATCCAAGGTGCTGGACTGCGTGTCGAAGTGCGACGAGCAGACTTCCGAGTACGGGATCCCGTGCGGGGGTGGTGTGCCGGCCGTCACGCCGTGTTTTGTCACGCCGGCGCCGCCAGACGAAATCGCGGTGACGGGTGTGGACGCCTACAAAGTCCAGGCCGAAGAAGGGGCTCCGGAGTACTTCGCAGCGCAGGTCCCCGCTCCCTTCGGAGCCGCAGAATTCGCTGCTGCGTCGAAGGCCGCCGCAAAGGCCGCGGGGTGGTACCCGGACACAAAGCTGCCGCCCGAGGTACATACTCGAGAGCTAGAGCCTTTTTGAGCTTTGCCTTTATGTGTTGAGTTACTATTTTCCTGCCCACCATTTCTACCACGTCATTGATTTTCGCTCGTTTTTAGTGTTTGCTTCGGCTGGCAGCTGTAGCGGAATATTCGTCGACATTCATATGCCTAGATTTTTTCGTCGATAACGATAAGTAACAATCCATATCTACTCCAGACTCCGGTGATGGTGTGGGGCGGTCCGCCGGAGAACTCGACTGGACTTCCGCATGAGGTGGCACCAATGTGGAACTTTCACAGCTCTACCGCAAAGCGGCAGAGCTGGCGCTGCAGAAATTGAAGGACATCAGCATCGATTTGTCCACAAAAGACCCGGCAGAGAAGACAAACATGCTGCGGAAATGCGGTATGATTTTTTGCATGGATTTCTCTTTTTTCGTGTCGCTTCAAATCTCCATCTGGTGCAAAGGTTTTGTTACACTGGCGTTACATGTAGCGTTTTGGCGCTCGTTCTGCAGCCTGTTAACAGAATCTCCATCCTGCTTTTCTAAATACACAACAGCGGAGACGACCCTGAACTCAAAATTGGTGGCTGACTACAAGGAATTCTTTTCCGAAATGGTCGTTCGCGCGATCCAGATTCTAGGCGACGACTTGGACTACCGAGGAATCGGAATCAAAAAGGTATCTATAATGTTGAATTTGTGTTGCACCAGATGTTGCCTTTTACGCAGGCCCTGTAATAAACTGTGGCACGAAGAACACGAAGATAGAAGAAAGAGAGCATAACTGAAAACACCAGAGAAAATGAAAAACTTTCATCTACTCAACATCAGGTCACGGGCGGCAGTGTGATGGATTCCACGCTGATCAATGGCGTTGCCTTCAAGAAAACCTTCTCCTACGCTGGCTTCGAGCAGCAGCCCAGGAGCTCTGTGAAGCCAAAATTCTTACTTTTGAACTTGGAGCTGGAACTGAAGAGCGAAAAGGACAACGCAGAAATCAGAATCGCCGACCCCAGCAAGTTCCAGGCCATTGTCGATGCGGAATGGAGTATTGATCTGCAGCTTTTTGTTTGTTGTTCAACAGATGTACTTCTACAATTATCGATCAGCACAAAATGAAGAGCCAGAGCCTATGGCTTCTATGATGCAAGCATAATGTAAGATGACAACTGCCCACTTCCTGTATCGCTATCGTCGTCTACTTCTCCGACTAAAGCATTACAATATCCCCACGACAGATATCATCTACGAGAAACTGGACAACATCGCTGAATCCGGTGCCAACGTCGTCCTCTCCAAGCTCGCTATCGGCGACCTCGCCACCCAGTACTTCGCCGACCGCGACATTTTCTGCGCCGGCCGGGTCGAGCACGCCGATTTGGACAGGACGAGACGCGCCACTGGGGCGGCGGTCCAGACGACAGTTACCGTGGGGCTGGACCCGAGCGTCTTGGGATCCTGTGGAAAGTTTGAAGAGGTGCAGATCGGAGCGGAGAGGTAGGATTTGATACATGGTTTTGTTTGACAGGCTCATGGTCATGATTCTTTTCCAGCATCGTCTTGGTTTTTTCCCAAGTCTTCTGCTAAAAAAATCGGCTGCACATCGTGCAAATCGTCTTCGCACAACATCTTCATAGCACAACATCTTCATAGCACAACTTTATTTGTCAACAAGAACATGCTCTATTGATTGATTGAGCATGTTGATCTTGATACAACATCACAGGTGGAACCTCTTCAAAGACTGCGAGAACACAAAGGCCGCAACATTGATTATCCGTGGAGGCGCTCAGCAGTTTGTCGACGAGGCCGAACGATCTATCCACGACTCATTTATGATCGTGAAGAGCGCGAGCGACAAAGAACACCGCGGTGATGAACAAGCTCCGACAGAAGCACACGGGCGCTTCCAGCACGGAGTCCCGGTGGTTTGGCGTGGACTGCATCGATATCAAATGTAAAAGTGTCTGGGTCTGGAAGATTCTGACACTTGTCATGCACGTTTTGCGTGAGCTATGATGTCTGTGATGCCTACCCTAGCAATACAGATTTTTTGAGGGCTTCTTGATGCATATTCCGCATGACAAACGCCTCTCCTGCGTCCGAAGCTGCTTGCGGCGACGGTGCAAAGGTTTTTGATGAGGTGCAGTCGGGTATGCATGACAAATGCCTTCTCAGCGTAGCAAAAATTGCATTCCCTTTGGTACTCATGCAATACAGATTTTTTTGGAATCCAAATGCAGCATCACAAGTTGCATTCTTCCAGACCCAGACACTTTTGCATTTGATAATCGAGAACGGCGTGAAGGACACCCTGGCGAACTTCATCTGGGAGCCGATGCGACAGCCTCAGAATGGAAATCCTGAAAGTGGAAATAATTTGTAACAAGCCTCGGGGCGAGCCCTGCTGGGCTCGCCTGGTCTTGGGGTTGTCGGTTGCGACCGGTAAGTCGGTGGCGGAATAAACTCCAAGGAGACAGGGACAGGGGGCCCGATGTCAGTGGGGGCGTTGTGCGCGTTCGCGCGCCGGCTCGTGACAAACCCGCGCCAGCTGCTTGCCCCGCTCCGGCTTGCCAGGGCGACTCTCTGTCGGCCTGTCTGCCGACCGGCTGCCGCTAGCCCGCCGACTGCCGCGCGCTAGCCCCTGCCGGCTGCCGCTGGCCTCTGCCTGCCGGCTGCCGCCAGCCTCTGCCCGCCGGCTGCCGCCCCCCAGCCCCTGCCTGCCGGCTACCGCTAGTCCTACCGCTGGCTTCTGCCCGCCGCTGCCTGCCGCAAGGTAGCCTCGGCCCGCCGGCTGGCCGCCGCTAGCCTCGGCCTTCCGGCTGCCTGCCGCTGGCCTCTACCTGATGTTGGCCCCTTCCTGCCGCTCGCATGCTGGCCTCTGCCTGCCGCTGGCCTCCCTGCCGCTGGCCCCCGCTTGCCGCTGGCCCCTTCCTGCCGCTGGCCTCTCCCTGCGTGCCGCTAGCCTCTTCCTGCCGCTTGCCCCAGCCTGCCGCTGGCCCCTTTTTGCCGCTGCCTGCGGCCTGCCGGCTGCCGCTAGCGCCGGCCTGCCGGCTGCCGCTAGCCCCGGCCTGCCGGCTGCCGCTAGCCCCGGCCTGCCGGCTGCCGCTCGCCCCGGCCTGCCGGCTGCCGCTCGCCCCGGCCCGCCGGCTCCCGCTAGCCTCGGCCGGCCGGCCGCCGCTAGCCTCTGCCTGCCGGCTGCCGCCCCTGGCCTCTGCCTGCCGGCTACCGCCCCTGCCTGGCCTCTGCCTGCCGGCTGCCGCTCCTGGACACCCTAACTTCAAACAACAAAAAGACCTTTTTTTGCTATTAATCGAATGGCTGTATGCACCGATCACGAAATGCTACTTCGAAAATACAAATGCGGGAAGTTTTTCTTGGAAGGTAATCCAAATGATAACAGCACGCAGCAGTGATGAAGAAGGTTATCCGGGATTGGATGGAGCAGGGCCTGCAGCCGCGCCACGATCTGGCTTTGTTCGTCTTCTTGAAGTTTATCTCCTCTGTCGTCCCGACTATTGATTACGACTTCACCATGGATATCGAACTTTAGCGCAGGCAGCCCGCAGCGGAGGCCCCCAAAAACCGGTCTGGGGAATGCTTGCAATGACACACACTTCTTCAACTTTTTCAAAACAATTCAGACATGTTGCTGCAACACGGTGATTGCGTTCCCGATTGCGGATCCCGCGTGTAGTTGGAGTTGTTGCTGGCAATGCCGTAGAGTGAGCGTTTCTGGCTTCGTGCCCTGCACGTCCTGATGTTGAGCTGGACAGGTCACAGCTCTACTTACAACAGGGCTACACCTTTTTGACAGACCGCAAGAACAGTTTACTCGAAAACCACCATAGTCGGAGAAGCCCGACTACACTATTCCGGAGATCCACATCGATGCAGAAACAGAAGCTTTTCCCCAGGAAGAGGGTTGGCGGGATCTTGGTTTGTTCTTGCCCTCTACTCCGATGTTTTTTTATTTTTCCGAACAGAGGAAGTGAAAGACAAAGATCAAGATGAAGAAGAAGATCAACAACAAGATCGCAGGTCCTGCAGCTCAGCTGCATTCGTTTTGTCATGGTTTTGCCCTGCCGATAAGTAAGCCACTTACAACTTTTCGCTAGGCACAGCAGGTATTGCAGAGACGAGAAAATCAAGGATGGCTCTGTCGTACGGTTCTGACGGGAAGTTCTGGAGCGGGCTTCTGCTTGGAGCGAGCACGATGGGATTGGTCTGTCTCCGTGACCGCGCGACGGCGTCGTCTAGTGCAACATCCGGCAGCACGGCTTGCAGAGTGAGCATGTACAACATTGGACCGGGCGGAGGTGCAGCAAGAACAGGGTCTTCAGCTCCTCCTGTTCCAATGCTAGCGCGAGGAGGTGGGACGAGCAGCACGTCATCTGGTGACCGTACGACATCCACAGAAGCGGAGCAGAAAGCGACTGCAGCACCGACGGCGACGGCAGCTGTAACCAGCGAGAGCAGTTCATCGAGCAGCGCTTCGGCCTCGTCCTCCTCTACAGCAATAGAGCAAGCAAATGCCGCGGCAACCGCAAGTGGCGGCTCGAAGGAGGTGACGTCCCACTACGACAGTAAGTACCAACAGTGGCAGCTAAGCATGAACGAGTTTGGCTCGCGCGCACAGGCGCACTACTGGAGGGAGTTCGTGCGCCCTGATACGAGATGCGCAGAGTTCGGATCCAGCTCGGGGCACATCATATCGTCGCTGCGAAATCAAGAAGTCTTCAAGTTTCCGGCAAAGGACGGTATCTTCGTTCTTCACGTTGACGGAAATAATTCTACGTTCTTCACGTTGACGTTGTACTGGAACTGGAAAGGACGGCACGAAGAAGTACAAGTACTCTGACATCTGTTGCACGACCCATGATGCCGTTATGTTCGGTAAGCTCGCCAATCCTGCTGTATTAATCTTGGTGTCTTAATGAAAACAGGTAAGTCCGCGCCTCAAATCGGCTGTTCTCTCGAGGCTATCGGCGTCGAAGTCAACCCGGCCGCCCGGGATCACGCAGACACGGTTCTCAGACCGAAGTTCGGCATCAACGCGACCGTCGACAACGTGGAGAAACTCCCGGACGACACGTATGATTTGATCCTGACCCACCACGTCTTGGAGCACTTGGAGTGCGCGTTGTGCGAACTGCGAAAGATTTACAAGAAGGTGAAACCGAGGACCGGGGTGTTTGTGGCGGTGGTGCCATGGTACACGGAGTTGGCGGAAACCTACGACGGAAAAGACATCAATCAACATCTGGCGGGATTTGGCGCACAAGAGCTAGGAAATTTGATGACAAAAGCAGGGTTTTCCGTGTCGGGGGAGGAATGCCACTCCTACCACCGGGAGTGGCCAAGCAATTACCAATTCTGGTATTCTTGTTGGTTCTTACACTGTTGGAGCCTCCTGGAAGATGAAACTCATCCTACAATTCACTTTGCTCATCTCGTCCACGTTGGGGAAACAAAGCACAGCCATACTAGAGCAACTTCTTCAGTCATTTCCCACTGATATTGAATCAAAACAAAGGTTTAACGCGCTTCCGGAGTGGGCATGGCTGGCCGTGCAGTCGTGGTGGAGTGATTGGTTCGGCAACGGCTCCGTCGAAACGAGATGCGTAGGAAGAAAGATGTGAGTTTTTGAGGAAAGGAGTCCACCAAATTGCGGACCTACGACATCTCAATAACATATGACAAATACTACCAAACTCACCAAGGCTATGGCTCTTCGGGTATTAAGACTTCGACGAGTCCTGCGTTTTTCTTTTGAATTGCGTGGCTTGATATTAATTATGAGATTGGAGGAGTTCGATTCACGACCCCGCGGATTGACTTCGCACACTACCACTCCGCGAAAGATATGATATCTTCGGCGCGCTTTTGTTCACCGTCTTCAAGTCCGTAGACGTCACGGCATTGAGAATGTGGTATTAAACTCTCGAGCGAAATTTGCTTCTGTGCGTGTTCCTTCAGGGTAGCAGCCGCGCAGGGCACTGGTAGATGGAGATGTTCTGTAGAAACAAGAAACGAAAAATGTAAGGGATTACTCAGGTCGTGTCTTTGCAGTTTCCGCTGCCTGCGGTGCTGCGTGCAGTCGAGGAGATGTCGTTTGTGGGATTACGGAAAAAGCGACTACTTTTTCAGTCGCTTTCTTTTGTGCTGAGCTATTTGCTTCAACATGTGGTTGGTGCCCTGGGACTTCGACTCTTTAAGGAGGTGCATCTTCCAGCAAGAAGCCCGAGCCACGCCCATCTTGCTCCCGTTCTCAACCTGTTGCAGCTGACCGAACCGGACTCGCCATGCACACAGTTTCATGGAGATGAGAAGCGCTGCTTGTATGGCGACGTCAACTATCTCAACAAAAAGATTCTCAAAATTTTTATGGTTTGAGAACGTTGTTAATTCCCGATGGTATGGCCAGAAAAGTGCTGGTCCAAAAATTTTTGAGAACGTTTCTGCTGAGATAGTTGACATCGCCATAGCTTGGACGTGGGTAACGCACAACACTGCATGTTCTTGCAGCTCGAGAACGCGCCGTCGCTGTGTCTTCCCTGCACCTTCGGGGAAACAAGTGTGCCGTGTCCGGCGGAGCAGAGCGTCTTCGCGATGCAGAAAGTAGTAAAGTGCGACATGGCGTGCGGCCACCAGGAGGTACTGACGAAGGTGAGTCCCTGCACGGACGTGCTGGATAAGCAGATCACGAAGAACCAGTGTATGAGCAAGGGGGACGCGTCCGAAACGAAGTGCATGTGGATCCAGTACGACCTGAACGGCCAAACCGAGTCCACGTGTGGGCCCTGCGAGGTGGGCGGTGTCGGCACCGTGTCCTGCTATGGCGCGGGGAACCCGGGTCCGGAAGCCGGATCCAAGGTGCTGGACTGCGTGTCGAAGTGCGACGAGCAGACTTCCGAGTACGGGATCCCGTGCGGGGGTGGTGTGCCGGCCGTCACGCCGTGTTTTGTCACGCCGGCGCCGCCAGACGAAATCGCGGTGACGGGTGTGGACGCCTACAAAGTCCAGGCCGAAGAAGGCGCTCCGGAGTACTTTGCAGCGCAGGTCCCCGCTCCCTTCGGAGCCGCAGAATTCGCTGCTGCATCGAAGGCCGCCGCAAAGGCCGCGGGGTGGTACCCGGACACAAAGCTGCCGCCAGAGGTACATACTCGAGAGCTAGAGCCTTTTTGAGCTTTGCCTTTATGTGTTCAGTTACTTTTTTCCTGCCCACCATTTCTACCACGTCTCGTCATTGATTTTCGCTCGTTTTTAGTGTTTGCTTCGGCTGGCAGCTGTAGCGGAGTATATGCCTTGTTTTTTTCGTCGATAACCATAAGCGACAATCCATATCTACTCCAGACTCCGGTGATGGTGTGGGGAGGTCCGCCGGAGAACTCGACTGGACTTCCGCATGAGGTGGCACCAATGTGGGGTCCTGCGCCGCCCGGGATCCCAGGAGTGCCTGCACCTGGAACTGGATTTATGGGTGTCCTGCCAAATGAACCAAAGCCGTGAGTAGAAGACACTGCGATACGAAGCTCCACAACAAAGCGCAAAGGCCGTCTTTCACAAAGAATGACAGAACTGGCATAGCGGCCTTCACTGGGGGTTCATACCGGGTCGCGGGCGATCGATTGCGAAGTTGTGTGCGTTGCATTTTCTTTTCCATGCTGACGTTGTGCATAACCGTTACCATAACCATAAATGAAGGAAGGACCACTGCACCGCAAGCATTGTTTTGTCGCCTGCATTAAGGAGGTCGATCATGCTAAAGAACCAAAAGTAGCTTTGATTCGATCGCGCTGAGTGTGGTGCCTGTACAGAGTCGTGTCATGCAACCACCCCGTGATTCTGATATCTTGTTTTCTCAGACAGTTTGTCACTGTTTTATAAAGACATACTGGAACTTGAAAATCAAAATGCTCGGTGAGAATACATAACGGTACCTGAATCTCGTTTGCTCTAAAAGACAAGTTCGACAAGCACAGGTCGGTTGCTCGTGCGCCCAGTAAAGTCGTCGGTGTGGTGTGAGCTCGTACAAAAACTTGCGCCAGTTAGTTCGTCTCTTCATGCCTTTTCATATTCGTACAGCTTGCTGTTTCTACACGTCCTCTTCATGCAGCGGTGCTCGGTTTTTTTGCTCGTCCACGGGACCGGGTGGTGCGCCATCAACATCGGTCGTACGTGCGTAATCATGCTTCGCTTTGCTTCGCTGTCATCGTCCTTGGCTTGTGCAGCTTCCGACTCGGTAACCTTCGTACAAGATGATGATTCCTTGGCGTTCAATACTGCTTTACGCTTCATCGGTAGTGACTCTAAGTCACAACTTGTAACTGTAGTGTTTGCATTTTCGTGAAAAAGTTTAAGTTACTGTGCAGCATTTTTCTTGTTTCGCTTTAAAATCTCTTCGCAAAACCGATTGCAGGTGGTCTTGTATTCGGCTTTGGACTCCCCGTTCATTGCTGGTCTTGACTTTATTTTCTCTATCACCAACGTCCCTTGTTGAGCAAATTATTGAACAACGGTGCTTTTTTCACTTACTTCCTTCTGTTTGAAAATTCTTCTTTTTACCGTTTTGAACACGACCAACGAAAAACCAAAACCTTAATATCACTTCTTGACAAGCGTCCAACAGCAAACAGACATGACGGCGATTGTAGTTTGCATGTTGACGGATGTGTAGCAAGATAGAGCGTGGTTCTTGACAGCCTCGTTTCTTGTGAGCAACCTTCTTGCAGCAGCGCTTCTGACGCAATTCCTGTGTCCGGAGGACCGTGCTAGGAGAAATAACGTCGAGCAAGCAAGATAAACAGGTTTTCATCTGAAAACAGAAACGAAAAAACCGTCGAGAGAGTAGCATTCGGGCCACTGCTCGTTTCTGTACGACTACAACCCCGCAGCTGCACATCAACCTTGTGAAAGCCGGCACCGCTCCTCACCAGTACGAAGATGGGGTTCTGCCGCAAATTGTGCCCCTGTTGCTGCCACCGGGTGCCAAAGGCAGAACGGGATCGGGTGAAACGGGTGCACGCGGGAGATGCAGTCGACGATGACGTGATGGAAAACCTGATCAACGCCGCTACGGGTGAGGCGGTGGACCCCGAGCAAACGAATTACGACTACTTCTTCGGCGCCGCGGAAGACTCGGGCCGGGTATGACATGATTTTGATTGCGCTGATTGCTTTATTCTTCTTGTTCGGCTTTGCAGTTCGTGCTCGTGCTACAACAACTTGCAGAGATAGAAACTACAAGCACATGCTAAAATACGCAGCTCGTTGTATGGTCGTCGATTGCGTCTTCTTGTTTCTTCAGTGATTTCGCGCTTTCAGTGGCCGAAGAGTCAAAATCGACGAAACAAAAGTAGAAATGTATACGTAGTTTCTTGTCTCACCACGTGCACGTCCTCTCATTCGTCGTGGTAGCTTCTGCTCTGAGTCAGAGGCTGAGTCATCAAGGATTATGAACTGGACGATGTGACTCATTCTGATGCAAGCAACATGATATCACGTTAGTATCTATGTTTTTCGATGAAATTGATATCAGGACCAAAGCACGGTGGCGCCGGATTGGGAGGAGCAGATCGAGGGTGCTGGCGTCCTCGTGGACACGGTTGCGCGCGACAGTGACGCGGATGAGCACTTCCAGCAGTACTCCAAGAGCCTGCACGGGTCGCCCAACCGTGGGAAGTCCGGCGTCGACGGCGCGCACAACCGGTCCCCGCCGCCCTCCAGCGCTTCGGGAGGGAGCAGCTCGGCCTCGGGTTGGGCCAGCGACAGCTCCGCGCGCTCCTCGGGGGTGGACTCTTCCGTGCACTCCTCGTCGAAGATCCGGATTGCTTCGGTTTTTTCCACGACCGCGACGTCCGCGCAGCCTGGCAGCGTCAAGGTTGCAGCAGCTGCGCGTGGTCATGATGAGCAACCGGTGGTGGAGAGTGGCTGCTACAGCGACTACTACTCCGCCCAGGACGAGCGCCCGCACGGAGAGCAAACGACAAGCACGGAAAACGATGCTGGTTCGTCCGATGCGAGCAAAAAATCCACCTACACCAACCCCGCATTCTACGTGTCCGCGTTCAAGCGGGCGTTTGCAGCGACGGGCGGTGGTGTGGAACCAAGCAACGATCCGAAAACGCCGCCGATCGGGTTGGGCAGCCCCGCGCAAATGGTCGGCTACAGCAGCAGCAGCGGGTACCGCATGAAAGAGAGCGACAGCTCTGACGAGTACGACGACCCTGAAGCCTCCAACTTCAACAACGACGAAGAACCTGCGACCAGCACGGAGGAGGAGGAAATCTACCTGAGCAGATACAATTGAGAGAGAGGAAGGAAACTCATTCAAGTTGAGAGGATCAAACTTTTATCGAGTTCTCTTCTCTTTCCAAGTTGAAACTTTGTTTTCTAATTGTGAAAATCGACTAGAAAATTATAACTACTACACGGCTTTATCGATTCCAATTTACTATTGAATCGATCAGATGAAGCCTAAGAACACTGCGTATGTGATGTGTCTGTATCGAAGTGATGAAGACTGCAGTGTCAAGCTGGCACAGTGGTTTTCATCATTCAAAATCAGGTAAAGATTCAAAATCGTCGCCGTCCAAGTGGCTTTCGATTACAAGCTCTCCTTGTGGATAAAAACTCTCTGAATATTCTTAGCATAGTACCTCGTTCCATTGATTGTGGGAAATCTGCTTCTGATATTCGGGTTGTCTTTTATACGCGAGTTAATACTTCTGTGGTACCAAGCAATT
Source organism: Amoebophrya sp. A120 (assembly GCA_905178155.1). Taxonomy (NCBI): domain Eukaryota; class Dinophyceae; order Syndiniales; family Amoebophryaceae; genus Amoebophrya; species Amoebophrya sp. A120. The sequence continues at coordinate 2,312,546 of CAJINV010000009.1, read as the reverse complement.
TATTCAATTTTCTGTGACAAAAAAATCTTGTTTAAAAAGCTCGCTGCTGCTGAGCCAGGGTTGTGGATTCGACTCCAGCCTAGGTGCCACGCACCTGCAGCCTAGGTGGATCCACGTGACAACTCGGACGGAGTAAAAAGGAGAAAACGCTATAAAAGTGGAAAGTGAAAAATGCAATCGTTGTTGCGGAGCGAGGTGGCGAGGAGGATGAGTCTACTCATGAGTAGGGGAATCCTTATCGCCGTCCCGTTTCGCGCGCGGGTGTGCGCTAAAAGTGAGCATGCTATCCATCGTGTGCAAAAATTGAAGGCTTTTTTTTCTGCTTTATCTTTACATCGTTCTTGTTTTGCTTTTAGAGTAACTTCATATATTAACTTTGTTTTCTCTACTCATGACGTACTTTTTCCACTACAAACGTAACGACCCCCATTGCAAACTAACGAGTAACGACCCCTTCTCTTTCAGTGCTTCACATCAAAACACAGTACTTATTGTCCGGATCTCCGTCTAATGAAGCGCCTCAAATCGAAAACCGAAAAGGAGCTAGATACGCAGTCAGGTATCAGCTCTCAGCATCGCGCCAAAACTATCCTGACCTCTATGATGCTACATCGGCACTTCATTTGCATGGTACAAGCGTAGAATTGCGAATTTATACTTGTAAAACTTACACGGAATTACAATTCTTGTGATAGTTTTACGAGCTGCAGATTCACCTACGAGGCTTGATAGGTGAGAATGAGGATCGATGATTAGGACGAGTCATTTGAGTACTCGCATGCACTTATGAAAATCTATTTCTACCCGGAGAATGCGACGCCGACGCTGATGCAAAAGGAAAAGTATTCCACCCGGGAAGAATCGCCGCTACTAGTCATCCTTATTCATTTCGCAAGATTCTCCCTGGACATACGCGATTATTTTGGAACAAGTACAAAAAAAGTGCCACTACAACGAGCCTCAGAAGTCTTTCGCTTTTCGCTGCCGCAATTTCAATGGTGTTCGTGTTCAAATAAAGTTTTGCGCAACATGCGCACTGCCGGCATAATATAGCTGGCATTCATGGAAAACGTAGAAGCAGCGGAGTCTTTCTTGATGCAACTTTATTGACAGGAGAAGGTCGCTCGATCGAAGCAAGATGATAAGGTAAAAACGAGTGTTTATCTTCTCCAATTTTTGCGCAGCGCTATTTGATTTGGCAGTATCGGATCATGATTCCACGTTTACCTCTTCGACGAGCATTTTTTTCTGAAAGCGAATCTCCGATAAATTTCAGTGTCAGATGGCCAACTTAGAGCGTTTTTTCTTTGCTAGGTTGATTCACCGACAGAACCAGACACAAAGCGGAAGATGATCATCGAAACAGCACATAGAATTTTCAAGTTTTTGTTCGAGGTGTACCGCATTGAATATACTTTCGTGTGTGAGCATCTGCTATAATCGTCTCCGTGTTTTTTTTTCTACGATACCTATGACAACGCACTATCAGATTTCTTTCACAACATAGTGATGACGGGAAAATTTTCTGTCTGCCTCATGTCTCCCTCGCAGAAGTCATGACATGAAGTTTCGCCAAAGCAGGTGAAGCCTTCGACCGGCAAGTAGACCGATGACCAGTTAGTTTGGTTTGACCGGCGTATTGGGAAACCAGTCTACAATGCGAAGCCGCACAAGAATGTGGCTTCTCTGTTGCAGCATTCTGGTGACCGCCGGCAGTGTTACCAGTGCCGCGACGCCTGCAGCTGCGACGAGTCGTCTTATTTTTCACTACGTGCCCCAGTACCAAAAAAAATGCTTCAAGAGGAGCGACTTTTTCTCAGACGAAGACGCTGCACAGACCGCGGCAAGAGATCCAAATGTTGAGCGGACAGAACTTTCTGTCCTCGGCCTCGTTGGAAACCCTAGCCTGATGCTGGAGAATGCTGCTGACGAAACGACTCTCCAAGCAACCTCCGCAGAGGGCGCCGCCGCCGCAAAGAAAGCACGAACTCCGGACCCTTTGCGCTACGGCAGTTTTGACGCAACGATGGTTGACCTCGCAAGCAGCGCAGCAACTGACATTTGCGTCGCAACACTATCAGAGCCTGGGTGTAGCTTTCTCGTCGTGGCTACCGGCGTCAATGCAGCCGTCCCGCTGGGTGTGGTACCGACAAGCAGTATCACGCGCCTGCAAAACGGTTTGCCAAGTGTGGTCTCGTGGCCTGATTACTACGCGAGCGGACGAAAGAAGAACGCTGACGCGACAACTGGCGTAAAGAACCTTCGCTGGTTCAAGTTTGAGTACGGCAGGCCTGCGCATTCGCTGGAAACGGCAGTCCAGATAGAGCTGCTGCAGTTTGCGGCGCCGGAGATCTTGAATGCGGAGATGGCCCTCATGGAACAAGATTTCGCCCCTGCACGCGTTCTGAACGTCTACCGCATCGATAAGACGTCCAGCTCCAGCACAACTTCATCTACTTCGCAGGAACTTAGGGATCCGCTTGCGTCTTATCCGCTGGATTTTCAGGGCAATCGGGTCTGGAAGTTGACTCTACCGACGTCAGTGGCGGACCACGAGAAGTCTGAATCGAAGGACGGAGTAACCTCCTCACGACGGGAGGAGCTGCTGTTGTCGATAGAGGACCAGTTAGTCAACAGCGATATGATTACAGGAGCTGCTGCTCCATCATCGAAAATCGCAGGAAACGTTGCACCAGTCGACGGTGATAGCGATATGCAGTACACTCCCGCAATGGTGCTCACCGTCACTGCTAACCCGGAGAGCGCTGCGCTCGCTTTGGCTGCAGCAAACAGTGAAAACAAGGTATCAGACGGACAGAACCAAGCCGAAGCGGCGCCAATCGCTGCGCGATTGGTTCCGCACGGCGTTCCTGCCAGGGGATATATCGAAGTTCCCGCGGATGTTGCACCGACGGCGAAAGTCTGTGCGCCCATTCGGTACTCCACGCTTTTCCACGCAGCGACGGATCTGACGATTTCGCTCGTGACAGACGACAGCAACGACTTTGCAAGCAGCACAGCTGGAAGTTCCGCGGTTGCATCTTCGAAAGTAGCCACCACTTGGCATCTCAGAGCAAAAGCGGCGCCCGATTTGTGGTCAGCAGATTCTTCACCCTCCTTGTCTACTGCTCTGTCATCCACCAAAACCAGTGCCGTTGGCGCCGCTGCCTCCGCTGCCATTGCGGAAGGAGAAAGCGTAATGTCAGCTGTTTCGTCAACCATCAAGAAATCGTGGTCTTCGGTCTTTGGCAGTGGCACTTCCTCGTCCTCCGCCTCCAAGACGTCGGAAACCTCTGCTGACCAGATCCCCGCCGGCAGCTATCTGGGCGCGAAACTGGACATCTCGCGCACTGAACTGGCCGCTTTGAGCGGTTCGACCACCAGCGCTTCCATGACCGAAAGCGGCCCGGTGCAGATGAGCAATCAGTTGGAGATCGATGTGTGCCTGGAGGGAGGAGCAAAACTGGACAAAACCTCCAGTAGTGAGTCGTCGACGACCGTGGCGGCGGATGAAAACCTGCTCGGTGGTGTTGCAAAGAAAAATCCGACGGGAGACGAATCCAAAACGCCCGGCACCATCTACTTTTTCGAGCTGCTGGTCGTGTCAGCGTCCGAAATGATCACACTGGAGCCTGGCAAGCCGGTCACCGCCACGATTCAGTCGAACCACTGGCAGGACTTCCGCATCTTCGTGCCCCCGCCGACTAGCGTTGCTACGCAAAACCCGAACTACGCTTTGACACTCTCCACGCACGGCGAGAACCACGCCCGGACTTACCTGGTCGCGGACGTCCGACACTTCGCGCGCGACCCGCGGGCGTACCGCTGGAAGAGCGGGGCTCAGGAGGACGCCGGGGTGGACGAAACCATCGTGCTCTCGCCCCTGCACCGCGTGTGCAAGTACGGGGGCATGGTCCACCGCAAGCTGTGTTTTGTGTACGTGTCGACGTTCGCTTGGTTTCCCGAAGACGGAGAACGCGGCAAGAGCGATAATCCTCTGAAAGACCAGGCGGCAGAGTTTACGATTTCCGCAACATTCAACTCTCCAAACAGCGCGGGGACGGATGTGTCACCGGCGAAAGGGGCGGCGTTTTCTCCGAAAGACGGCGACGACGGATCAAATCTTCCCGTCGATGCAGGAGACATCACTGCGACGAGCAACGCGCTGCAGAAGCATCTCGTTTTGCGAGAAGGTGTTTCGCAAGATGTTGTCACGTCATCAGCAGACACTGCGAGTGTTTTCAAATTTGAAGTCGACAAGCGCGACGAGGGAATAGTGGTCGGGTTGGAGCACTTGGAAGGCCGGTGCCGCGTCAAGATTTCGGCCTTCGATGATGTTGCCAGCGATCCAACGGCCGATGGCGTGGCAGCGACACCCTATGCAGATGATGCGGTTCTACTGACGCCCGGGTCGCCGGTTTTGACCGAGGCAGCGAACATCGCCGCGGCAGAGACAAATGTGGCCTCCGGGGTCTTGGACGCCGGCTCAGCAGCAGACGCATCAACAGGAACAGCAGCAGCACCTGCCTCGAAGAGTGGCGTGCCAGTCGTTCCCATGAAGCTTTTCATCAGCGTAAAGGCTGCCAGCGCGGAAAAGCAGATGGATGCGGGTGAAACGTCAACAAAGGCCTCACCTTCGGCCCATTGTCGCCTGACGGCGCGGGGGACCCGATTTGTCAGTCCTTTGCAAGACGGTGCTACGGTCTCGGGGGCAGTGCGGCCGCAGTTTTTGAACTTTTTTTCCGTAGATCCGCTTGATTTCCGTAACAGCGGTGCGAATGGCATCGACCTGCAACTTAACGTCTTAGCTGGCGGAGTGGATCTCTGTGTGAAGTACGGATCTTCTGCAGCTGAGAACAAGGATGCTGCAGATGCAAGCCAGAACGAAATGGATTCAATCGCAGCTCATCATTGTGACCTTCGGACCGATACTGTGTCCGGCCGGAGCGCCTTGCGGCTGTTTGCAGTCGCACCCTCCTCGCTCTCCACAGCTGCGGCAGCAGTGGAGAACGCTATCACGTCTGTTCTACCTGGGACACCAACATCGATAGGCCCAGAGCAAACGAAAAAGGCACGCGTGATCGTTTTCGCAAGGGAGGACACGCCGAGTGCGTATTCCCTCACAGCATCGGCCAAGAACACGGTCGCGACACTTCTGGATGGTGCGCCGACGGAGATCTTTCTGTCAGCAGAAGATGCAGCGGCTACTTCTTCTTCGACTAGCAGCAGTGCCTTGGTGAAAAAGACGTTCAAAATCGCGGAGGGACTATCAAGTACCCGAACGCGCTTCCGATTGCGGGTGAGTAATGGCGGTCCAGTACAGGTGTGCTTTCAAGCTTACCTCCGCGATGATTCCTTCGGCAGTAACGCTAAAAACGGAATCACACTGGTGCCTCAAATTCAAATTGCTGGGACCGCCGGCCTAGCTGCGGATCATTCGGATTTGTCAGGTGATGCCAGTAGCGCTGCAATAGTCTATGATTGGGGTAGATCAGCTGGCGCTACTGTCGGCGACAATTCGGACGCAGTAGGAACAACAGCTGCTCCGAGCACCACAGGAGAGGACGCTGACAGCGACAAGCTCAAGGCCGCCTTGAGTGGAGACGGCCAATCTAGTTCGTCCTCGCAGACCACCAGTGGTGCAATCCTGTCGTCGTTGAAGAGCCTTGCAGTAGGAGGTATCATGGGATCATCTTCGACCCCAGGGGATGTTGACACGCCGGAGAAAAAACTCTTTACTCCGCTCGTGTGTCTTCCCAACAGAACCGTGACACGGTTCGCAGCCGTTGACGTGATGAAGCCGCCTCCGGATTTACTGGACGTAATTCAGGACCTTCGCGTGCACGTCAGCCTCGCGGACAGTACTAGCACGTCAGGGTCCGAGGCAACGTCCGCGAGCGTGGTACTGTTTTCACAGAGGAGCAACGACGTGGTCTTGCGCGATGGGCAGCAGGTCATGGACCGGATTTTTGCCCTCGCGTCTGCGAACGTTGGCACTGTAGTTGCGTCGGAGTACACGAACAAAAACGACTTTCTGCCGGGGACCACCTACTACCGTTTCTTCCTTTTCCCGACGGCGAATTTTCTGCTGAAGGCTCTGCAAATCGAGCTGACACTGGACGACTCGACCGCCGCAACTGCTTCGGCTCTAGCAAGCACGCTGTCCTGTGTCTCTATGGGGTTCTCCGTACTTCCGACCGACGATGAGGACGAGGAGCCGGCCAACGAGAGAGGCGCAGCAGCGCAAGCCGCGGCCGATCAAAACCTGCAACTAGCCGAGCAAATTCGAATAAAAGAGTCGCCAAAGACGTCGGCGACAAAATCGCTCACCGCCACGCTGCCAGCCTACCTCGTTTTCCAGTACAGACAGCGATGGCTGCGCATCCGGGTCGAGAACCGCTGCAGTGCGCAGCAGGCTAATTTGAAGAGCCTGCAATACACGGTTCAAGTGAAAAGTAAAAACTTCTTTGACAGCTTTTCCTCTACCACAAAAGACGTGAAGCCCGTGAAGCTGGTGCTTGACGCACCGCCGCAGCTGGTCACATTTGACGACCGCGATGACGATTTCGGGCTCGCATCGCCGGACTTCTATCACGTAGACCTACCAGCAAACAAGGCCCCGGCGGAAACCATGTCGCCGGAGTTGAAGAAGAAGGAAGAGGAGGACATGAAAACAGCGCTGGCGATGCAAAAAAGCGCTGATGTCAACTCGGGTGAGGGAAAAAGTAGCCTCGGTGCAGCTGCCGCGAAAGCGGTTGAAACCGTCGCGGACAACCTTGAAGCTGCGAAGGAGGCGGTGGAAACGAAAGTGGACGACTTGAAGACAAGTGTTGAGGATTCGGTGCAAAACGCGAAGAACAAAGTCGAGGACGCTGCGAAAATGACAGCCAACAAGGTGATGCAGCTGGCTCCGGTGAGTGTAATAAAACCCTTTTCGCTGTCGACGGACAACGACCGGGTCTTGCGAGTCGACGTGTGTTATGGTCGAGTAGTGGTAGCGACGGGAGCGACAGTGGAGAATCTGAACGTGGAGCACGACGACGCTGCGTCAGCGACGAGAGGTTCCTTCTCTTGGAGCACAGTACTGGGCGGCAAGACGGAGTACGTCGCCGTGCGGGAAGCTAGGCAAGAAGGGGACGACACTGGAGCTGGTGGAGTCATGCAGCCCTCCGCGTCCGCGTCCGCCTCAAATACAAATTCTGCGTCGTCCTCTTCGTCGGATGCTGAAGCAACGAGTTCGTCCACGATCTTTTCGGACAGCGTGTTGTCTCAAACCCTGCAACCAAGTTACGAAATTTCGTTGAAATTGTCCGGAGCAGAGCAGTCTTCTAGTTCAGGCAGTAGATTCGACCTGCAGCTCGACAAGTACGGGGCTTTTCAATACCAGTCGTCCGCAGCGGATTCACCACAATACGACATGCTGGTACTGTTGGACCCTGACAACGCCCAGACCACCAACCTTCGACCGGAAACGCGGTGCGGCTTTGAGACACTACTCGCTGCAGTGCTGGAAGAAAAGCGGTGGGACGCTAATCCACGGCCACTCCTCCGATCGCAAAACAATCTTCTTGCGCGGCGCGACACCGCTGCACAGGTCTTCTTCTCCAGAGGGTCGCTGCTGGTGCTGCAGCCGCCGTTGGAGCAGAGCGGGGAGTCGAGTTCTAAGGATGGTAGTGCAACGACCATCCCGTTGCAGGATCTACTGCAGCAGCCACAAGTGGCATCGAATCTGAAGTCTTGGGCGAGTGTCGCCGCCGTTGTGATGAACACAAAGACGAAAGCGCTAAGCAAGCCCCTGCGGTTCCCCGCCAGCGACTTGCTCACGGGAGTGGGCGTTTCTTCTTCGGAGGCAGATGTCGGCGCACCGAGGTCGTTCTCCATGACGGTAATCGTGGGGCTGTTCAAGATTTTTTGCATCTACCTCCTGGTGGTTTTTTTCCTGGGGCGTTGCCTCGGAATCTCCAACTGGCGGAAGAACTACGTTTACAGACGGCTGTTTTACTTTTGGGACCGCGTTTCCGTAGCGGTGTGCGGACGGCGTGGTCGTTCGTCCGTGGACGACGACCTGTTTTTGGACGAAACCACGCTAGATGGAAATGCTTCGCCGGACGCCTACCATCTACCTATGGTTTTGGAGCAGGACCAGGCCCAAGCCAGGAGGCGAAATGGCAGCGGTCAACAGCAAACCGGTGGTTCCTACGTGCCTCCGAAGCTGGGCGTCGAGGGAGCAGGCACAGGAAAGAGTAGCAATGCAGGATTCGTTTTTAGATCGGGCACCGGTTCGTCGAGTACAACCAGCGGAGCGGCAACTACTGCGATGGGGGGGAACTTTAGCTCCGCGGTCGCTGCGGCAAACACTGCTTTCGTTTTATCAAGCGGACCCGTGCCGGTGACATCAGCGGAATCACTCAGAACAAATGCAAGTTTAGATGAGTCTTTCGCGAACACATACCATACGCTGTGACATAGACATCGCGACGAGTCGTGCAAATACAGAACAAGTGAAACAAAAAGATGATTGACGAGCTCTTGCTCTTTCACTCTTCAAATGTGAGTCATTTTCATTGTGGGTACAGACAACATGCAAAGATGCGCGCCTCAAGTGAGAACTTTTGTCCGGTCCTCTTGCTCTTCAGGAACATACAGCAATGTGGTTAACCGTCGACATTACGCAACCACGGTGTCGTCATCGTCATCGCGTTCTCACAGGCATAGCGTAAGGACATATGCTGCGCAAGGGCAAGTCATACTCCTAGTACCATGCTTCTCTTCATTGCACAGCATTTGGCTTTGAAAGAAGATACTCAAAAACATGGCGTTCGTGGTTTGAATTTTTCTTTCTTGACAGCTGAGCAGTGTCATCATCAAGAAGACTTCTCTTCGTAGTCTTCATGCTTCTCCCTGGTAATTTGTGACTTCGTCTTCGATTGTGTCTGTGTGTGGTGCAAGTGCGCATGTTTTTTTTCATCGATTCGATGACTTCACAACATGATGAAGCCAGTTTTCGTTGCTTAGATCGTACCTGCTGAGTCGAGTTCATCGCAGTCTGAGTGTGTTTTAATCGGGTTGCTCGTTGTCTGTTATTTTCCTTGTTCTCGTCCTCGTTCCCGATCCCGTGCGTACTACAACAAGGAAGGAGTGCGAGTCGTTTTATTTCGGACTGTCTTCACAGGACGAGTATTCTCGTTGTCCTTTGTTGCATCCATTTGAAAATCCAACCCGCCCTAGTTTGGCAATAGCACGAGCTGCAGCTGCTCTCAAGGCGAAGCACGATGCGCCTCTTATGCCGTGTTCGGGTAGTGGGAGCCCGTACAGATAATGATGACACGGCAAATCATACGGCGTCTTCTCCGCAGCTGCCTTCCGGCTGCGCAAGCAAGGGATCCGAAAGTGAAGATATTGCTATTGGCAATCCACTGATTCTCGCAGTTCCAATCCGCGACGCGACAAGCACCACGGTGGCAACGCTCTTATCCGAGGTGAAGAAGCGGGCAGCGAGCTGCGTAGACGAGCTACCTTCGGCTTTTGCTCACGATGTTGACTTTCTTGATAGCGGCGCCGCGCCGATATGGAGTGGCTCTGGTGCGGGAGCAAATCGCGAGGGCATCCCATCGAGAACGAGTAGCACAAGCTCCTCGACTGCAATGCCAGGATGCATCGACAACCAGGGCAGGAAAAACTACTACCTGACACACGAGGGTGCCAGGTTGTTTCCCGACGACATCTTGGAAGATCTCTTTCAGTCTTCTCCAGTGGAGCTAGAGCTGCATGTACGAAGTGCGACGTCGCCGTTCCCTAGTCCGAGAGGAGACCACCTCGAAGCTGGAGGTAGCTTTTAGTTCTTTTTTCGATTGACTGCAACGGACGAATTTGCTTACTATATAAGAATAGCTTTTGCATCTGCATCACGAGCACGAGCAGCTCGTCTGTTCTTGCTGCAGTGCGCTTACTGACATTCCGCAACTAGCACGGGTGTGTTTTTGCCACTTCTTCTAAGAAGAATGAGCAAAATTTCAAGAATGGGTCCAACATCAACACGATACCTCTACCTCAGGGCTGCTCGCAGGTCCATCCAAGAATCTGGAAGAAATCAGTGAGTTCGAGCTGCAAGTGCAAGATGAGAATGGTTCGTCGCCCACCTGGTACTGGCACTTGCACGACCACGAGCACTCACGGCAGATGTTACTGGAGGCAAGCAGTTTGCAGGACCGTCCGTTGAGCACCACATCGCGAAACTCCTCTATCAAAAGGGCCGCGGCCGCGACGGCGTCCTCGTCCTCCCACCTGATGAGCTCCGACGCACTGGCGTTCGTACCGGGGGCCAGGAGTCGCTGCGGGTCGGCTAGTGACGTCGTGCCCATAATTGAAGACCAGCCTGTGGGGACGTCGACATCTTCGAAGAGTGCCGCTTACGATCCTACCATGCAGGCACGCGCGGGGAGCAGTAGTTGTGCCGCGGATCGTGATGCTGCCAGTGTTGAAAGTAAAGAAAACTTTTTTCGCTCTGGCTATCATCACGATGAGCAGTACAACACGAGCAGGTTCTTCCAGCAGGAGCCTACTTCCGTAGTGGAGCGCAAATACAGTGGAGGAATGGAGGATCGACACAACGATCATACGCACATGGAGCTGTACCACGAGCACGATTACAAGAACGAGTACGGGCAGCATCACCAATTCGCGTGGAGCGATTACGCGTACCACCAGCAAAATGACGAACACTACGATCAGTATTACAACACGTACAACTGCACGGACGTTCCGGAGATAGGAAGGAACAGCACGTACTCTAAGCCAACGCCCGATCACGAAGATGAGGACGACTGTGCTGGTTTTTCGGATGCAAAGGCGGGGACGACGCAGCAGGTGGTTCATCACGACACCAGGCCTCCTGGCGTTCGAATTACCTCAAGCTCCGATGTGCATATCGCACCGCCGCATTCAGCCAGCGGAATTGGAGAAAACGCCGGGAATCACCGGGCGGGGGTGCCTCCAGGCAGCGCGGTCGGTACGTTGTCCGCTGGTGTGTCATCCAGCAGTTCGTCGTCTGCATCATGTCCTGTTGCTTCCTCAGGTAGAGTAGATGTTGCAGGTCAACAGACGGTCGGAGCAGCGCCGGGCCTGCAGTCTCAGTCGTTACGCCCCTACCAATTGGTCGGGTACTCAAAGAGCTCGCTTGCTGATACAACAGCAGGTGCACAAACGTCGTGTGGGGTTTCTGGAGCTGCAGAAGCGGTGCGGCAGAACGAGAGTTCAAGCTGTGACGAGAGAGAAGTGGAGCGCGCACGTGGTCCCTCGAATTGCAGTGGCCGCACACACGAACTGCCATACGAAGACGCATTCACCACTGCTTGTTCTCCGCCTGACCAGTATGTCGAAATAGTGCAGGAGCAAAAAGCCATCTGGACCATTTACGGCATGAAGGACAAGCTGCAAAGTGATTTCTCGGGTGCAACTGGTACTCATGGCGGCATCAACAATTGCGACGCAAGAGAACCCAAAGTGGTCACAACAAGCCAAGACCAACTGAAACTGGTCTCGCCGCCTTTCACCTTGTTCGGCATGAAAGGGTTGCGATTGGTGCTGAATCCGGGATGTTCTAGAGGTCCGGATGGTAGTGCGACGTCTCCATCGCTGCATGTTGGTGGTACACTACAAGGTCAAACGTGTGGAGGGAGCAATGCCAATAGATCCAGTGCGTCGTCGAGCTCTTCCAGTCGGAAGCACGCGACGGACACTTCTACATGGTGTCACCGGAGCCAACAAGGTCACGGCCTGTGCAGAGTCGCTTTGGAAGTTCCAGCGCTCTGCGACCAAGAAGACCTCGTCCACAACTTCTCATCGTCCACCTCGTCCTCCGATAACAGTGCGATAACCAAAGGATTAATACGAAGCAAGACCAGGGGATGTCACAGACCGCGGCTCCGAGTGAAGTTGCGGGTAGGCAAAACGGAGAAAGTTTTGCATTCTCTCGACGCACTTCAGGAGACGTTGGAAAGCAGTATGGGAGTTGAGCTCCAAGATGAGATCCAGCCAACCGATTGCGAGCGGGCAGGAACGGAGCAGGAACGCTTTTGGACGGCCACTGGAGCTGGTGGAGGTGGCAACGACGTCAGCGCAACGACTGACGATTTGCGAGGTTCTCTAGTAGAAACGACTGAGCACGTCACGAGTTGTGTGTCCTCAACAACAGCCTCTGGCCCAAGTTCCACTCGCTCCTCAAATTCGACAAGTTTCGTTCGGGAGCAAGAATGTGACACCACAGGACAGTCCACCTTCGACTCGGACTTACCCGCATCGCCTCCTGCGATTAAACCCGTCGTCGTTATGGAAGACGATCCGACTGCCGGCGGCCAGCGCATGTACGTTGTATACGCGAATACAAAGAAACCGAAACGTCGGCGCAGTGTGGACAAAGAGCAAGATGTAGTTGAGCGAGCAAGTAGCCGATCGAGAAGTAGAGAAAAACACAGGACTGGAGGTACACAACATGATAGTGTCGCCAGCGTACACGACCTTGACGTTGCAACGAAAATAGGTTTTGAGAAGGATGTTTTGGAAGCAAGCACGACTCTTGCATCGAACTCCACGTGTGCGAGCTTGACGGCCGAAAACAAGAACCACGACGGCGGCAATAGTGGCATGAGCACGCCGGACGACTCGACTTCAGTGGTCGACCAACCGCAACCCGAGCCTTCGGCGCCCCCAACGGCCAGGCACGCGGCCAGTAAACCACGCACACGGTTTGTCAGCAGCGACCTGAGTTTCGCGGCGAGACAGGCGGCCAAGACGATCCAGCGAAAAATCAAGCGGGATTGCGAGACGGCATTCGCTGACAAAGTCGAGATTTCGGTGGAGATTCTCGACGTAATCGATGAACACGAGGAGCTGAAGGTGAGTACGGTACAGAGTCACGAGGCGGCCGCGGCTAGTAGCGGAGGCGGCGGAGGTCACCAGCAGTACGAATACTTTCCGCAGTTGCAGGCGACCTGGAGCATTTGGAACGTGCGTCACAAACTTGCAAAGTTCGGGAAGAACATATTGAGAGGAAAAATCCCCCCTCCCCATATCGAAGCGAAGTCTCTGATGCTGGATTTGCGTACACAAATCAGATTTGTCTTGTAGAAAGTGCTTGGCGGTATTTTCTGGGCCTGTTTGGGTATGCAGAAGGCTAGCAACTGCGCATGGCAAACAGGTTTGCAGTAGTCGAAAGCGCATGACAGACTTGCTCTGGAATGCGTCAGATGGCTCCTATGGCCCTATATGCAAGACAAAGATGATTTGTGGCCACAAATCAGCATCACAAGTTTCCGGTTTGATATGGGGAGGGGGGATTTTTCATTTTGATAGAACACGCCAATGTTCTCCGACCGTTTTTCGCTCGTATCAAATGTAAAAATGTCTGGGTCTGGAAGGTTGCCAGGTTTGTCATGCACGTTTTGCATGACTCCTGATGTCTGTGATGCATACCCTAGCATCACAGATGTTGTGAGGGCTACCTGATGCCTATACCGCATGACAAATGCTCTTTCCGTGTAGCAAAACTTGGACTCTCTTTGCTGCTCATGCAATACAGATTTTTTTACAATCCAAAATCAGCATGACAAGTTGCATTCTTCCAGACCCAGACATTTTTACATTTGATAGCTCGGTGGGATCGACGATTTGCGGTTCAAGCTGTATCTGAACGGAAAGCCGGACGCCGCAGACGGATGGTGTTCGCTCTACCTGGAAGCCCCGAAGTTTTCGGAGCTGAAGTGCAGGTTCCACTTCCGCAATTCGGGGAAAAAGCTCAGCTTCGAGCGCTTGGAAAAGTTCCACGACAAGTCAAACAGCTGGGGGTTCGTCTCCGCCGCAAAGGTTGAAGACGAAATGTCGTCCGCTACCAGTACGTCGCATCAGTTGTCAAACCTCAAAAGACCTGGTAGCCGTGGCACAAGTAGTACGAACAGTTCCTGCGCATCCTGGCTTTCGAAAGCGTTCACCGAAGATAGCAGGAACTCTCGCGTTACAATCGCGGTGGAGATTTTGGAGACGCGCAAGCTGGACTATCGTCTCAGCCAGACGGAAGATAATTTTTTGAAAAACCTGAGAAATCCGGACCGGAGGAAGCATTTGCTGAAAGAGCTGCAGAGAATGACAACCTCGTCGTGTTTCTTAAACACAGGAAGTTTCTTCGGAGACGAAGATGAAGTGTGTGAGGAGATGACAGATGACGAGGATGTTGAAGACCCACATCGTCTTTGTTCAGGCTCCGCCGATCATTCGACAAATAATGGGACGGCAGCCAGTGCGTCTTCCGCTTCCAATGAAGGGGTGGCGGATCTTCATCAGAAACACAGCTGCAGGAGAAAGTGCAGAATAGGTGGGCGCTCAAGTAGCTCGAGTAGCAGTAACAGCTCCAGTGTTGTGCCAGCAAATAAGGTGCAGCGTGTCGCAGAGCTCCAGGAGAACATGAAGAACATTCCGAACCGTTTTCGGATCCTTCTTTTGGATGGCTTGCCCGACAGCGCGAAGCAGGTCGCGCTACAAAAGTGGGAGTCGCTGCAGGTGGACGCAAACTCCGGCGAAGCACAAAAGACCAAGAAGTGGCTCGACGGTTTACTGGCTTTGCCCTTCGGAAAGTTCACGCCGCCTCCGGTTCTTTTTCACCCGAATGGAAAGGCCGAGACCAGAAGGTACTTGCAAAAAACACAGAGCGTGCTGGACTCCGCTGTGTTCGGGCATGACGAGGCGAAGGAGAAAATTCTGCAGCTGATATGCCAGTGGATCGCCAACCCGCAATCGCAGTGCCTGAACTTGGGAATCCAGGGTCCGCCCGGGAATGGGAAGACGACACTGTGTCGGAAAGGCATCGCTAAGGCCTTGTCCCGACCTTTTGTACAAATCTCGCTCGGAGGCGCCACGGACGCAGCTTTGCTCGAGGGACACCATTTCACCTACGTGGGGAGCACCTGGGGCCGCCTGGCTGGTACTGAGTCTTCACTTTACAATCTCATACGTAGTGGGTGCTTGTCTGCCCTGGGAATCTGATGCAAGCTCTGTATGCCCCTCGGCTCGCCCTCGTGAATTAATTTGAATATTTTCTAATTTCAATTTTATAAATTTGATCATGTTCTTCCACTTCTACTTTTTGTTTTTTTATCTTGAACTTTTCCCTGAAATAAAACAGGTATGCTGATGGAAACCAAATGCATGGACCCGATAATTTTTTTTGATGAGCTGGACAAGGTTTCTGATACGCCCCGTGGGGAGGAGATTGTTGGGGTGCTGACGCACTTGACCGATCACAGCCAGAACGCGAGCTTTACCGACCGCTACTTTGACGGCGTTCCGCTGGACTTCAGTAACGCGCTGTTCATTTTCAGCTTCAACGATGAAACCAAGCTGAACCCGGTGCTCCGCGACCGGTTGACGGTGATCAATACTAAGGGGTTCAATCCCAAAGAGCAGCTGCGAATCGCGCAGCAGTTTCTGTTGCCCGATTTGCTGAAGAACGTCGGCATGAATGCTGGTGACGTACTGTTGGAAGATCTCGACCAGCTGCGCTTCGTCACGTTTCGGCATGGGCTTGCGCAGGACCACGGCTCCAAGGACGGCGGGGTTCGGGGGTTAAAGCAAGCCCTGGAAGCCATCGTCTTGAAAGTGAACAAGTTGAGGCTGATTCAGCACTGTAGTTCTTCTAGAACTTGTGCGGGTCTTCAGAACGGCACCGGAGGCGGAGCGGGAGCGGCATCTTGTTGTGTGTCGAGAGACGAGGCGGGTGGCGTCGCGACGACCACAACGCAAGAAGATGAAGATGAGGATCCGGAGGACGGCCAACAATCTTCTGACAACGAAATCCAGGATGGTGATGCGGTTTTTACTGTGGAAAGCCGAAGCGGTCGGACGCAATACGAAACAGCTGGCAGTAGCGAGGAGCAAGGTGATCATGCTGATACAAAAACAGGGACCTTTATTTCACCTGCAACCGAAGCCGGACATAGCGCCTCTGCTTCATCCCGTCGTGTATCAAAGAAGAAGAAGGAGCGCAAACTCACACTGCCGGTGAAGCTGACGCGGAAAAATGTAGAGTGGCTCTTGCCGCAAAAACAGCAATCAAATGAAAGCTACCGCTACATGTATACGTAGTTACGGTTTTTCTTTTTCTATCGCACGGTTCGAAGTTGAAGTTCTTGCTCTGCTCAAAGATTTTTTCATATACCTGATGTATAATTCGACTGTATCTGTGCACGATTTTTTCGTAACACAATTTTGACTTTTGCGTTTATGCTCCCGTGCCTATTTACGAATTTTTATCACTTTCTTCGTGTAAAATTCATTCAACTTTGCAACGACCAAGTAGTCTATTTCAACGCAACGAATTCGAATAACAATGTCAACGAGTACACAGTGCTCACGAGACCAACTCCCTCTCAGTGATTGATCATTTGTGATTTAATTGCAAGTATTACTCAAAAACAAGTTGTCAAGTCAAACGAGAGCACGCACTGACAGCAGGTGTCCTGTTTCTGGGGTACCCGGGAGCCGCACTCTCTGTCGCCGGGTACTATAGGCGAATTCGCCCGCAAGGGTCCCGCTCCGTCGGGCTGAAGAAAAAGCTCGAAAGAAAAAAATTAAAATGCAATTGATGTGGATGGGGCTCTCCCGAACGCCTCAAAAATTCTGTTAATTGATGAATAGAAATCAGGAAGGCAGCAACCTTCCGAGGCCAAAAAAGTGCGACATTGACTGGGCGACGGAAGTGTTCATCCACTTCCATTCTTGCTCCACACTGATCAGCGGTGTCCCACCGTCCATCTAGAGGATGCACTCGCACAAGCACGTTAAAGAGCTTGCGCTAAGAACATCCAGAGACAAAATCACAAATCAAAAGCTGGTCGTGGGCCCGTGCCTCCGCGTCTTCAACCGGTCATTTTGTACACGCAACATTGACACATCGTCTTCCACTACTTCGGTTTTTTCCAAGGAAAAGTCGACCCCAAGCCGGGTTTCCGCGCGAGTTGCATTTACCCGCGGCGTGCCGCCAAATAGGTGCCTATATGTGACGAGGCAGACTCTGTGAAAATAAGATGCGGCGCTTTATTCCATTTCTCAGAGTTTTACGGAAAGTGTTGCCTGTGTGCACGAAACGAACTGCGGCACTGGCGGGTTTTGCTTCCCTCGTCCTGCTGGAACTCCTGGTGATCCGCTCGCACATATGCCGGGATGTCGGACTGATCGAGTTTTGTTCATGGGGGCTCCGGCAATTGGACCTAGACTGACCTAGTCGTGTGCCCTTCCTCTTCGTTAGATCTACCTGGTCTTCATCTGCTAGAAGGTCGAAGTTTGCAGTCTTTTGCTAGGCCTACTTTCTTAGGCTGATGCTATCCTGTGCAAGAGTATTGCACTCGTATAAATCCGATGGCGCATAATTGCAGAACTTCTACTGATCTATGCATAGAGTGACTTGGTCGAAGTTGAAAGAGGAACGCTTCCTCGTCTAAAGCGAAACTCGAAAAGCCCCCCCCTCATACTACGTTGCTGTTGACGTTATCTTCAACAACCTCGACGGTGCCTTAGTGCGTCGAAATGCCGAGTTCCTACAGACGCATCTGCAGTGGTACAACTACAAGAAGGGGCCTTCACCGATAATGGCGTCTTCAACGACATCCGAATCATCTCCCAGCACTTCCCCTTTAAGTTCCACGAAGAACGTTTACATCAGTGCATTGGGGGACAACGCTGCGCACAAGGGCGCCGGCCGAACGACGGCGCGGCGCATCGAGGACGGCGACGCCAGCATCGGCAGCGTTCTTGTGGAAGAGCCAGACCGGTTTCGGTTGCGCGAGACGGTCGTGAACCAAGAAAAACAGTTTCCGCCGGATTTTGAGGTCCACATTCTCGCGTACAACCGGGCGAAACCACTGCAGCGTTTGTTGCACAGTTTGTCGCGTGCGGTTTATGCGAAGGCCGACCGAGTGGACGTGGTTTTACACTGCGAGGGAGAAGAGCCGAACGAGAAAATCCTTGAGGTCTTTCACAAATGGACGTGGCCACCCAGCAGATCGACGAGCAGAGCCGCGACAGCAGCTGCTGCAACCTCGAGCCCTACATCTTCTCCGTCGCCCCCGAGTCCGACGTCTGCCAAGCGCGTCGTTCCGAACTACGCCCAGCGTGGGTTTTATGCTCTGAGAAGTACGAAGTAGTTTGGTAGCGCCAGTTTAGAGTTCCAGGAATTGAAGCGCTCTGATTCGGTTTCGGCCTCGTCGTTGGTGTCGTTATGATCTAGTAAGCTTTCGTCCGTGGTGGGCCGCGCATACCGCATAAAGCGCGACGGTGCTGTCTAGCGATATTTAGTCGCGAGCACTGGTTCCAGTCCTGGAGCGTCTTCATCCTCATATTCTCAAAAAAATCCCACCCACAGCTCCCTGGCGGACGTCTCCAAGGGGTAAGGTGTTCATCTGCTCAAGCCAGCGTGGCTGTCTTTCGTCAGCTATCCGTCTTTTCTTCTAGGTGTCAATTCCTGGAGCGTCGCCTTGACGGTTCCCAGCGGTTCCTCTCTTCTCGCTCGCGCGAGGGGTCGTGCATTCCTGTGTTCTCCGCACATTGCCGGAACAGGTCTCCGACTCGCGCGGAGCCTCTCGGAGCGTCTAGCGCTCGGGCAAAGTGATCTACTTCGAAGCCCGCCAGAACGATAAACCGTCCCGCAGCTGGTACGGAGCCTGGTACCCGCGAGACAAAAATCTGCACGTCTTAATTCTCGAGGACGACCTTGAGGTTGCGCCGATGTTTTACCTGTGGCTGAAGAAAGCGTGGAAAGTGTACGGTGACACAGCAAACGGCTTCGCCCGACTGTTTGGCATCTGCCTGAACAAGCAGGGAATGGTCCCTCTGTCGACGGACAAAACGGTGCGGAAAAACGCGAACTTTGTGGGAATAAATGGCACTGGAGGTGTACTTATCAAATGTAAAAATGTCTGGGTCTGGAAGAATGCATGTTTGTCATGCTTGTCTGGCATGACTCTTAAATCTGTCATGCACGTTGCCCAAGAGCCGCATTTTTCTGTCATGCGGAGACGCAGTTTATTGTCACGCAGAATAGGCAACACCTACAAGCTCAGAAATTTGTCATGCTGAGCCAGCACTTGTGGCCTCATCATGAGATGCCACCCAGCATCACAAGTTTCCAGACCCAGACATTTTTACATTTGATAGTACTGAGGGATGTGCGAAAGGGCGACGTGGCACTGGACGATGCAGATTTGATATATGATGAAGAAGTTGGCGTCGGCGGAGCGGAGGCTTCCGTAGTAAGAGCGGACTCCGAGCAGGACTCTGAAGCTGAGCGACGCCCTTCAAATGACGCCATCACCACCCTCCGCGCAATGATGAGAAAGCATCCGAGGGGCGGGCTCCCCTTCCTCTACCGCCAGCTAGGGACGCAGGGCTTCTCGCCTCATCCTGTATGGTGGAAAGTGTTTTTGCACTGGATGCACGAGGAGCTTCCGCCTTTAATTCCACATTCCCGAACTGAATCTTTTTGGGACGGGTTGTTGTACCGTAATCACTACCCATTGAAGTGGTGGTTTTGGCCGGTGCGAATGTTCTTGTTGCTTTTTGGCAGTGGGCCGAAAGTGACACTAGAGAAGCCGCCAAACATTCCGACAATCGACGGGAAGAAGATCGGTTTGGTGACATCGGGGTGGTGGGCCGATAGCGGCTACAACATGTGGGAGCAACATGTTTCCTACTTTGTCGCCGATCGCGACCTCTTTTTCCTCTACCTCGATCTGTTTGACGAGTCCGGGTTGGTCACCCACTGGCGCGAAAAGGGAACACACTATGGATCGTCCACCAACGTGGGAGTGGGTGTCATGCAGTGGCCGTTGAACAACGCGACAAGTCTAGTAACTGATCACGGCGGAGATTTCGATCTATCCCTGTTTCCGCGGAAAATACCCAGACTTGATTGGGACGGGAAACCGATGAAAAAGGTTAAGGAAAGCGAAAAAAGTAGAATTTCCTCAGGCGGCGAAGTAAGTCGAACAACAGCTGCAGCAGGAGATGGGCGCGTGGTAGTGCAAGTGGTCGACGTCGAGTTGAAGAAAACTGATGAAATGGAAGGTAAGAACGGCGATATCAAGACGAAGCTGCAGGTCGTTACGTCTGCGTTGAAGGACGGGCGACCCGTCGTAGTTTGGTTTCATTCATCAGCAGGAACAAATAAGGCGAGCTCTGAAACTATTGCACGACTCAGCGCTGGTGTGCTGCACGACGACGTTGACGCTCACAACAAAAAAAGTGTGGTAAACGCGAACTCCGCACCGAGCCCAGGATCTAGTAGTGGAGCGCAAGTTGTAGTTCGAGGAGAAGATGAAGTTAAAGAAAAGAAATTTATTTTTGACGCTGCTGTACTGGAACAAACTGCAAATAGCGCGTCAGAAGTCAGAATCACTGAATTTGCGGTGTTGCTGCGGTCCACAGCAAGGGCGTACGCGGTGTGGTCGGAACTGCTCCACCGCGTACAGACGCATTTTCGGAGAAACCCACTTTGTCCTTGGAGAATAGCAGAGGAGCTGCGATACTTGCTTCAAGTGAATTTTGCGGGAGTGCTGGCGCAGGTTGTTAAGCCGCCCTGAATAGAACAAGAAGACGGAAGCAAGCACAAGCGCTGTTTTGGTTTTTTACTAGAGCGAGGCATCGCCCACCTCTGAGCATGTGAATTTGACAGAATTTACGGCGAGCCTTTTGCACTTGCTCGCGCCAGTTGTTCCCTCCGCATTTCTTCGTTTTTGTTTACATCTCTCTCTCGTCGACCTGTAGAGACTCTTGCTAGCTTCATCTTGGTAGACGAGCATGCGCATGCCTGAGCCTATGGTTATTTGGCGGCGTCGCTCAGGATGCGCATCTATCTCGATCCGGAAGAGCAGCCCCCTCGTGCAAGGAGATGACAAGATAAGAACTCCTCGCACAAGCAGCAAAACAAATGTGGTCGGTTCGCCTGGTTGCTTGCGAATTAGGGCTAATTTGGATTTTTCACACCGTACAAAATGTATCTCGATTGCGGCAAGAAAAACGTCGCAAAGGCGCAGCGGACGTGGTGCGGACAGTTATCTTTGATTTCGATCGGACGACGGTACACTCGACCGCCAACGCGGGAGCAGGAGATAGTCGCGCTGAAGCTCTCTTGTTACTGGAGTCGTTCAAGAAATCCGGCCCGGCTGCTTTTCCCTGGAACGTGTCCAGCAAGGTGTTTCGGGACCGGCTCGCCGCGAGCCCAAACTGTCGGCTGCATGAGAATGAACAAAAAGCAGCACCATCATCTTCCAGCGCAACAGCTGCAGGTAGAGGCGGTAACGCAGTGGACTTTTAAGCATTGGGCCTCCGCGTTAGACTGCAGTTGAGTGACAGCTACGGAGTGGATAGAAAACAGTTGAAATGCAGTTGCAGCCAATAAATCGTGATCAACGAAGATATTTGATGAATATGCGGTGGGGTGGGTATGACGGAAGCCTTCCGCCGCTTTCTGCTAGGTCTGTTGATGCTAGTTCTTTTCTTTCACGAGGCAGACGCAAACCAGAGCTCTTGCGCGCAATGGCCCAAGAGCGAAAGCCCTTGCTAGATGTTGCTTCCACGTCGATTCCATCTCGAACGGAACTAGCTTTCCTCTAGCTTTCCAACTGTCCGAACTTGCTTCTATCTTAACACGGAGGTTCAATTCTAAGACTTTTGCCCCTTTTTTCGTACGCACGCAGCGTTTCCGCGGCAATCGCAAATTAGCGCTTCCGCCGTCCTTGGGGACAAATCTTCAACATGCCGTGTCTGCGACGAGTTCTTCCGCAGGGACGAAGGACGATTTCTGGCCCAGTATGCACAGTGGCACGGAGCAGCACTCCGACACCTCCGAGCGAGCCAGAGGGAGACGCGAAACGACAAGACAGTAGAAGTTGATGCGCCACCAGTCTTGGTTTGGCGCGAACCGGAATACGGAGGTGGGGGCTTGGGCGACCGCGCAAGGGGGCTGTTAAGGGCGGGAATATTATATGCCTTATTGAACAACTTGTGAACTACCCGCCCTGTACTTTTTGTCTGAAGACGATCGTGAGCTACAGAGGGCAGGTCGGGTCTGGGTCACGTTGCGCTTTCGGAATTATCATTTTCTTGTCTTGCGTGCAACTGAAATTAGACAATCCCAGTGGTCGTGAAGATGAAGATGTTTTATTCAAGGTGGGAACTTGAATCATAATCTTCAATAGGGCGCTCCTCTCCTGCTCCATACTGGCTCGCCGCCTTTCTCACCGCTGTCAAACTTCGGCGGGTGTTTCTCCTTCGGGACCGGCAGCACACGTTTAAGCGATTCTTCAATCCGGCTGCCATCGACTGGACAGTGGACGCGGAAAGACTGTTTTCAACTTCGCGCACCACCCGTCCCTTCTTCGTCGACTCGATCGGCAAGTTTCTCGATTTCGACGCCTTCGAAAAGGAATATCCACGCGCCTCCGTCCCTTGGGTCGAGATCCAGACGAATTCCTTACTCCTGTTCGAGAACGAAAAACTTGCCTCTCAACTCTATGGAACATGCTTGGTGCGGTGCCTATTCGACTTTCTCTTTCGGCCAAGGGAGTTTTTGGTTGAGAAAGCGAACAAAGACGCCGAGGCGTATGGGTTTGCGGCGTCGTCGACGTCCACCTTGCAGCGGGGCACTCCAGGTAAGACGGTTTGCTCGCATTTCCGCCTAGGCACCAACCTGCATTTGTTCCAGCACATCGCAGCCGAGGAAGTCGCGGCTCTGGCGAAGAAATTTGCCGGGAAAATTGGGGAAGACCGGAAAATCGGGGGGGACCTCGATCCGAGACTTTGGCCGTCGAATAACCTCGGCAAAAACCGCATTTACCAATCGGAGGAGGACATTTTTAAGTTAGGCCTGAACGACTTCCAGGAAAGTTTGAAGAGGAGGTTTGGACGAGGACGAGCGGCGGGGGGTGACTCGAACGAATTTGAACGAAAGTGGAACGCGTGGCGGAAGCCGCTGGATGAGGCGGAGCGGTGCGCGGCGAGTCTAGCCGAAATCCCTCCTGCAAAACCCGGCTCTTCTTCTCCGACTGCACCATCCGCAGAGAAACCGATATGGGGAGGACAAGCGCCTGCTAAGTGAGGAAGTGCTAAGTAAAATCTGGAGTCTCTGTCTCATTTAGCAGGGTAAGAAGGCAGGAGTGTCACGAAGCAGCAGTCAGACAGTCGCAATTTGCGGGCGCTGCAGCCCTGACAGCTGTGGCCCTGTCGTGATCCTCCTGGCTCTTGTAGACCTGAAGGCTCCTTGCATGATGAAATGGCCACGATTAATTCTTGTCCTTTTATTTTAGCAATTACTGAAACAAACTACCCGCCTCCCCAGCTGATTTTGCACCGGCCGATCAGAGCGCGTGCTCACTGTACTTCGTCGCCCTATGGGCCCCAGCGCTCCTTATTTAGTGACTCTAATTGCCCACTTAGCAGCTGGCCGCCTCATAACCGAAGTGGTTTGTGTTTAGCGACTCTCCGGCCGCGTACGAATACGTGAAAGAGCAAGCCTATGGAAGAGACAGGATCGCAATTGACAAAGTTGAAAGAGTTTGCAGTGGGTAAAATGATAATGGATGCCAGTGCTGGGAGCCCAGTCCTCAAGTGGTGCCTGACCAATTTCGGCAGCAGCGAGCTCCAATCTGAGACGCTGGCTGGGCAGGAGAGAAGACTGCTTTTGTCGTGTTACTTTGGCGAGCTCTGTCTAATCTTCGACGCCGATTTCGATCCTGGCGCCTCCATAAAACCGCTCGACAAAAGTATCTGAACGTCACCGAAACGACAGCGGTGAAAAAGCACACGGACCCAGCGAATAACCACGAGAAGAAACGAAATCGGATCTCGCTGATAGCGCAACAAGGCGCGTGGTTGGATCTGGCGTTTCTGACACAGTTTACAACCTGAAAAAATACACTCTTAGGCACATCTTTATGTCTGACCGGATGAGGATGACATTCGCTCTCCATACCGGACGCGAGCGTCGAGAGATGATGCATTGCGCAGGTTCGGACACTTGTGTGAATTTGTTAACCTGAAGAGAGTGATAAAGATGTAAAGTAGAGGTGCGTATTTTTTACCTGTAACCAGTGCGACGAATTTGCGGCTTTTTATTCCGGGTACAGTCGACTGTCGCTGGCGCTGAACATGAGATCGCCGACGGGGACACGGCTCCTACCCTGCTGCCGGAAAAGGAAGGTGGACGAAGGAGCGTGGTCGAGCTCGGACTGTAAGCCGGAAGTAAAAGAGAACTGAGACGAGGAAGTAGAACATCTATACCATGGCTACAAGGAAAAAGTCTCTCGGAAACATGATAAATGAGGGCGCTGCCGCGTCCTCCTCTTCCTCCTCGAGCAAGGACTCTGTGACGCCCTCCCCGCCGGTCGGAAACTGGCGTGGGCGTCTGTCGTGCGAGGACTGAGAAAACTCTTGCTGCTGCGCTTAAAAGAATTACAGCCACTCGTTCTTCTTGCGATTGCAACTTGAACGTCTCGCTCTTCTCGCAATTGTTTGCTCTTTCGTAGCTTACATCTGTACGATGTTGAAGGAAGCAACTCGTTGCTGTGTGCGTGCGGGTCTTACGTGACATGGACGGTTACGGCGTTGCTGTTCTTGGGAGAAAACGATTAGAACCACCCGCCAAATACAGCTTGTAGTTGAAAGCACCTACAGAACCTGACGTGACCCAGAATCATATATAATCAAGGAGGGACAAAAACGGCAGCGAACTCTGATCATCGGTCACAGTTCACCGATCTGATGTTGCCCTTGCGATCTATGTATGTAGTTTTGCGGTTAAGATTCTGTTTTATGAATATTAGAAAAAAATATAGAAAAGGAGCTAATGCAAATGGCAATGCTAAAGCAAGGCTGTTTATTGTAACAAACCAAAGGCAGCCGCAGCTTTGCTTTTGGGAAAAGCAGAAATATGCCCGAACTGGAAGAACTGCTATAATAACGAGCTGCTGCTCGACGTCCACGTTGTCGTGCGACGATGGCAGTCTCTCAGGCGTTTTCCTTCCCTTTCTTGTCGTCACTTCCGGTGTTTTGCTTTCTTCTCCTCGGTTGGCGCGCCTTGGTCTTCCGCCTTGAGACCTGCAACCCAAGTGGAAGTCGGAAGACGGAATGTTGGATTGCAAACACCATAGCGAGCAGAAGAGGCAACCAAAAATGTCCCTGTACGTCACTGAAAGAAGCCACATTCCACAGTGACGTAGATGATTTGCTCCGCGGCGTCCTGCACCTCGGGTCCGAATTCGAGGAGCCGAAACTCGTCCTTCCACCTGCTCCAGCAGCAGGCGCAGGTGAACCCACAGGGACACCAAAAGAAGTATGCGAGAAAGCAACTGCGGAAAGAACAGGTCTGCACCCATGGGGAATCGATATTTTTCTGTACGAAAATTTCTTCAAGAAATCTTCGGATAGACCACCGGTCTCGTCAAAACGTTTTGGGCTACAGATTGTGGATAACGCTACGAAGAGGCTGCAGTTTTTCAGTGACTGCGCCGGGTGGAGTGACACATGCCGAGTTATCGATACGCACGGAAACCGAAGGGAAGCTAGTGGCTCAAGCAATACCGATACCTCAGGTGGCGATGGAAGCTCCAGCCCGTCCTGTTCCGCGCCGTCCATTCCTGAGTGCGCACCCTCCAAGCTCCGAGTGGAGAACAATCACATGTTGAGCGAATGCATTTCCAAAGTCATCTCCACATCTACTTCATCTGCCAGTGAAATCGACTTACTCTTTCTTGACCTGTCCGGCTCCCACGAAAACGCTATCCACAATTTCGATTTATCAAAAACCAAGATCGAATTCGTGCTGATTCGATTCGACAAGCAGAACCGCGGCAGTATGGATTTGTGGTTCGAGCGCATGGGGTATGTGCACGTGTACACACTCGGTTTCGCGTACCGGCTGTTCAAGAAGCGCGGTTGGCGGATGCCGGTACCGGGACCAGACGATCCGAAATTGTGCGGGAAAGCATCGGTGACTCTGCAGAATCCGTACTGCGCGCCGATTCCGAACAACGAGAACCTGGAAACGATTGCGCACTTCGAGAGGCTGGTTGGCACAGAGGAATTTCGAAAAGGGGCGACGAGTTTGAAAGCGCCGTCGTGGAGCATCGATGGAAGTAAAAGTAAAACGGCCTTCGCGGCGGGCGCCCCCTATCTCTCTGAGGACACGCAGATTTTGCCTTCTAAGACTTCCGAAGCGGCTGCCGCGACGTTTTCCTACTCCACGCCTTTGGTTTCCCCCTCGAAGTGGTTGGTCGAGAAGGGAAATGCTGCCAAACTCCTCCCCGTAACAATAAAGCCCGAATACAAGGAGTTTTGCATGAACATAATGGAGGGAAAGTCGGAAAGCGGTTTCGCCCAGTTTTGGCAGGACTGGATGCTGTATCGGAACTTCTTCGCAGGAAAGACGGGAAAAGGATTCTTGTACGTCGACGTCGGGACGAACGACGCCATAACGATTTCCAACACGGTATTTTTCGACAAATGCCTCGGTTGGGAGGGGGTTTGCTTCGAGCCGCAACAGCGGTACCATAGCAGAATTCGGGAGAAGCGAGGCTGCAGATTGGTGCCGCATTGTGTTTCCGCGAAAGATGAGGTGGTCGCCACAAGTGGGGGCGATGTAGTGATGACTGTGCAACAGAGTGGTTCCTCCAGCAGCGGATCGGCAGCGCTCACCGCAAAAACCGAGCGCAGGTGCGTGGGACTGCGAGAGGAGCTGAAGCGGCAGAGTCTCGAAGGACGGCAGATAGACGTGCTGTCGATTGATATTGAATCGTACGAGAACGTAGTGCTGCGCTGTATAGACCTGGAAGCGTTGAAAGTACAAGCGGTGGTGATCGAGACCAACAAACAGAACAGGGATTTAGTGGACGCGTTTTTCCTGGAAAGGGGGTTCTCGAAAGCGTTTGTAATGATTCTGATTTACACTTTTTTACTACTACTTCGTTCGTAGTAAGTTGGTTTTGTTCCACCCTGTTTTTGATTTTGTAACTCGTATTGCGAAGTGGAATTAGGAATAGGATAAGCAAGCATGCTTTTTACTTTATTTTTGCAGGTTTTCTTTGGTATCGACGACCTCTACGTGCGGAACGCTGCATTGCCTTCCACCGGAAAAACGAACTATGTGTTGCCGCCTACTTTCCCTTCGTTGAGTCGAATCGACCACAGACGAGAGTGGATTTGTCCCGCAGATGCTGTCGCTGCCCCAAATAATAAACTCGGCGCGCCGACGGCGACACCCTCGAGAAGTAACGCAGTAGATTCATCAGCTACAACTGGGAGTGCGGCAGCTCCAGTCTTCCGGCTGGTTTCCAACACTTTCTCCGGATACGTGGTCTCGCTTCCGATGTCTATTTCTGGTGAAGTAGCCCCAGCCGCCGACTCGGCTCTGTACCTGGATCCTGCACAGGCGTTTTCTGCCTCCTCCCCAGCCTCCGCACAATCCCTCGCCGAGGGCAAACTCGTTTTCCCTCCGGAGATTAAATCGGTAATAGTAAACGTGGGCAGCAATATCGATCCGCCGCAGCCGGACGCGAAGGATGGATCCGAGGCCGTGATTGCGGTGGAGCCAATCGTCGCAGTCGCCAGCGAGATCATTCCATACGCCAAGAAGAGATTGTCAGCTTCTTTCTCGTTCCCGTGTGCGAAAGAGGACGCAACTTCAACCGGGCAGAAGTGTTTGGACCGTCTCTTCGTCCTCCCCGGTTGCTTTGCGAGTAGTGGCGGGGGTTTCCGGGGCTTCAAGGTGCGTAACGATCTCGGCGCGAGTAGTAGTCTGGCGGCGCCAGCGGATAAAAACGCAGAGTGGAATAAACGAACGATGAAAGGGGGGAGCTTGGCAGTCGTGCCACTTCTGGGTATTGCAAGTTTGTTCGCGGCTATCCCGGAGACGGTAGCGGTAAAGTGGGTAAAAACAGACATGCAGGGGTTCGACTTTGAAACCGTGAAATCCATGACATCTTCCGCTGCAAGGAAAAGTCGGACTCGGAGTCCTGAAAGCCAGCATCTCTTGGGCCCCCGCCTGCCTTCCTTACGTACCGAGGTGTACTGCCAAGGCGCTGCAACGTATGTTGGCGCCAAAAACGACTTGCTGAGGGACTTCATCCCTTTAATGCTGTCCGAAGGTTACACACTATCTGGCGCAACCGGCTGCGCAAAGACAGAACTGAAGAAGTGCCCGGAGCTCTTTCGGGTATCTCCTTCTTTACCAGCGGCAACAGCAAGAGCAGAGGCAGTTCAGAGTAAGACCTCGATGGAGTACGAATACTTCGAGTCCGAAACCGGTACGGTCGAGGTGGTAGGGGATATATCGACGGCTTCTGGGCTGAAAGTCTTTCTGGAAAAGCTGGAGAAATGTCGGACGGAATTGCGAGCCGGAGGCGTTGGGACAAACAGGGGAGGGTTATTTGGAAAGCTGTTGGGACTGTTTACCGGCTCCAAGGGACGAAGTGGAGGGACAGGGATCTCCGGGAGCTTCTCCGAAGGGGACGCAGACTGGAAATTTATCAAGCGACCTGGGTACTTAAATTTATGCTTTTACTCTGCTATTCTCGTTCTCTGGAATGTATATAGTTTGTGCCAGCACTTCAGTACGACGCGCCTGGGCAAATAGATCCAGTAAAAGTTTGCTAATCTCAGCGGGATTTGTTTCCTACCGCTCACTTTCAGTGTAAATCAAGAAACACTCCACGAACAGGACCTCTGCGACTTCACCAGATGTGTCAGCAGCCCCCTCAGCTGCAAAGGACCTCGTCGCCCTGGACGCAGTTTCGAATCCTCCATCCTCAGTAGAGGTTTTGCGTGACATTCAGGAAACAGAACTACACGTCCAGCTGGGGGGTGCGACGGACCCGGCGGAGGACTCGTTGGACGAGAAAGCCATGACGACTTCCAGCACTTCAACTTCTGGCACAGCACGAGCTACAGTGGCCGCACGGATAATAACTGAGCCTGTGTTGTCGCGCTGCAGGGACCTGCACGATCGCGGAGCCTCTGCAAAGGAGGGCACGAAGGATGGGGTTTCTGGAGATACGACTTCTAAGCAGCCGATGAAGCGGTACGTAGTGTGCGCGCTGATGGCTCCTGGGATTCCAGGGGTGCGAACGCTTTGGCAGAGAAGCTCCTCTTCTAGCAGTGTAGGTCTCGATTCACACAAGCCCGCTTTCGTCCCGACGCTGCCGCTTAGTCGCCTGCTCGACTCACTGCCGAAGCGACCAAAATCCCTGACAGTGTCCAGTGAGAGTGATTTGGATTTTTTAAATTTGTCAGTTAGCAGCGGCAGTGCGGACAATATCTTCGCGAAGCCAAAATGGTTTCCTCCTCGTATTCTGCTCCGACTGACGACGGGAAACGCGGCTGAGGTGTTTTGCGGGACGGGACGGTGGCCGAAACTGCTGTCGGACAGGGGGTTTGCTTTCACGAACAAAGAAGCGCTGCGGGGAAGGTTGAAAGAGGAGCGAGGCCTCATTCCAGATTGTGGTAGCGGGAGCACGACAAGTTCTGGCGCAGTGGCAGCAACCGCCGAAAAGCAGAAGAAAACTTTTTTCATCGCGAGCTGGGAAAGGATCATTTAAGGCTTACAGAAATTAGTTCCTACCCTTGTTCCCGAAAACTTAGGTTTGAAAAAAATGGAAATAAACCGCGAGGGGGGTTTAGCTTGCACATCTTCGCAGTCGCTTGGAATGGCCGAAGGCCATGAAGGGCGTGGCTGGGAAGCAGCCAGCGCGCGAGCTTGGGGGAGAACGGGCAGCCGTCTTCGGGGGGGCTGCCGCGCTTCTCCTGCCGGGCTGCCAGGAGTGGGCCTTACGCTCCTGCTCGTTGAAAGCGCGTGGCTTTCAAGTGCCCTGCTATTGGAAATGAATTAAGTATTTGCATTGCCTTAGCATAGGAAGTATTTTCTTTGTTGTGCTAGTATATTGCAAGCAATTCGTGTTCAGCGCCAGGTCGTTGAAAGCAATGCGCCTTCAATGTCAGGGGTCGCCCAGCAGCTGCCACACTCTAGCCTTTCGGAAATGCGTTCCCAAGGTTTGCCGGAAATCCTGGGAGCATATTTCGGCAAGGCCCCCACGTCGGCTTTGTGCTCTGGCCGGCAGTAGGTCTGAAGACCTCGCGCAAAATCATCCGACGTCGGGGAGATAAAGAAGTGCGCCCCTGGGATTTTCGCCGCGTCGAGACCTGGGATCATAGTTCTGCAAAGCCCCCTCGTAAGATGATGCTGCGCGGGATTTTCTGTGTTTCAAGGTCAGAACACAAACTCGAGTAGCACTCTCGTGCTCTGGCTTGCAGAACTGTGCTCCTAAGATTTGCTGACATCGAACTCAAGTCCGAGAATTCCTCAGATGCGAGCTCACATCCGAGAACTCCTCACATGTAGACGCAGTACGCAAATCCCAGGAGCGCATTTCTTTGAGACACGAAAGCCGAAGCTGTAGGAGCGCGAGTTCTGCTGTGCTCTTAGGTAAAGAAAACTCGCGCAGCAGCTTTTTCCTCCTGGCCTTCTAGAAGTGTGCTTCTGAACACATCTGCAGAGCGATCTGCTTTGTCTTCTAGGGAGAAGACACAGCTTCTTCTAGAAGAAGAAGCAGCTTCTTCTAGAAGCTGCGTCTTCTAGAAGAAAAAAAGCTGTGTCTTCTACAGGAAGACCAGCCTCATAGAAGAAGACAAAACTTCGCGTTTTCTTCTAGAAGAGGACGCAGCTTCTTCTAGAAGAAGAAGCTGCGTTTTCTTCTAGGAACTCAGTTTCTAGAAGAAAACTTTTTTCATCGCGAGCTGGGAAAGGATCATACTAGAATCGTAGCAGCAGATATCGAAGGAAAAAAGTGTTACAGTTACACACGACATCGAAAATAGCGTATTTTTTCAAGGGCAGGCTAGAACTTTTTTCGAGCCGCGGCTACCTGTCATGCCTATTGCGTTTTCATTTTCGTGTCAGGCAAAAAGGAGGCCTCCACGTAGCTGCGGCTGCTTCAGTTCACTGGAATAGCTAAGAAGGCAAGCTGCTACATGTCGCGGACCTGATTGAGAACTACAGTGACTGATAGACCGGGCGGCGGCAGAATGTCTCAGCGAAACAATAGAGCGGGCCAAGGTCAAAGCGATGCTTTCGACCTTGTGATGGACAATGCCTGCTGTTTCACTTAGTTGCAAATCTGATGAACCGCAGCGACCGTTTTTGACGCCTCCAGGCCGACTTGCGCAACGGCGACACGCACGGGAGCGAAAAGTGCAGAACAGCGCTCGCTGGCATTTGACGCGACGAGCGGGCGCGTTTGCAGTGCCAGCCTTTTCCTTCCCATCGTGGTCATGATGGCTCTACGTAATTTGCCCTTTCCTGGCCAAATCGACGCCCTGTCCCGAATGCCAACTTTCCACCCGGATTGCAAAAAAAAGTGATACACACTGTATTTTTTTGAGGGGTCAAAGCAAGGCCAGAAAAAATAGCAACTGTATCACTTTTTTTTCCATGTGTAACACTTTTTTCACCGGGCGGAAACCAACTTCGATATTTTTCTCCCCGAGCGGAACCTTGATACTTTTTGAAATGTGTAACACAGTAAGTCGCAGAAGGCCGTGGGGGTTCGCAAAAAAACTGCTGTGTTACACACCAAAAAGTGCAACTTTGGCCAGCCCTCAAGGGAGGGTCAAAATGTGGGTGATTTTGCGCAAGAGGTTGCCGCTTTTTTTTCCAAATGTGTAACACCTCGACTGAAAGCAAACACGCGAAAGCGCGAGTCTTCAGCTGGAGGCTCTGCGTCAAGTTTGCACACCACGCAAAAGAAGCTGGCCCCACGTCCGTGATTGAATTTCAGGGATCCTGCGGGCGCAGGCTGCTCCGTGGGTGTCTGAGAACATAAGAGCAGAAGAAAACTTTTTTCATCGCCAGCTGGGAAAGGATCATACTAGAATCGTAGCAGCAGAAGTAGCAAACTGAAAAAAACCTTGTGAAGAGTGATCGCTAAAAATGCAAATTCTTGTAAACCCCACCCGAACTACGCCTCAAAAAATGATTCTCTTAATTGATGCAAATAAATCAAAAAAGCAGCAACCTTCGGGTATTGCTACCTCCTTTTGAGTCCAAAAAACTGCGACATTGACTGGGCGACGGAAGTGATCATCCACTTTCATGTTTGCTCCACACTGATCAGCGTTGTTCCAGCACCGTCCATCTAGAGGACGCACACGCACATGCACGTTGAAGAGCTCGCGTTGACACCCAGAGACGAAATCACAAATTAAAACGTGCCCCCGTGCCTCCGCGTCTTAGACCAATCACTTTTTACATCCAACATTGAGACGCTTTCACTTTTTTTGCATTGCGAAGCTCAAGTTTTGTTTTCAGAGTTTTCGTTGCGGGGCAGAAAGACGCCCTTGCGCGGAACACCTCCAACTCCAACAAGTTTTCTAGCCAGACCTTCTGACGCCAGGCCATTAGCATTACTTTCGCTAGCTTGACCTCGTTGTCTCACTTTTTGAACGAACGCGAGCACTTGAAGAAGTATCGACTGCGTACTTTGGGTGGAGCTGCAACTCTAAATCAGTAGATACAGATCGATACTAGTTTACTAAGCCACATTGCTGTCAATATGGGCGACGGGAAGAAAAAGCGAAAGGAGGACGACAGTTCCTCTGACGAGGACGGCAGCCAGAGCGACAACGAGAATGAAAGCCGTGCCGACGTGGAAAAGAATAAGAGCGACGAAAATGGCGAGGAGAAATCTTCCAAGAAGAGTAAGAAGGACAAGAAGGTGAAGAAAAAAGACAAGAAAACAAAGAAAAAAGACAAGAAGTCGCGCAAGCACAAGCAGCGACAGAAGGGGTCGGATGACGACAGTTCCGATAATTCCGATAGTGACGCCAAGGCCAATAACTCATCGGACGACAATGACAGCAGCAGTTCTGAGGACAAAAAGAAAAAGAAGAAAAAAAAGAAGAAGAAAGCTAAAAAGGAACATCAAGAAAAGCCAAAGCACCACCACGACGACGCACTGATGGAACTCGTGGCGCCGAAGAAGATCGAGAAGCTGGTGCGCGCAGCGGCGACGTACTACTTGGATGTTCCAAATATGAAGCGGTTACTCCACTACCTCCTTACCAACGGACAGGAAGAGTTGGAAGATCAGGGCTACGAGAAGGAAACGCCGAAGATCTTGGACCGCATCGTGTCCGACCTGAAGTCTCTGTTCACAGCGATCGACGACGGGCAGAGTGTGAGCCTAGATGGGTTGACGAATCCCGCAAAGAAGAAGAAGCTCCGCCATCTTTTCCAGGGTCTGAAAATGACGCAGGGCAACGACGAGCCGGGCATGCAGACGCACCAGGGTGCGAACCGGACGAAGGGCGGCTGGGAGCGGCATCTGATCGCAGAAACGTACATGTACTGGGACCACCTGGTCGGGCCCTGCGTCGGGGAAATCGCGGTCGGATTAAGGAAACAATACAAGGAGAAAGAGGAGAAGAAACGCGAAGAACTGAAGAAGATCGTGAAGAGTCCGAGAAGTTCGCCCACAAACGCAAACCCACCTCCGGGGCAAGCGTTGCTCCTTTCTGCGGCGTCCTCAACGGGCAGT
The DNA here is from genome assembly GCA_905178155.1 of Amoebophrya sp. A120. Taxonomy (NCBI): domain Eukaryota; class Dinophyceae; order Syndiniales; family Amoebophryaceae; genus Amoebophrya; species Amoebophrya sp. A120. The sequence goes on along the minus strand of CAJINV010000009.1, from coordinate 2,278,926 downwards.
GCAGTGGCTGGTGACGGTCAACTGCAAGAACATGAGCATGACACAGCTGCTCAAGCTGAGCAGAACGCCACCGCGAGCAGCGCCGCGGCGAAGGCCAGCGGGATTGGGCCGGCGAGGCCGCCGTCGGATATGGTGATTTCTCGGAAGAAACCGAAGGAGGACAACAAAAACGAGCCCGACCAGCCCGCCTGGCTTGCGGGTGCGGACATGTCCGACGCGCTCGCCGGATTATTTGGCGGCAGTCGCCAGGAGAAGAAGGACGCGTTTGAGATCGAGCGAACTCAGGGCGAGCTCGACGCGTTCGAGAAGGCCTACAGCGGCCAGCAGAAGTCGCTCTTCGACCAGGTTCGGGACGGCACCTCGGGCGCGGACAGTTTGAAGCGCGGACGGGAGCTGGCGGAAAAGCGCATGAAGGGCGACGGCGACCTCTGGGGGGCGGGAAAGCACGAGCAGGAGATGATCAATGCGAGGGAAGGCGAGGTAGTTGTGAAGACGCGAAAATTGTTCGACCCGACCACGGATTTGGACACCAAAAAGCAGATCGACGCGAAAACCTTCTCGAAAATGATGGAGGGCGACGGCGCACTCAAGGGCAAGTTCGGACGCTCGCAAATCTCGAGCAGCTTCTTGTAGTTGAATGAAATTGATATGCAGCTTGTACCTGCTCTCAAATCACTATCACACGAACAGGAAGAACTACGACCATGGTTGAGCCGACCGATTTCTTCTGTGCACGCTTTGATGCAATGTAGGCTTAAATCATATCAATCATCGCGACATAAGTACGAGAACGCACAGGCCACGCCAAGTAGGTAAAGCAGCTGCTGCTGGTTTTCGACGACTTAGCTCGTGCTCACGGCACGTCATCATGTTCGCCTGTCTCATCTATGCCTGGTGTAAGTAACCTTACACTCAACCGCAGAGCACAAGAATTGGTCGTCCGTGTGGTCGCGTCTTTCATTTTGTTCCTCAGTTCTTCAAAAAAGCGGCCTTTTTTCACGTACAGAAAGTAGAAGGATAAAAATCTGGTTTCTACTCCATCTAGTGTGCAGCGTGTTGGCCTCTTTCCTCACACAGAACCGACGGATAGATTCTCATTCTCATCACGACAGCCTATGCTACACCTACAACTAGTGTGAGTGTTGATCCAAGGTGTTGCGATCCGTGTTGCCTCTTCGGTTGCCGTTGCGCAGCGTTCTTTGAAAACGATTTTGCTTGTGGAAAAGGAGAAGCGGCGGGCGCGTCCAACCTGGCATTGAACGAGCACCACTTATTTATTAACGCCTCGCGTAAGTGGGACAACTGGAACTGGAACTGTTGAACGAAAAGTACTAAAGTCGTCGTTGAAAGTTACAGGCGTTGCGCAAAGCCGAGGAAGCGAAGTGGACTCGAGACTCGTCGTAGCTGCTGACTTCAGGAGACAGGAGAACTACGGGGTGACAAGAAAAAGGGAAGGTGGTATTCTGACCGTCAGTGGTCGCAGTCCAGGGCCGCCAGAGTTGATCTCCGCCTACAGCTACACCCTGCAACGACGACAAGCAATAAGATCGTACTCCTCGTCGAATCACGGACAAGGAGTGCGAGTGCCACTCTTCCCGAAGTGCAGGTTGTGCACTAGCTCCCGGTCGTGAATCTTTGGAATCGCCTACAACAAGAGCGAGGAGCAAACCGGCGACCCCATTGAAATTAGAACAAGCTGTGTCGCGCTACGGTGCGACATTTGCCAGGCAAGAACATTCTGTTTTACGATTAGATTCTGATTCATCGAGCAAGGAGGTACGGAAAATTGCTTACAGCTGGTGCTAGAACGGTAGTTGTAGTTCGAGTAGTCGGTGAGAAGACGTCGAGATCTTCGTCGTGCTGCATACGACATGAACTCGATCTTTGAGTATGCACACAAAGTCGGGGACACGCTGCGAGCCGGAGTGGCAGCGGTAACCCCAGTACCGACGGAAACGAAGTTCATCGAGGAGGGGACTTTGACACCACAGGAATTTCTACAGGCTGGCGACCAACTCTGCTACAAATTCCCGTCCTGGCAGTGGGAGAAGGGAAAGCCCGCAAATCGCGCGGGGTATCTGCCAGACGAGAAGCAATACCTGATCACGCGTATGAATTTCACATTTTTGTGCATTGATGGTTTTCATCTCTTTGCTTGTAAGTGCTAATCCTCGTCGTTCTGCTTACCTGGGAAAAAATTTTGGACTGTATCATGATGTCCTCTAGAAATAGAATCAGAAGCAAGTCCTGCTCTCGTTACGTCAGCTAGTAGCATCGTGCAGATGGCATGATCATCATGAAGATCTTCGTCCTCATATTAGGTAACGTCCGTTGCCGCGAGAGGGTACGCGATTTAGATGCGAGTCTGCAGAAACTGTCTATGTCAGAAGACTGGTGCCTCCCGCCAGATACGGAAGACAAGGACAAGCCGGGCGGCGCCGGGGCCACCGGCAGCAAAGGGGGCCAGAAGGCGGCGGAGAAACTGGATTTCGGAGACTTGGATAACATGCTGGCAGGGGATGACGATGACGACATAGAAAACGATGGGTAACAAGCGTGTTGATTCGCACCTTTTGGCTCATGATCATGATCTTTATTTCATGCCAACCATACGCCAAAGCACACATGATGCATAAGTTAAGTAGTTGTAAATGAACGAAAATCAAAATCGATTTTAGGTTTGAACTCCCGGACAGCGGAAAGGAGTCCACCAAATTGCGCACCTACGACCTCTCAATAACATATGACAAATACTACCAAACACCAAGGCTATGGCTCTTCGGGTAAGGCATCGACGAGTCCTGCGTTTTTCTTTTGAATTGCGTGGTTTGATATAAATTCAATCAAGGCGATACCAATATAATCACGACTGCCTTTGCGCAGCCGCATTGCAACTCTTGTACTGCAGGTATGACATCTACGGCCGACCACTAGAGTCCCGGGAGATTTTTCAGGATGTGCTATCAGAGTACCATAGCAAAACCGTCACGGTTGACCCACATCCTCTCACCGCCGTGCCAACCTGCAGCATACATCCATGCAAGGTAGTCTACAGGAAGTGAACATAACTTAGACTTACTACAAAAGACCTTTTTTTGCGTACTAATCGAATGATTGTATGCACCGATCACGAAATGCTTCGAAAATACAATAAATGCGGGAAGTTTTTTATCTCAACGATGACAGCACGCAGCAGTGATGAAGAAGGTTATTCGGGATTGGATGGAGCAGGGCCTACAGCCGCGCCACGATCTGGCTTTGTTCGTCTTCTTGAAGTTCATCTCCTCTGTCGTCCCGACTATTGATTACGACTTCACCATGGATATCGAACTGTAGCACAGGCAGCTCGCAGCGGAGGCCCACAAAAACCGGCTTGGGGAATGCTAGACATGACACACACTTCTTCAACTTTTTCAAAACAATTCTAGACATTTTGCTGCAACGCGGTGATTGCGTTCCCGATCGCGGATCACGCGTGTTGGAGTTACTGGCAATGCCGTAGAATGAGCGTTTCTGGCTTCGTGCCCTGCCCGTCCTGATGTAGTTGAGCTGGACAGGTCGCCGCTCTACCTACAACAGGGCTACACCTTTGTGACAGACCGCAAGAACAGTTTTCTCGAAAGTCACCAAGATCGGAGAAGCCCGACTGCAATATTCCGGAGATCCACATCGATACAGAAACAGAAGTTTTGCTCCATCAAAAGGGTTGGCGGGATCTTGGTTCCTTGCCCTCTCCTCCGATGTTTTTTATTTTCCGAACAGAGCAGGAGCAGGTGCAGGAACAGATACAGAATGGAAGTGAAAGACAAAGATCAAGAACAAGATCGCAGGTCCTGCTTCTCAGCTGCATTCGTTTTGTCATGGTTTTGCCCTGCCGATAAGTAAGAAGGCGTGAAGATCTGGCGGGTCGATGGCTGCGTCGTGTGTAGCGTTAAAAAGTTTTTTTCGTCTGTTATTTCTAAGCATTTAAATTAAAATTTACTGTTTAACTTGCTTTCCATTTAAGATCCTGCTTTCTGAGTGTAAATACTTGATTGCTACAGGAGACGCCTCGCGACCAAATCAAAATCAAAATGGCATCCTCCGCACCAGCTGCGGCCACAAGTTTGATCACAGGCTCCCTGAACGCGAGCCGCGCAAGACATTTGGAAAATGCGCTGAAGATGCTAGACGTGCAAAGCGCCAGTAGTTATAAAAATCGTACAGCACCATCTTCGATGCCAAATCTGACCGCTGGCGGCTCGTCCTCCTCAACCTCGTCGACTGCATCAACCACCACGCATCATCAAGCAGTTTCCGCCTACCCGCTAGACTTGTTTCTCCGGAGGTATTTCAAGGCGCATAAGGGCATTAAGCGCGAGGACCGGAGGTTCATCTCCGAGCATTTTTATGAACTGATTCGGTGGAAGGGGTATCCAGGAAAAAACATCCATCCCCATCCAATTACGTGCATCAATTCCACTATTTGTCATGCAAAAAATGGATGGGGAAGATGGGTGTTTTTTCCTGGATAAGGGGATGCTGGACCTGGTCGGCGGACAGTTTATGAACAACAACCTGTGGCACAATCGCATGAAAACCTACTTTCTGTCCAAGCGGTGGAAGGACCAGCAGCTCGCGTCGCGGAAACTCAGTCCCGCCGCAATTTGCGGGTTCCCAGACTACTTGTTTTCGTGCATAGCCAACAGCTTCTTGTCTCTAGCGCCCACGGCACAAACAAGCGACGAGGTGGAAGAACGTGAGGATGACGTTCGTGTCGTCACCCCAGGCAACATCCATGACAGATCAAGTCGGCCTGGAAACGGCCTCCATAACGAGAGCAGTGAGGCTCCGTTCGACTACTGCGCAACCACGCAGGCTACTGACGTCACTTCCGAAGAAGTTCCACAACAGTCGCTTTTTGCGGCGACGAAAAGTAGCAGGCCATCTGCCAGCTCCAAATCAAGCCGCACGACGCCAGTTTACTCACAATCGGCACCTTCATCACCGGCAAATCTCAGCGCTTCGGCCCCGCACGTGAAGAAAGCGCAGAACCTTTGCCGCATTCTGAACGAGAAGCCGACGTACTTTCTGCGCGTGAACCCGCTGAAGAAGTCGAGACAGGAAGTGTATGATTTGCTTCTCGCGAAGGAGATCAACACGATCGAAATGGCGAAGCACAGCCCGCTCGGTATCACACTACATCATTTTCAAACGAAAGCGGCCATCCTGGAAGCTTTGTTTGAGGAAAAACGATCTGGCTACTTCGAGTTGCAGGACGAGAGCTCGCAACTGATGGGACTCGAGGTGGATTGCGAGCCCGGGCAAAAGGTGCTCGATTTTTGTGCGGGCGCGGGCGGCAAAAGTCTGGTGTTTGGACCAAAAATGCGAAATTCCGGTGCATTGTTTCTTCACGACGTTAAAGACACGGCTCTCGTGCAGGCGCGGCGGCGGCTTCGCAAGGCTGGAATCAAGAACTACCAAATTTTGCCGCCCGGCCATCCGCTGCTGCACTTCAATCGAGCGAAGTCTTCGTTCGCGGCAAGTAACAAAACACTTTTGGGGAAGTGCGACTGGGTCGTCTTAGACGTGCCGAATAGTGGGACGGGCGCACTGCGAAAAAACCCAGACATGAAGTACACCTTTAGCGAGGAAAAGCTCTTGCAGTACATTGCGAGGCAGCGGGAAATCTTTGACCAGGCCCTCCCTTACGTAAGGTCCCCAACTAGAGGAGCTGCGAGAGTGCCGAGGAAGGATGGAAGTGCCGCAAATGGGTCGTCTCTTGAAACTCCCACCCGCGGTGGAGGCAAGATTGTTTACATGACTAATTCTATTTTGCCAGAGGAAAACGCAAGACAGATTGAATTCTTTTGTGAGAAATACCAGCTGTACTTGTCTAAAGAACCTAAACATGCGCTGCCCCAAACCAAGGGTTTGGACGGCTTCTTCTGTGCAGTGCTGGAAAGGGCGTGACGGCAGCAAAAAAAATGACCAGAGCGCTTCTATTTTTTTGGCGAGTCGTGTAAGTACTCCTGTCCTAGACCTAGTCCCACTGGGCAGGGGCTCTATTGATTTCATATGGAGGGTTCTTTGCCTACACGGGGCGGACAAATCGCAAAAGCTAGAAATAGAGTCCACTGTGTCCTTCTGTCTCGTCTTCGTTTTTGTTCGTCGTGTTGGTTGCACTTGCCGCGTTGAGCACTCCGGAGGTGAGGGGCTGGCAGACCCTGTGTGTGGTACCATAGCCGACAACATGGTTCTTTGTTCAATTTCAGGGGTAGAAAAGCGTCCCATCTAAACCTAAAGTGTTACGTTGTTTTGTCACCTGTGAGGATGCTTCTACTTATCGATCAACAGGCACAGGTGGCTGTGAGTTTGAGTTTTTGAAATTTTCGGGAGAGAGCAACACGTTGGCTTGCTTTGCTGATTGCGACCGATAGATAATTGCTTCCATTGCCGCGAGCTCGGGTCGCAACAAGACGAGCAGAACGCCCATGGTCCACATCGGGCCGGTGAGCCGGAAAAAAATGGAAATGTTGAATGCAGAGTCTGAGGTAGTGCATGCTTGATATGATATTGATAGTACAAGCGCAACAGCAATAAAAGCCTTTGAAGTAAAAGCCTTTGAACAATATGTCTTGTTTTTTTTTCGACCAATGCGAGCGCAAGTGCATCGTGGACAGCGGGGAAGTGGAGATCGTTCACCCGCGGCCAGCCGCTTCCAAATGGAGCGGCTCGACCTTCTTCCACTTTGACGAGGACTTTTTGGGTGCGAGTAAATCGAGGACGGTAATGCGGCCGCCCGCCAGGGGTAGCCCGTCCACCTCCGCCGGACGGGGGCTGTTTGAGGTTCGACGCAGCATAGGCGAAACAGCACATCGGTCGTCATCCAAAGTCAGCACGTCCACGACATCGTCTGCTGCTACCAGCAGCACTGCTGTGTCGTCCGTGCTTTTCCCCTTTTCATCGTCATCAACATCGAAAAGCACAGCCGGCGGGGAAGCGGCCGGCGCTCCTGCTTATGTTGACGGCGAGTATGGGACAAGTGAACTGAGCGACTCCCACATCTTGAGCCGATTGGTAGGGCGGGATGCTTTCAGAAAGAGGTCGGCTGCAGAGCAAAGACGTGCGATTGACCAACAAGGCCGGGACACGTACTGCTCGGAGGGTCGTCGGACCGGCGGAAATTTTGTGCAGCGCCTGTTCTCGTGCGAGATGGACCATCGTACGGGAGGACGGTCGTCCAGAAACGAAATCTTTCCACGCAGCCTCGAAATCACACTCTCCCGCCTGCCGCCACAACAAGAACTGGGACTACTGGATGGGTAAAAGAGTCAGGACGTCCCAGTCTCCCGCTGCAAGTCTGGCTTTGATAATTTGGCGCCCTATTGATCTTGATAAATGAAGCAGATGAGTTCCTACCATCCATTTTTTTCGGATTGAAGACAAGAGTTCAGGCAGTAGAATCTACCACTGGGGTGCAGGCTCCCAGCGATGGTTCTCTTTTTGTCTGCCGAGGCGGTGGTCCGTGCTGCACCATGTCCATGATTTTGATGTCGTTTACCGTTCTTGAGACTGAGAGGTCGAGAATTTAGGTGTGACCAACCGTAGCCCAAAATTGATGTGTCTAGCGCTCGCTTTCGCTTTGTTTTCTTTCTGATTCTGTGTTGGAGATAAAACTGAGACTGAGAGAAGACCACATCGAGAGATGTCACAACTCGTCTATTGTGTAATAATCCTCCTTCTACTCGTATTAAGCGCACATAGTGTGGTCCTTGTTGTACCTTCCTCGTAAAGGTATTTCGACTTCGTCGTTATAGTCGACTACGGCTTCATAGCCCTGCAGCGAATCTTGCTCTTTTTGAGCGAAGCTGCTAGATTGGATGTCAGTCACACCAAAGAGGACCAGGAACTTCTTTTCTCGCGAACACAACTTCGAATCGTTAAGCTTTCCGACCATTCACTAGACGATGCTTCTAACCTCCCACCCAAAATGAAAATGATTGCAATCAAATTGCAAGTCTTTGCTGTAGCCTGCTGGAAGAGGGCCTTGTGCTTTTGTAATTCTCGTCGTCCACCACAAAGCAGCAACACATGATATGCTGGACCTGAACGAGGAGCGTCTTAAACCGGAGCTGCTGGACGTGACTCCGGACCTCGGAGGCTCGGATGTCGACGAATTCATCAAAGATGACGATGGCAGCTCTTCGTCGGACGACGAGGAAGTCCTCCTCGCGAAACTGCAGCCCCCGCTCGCCGTGCGGAGCAAGACCGTCCGCGGCAGTGCTGCGGGCTCGTTTTCCACGCGACCCAGCGGACCCACGCCAAGGCAGGGAAATGTTGGCGGTGCGCGATTGCTGGGACCGGCGGCTGGTCCTCCTCCAAGTGCTAGTTTGCAACCAGGAGATTTCAACAACATCGTGCAGCAACAGCGTCCGCAGACTGCAGCAGGGCACCAGGTTACTACACGCGGGATACTGGTGCGGAAGGACGCAGCGTCGTACCCATCTGGATCCTCACCACACCGAAAAAGGGCGATCACATGGGATGACCGAGACCTAGAACGGGAAAGAGCCGCTGGAGCATCTACTTCACGGGAGGACGTACCCAAGCCAAGTGCAAAGAGTAGTGCTGCACGAAAGGATGACAGATGCGACGGCGAGGCCGAGGGGCGAGACCGAGGAGACGCCGTCGAACAACATCAGCGAGAAGCTGTGGCTGCTGCTGCAAATAAAACAACGAAGTTTCGTGTGATTCCTGGGTACCCGCGGATCACAGCGGATGCTGTGTTCAAGGATAATTACGCTGGCAGCAAGCCAAAGGAGTACAGCGCCCTGAAAAAGCAGTTCGAACAACGGTTTGCCGAGGCACTACAGCAGTCGAAAAACATGTACCGTGCGGCCCAAATGATGAATGCAGACGTCCCCGTGCCGCACAGGTCGACGCCGAAAACTACCGATGCGGGAGTTGCACCTACGGATCACGCCGGAATAAATCAGGCGAAGTTATCGCCGAGAAAAATCCGTTCCGCTGGGGCAACACGAGGAGGCGCTGGCGCAGGAGGAGCGTCGTCTAAGCGACCAGCTACGTCATCGGGCGCCGCGGGTCGCGCCACCGTCTATAAGCAAGCTGAAGCTGGTGATCGCGAAGATCGAAATTTGGTGGTTCGTTCGGAGCACGTCTTGGCGCGCGAGACGAGTTTGGAAGCCGGTACAACGTCGACCAGGCCAAAGTCGGCAATGACACCGGTGGACAAGAACAAGACGAGATCTGACGTCCTAACATCCCTGCCAGCTCAGGACTTGCGACCGCGCTCGGCCTATCCGCCTCGAACACCCACGTCCGAAAGCAAAGTGCAGAGCATCGTGATCGACGATGGGCTCGCAGTATATCAGAAGAACCTCGTGCGGCCCCAGCAGCGGCCGAAACCACCGCAACTCCATCGGTCTGCGTCCGCGCTGCCAGTCAGGAGTACGCCGTCGCCAACAAAACGTGTCTCCGAGGAAGAAAGCTTGAAGGCTGCCGAAGAAATCAATCTGGGTTCATCTACTGCTCCAACCGCCGGGCAAAGGGAGCGCGACGCGGGGGACCCTGCAGCCTGCCGGCAGCGCAGCGGCTCGGCTAGTCCGTCCAAGCGAGCCGCAAATGTCACGCGACCGTCGTCGACTGCAGGTTCGCGGCGAGGTTCAGCAGCTTCTTCGACCGCCCGCTCCCAGTCCGCGTCTTCCACCAGAAGCAGTGGGCGAATGTCCGCGGCGGCGCTGCGGCAGCAGATGCTGGACCAGCAAGCGCAAAACACGGCTGCAATGTCCGCCGCCTTGCACGTGCCACACTACAAAGACCGCGAAACGCAGGAGGAGTTCATGAAAAGTATGCTACCTGCTTCGTCGCGGCTATTGCAGGGAACGCAAGCTTCCCAGCGACGAAAAACCGCCACGGAAAAGGAGCAGCAAGAAGACCACGACACGCTTGCGACCAATAAAGTAGGTTCTAGCAGCGGTAACAACGCTGCAGGTGTGTCGTCTACAACTACCACGGCAGTTCCGCGCAACGTGAATATCGTTGCGAATCGCCAAGTTTTCACGGCGGTGGACCTGCAAGACCGTGTGGAATACACGGGTCACCAGAGCAAAACGGCGTCCCAAAACGCGCTCGCACGGCCTAGACCCAACACCAGCAGTGGTTGTCGGAGCACGGAGGACCGACCTGCTTCAGCCATCAACGCCATCGACACATCAAATACCGTCTTCGTCGCTGACGATGGAGTTGTGATATCGGCCGCAGTCTCCAAGCCCGGCGCACTAACTAGAAGCTCCAGCTGCGCTGCGATGCGCCCGAGCAGTTCCCGCACAGCACCCGGAATGGCAGCTGCAGCGGCTCTCTCGTCGAGCTCCCGGCTCCCGCGCCCGACTTCGGCCGGCCGCCCACAGAGCGCCAGCTACCGCGCGAAGGCGAAGCAGAGTTTCGAAGTATTAGAGTTGTCGCTGATGAATAAGCACGTGTCCAAGGGCGAGCGGATGGTGTTGTTTTTGCAAAAGCAGGAATGTGGCTTGGAGAAGCGCGTCTTTGTCCTCGACAGCAGCGACGAATTCATTCGGAAGGCGCTTCTTGATAGGGGTAATTGGGTGGAAAACAAGTACGTCGAGTCCGGCCTGTGGAATTTGAAGTGGTGCGCTACGGACAGTGAGGAAGACTACAAGAATCTGGACGAGGAGAACGACCTGTACAACCATTTTCAGCACAACCGTGAGCTGACCACGAAATTCGGTCTCGCGAGAAACTTGAAAAACCTGTCCAGTGACACCGCGGCATCGGGAGTTTTGGTCGACGTAGATGTTGCTGTTGTGCCTGCACCAGTTGATTCGTTCTTGAACAAGCAGACGATTTGTAGTACTACTCGTAGCTCGAGCACCGCCTGTTCGAGCCTTGTTCGAGAAAGAAGCGGCCGCGACGTTTTCAAGCAACAAGTGACCTGCTCCATCGTCGACAGTTTTTTTCCACGATGCTACGACATCGCGCTACCGGAAAGCCGGGAGGACTTCATTGTGGAGTACTGTCGAAACGCCGCATGGTGCGTTGCGAAAAAGCACCTGAACCTGGTTTCGACAACCTCCTCCTACCCGGTTAGCAAGTATCGCCCGAACCTGACGGTCTTACGTGTGGCGCAGAGGGTTCTCGATCTGTGGGTGCAAGAAATTAACGCGGAGAAGCTGCTTGATTGTGATGTTGGATCTTCTTGTTACACGGGTAGCTTCTCAGCAGGTGCTGCCGCACAAAGGAGAAACAGTGGCTGGGTTTCGGAGGAGGAGGAGGATGTAGCCAGCGGAAATCTACTCGAGGTCCACACGGGTGAAGATGCTTCTACGAGGTGCTCGCGACGTTCGCCTTCAAAATCAATCAGCGCAAACAGGCCAGCACGGAGCGCAAGCAGAAGCGCTTCACCTGAGAAAGGCAAGGCTTGGAACAATACTGCGCCCTCCTCGATGAAACTACAGGTGCAGCTCCGTTCCGCGACGACTGTCGATGAGGCGGATTTCGACGCACTAGCCTTGTACTCCGAACTTAGTGAAGCTCAGCTTTGTCGCGACTTCAGCGAACACGAGACCAGCCATTTCTTGAAGAAGCGCGGCGGCTTGCTGAATTTGTACGCGAACGCGCAGAACAAGCAGGTGTACTCCGAGTCGGTGCGAAACTCTTCCGTTGCTGCCAAAAATGACGGACCGGAGCAGCTGGAAACGGCCGGGTGCGGCGGTGGAAGTTCGTCATCGGGCGGACCCCCCGGAAACCACAACGCGTCGTCGTCGAATTCAGGCACTTCTACTGCGAGCCACAGTGGCATGAATTCCAGCAACCCGTTGGCTACCAGAACTTCCAGCAACAGCGTCACCGGCGCAGACGCGAAGCAAGCAGAAGACTGGCGGCGTGCTGTACCCAAATCTTTGCAGAGCATCGAGCAGTGGGCGGAATTTTCAAGCCATACCTGGGTGAATTTCACGGACTATGGGACGAAGCACCTTCAAGAAGCGGAGCACAAGCATTCTAGCGCTGAGGCTGACAACAGCTCTTGTTCATCGGCCAGTACAACATCAAATCCGTTCTTCCTCCTGAACGCCGAATTCCAGAAATTCACCGCTTTCCTGGAAAGCCACCCTCTGACAAAGCCGCAGCTGTCCTTGTGCAATGCGAAGCAGAACTGCTGGATTGTGAAACCGGGGAACAATGCCAGAGGAAGTGGCATCGTCGTGCTGAAGAATCTGAAAGAGATTCTGTACCAAACGAACCCGTCGAGGCTGGTGATGAAGTACATCGAGAAGCCCCTCACCCTGTTCAATGGACGCAAGTTCGACGTGCGGCAGTGGGTCCTGGTGAAATCCTTCGACCCACTGGAGATCTGGATGTTCTCGCAGTGCTACTTGCGGCTGTGCAACGAGCCCTACGATTTGGGAGATTTGGAAAACCGACAGAAGCACATTAGTAACTGGGAGGTCAACAAGCACGCCAAGGGAAAGCACGCGCAGGAGGGCGCGGTCGCGTCCCTGGAGACCTTCAAAAACGAGCTCCACGAGATCACGGGGAACCCGGACTACTGGGAAGAGGCCATTTTGCCGGAGTTGCGCACCATTATCGTCAAAACCTGCGAAAGTGTGAAAACCGTGGTGAAGCAGCGGAAGTCGTGTTTCGAAGTGTTTGGCTTCGACATCATGATCGACGACAAATTGAAGCCCTGGCTCCTAGAAGTGAACTTGTCGCCCGCCTGCGACGTGCGCACCCCGTTTCTGGTGAGCATGGTGTCCGACATGAGTCACTCCCTGTTCGACGTGGTGCTCGGGAGCGGGAAGAAGATTGGGAACAACGCCGAAAGTTGCATTGCCGACGTCATGACATCCCCGCGCCAGTTTCGAGAACGGGCGCGGGCCGCAAAAGCACGAGCAGACGTGAAGGAGAGCAGAGAAGATCAAGCGTCTGGCACTTCTGGCTATTCGAAGGGCGAGTGGTGGTGCATCTGCAGAAGTGACAATACTTGGAGCAGCGACGACAGAAAGTATCTGACGACGCCCCGAGGCAGAAGTTTTTCCTCCATGTCCCTTTCGAACAGCACGGCTTTGCTCCAGGATAACAAGGATCATGTTTCCCAACAACAGGGAGCTTCTGGCTCGAAAGCCGGCGACGTGACGAAGTTGACTATTCTGGGCCAGAAAGTGAAATGGAACCGAGAATGGAAGCTCGAATACTGCTGGCTGCGGTTGCGTGCAGCGCTGCTACTGCAGAGGGTGACCAGGGGCATGTTCGCGCGACAGCAGCTCCGGTACTACAAAAGACTGAAGGCTGTGAAGGTGATCCAGAGGAATTTTCGTGGCTTCGCGGGAAGAAAGAAATTCCGAAGAGAGAAGCAAACGTCGCTTCTGCACACAATTCTGATTCCAAAGTTGAAATCATTCGCCTACTGCGTTTACCTGCGGAACCAGAAGCGGTTGCGGCTCGCGCTCGTCGCACAGAAACTCTGGCGCGGAAGAAAAACTCGGATTTGGTTCGCGACCTGGAGACTTCATGAGTACGCAAAACGGATTCAGAAGTTCTTTCGGAAACGACGACGGAGGAGGAGAATCAGCAGGAAACGAAGAATCCAACGATTCTGGCGAAAGCAGTTTCGGAAAAGGGTCAACGCGGCAAACCAGATTCGGAAGATGTTCGTCGGTTACAAGGCGCGAAAAGAGTTTGAGAAAAAGTTTCTGCCTCGATATCGTGCGTTGCTATTCGGATTCACATTTTTGCCCTACCTGAGACGATTACGGAAGCAGACCCTGCTCGTTTACCAAGCGATTTGCGCACGGAAGATCCAGAGATTTTGGCGAAGAAAGAGGCGAAAGGAAAATTGGAAAACGATGCGGTTCTTTTTCTGCGAAGCGTGGCAAGCTGGTTACTTTGCGCCGGTACGCGAAGCGCAAATAAAACTTGCGGCGATCCAGCGTGGGAACCAGGCACGGAAGGAATTTCGTCGCAGGCTGCAGAAGAAGAGAGAAGAGGACGAGCGGCGAAGACGGGCGGAAAAAAGAAAACTCGAAAACAGTGCTGCGGTGAAGCTGCAGAGAAGCTTCCGATATTATCGGAGAAGGAAGTATGGGCGCGAATTTCGGCGAGAAATGCAGGAGGAGCGGCGTTCTGCGGCAACGAGAATTCAAGCTGCACTTTATCGTGGCCGGAAGGCGCGGAAACTTTTCGCACATCTTAAGTGGCTGCGAGAACAGAGGCGCGAGCGAGAAAAGAAACAGCTGGAAGAAGCGACAGCGAAGAAGAAAAACACAACCGCGTTGCAGATTCAGAGCATTTGGCGGGGTGTGACCGCTCGCAAGAAGAGGCGAGTGGAGCTGAAGAAAAAACAGGAAGTCGAGGAATTAAAAGGCGCCAGCTTCTCGATGGATTGCCGTCCGACTCCGGATGACTCCTCTACTTCGATCTCTGTTTCGCGCGGAGGAGCTGAAGGCGGGTCGAACGAGGTTCCGTGCTTCGCTGCAGTCTCCTTGGCATCTTCCCCGAGTCAATCGCCCGAAGATCATGACGTGCCACCACAATTTTGTATCGACGACGAGAACTCCTCCAACTCTGCTAGTGTGGTTTTTAAGGCAGATGAGGCGGCTCGGGAAAATGATATGGTCGTTGCGGCAACCTCAACAGCACTAGCATCACGGACTTTCGCTGGTGCTGGAAATGAGGACAACGCGGCTAGTGTAGAAAAAAAATACGAAGAGGAGGTGATATCGAGCAGTAGCGATAGACGAGAACAAGGTCATAGGATTGGTCGTGCTACGCCGGAGGACAGAAATGCTCTGTCGTTGTCTATAATTCGCAGGAAAAGCAAACAGCAAGGTGCTGCACAGAAGGAGCCAACTGTCAACAAAGAATCAGAATCACTTACAAGCGGAGAAGTACAAGCAGCACACTTATCGGGCGCCGATACAACGAAGGCTGACCAATTGACGGTGACAAGTACAACTTCATCGGCGGCTCCACTGACGCAGGCAAAGGCTTCTTCATCGTCATCGCCTGTGTACTCCTTTGCAGCTGCCGCCAATGCTGCGAGTGCCGTCTCGTCGCGGACCCACATGCAGTTGGTTGACCTTGTTAGCTTTCACAACGGTACCACCACACAACAAGGGGCAAGCGTAGGTCGAAATACTACTACAACAACCAAAGTTGGTGGAGCAACGACAGCTATTGCAAGTGAACACACCGCGGTACTAGGTAAAACAACCAATGCGCCAAACCGAACAAGCGCGTCGCATTCGAAGACTCAACTGCTACGCCCACATAGCGGCTCACAACTCCCAATGGCCATCTCCGGCGGATCTTCTTCGAGTTCGAGTAGCCCTTCGACTTCTGGCACACTTCCGACAACCAAGATTCGCCCGTCAGCAGGTGGTAATGCCACACCACCGAGCGCTAGCTCCTCCTCCTCGCCGCCGTCTGCCGGGGTGGTGCCGCATGCCGCGAGCGGTGCAAGTCCGATGGAAAGTAGTTCGAGCAGCACTGCAAGCACCTCGCGCGCTTTTCGACTGCTATCGGCAAACAAGCAAGAAGCTAGAGCACTTGACCCCGCAGAGGTGTCCTCGAGTGGTGGTACGACAGCGGCGTCAGCAACTATTTTGCCGCCGGGGAAGAAAAGCAAATCGTCCTCGTCCTCGACTAAGCTGAAGAAGGCCTCCACGCCAGATTTGTTGGTGCTTGGAGGGTTCTCATCGTCTGGGGGTGGTGGAAGTTCTAGTTCTACTACGCAGTCCCTTGCAGCCGCAACGGCTCCTGCAGCCAGGGTAGTTTCCGAAGAGCCGCCAGCCCGCTCGATGACCGTTTCTGCCCATGGGGATAAAGCAGCGAAGAACATCAAGAGTCTCTCGAAGACAAAGGCGCAGCTTCTGGACCTAGAAGAGCGCGCGCGTCCTCGGAGCGCGCAACCGCCCAGCAACTTGATGAGTGGTGGCGGAACAACAGCTGCGATCTCCTCGTCGACTCCGAAAAATAACTCACTGGCATCCAATAAATCCGGACTTGTTCTTCGTCCAACTCCAACACTAACACACCACGCCGTTCATCAGGAGAAAGAAAAACCACCCGCAGCTCCGCCACGCCCTCCGGAGAAGAAGAAGAAAAAAAGCAGAACTACACACAGTTCCAGTTCGTCGGCTAATACAACTGCAGGAGCACCACAGCTACCACTTGGGGCAACGACAGCGACACCAGTAGCTGCGAGTCAAGCCGGAGCTTTTGCTCTTTGCCACACTACACATGACCCGGAGAAAACAAAGGACGGCAAATCTACAGCTGCAGTTATTGTGTCGCCTGCTCCTAACAAGTCCGGAACTCTGACGGCCTCCGCCGTTCACGCGGAACTCAACGCAAGAGAGAAAAAGGCGCGGAGACACGAAACAGAACGCAGTTGGTCGGCGTCGGTTCTGTCCAAAATAGTGCAGCAGCAGCCTCAAAGCCAAACGGATGTTGGGACGAAAAAATCTTCTGCGCCCACCCTGGTGCCATTGCAGAAAGGTTCTGAAGATGCGCACAACTACTTTGTCAGCAACTCCAGCACAAGGCCAAGTTCGTCGCTGAGCGAGTTGATCCGCGCTGGCGAAGAGGTGGCAGTCGAAGATAGCTGCGAGGATCCTTCGGACAGCTTATTTCTGCAGGCGCCCCTAGCGCCACGCGGTGGTCGGAGCGGTTCCAAGAGTCCCCGTGATCTGTTGCACGAGGGGCTGCGAGATTTAGAGATGCTACTTTTGAATATGGGCGGCGGTGAAGGCGGAGACTCTAAATCGCGTCCAGACGTCACCGTGGGAGACAGGACGAGGCGGAGCGGGGAACAAGCTGCAGCAGGTCTACAAGGCGGCGAGGAACAAAAGAAGGCGCCCCCTAATGCATTGATGTCCGGCTCCAACGTTCGCACGATTCACAAACTTCGGTCCATGAGTACCGTCGAACAGAAAGAAGCGGGAGTTTGTGAAGATGCAAGTCTAAAGACTAAGCAGGCTCTATCACCAACAAACGCGAATGCAAAAGGACCAGCACAGCTGCGGGCACAGGTTTACCGCACGCGCTCCCTCACTGCCGATGGAATGTTGGTAGTACCGACCTGATTTTCTGCCGGTCAGAAACGAAATCAAGCTGGTGTTAGTTTACAACTTGCACTCAAAAATGTGAAATAAGTACTTGTTACTTAGTCTTAGACGAAATGCAACTCAATGACCCAGGGCCGCACAATATGGTGCAGGTGTTACGGGCAAAGCTTATACTGAATCAATGAATCAATGCCAATGCTGGTGAGTAATCAATCTTGGTGGTGTTGCTCTTGCATCAATCTCAATATCAACAACGAACAACAGTTTTTGAGTGGTCACCAAAACAAGTAAATTTATTGTCTCTTTGTCCTCTGTATGATCTAAGTAGTTTTCTACGTTTTCCTCTTCCTAGTGAACTTTAGAAAAGATTCGAGGCTCATGCTAAATCTGAAGCAAGTGTAAGATTCGAGGCGGACTGGGACTGAGTGGGACACTTGGAGCTGCACAGATAACACAAAATAAAGTTTGTCGCTCACTGGGCACGGATATGAGTGATGGTTCGGAGGAAAACAAAAGCTGATGCTGCACACCTCAATTTTTCCACCAGAAATATAAAAAGAGAAGGAAGTAGAGGTGCAACAAAAATCCAACATTCGATGTCTGTGTTTGTTGTGGAGAGCTGGACTTGCATGAATTCAGGCGTTGGTACTGGTCGGTAGTTGTCGTAGTTGTCATCTGCGATGACTGGCATCTTCATCTACTTTTTTGATGCCGAAAAGCGCGCAAACGCATCCAGTATGACTCGGCGGTGATACACTCCCTCGATCTTTTTTGTGACCCTTATCTTGGCTGTATTACGGTTCATTTGCTCGCACCGGTGGTTGTTCAATCTGCCCGTGGGTCCCATAATTGTTTCGAGGTGTCGCTCCGTGTCCTTTCGAAGGACTTCCTCGCTGATTTAGATGCATGATCAACACGGATATTGTGGAATCATGGGAGGAGAAGTAAGTACGTTCTTAGCAGAGTGCGTCTGTTTCAAGCTATTTCGAGCAAGCCTCGAAAGGACCGAAAAATATAAACGTGACTACACCTTCAAGTTCAAGATGATCAAAGTAACCTAACTTCACCTTACGTTTCTGCAAGTCCAAGCGCTTTGCTCATATTAATATAGAAGAGAAGTGTAAGATAAAGATTCGAAACCAAGATTCTGCTTCACAGGTAGATTTACACATCGTAAGTGAATCGGTTTAGATAGAAAGAAAAGTAACAGCGTGAAAAGTAGTTTGAAAAAATCTCGAAAAAGCAAAAACGCCATGTCGGAAGCCGAGGTGGGGCGGATGCTGCAAAGCGCCGCGCTGGCGTCGGGTAATATCGGTGGTGTGTCGCAGATGAACGGCGCGGGCAGACCAGGCCACGCACTGGATCATGGCTCAAAAGACGAGTTGCAGGCGAAAAAGGTTGTTGAAGAGAAAATCGCGTTTGTTGGGCGGCACTTGCGAGATCCGTACGCGGAGTCCATTCACGATTTGTCTCATTTTTTGATCACGCTGCAGTGTGTGTGCGAGAATCCCGGCGTAGAGCTCGAAGACATGGCCTGGGAAGTGGGGCTGCCCGAGGTACAAATGGTTTGTGTGCTACAAAGGGCTCGCGAGGACATTGCGACGTTTCCCTCGTACTTTCAGAACGGCTTGCGCGCCTGGACCTGCCTGGATCGAGTGGCAGTCCGCACGCAAGAACTCCCGAGTGCGGAGCAGAATGCAGCTTGTGCGCACGACAACAAGCAACGCGCCGCGGGTCCGGTGCAAGTTCGGCTGCTCCGAGATTTGGATGCGAATTGGAAGAAAGGGCAGGTAGGGACCCTCCTTGGCGCCGCCGTAGAGCCTTGGGACCAGGAGCAGGTGAAGCGAAGTCACGACCAAGGTCGCTCCATGCAAAATCGAGTGATGGAAGATCGGGGGAGGCGATGCGTCGTCGATTTCTCCTCAACCGCATCAACCAAGACCACGAACGCTTCTGCGGTCGACGCGGTCCAATACGTAGCATTTGACGATGTGGAGCTAACCCCGGAATGCAAGAAAGTCCTCCGTCCGGATCCTCAAGCATTGTTGCCATCGTCTTTCAGTACGGACAAAAAAGAAGAAAATGTGAAAGAGATAGAGCAGAACAGCATGAGCAGTTATTCGGGAGGGAACGACACGGAGAGACGGAAAAATGAGAATTCATCTGCGATGGAGAATGTACGAGTAAACGATATTAAAGTTCCGGCCGTGGTCGAGCGTGCCAGCGTGCCTGTGTCTCTACCACCAGCTGTCACCGAGGTCGCCGACCCGGAATTTCACAAGTTCTACGCTGTCTGGGCAACGAGTGGGAATGAGTTACTAACCCTGAAGCAACTCGCAGCGGAAACCGGAATTTCGGTGGGAAAGGCCCAACGGCTTTTGCGCAAGGCGAAAGAAATCGGCACGGGACAAGAACAAGACAAAGCCCCTGACAACAGCCAAAAACATGACAAGGACAACACCATTGGGGGACGAAGCAACTGCTCTTCGTGGCCGTATAACGTGCCGACCACGGATCTTGTTGCCTACGAGGAGATCGTGCGTGTAGATGCGATGCACCAGGCTGCGGTCAATGCGCGCTTCGTGATCGCGGAGCCGAGTCGCTCATTGGAGAGAAAGAAGCTGACCGCAAAAGAACTGGCCGGGGCGAAAGCGTGCAACGCGTCTTCGGAGGAGACCCACAGAACTATCGTGAAACTTCCCGCCCACGACAAAACGCAGGAGGTGATAAGCACGAACCCGCACGGGACGCAGAATCAACTTTTGACGGAAGATATCGCAAAGAAGAACAAAGGCGTGATGATGGGCATGGAGCAGGGGGTCGCACTGACGAAAAGGACCTTGAAGGAAATGGCAAGAGACAAGGAGAAAACGAAGAGGGAGGCGAAGAAAAGCGAAGGCGTCACGAAGTCGAACGATCCAGGAAATGTTCCTGGACGTACTGAGCATCTTGAGTTTTTTCGCGTCACAAAGGAGAGCTTCGAAGTGATTGCGGTTTTTGGGCCACTGAAGGAGTTGATGATGTGTCCTGCGTTTTCGAGGGAGGAGAAGGATCGAATGTTTCCGCTTTTGAATGACTGTGCACGGCAGGAACACACGGTCTTCGATACCTTCTACTTTTCGCGTCTGGCCACGCAGAAGCACATACGTATGACGCTGAAAAAACCCTTGCGCATCTTATGCACCAGCCGGATCCCGGACTCGTTTGCGAACTTTCGGCGGTATCTAGAGGCCGGGGGAACCTTCGAACGGGAGAGCGATATTGCCGCTGCCGAAGGTGGCTTCTTGACCGCGGAAGCTTATTGGATAAGCAAGGCGCCACAAGGTAGTAGTGCAGGAGCTGCAGTGCTTGTTTGTGTTTATTCCTCATTGATGGTAAGAAGTGTAGAAGTTGTGCGACGAGCACCAGCACGACAGTGTGACAGAATCACAATCAGCGTGAAAGTCGCAGAATATTAAGCTTTTGCTTCAAACAGGTTACGATGTTCGGCAAATGACGTCGGTGAATGCCAAGGGGCAAACCGTGACGAACTGGACTTTTGTGAGAAATGATGCGGCCGCACTAGCCCAGTTGAGGGCTTTAGGTAGCGACGGCCAGAAGATGGTTATGGAAGCGATGAGAGCAAATACTCCAAATGGTGGGGATTTCATGCAAGCGAACATCGACATTGGCGAGTGGCGGAACAAATTCGCTCAGGCGAAGCAAGGGCTACAGGAGGTCGAAAGCGCAACGGACATGAGCCGCAGCGTTCCGTTTGAACAAGATAGTGGCATACTGCAACAGGTCCAAGCGGAGCTGGCTATCAGTGACGAAGTGAAAGCGACTGCCGAGCAAAAATCAGACGGGCGCGACACGGTGCGCGCTCGAAGGCTTCGGGCAGAAAAGCTCGATGAGAAGGAAGCAGAGCTGAGAGATGCGGACGAGAAGAGAAGAAAGGGGAAAGAAGCGGTGGCTTATGACATCAAGTTGAACGACGACGGCACCAGTTTCATGGTGCCGCAAGGTGTGTCTATGGCGAACGTGAAGCTGGATAAGATTGACGATCGCGACTTCGACTCTGAGACATCTTCTTCTGATTCGCCGGAGAAGACGGAGAAGAGACGGGAGGCTTTCAGGAACAAGTTCTCAAATAAATCGAAGCAAGTTCATGATGCGGCAGCACCCCATTTTCGAGATTTCAGGGACGAGAAGATCGAAATATCATACTCGCTGCCGGAAGGTGCACAGACATCGCCGACGGATTTCTGGCTCGAACAGTGCTTCTGGAAATGTATCGAAGACCAAAAGGACGACCTGTCGCAGACGGACCTCGCCACCGGCCTCCTCTTGGCAACGTCTCTGGATGAGGAGACCGGGACAGTTTCAGACGAAAGAGCGAGGCTGATGATGCAAGAAGAGCCCGGAGTAGTGCAAACTTCCGATGAAGCGTTCTCGTCTCTCGTCGCGTGGCTGCGGAACCCAAAAATCCTCGCGGAGCAAAAGAGACGGGCGGAATCGATCGCACGGGAGTGGCAAGAACAGACTCAAAAAACCGCTGCGAACGTCGATGCGAAGAGCAAAAACTTCAAACCAAAGAAGCGCGTCCCGGCGGCGGATGAACTGCAGGACAGCGATTTCTTTTTGAGTTCGCCACGAGATGCGCAAACTAAAGATGCATCGAAAACTTCGCAGCTTCTATTACCGGCTTCGGGTAGTATTGCGGTGCACAAGTTTTGGCGCAAGCGCATGAAATTCCGGCACGTCGTGCGTGGTGTCAACGAAATGCGGAAAAAAGGGTTACTCGACGTCGAACAAAAATCGGCGGCAGCGAGTGCAAATGGGGGAAGTAGCTGTCTCTCGATTCACACAACAATAAAAGGGTCTCACTACGTTATTCATGGCCCGGGCGGCACCGCGACCATCATCCGTGACCACAAAGGAACCATTGAAAAGTCGGGCGATGACGTTATGCGGATGTTGAAACACATTGCATACGTTACAGGTGGCGGAGGCTCGGGCGCTGTGGCAGCTGGGAATGAAGGAAGCGTCGAGAAGGCGGGCACTACTTAAAAATGAGTTTTGGGAGTTGCGCTGGCACACACAGGTGGAGCGTTTTTTGACCGTTTGAGTAAGGTTGGTACGACAATTTAATGAGCATGACTCAAAGGGTATAACTATAATCTTAATCTTCTGAATGAATGAGATGTAAAGAGAGGTACAGCGCGAGCGCACAAATAGAACAAGGTCTCTCTGTGACAGAGATATGAAAAGGCGGAGTGGACGATCATGAACAGGATGGAACGCAGCTAAGAGCTATCAAAAAATGACGATGTGTCAAAACGCGTGACGCGGGGGACCGGCTTTATTCTAAAAAGTTATGGTGTTCGAAGCAAAGAAGATCCTCATCTTTCAACAACCGTTGTTCAGCATGATAACTAGGTATTTGGAATGCGAATTTTCGCATGAAGATCTTCTCTTTTGTTGGCAAGCAACTCCAGATCCGACTATCTTGCTTTGTTCGTGCTGTTTTTTCTCAAAAATAACTCAAGTTTTTCGCCTACCATGATTGTTTCGCTCATTCTCCGCGCTTTCAGCAAGACTACGGGGCACTAGGTTTTCTGAATTTAAGGATGCGGGTAGTGCCCGGCAAAATCGGGCTGCTTGCCGCAGCGAGCATAGCAACTGCGTCTGCAGCATCCACATCCACGAAGAGAGCGGGAATCAAGGGAAATGCAATCAGTGGCGTAATTAAGACGTTGAAGACGCTCCTGAAGAACTCAGAGAAGGACAGCAAAGAGAAGGCGGACCTGTATGACAAAACAGCCTGCGACTGCCGCGACGACATGCGCACCTACACGGAGCAATTTGAAATGGCACAGAAGGAAATAGACAGGCTCGACGCCATTGAGGAAGAGCTCACGGCAAAAAAGGACGCTTTGGTAAAGAGGATTGCCAAATACAAGACCAGTAAATCCGATTTAGAAGCGTCCATCCAGGCGGAATTCACAGAGAAGTTAAACAGCGAGGGCGAGAAGGCTGTGAATTTTGCAGAGGAGACAACTACAGAGCAAGACGCAGCCATCGAAGAACTGAAGAGCATTAACCAGCCCTACTTGAAGGAGGAAATCAGTAAGCACATGCTCGCGAGATCTTTACTTTTATGGATGTGAAACAAAAACGAATTCTGCTTATTTGGAATCCCACTTTTTCGCTTCCTAGCACTACCGCTGCTTGTCGTCTGTGTGTAGAAAAATATGCGTGCAGGAATCATTTTTAAAAGTGGCTCGGATAAACGGAACAAGGATTGATAGTGATACAACAAACAAAAACCACCAGGTGGTGACACCACCCTTCTGGACACCACTAAGCAGGAATGCGAGGAGCGCGTCCGCAAGCTGGATGCCATATGAAAGCCTCAGGTTGGAAATCCTCAAAGTGAAAATAATTTGTAATGCAAAAAAACGACTCCAGTTGGAGCGCCATTTATAGTCGGCGCATGACAAATTTCCCGGGCACTTAAAGCGTGTCTGTCATGCAGCTTAAGGCAAGGGGGGGCCCTTCTGTCGTGCTAAGCAGCACTCCAATTCTTGACCCCTAGCAGGACAATAGTCAGCCTCCATTGCGTTCTCGGCAATACAGTCTATTTTGCGTCGCATTTCATGCATCACAAATCATTTCCACTTTGAGGATTTCCATTCTGAGGCTTTCATATGCCATGATGGCGGCGTGCGACAAGGTTCTGACCCTGATGCAGGACTCGTATCAAATGCAAAAATGTCTGGGTCTGGAGATACAAACTTGTAATGCGCATTACAGAGCACAAAAAAATCTCTCATGCAAAGGCAGCAAAAGTTTCCACTTTCTGTCACCAAAAGGGGTGATTTGTCATGCGGATTCGGCATTGTGAACGCTTGTCGAAACCTGTGATGCTAGAGCCTCCATGCCAGCCCTTCTTTGTCATGCAAAAACAGCATGACTCTTCCAGACCCAGACATTTTTGCATTTGATAACTCGAGCAGCAAAGCCGTCGTTACCATGGTGACGAAGCTGCGAAAGCACGCTTTCGACAGGAAAACCGAGATTCAGCAGGGCGAGGATGAATGTCAGGCGAAGATCCACGACTTGGAGGAGGCAATTTCTTCCAACCAGGGCTTTTTAGATATGGCGTTCTCAACTGTTACATTCTCAACTGTTACATGAGTTTGCGATGCAAGAATGAATGGCAAAAGTGATAGGGGGAATCTTGCGCGTCTTGCATGACAGACTTGGCACCGATTATCAGCCTGTTTGGCCCTCTGATAATTTGTCAGGCGTAGCAGCTTGATGCTGTCGATTCTGAAGGCAATTTTGCATGACAAATCGTGTAACAGTTGAGAATGTAACGTTTGAGAGCGCCATATTAGATCTTTCCATCGCCGCTTCCGAGAAGCTCGAGGCCGAGTTGTCGGACACCAAGGGAAAGTTGGGGGAGACGCAGTCCGCCCTGGTGGACGAGAAGGAAATTCGCACAACCGCCAAGAAGGGCGTGGCCGAGACGACCGAAACGTGCCAAAAAGCCGCGGTCGCGTACGACGCGAGCACAAAGCTGTTGACCGCCGAGATCTCCGGGTTGACCGGCGCTATTGCAGCGTTGCAGAAGGTCCCGGCGCCGGCCGGCGAGAGTTTCTTGCAGCTGGGCTCGGACGACAAGGAGTTGCGTCAGCGGGTTGCCAACGTCCTGAAGAGCATCGCCTCGTCCGCCGCGGTTTTGCACAGTACTATTGTTTTTTTTACCTGGCTCGCCAGATAGTTTTAAGACTATCGAAGAAGCTTGTACTCGCCTTGTTTTTGTTTACCAGTGCAGTTGTGACGCGACGATTTAGAACGCGCATAAATAAACCAGCTATATGTGATGAAAACTCTCCGTAGAAGAGCCGTAGACCCGCTGTCGGAGATCGGTGGAGCTAGTTTGGCCTTCTGGCATGGGTTCATTTGCGCTATGTTTTGGAATTGCAAAATCATAGCCAATCATTCAAATATCATCAGGCTCTCGCCTTTCCTCCGTCGCTCTGCAGATGAACTTGCAGGTTTCCAAGCCGGACTACTTTAAATCCGTTCGGAACCTGATCGAGACCATGGTTACCCGGCTGGAAGACGAACAGGACGCGGAGACCTCGAAGTCCGACTGGTGCGCGCAGAGCCTGCAGAAGATGAAGGGCGCCTCTGACGATGCCGACACGGACCACCAGGCCGCGGTCACGCTGGTCAAGGACACCGAAGCCTTGCTGGTCAAGCTCAACACCGAATTCAACGAGGAGACGACAGAAAAAGAGACGCTCGAGACCGACCTCGCAGCCTTAGAGAAGCTCATGGGTGAGAAGGACAGCTACTACAAGGATCTCTTGGAAGAAAAGGTTTCCGGGGAAGCTGCTTTGCAGGAGGCCATCGGGTTCCTGAAGGAAATCTACGGCGAGAGCGCGACCGGCGACTTCAGCAGTCAGCGCACCACGTCCGGCGGATCCGTGATCGACCTGCTCACCGGGATCGAGTCGGACTACTCCTGGGCCGCGGATCAGGCCAAGATGGAGGTAGAAGAGAGTTTAAAATTAGATTTTCGAAACTGGGACGTTGATTCGTAGTTTTGAGTTAATGTATAGAAGAAAAATGTGGGAGGCGATTTGGTGTTTGCATTTGGAGCTGCAGGAATTATGCTAATTCAACTCCGCGCAATGCACAGAGAATGAAAATAAACAGTCTGGCTGCGTCGCGGAGGACAGCTTCGAGACCCGGAAGGGCGAGAACATCGGGTGCGACGGTGTGATTGTGGACGGTGACAAAAACTACGAGTCTGAGCAGTACAAGAACCAGGAGCGCAAGGAAACCATGGAAAAGGACATCGCGGAGTGCGAGAAGGAGATCGAGCGGTTGACCGGCGAGATTGACACCGAGAAGGTCAACCTGGAGAAGTACCAGGAGCAGCAGTCAACCAAGAAGGGTGCGCTCGAGACCGCCAAGGAAATTTTAAAGGCCCGGCAAGAGGCCTGCGTCAACGCCGGAGACCAGTTCGAAGCCCGCAAAAAGCGCCGCGAGGAGGAGATTGCGTCGTTGAAGGATGCCCTGCAGATTCTGGAGACCCACTCCAAAGACGCAGAGGAGAACGACATGGGCACGCTCAGCGGCTTCTTGCAGACGCGCAAAGCGAAGTAAAGAAAGTTAGATGCTGTTTAAAGGTTTCACGCGGACCACTCGTAGTCCGGCCCCAGAGCCACGTTCCGGATTTTGGTCAATGTATGATGCTTGCAGCAGCGGGGTGAAGATATTTTATAAAGAAAAAACAAATGAAAAGAGAGTACAGCCAGACCGGGAATAACTTGGACAAAATAGACTTCAGTATATCAAATCCTTCCATATCAAAGCAACTTTTCGTTTTTTAAATATGTGTGTTTGTGTGCGACGCGAGTTTCTGTTACTCTTACTGTTTCTTTTTTGTTACTGTTTTTGCACTTGGTACAACTTCTATCCTTACTAAATCCTTACATATCAAAGCAAGTTTCTGTCCAATTATATGATTTCCTGTCTGGTGCGCACTGAGTTTGTTAGCATGTTGACTGCATGATTGTACAAATAGAAACAACATCGAGACCACGATTGGTGAATGGGCAAAGACAGGAAGGGGCTTTATGGAGCGAGTCCTGCGCACATTAAGTACAGCTTGAAAATGAATCTATGACGCAACCGGGAGCTGCTAAGAGAGAGGGACAGGGAGTCAGACAGCTGCAAAATGCACTCGGATGCCTGTTCACAGACTGTCAGCAAATGTTCCGTGGAGCATTGAAGTCATACCGCTGTCTTTACTGCAGTCCTGATCGCGAAATTCTGCAACGAGCGACCTGCATTCAAGATAGAAGAAGACTAAAAACTCTTCGATTTCTGCGGATACTTTTCATCCACCCCTCGGACATCGCGCAACAGGTGCTGCTGGCAGCTGTCCGGCGGTCTGGTTGAGACAAGCCTATATTGCGTATGTAGATGGAGTCAAAAACAAAATCGGCTATTCGCATGATCTCACTGCAAGGAAGCTTAGGAGCAGAGCCCATGATCAGGAAAAATAAAATGATCCGATCAGAATAAAATAATTTGGAATTGTTGCGTAAATTTTTGTTGACAGCGACGAAGAGAAAGATCTAGCTCTGGAGTACGTAAAAATGTTAATGCTGAAGAATTAGTTGTTGAGCACGGATACGGAACGCGGTGGATTCGGTTGTTCTACTACTACGATCTACGCTCTTGGTAAAACACAGATCTTTGTGTCGGTGTCTGTTTCTCAATGACATAACAAACCACGTCCATACTGCCGCCATATCTATCCTCGTATCTTCATTTGTTCTCCGCAGGCATTTTTATGATTGTTTTCAGTGTTTCCTCTACAGCATTGGAGTTTGCCAAGAGTGTTTGACTTTATTTTAAGCTGATTTTTGTTTTTCTCATTTTTAAAAGCAGATCGCGAGCCTGAATCTGCGTCGGATAGAAGTATTGTCTGTTGTAGAAATTTGGACAACATGATAAAGTCGAAAGGCGCAAAAGAATTCTTTCACAAATAAGTAAGTAGTTGAAGATGGTCCTTGTTATCGTCGGTGTATCATTTTCAACTCCAGCTCTTTCCAGCTGGAGCTGCTCTTGGAGTTAAGCTTCCGAGGACCGGCGGCCTATCTGGCGAGCTACGTGCAGGCACGCGCGATGATCTCCTTTCGCGGCACTCTTTTTGCCACGCTGGTCATTTTGCGTGTCGGATTTGTTGACTCCGAGGATGCAGCATTACCAGAGCAGGTTACTCCAGGTCGGCAGTTTTTAGCGTCGTCAACCAAAAGAAATGAAAACGGAACAGAGCCGACGCCGAGCAGTACGGGTGCGCATGACTCAACAGATCAACTTTCCAGTTCAACGGCAGCACCACCAGATGCGACCTCCAACGCTCCAGCTGTGGATCATGAAAGTAGCTGGCCGATTCCCCCGTCGACTGTGAGTGTAGGTGATGAAAGAGAAGAAACAGGTATCAAGGAGGATGCTGGAGCAAAGAGTGTAATAGAACAAGAGCGGTCCACCTCGGGTGCGAGGCATGCAGAAGATGAGACGACGAACTTCTCGAAGGATGGGGATTATCATGCATCGTCGACGAGCTCCTCTTCTTCAACCTCCTCGAGAAGTCAAGACAAGCACGACGAGATTTCGCAGTCATCGAAAACTGACGAAAAGCCACCAGTTCTTCTGTTGCAAGAGAATTCACAGAGCACTAACCACAGTACTAGCAAGCCGACAGGAGAAACAGCGGAAGTCGTTGTACCGCCTGCTTCGACATCAAACACGGCGTCAACAACACCTGCGGCTAGTAGTGCAACCCCTGTCGGCCCTTCTACCACGCGCACGCCCGCTGTCGTGCAACCCGGAACGGCTGTCCACACCCGCGAACTCCGTCCGAGTCAACAGGACGCGACAGCAAAAGGTCCGCTTGGCTATGCTTCTTCAAAACCCGCGTCTAAAAGTGGCGATGCGGGTGCGCCGACAGAAAAAAAAGTGAAAATTATGGTTGAGCAAGAGTCCTCTCCGGGAACCCCGGATGGCGGAGATAACACCGCAAGGAGCGGTGGCAGTACGCCCGTTTCGTCCCACGCCGCGCCGACTAGTTCATCAGCTTCAACAGCCTCACAGCACCACAAAGGAGTAAAGGTGGCGAAAAAAGCCGACCCGATGAAGGAGGTTGTTGCAGTACAGACGAAGGATGGGAAGATCGTGCACCTGAATCAGAACCAAGCGGTAATCAACAGTGACGGCACGGAGCAGCAGTTGGTCCTCGAGACGAAGAAAACACACATTGAAGTCGTGCAGACCTCCTCTGGGATCTTTGTCCAAATGTTGCTGGAGAGGCTCGGTCTGGTCATAAATATCGCGTGCCAGCTCGCGCCGATGCAGCGAATGCTCCAGGTGAAGAGAGACGGCACAGTGCTGACGCTTTCCCCGACACCCTTCACATCTGCAATGAGCTGTAATTCCCTTTGGCTGCTGTACACCATCCTGATTTTCGAGCCGATTCTGATCCTGTCCAACACCTCCGGTCTGTCGTTTAACAGCTTCTACGTCTTCACCTTCTACAAGAATTGTCAGAAGGATTTGGAAAAGCGGGCGCTCTTTAACCAGCAATTGCAGATCATAGGATTGCTGTTCGTCCTGGGGCTCATCAGCGCTTTCTTCTTCAGCATCGAATCACTGGCCAGCCTGGCATCGGCGGTTATGCTCGTTTTGGTATAGTGTTTTTCGATAAAGATGCGCTTTGAGTTCATTGTAGAATTGCCGCGTTGAAATTTCAACAACAACGTGAGTCCTGCGCTCGTAATTGAATTGTTTTTCATATGATGCGCCGTAGAGTTCTAGTTCTTCTTCCTCTTCCTTTTCCTGTAGTTCGATGTCAATAGGCATTCAAATAAACTGAACGCGACCAGGTGTGCTCCCCGGCTCTGCACTTTCCCAACGTGTACTTTTCCCGGGACGTCGGCCCTCTCGGCGCTCCGGAGATGGCGATCGCAGGTCTCGCCGGTTGCATCATTTGGACGATCGTCGGGTACTTTTTCTACGACAACACGGCGGTCTGGCTCCCACACCTGCTCGGCGTTTTCGTCGCTACCGGCAGCTGCATTTTGTTTGCCACCGTCGGGAAGGCAAAGGTCAAGCGCCGCTGGCGCAAATGGTTGCGGGAAGATTACCCGGGGAAGGCGTCCGCTGTGGACGACGATGACGATTTTTCGGCTGGGGGCACAAAAACTCCGATCGGACGCGCTGGCAAGAGCAACAAAGTAAACCCCGAAGTAACCACGACTGCGGGAATATCGAACCTGCACCCGACTAGCTCCACCCACGGAGGCCGATCCCGCGCCGGGATCAAATCTGGGGAGACCCGGGACAGCGTCAGCAGTGTTGCAAGCTGGGAAAGCGGCGACAGCCAGCTGTCCTTAGGTGGACGTGTGTAGAGGCTGGAGCAAGCTCCTGTGTTGGTTTTGAGAGAGTGGCCGGTTGCGGTGGTGTGGTTTTTTTTTTGTTCGCGACCATGACTGGAGGCGTCACGCCAGCCACAGAAATTTCAAAGCGACCTGTATTCCATTTTTCTTTCTCGTGCTCGTACCCCTACCCTCTTCATCACCCCTGTAACTTACAACTTTTTACTGCGAAATTATGACCCAGGACGGCGACGCGTCAAGTGTTTTGACTTTAATGAAGCTCGACGAAGATAGATCTTAAGTAGTTTCGACCACGATTTACATTCACATGCCGTTCTCTGCTACTACTAAAGTAGATGATCCGAAGATCGACTTCCATCATCACCACAAGGTGATCGGAACTATAAAAGAGACGGCACAATAAAAATAAAAATGAAAAATCGCAATCCTAGAACCCATGGTATTCGTGGTTTTGGAGAAGTCGTAATGCATGTATATGCGAGTTGAGCGCGTGCTGCATCTTCTCACTCACAGCACAAGGCACACGCAGAAGCTGAACATCGACGCGACACGCTAACAAGAAGGCTGCTCACACCCACATGATGTGGCAGATATGGATATCAAGTACCCACCCCAAAAGTAAATATCTCGATCTATCGACATCATCGCAATAGCATGACCTCGACCGCAAAAGTACTCGAAAGTAACTATCTCGAGCCAATCACATTCACGATCGCAGGTGACCGTGCATCTGCAGATGAGGATCAATAAAGATAAACCTGGTTTTGTTCTTTCCTCGTGAGGCTCTAACAAACTCTATTCTGGTGCTCTATCTTCGAAGGTCTCACTGTAAAACATCACAATTTCGGCTGTATTACGATCAGCAAAAATAGCAGCGCCAGTATCTGGTGTGCAATTTGCAAGAGCGGCACTACATCAACCCATCAGATCCTTCGAAGTATTCTTCTGGTGCTAGTTTGCTGTAGTGATTCATCAGCATTCGTTCAGCATTTCGATCCCTTCGTGTTAGTTACGTTTTCGAAGACGACAAACGATCATATTGAAGACGAAACAGGAGCTAGCGTACCAAGATCCGGCCTTTTTCTTAGCTGCGGAAGGTAAAAAGTAAAGATCCATTGCTGGTTCGTGGTCAGCATGTTGTATGTTAACTTGATGAGGTCAACTCTATCTGTATATAATGTGTGTAGTCGAAGATGAGAAAGAGGATCTAGTATGTTCATGTTGTTAAGATTGAGATTGGGATGCTGCACAAAAATAGACATCAAGGAAAAACAGATTTGAGCCATTCCTATTAATACCCCTGTTTTTCCTCCCGTTCCAGTTAGCTTTTTCATTTGATATGTGTTGTTGCGGAACCCCATAACTAAAATCTCACTCTTGTGAACCCTTTACTGGGTAACAGTATCATCGTCACACGTCGTGATGACGGTGCGGTGGCGCTTTTCTTTTCACCTAACTTCTTATCCGTAAAATTCTTTCATCACTACTATAGTTTTTCTATCTTCGTTTTCTTTTGAAAATGAAATTTTTTCTTGTATTCGGAGCCGCGACAAGAGGCGGAGTAGCCGCGGCAGGAGTTTATCCCTCTACCGCTTCGCACACGAGCGGGGAAGACCCGCGTGCTACTTCGACGTATGCGGGCTCAATGGAGCGTAGCACTGGTGCCGCGTTCGTTGACGAAACGGAACGAATCGGCACTGGACTATTGGACACCCCGTTGCCTCTGTCGGATGAAGTGGAAAATGCAGCGTCGCGAACATATCGGACCGCCACTGAAAGCGCGGAACAACAAGATGAAGCACAGCGAGGACTTGAGCACGATTACGCGCCTCCGCCTGTCGTGTCGCAAGACCAAGAAGCTGCTAGTGAGGTGGACCTCTCTAGTACTTCTGGGCCGGCGAAAAATGAAACCGATCTTCAGGAAGAGGATCGTGAAGTCGAAGGAGCGAGGTATGGTGGCTCGAGTGGGAGTGCAGGGGGAAGTGGAGGAGCAGGGAGCGCAGCTGAAGATGCGACGTCTTTGCGTGGAGGTGTTGTTGATCCGGCTGTAGTTAACGAAAACTCCTCCACCACGACTTCCTCAAGTGGCCAGATGCGTGACGTGCCTGACCCCATCGCGGAACGCTTGCGAGAGTTGGTACTACATGCCAGAAACACAACTTCATCGCTTACGGGGGGCGGGCCTTCGGGTGCAAGTGCGGAAACCGATGCCGCGTTCTATTTGCAACATTATCCTGGACCACTTGGAGAAGAAGGTCAACTTTCGACTCCTGCCATGGCCGTAAAAAGCCAGGAAGAGACGACGCTCTACTCCGCGTCCGGACCAGCATACACGTATTCTGGGGAAGCTGCCTCGGATGGAGCGTTGCCGGAACTACGACCGATGCTCATTCACGCAGCGGCGCACGGTGCTGCAGCTGAGCAAGTCGTGCGACTGCAAGAAGAGGTTTCTGGCTTGACGAGGAATGAAGCCGGGCGCTCTAATTCTATTTCCGGTGGTGCAGTGCACGAGCATGTGCTACTTTCCACTCCAGCAATTCCGATCACGAGCAAAGCAGGAACAGTCGAGCAAGATGTTCATGTTGCGACACGACCTGCAGATGCAGGCCCGCGAGTTGCGTCTCTTGAAGATGTGGCAGGCAGAGGTTTGGGCATACGGAGAGTGCCACATGCGAACTCTGTTCCACGGAGTTGCGAATCCGGAGAACGTGAGCAAACGTGGACCTCCGGTGGCATCGAGGAGGGGCACGACGATGACCAACACCGAGACCGACGGAAAGGATCTATTTTACAGTCTATGACGCTCAGGGAGCAGTGCGAAGATCCAGCTGAATTGCGTCACGTGGATAGTTTGAGAGATCCATCCACTTCGGCCGGCGGGGACACGACGGGCTCAAGCTTTCGGCGCCGACGCGAAGAACTCGAGGAGGAGGACAACGACCAAGTGTTTCATGGGCAGGAGGACGGCGGGGTGGTGGAGGAGGATGTAGAAGGAGCAACCACGACACAAGAATCTGCGGCCTCTACTGCAGAAGTATCGCCACAGGTTGAGGGTGAAAATCCCGATCCCGTGATGAACAGGAATGCGGCGCCTCTAGAATACGATTTGCATGAGCTGCACGATGGACATGATGGTGCCCCGTATAACTATGACGAACACCAACATCACCGATACAGCGTCGGCGGGTGGATAGACAGGTTTTGGACGTTTCTCATAAGCCCGGACGCATCTCAAGGACAGACACAGGTGTACGAGCAGGTGCTTCCCGATGAAGTAGGAGTGCAATCGGCGCCGTTTCATTTTGGCCGTCGACAGGGAGCACAGCGTCACCGGCGGACCACTCGCGGCGTTGACTTGGAAACTGGGACTGATGGTTTTCTTGCAGATGAGCAACAACCTCGAGACGCTCGGGCTGTCGCCCCCCGAGGCATGCCCACCACCCCTGACCGAGAAGCTTCTCGGCTTCGTGTTTCTCCAGAACAGACTCCTGAGCAAGTAGATCCACCGAGGTCATCACCGTTTCTATCACGAGGACAAGTAAGTCAGGACGACGACAATCCTCGGCCGCAGCCGACGAGACGAGGCAATTCACGACCGATACCGGGTACAAGAATGATGGATGATTCCGCACGCGTCGCCGCGGGAAGTTCATCTTCCGCTTCGCAGGAGCTACACTCACCTGCGCTGGCAGACCACGAGGGGAACGTGGAGACTGCTCTTTTGGACCTCCGGCACATGAGCCGCCCTGGTGGCAGTGGTGCTAGTAGTGCAGCTACGCCTCCTCGCGAAGGTGACGATGAAAGTATGTTGGCTTTTGAGCAGATGCAGAATGGGGAGCGACGCGCAATACTCGACGCCGTGTATTATAACTCAAGTATGCTGCAGCTGCACGATGGCGAGGACGCGCCACTACAGCCACCCCTACCCGAAGCACGCTCCCTGGCTGGAACAAGCCCGGGCAACAATCGCGAACACACAACCTGCCTGAGTGCGACGAAGAAATGCGGCCTCGTTTCCCTTGGTTTTGCAAACCTTGCCTTGGTCCTGGGCATTCTGTTTTCAAACCAGTTACCAGCTACTCCAGCGGACAAGGTCGGACAGGTTGTTCCGTACCAAGACCGCAACAACTCGGAGAATCGAAGCGAGAGCATGCAAACAACAGGAAGCGGAAGCGAGTTATCAGGAGATGGTCCTCGTGGCCCTGGGAGTCGTCGTGGTCCGCGAGGACGTCGTCCGGCGGCCCACCAAGCACCAGCGGGACTAGACGAGAAATCGTCTCCGATATGGACGGTGTTTTACAGCAGTTTAGCGCTAGACGTTCCCGGCTCGCCGCCTTCTTCCAACGACATCCGGCACCCGCAGGAAGCCCGGTACCGTGCGTTCTGGAAGGAACTCTTCCCCATCTCTGATTTGCAGTCCTTTTTTGCGACAGTGGCGGCGCGGAGCATGCAGAGGCGCGTCCGGCTCGAGAATTCGGACGAGGAATCTTCCGCTCGTAGTGGCGGAGACGGATTTGAAGAAAGCGGTCGACGCGATGCGGCAAGGACGTTACGTAGCCCCACATTTCCCACAACCAAAATACCCAGTCGTGTAGGGAAGGACCGCGCAGAGAACGCCGCCTCCTCGGCCGGACACGATCAGCTTGGGGCAGGAGAAGAAATGTCGGTTAGGAGACTTCTGCGGACTTCTCCAGCCGCGCAGCGCCGGCCGCAGCAGCTCCCACCCGAAAGTGACCACTTTGACACTGAGCTTACGGCTTCGGTGAATTTCAACGAAGTGATGCATAAGAACTCTTCCGAAGTCTCATCTAGTGTGAAGCCTGATGCTCCTGCGTCGTCCACCACCACTTCTTCGCCATCATCTAGCAGTACTTCAACGCGCGCGCGCCGCGCCGCTGCTTCTACTTCTAGCACAACTCTCGCTTCGACTCCCAATCGCCCGGGGACCACCTCTGTCGCAACACCTTCGGGAGACGAGCAAGGGGCCTCTGCTGAGTGGTACGCAAAAATGCGAAAGCGGGCGCATGAGGTCTGGGATCAGGAGCGCATCGACGCGTACCGCGAAGCCAGCGAGGCACCGTACCTGCACTTTCTGGATTCCGTACCGTGGCGGCAGCAGCAGTGCGGCCCCTTTCCGCCGCTACCGGAAACCGATTGGACGGCGGAGCTGCGACCTTTGTGGCTGGAGAAGGTGAGGACGGCGTGGTCGGTGTTGGACCAAATCCAGTTCGGCGAAGAAGATGTGGACTGGTGGATTCGGGACCCGGACAACTTGAAGCGGAAGGTGCAAGTCCACCTGAAGCCGGCGAAGATGGGGAAGGGGATGCATGGGGTGTTTCCGCCCGGCACCGTGTCGCCGCTGCCCGAGAACCAGCGGATTGCCGACATGGAGCGCCGACGGTACTACGACGAAGCGGAAAGGTTTAGATTAACGGTTCAAGCGCAGCAGCGCAGGCGGGAAGATCTGCGGGCACTCGCGGAGGGGCTTCACAATGAGGTGGACGCGATTGAAGATGTCGGAACAAGCGGAGATTCTCGTGGCAGTAGCAAGAAGGACCAGCATGGGGAGGAAGGCATGAAGAGCGAGGAACTTCCTCGAGAGCACCGGGACCGAACGGTGCGGAATCAATCGCGGCAGTGGAGTGAAGAAGATGCCAGGCAAAGGATAACATCAACAGCATCACCAGGAGTAGGCAATGATGCCGGTAATCCGAATTATCATTTGACTGGCGAGGAGAACAAAAGTGGGAGCAACAAGGTCGACGCGGCCCAACATCTAGAGCAAAGCGATAAAGAGATGGTCGACAGCGCAAGGGAGTTGCAGAAACGCGAGATCCGCCAGACCGAGGAGAGATTTTTCGACAGGCTCTTCAGCAGCAGCATTTTTCGCGACGCCGGCGGTCATTCCGAAGATGAACGTCGGAAGCTTGTTTCGTCCACGTCTAGAGAAGATGGTGATGGAGCTAGTAGCGCTCCAGAGCCAAGAATTGTGGGTGTGCGCAAAGTCGTAAACCGGGGAAACGGGGGGCGATCGTTGTTGGACTGGACTCTGCGACGAGGCCTGCTGTTGGACAGAAAGAGCATTCGGCAGAGTTCCAACTTGCCGTCGAGGCCCCTCGAAGATTGTGTTTTGGGGCATGAAAAAAATGAATCCCATCAGCATACATCACCCAAACCTGATCTCGTTCTATCGTTTCTCGGGACGAATTTCGGGGCGGACCGAGTTTTGCTCCGTCTCGCGCAGGATGGCAAGACACCGTCACAAGTGTGGAACCAGTCGACGCCTTCCTTTCTCGACGTATGGGACGAGGCGGCGGAAGGTTGTGAATCTGCTCGGCGGACAGAAGCGAGAGCTGCAGATGACGCCAACTCGAGCAAGCTGCGGATGCAGATCGAAGCTGAAAGAGCGACGCCGCTGCTGAAATTGGCGAAGGAGGGGCCGTCGCCGCCGCGTGCGTCGGAGAGTCCTACGAAAAGCGAGGAGGTACTTCAAGAGCGCTCGCGGCAAAATTGCGTGAAAAATCTGAAAGACGAAGTTGCGCGGGAGGTCAGCGGCTTGTATCCACTGCTTGTGTCAGAGCTGACGAGAGCGTTTCTTTACGATTCCAAAGCTGCAGTAGCCCTGTTCGCGTGGGAGCTACAACAAGCGCAGCAGATGGTGGCCACGCTGATGATCGCCGAGAGGGAGGCGAAGTTGGGACCTTTTCTTGTGGAGAGTCCTCCAGTGCCAACGCTGCAGGATTTAAAGATTTGGAAAGTGGATTTGACGGGCTTCGTGCTTACCCAACAGAGAAACTACATTCAACGAGCTGGCACGGCTAGTTGGATGCAGAGGATGGCGAAGCAGCGAGTCTTCCCTGATCCGGAACAAGAGGGCTCACTAGAAGCAGATCGTGATACCGAGGGTTCCTCGCACGGACAGGACAAGATGATGGAAGTGGCCAGCTACTTCAGCCTGCCGGTGTACTTGGAGCCGCGACAAGCGTTTGAGGAGGCGGCGGCGGTTCTCGGTTTGATTCCACGCCCAAATCAGTCACAGAACATTTTCATTGGGACGCGCAGCATGGAAGTAGTCGGAGCGCACGGGGGGCTGCAAGTGGTGCCAGATTTTTCACCGGAAGACGATGAAGATGAGGAGTTGAAAGAAGAAACGGGTGGTGCGGGATCATCTGAATCCAACCTGGTATCTGGAATCTCAAAGTGGAAAAGGAGCGAGCAAGAGCTGAGAAAGAACCCGAAAACTTCTTTGGTGGACCAGCTTTTCTTCAGTAAAAAGATGAGCCGCAGGATATTCGATAAGACGCACTACAAACAGGCGTTGCGGGACCAGCAGGACCTAAGAGACGAGGAATCTGATTGGGTGGATGATTCCGAGACTCGTACTTCTGCTGCACCCGACACAACCACAAGGAGCTACCGGACCACATCCGACTACAAAAAAGCCATCGAGGCGGCTGAAAAATCCCAGCTGCTCGCGTTTGCGATCGAAGTTTCGTTTTACGCGGACACGTGGTGGTGCGATCCAACGGAGCGACAGATGCTGCACACCCACACTTTTGCAGTTGTTAAGAAGCCGCGGAACAAAAAGATCAAACCGGAACAGGAAAGAACTTCTGCAGCCGCAGCTGGAGATGAGGACTCGAAGAACGAGGACGGGCTTGATCTTGGTGGCACCGGAGACGAGGCGGGGTGGAGCGGTCCGCCCGGGATGATGATGAATACAACCAGCACGACCACTTCGCTCGTTCCCGAAAGCCCCGAGGCTGCTGAATTTCTGATCTTTCATGCCGCTGATTTTGATATGATGCGCACGAGTTTTGGAGAAGAGGGTGGAAAAGCGTCATTTCGGGCGAGTAGAGATGATGAACAGAATCCGGATCAAGGCCAAGATCAGCTGCAGCACCATGATGAGCACTGCGTTAATCATGCAACAGCCTCTGGCGCAAGGCTGGGGAGTAGTTCTTCTTCGACGCACCACGAGGGTGAAAAGCGCGAAAGAAATGAGGGTATCCCCCGCTACTTTTTGCAGCAAGAGTTGTTCCGGGTGAAGCAGAAACCGCAATTCCGCCTGGTGTCTAAAGCGGTGTTGGAACAGTTGCTGGATCCGGAGATGCTGATCTACATTGACGAAGACCTCGACGAGTTCGAGTACAACCTCACCACCGGTGAAATGAAGTTCGAAGGGGCTAAAAGGGCGCCGTTGCGAGCGCAAGAAGAGAAGAGCCCGCTTCTTGAAATGCAGCCCAGTCTCGGCATGCTGCGGGACTTCGAAACAGAACAGCTCTGCATGTACAAGCTCAATTCTTTATCGTTGCAGAATCTGCCGCTGAAGCCGCATCAAGGAACCGGGATTAGTGAAGATGTTGCGCCGGCACCGTCTATTCAACAGCAACAAATTTTTGGTGGCACCAGCAATCTAGAAGCGGCAAACCCTCTGGACGTTTGCGCGGAAGCGCAGGGAGATTTAAACCGATGGAAAGAACTCTGGAACGATTTCGTGTTTCACGGACTGCTGCCGGAATCCACATTAGCGAAGCCTGGCTTCGGGATTCCCGTTCTTCGCAGCATCTATCAGCTCGATGGAACGAATCCACGGCCGGACCTCTTTGAGGATTCACTGTAAGCTGTCGCCTGGAGGAGTGAGGAGGAGGAGGACCTGGGCGACACTTGCTCCGGGCAGCACACATCTAGTGCTCTACCCTAGGAGCTGCAGCACCAGTACTCTACCGAAGATGACACTTCGCTATCATCTGTGTGTATCGCCGTAGGTCTCGTTTTTGACTCAGCGCAGTGATCTATTTTTGGCTGCGCGGAGCGGGAGCGGGGGCAACCCTCGTTGATTTTGACAATTTTAGATATGAGGTCGACCTCATGCTCATCTTCATGTTGAAATGAAAAGTCATAAGTCAACATCATGCAGCATTTTCCAAGAATTTGCTATTCCATTTTTTTTTCGGGAGCTAAAAGGGAGCTTCGGACTCAACATAGCAATAGCTTGTGCACAGGCACAGGATAAGATTCGTTCCTTCAATCATTGGACGAATATTTAGCACTACACGCCGCCTCTCGCACAGGAAGGAGCTTGCATTTTTCATATAAGAAACCGGCACCGAAGGAGCCAAAGAGCTTCTCATTTCAACTTCTAGAGCCGAATTGTTGCTGATGGTCATGTTCATGTACAAGTAGACCCGGGCTAGGGCGATGAAGATGCATATACAACGCAGGATGTGCAGTTTCTCATGTTATACATAGGTGGAGATAGTTCGTTGCTGAGTTTGACAAAAATGACGTCGACGATGTAACGATGACAAAGTGAATGACGTCAAGCTTGCAGCAGCTGGAGTAGGCTCCTTCTACTCAGCATCAGCTAGTAGCTTGTTCAACTTCAACGTAGTTTCAGTTTGTTATGATCTCTAAAAACTAAAACATAAACATTTTTCTGTACGTTGAAAACAAAGAAAAAGACTGCGCAAATACAAATTGTCCATGTACATTTCAGGCTTAATCTAAATGGTGTCGTGTACTTCGTGGACATGATGTAAGTAAGTACATAATTTTCGTGCAGTAGGTACCAGTCGACGTAGTCGTTGCTGCCTTCTCGTCATCTGTTTGCTTCTGAAGATTTCGGGAGCAGGTATGTTGACAGTGAGTTCATTATCATTTTGATTCGTCCTTTCGCTACAATACATTTCTCTTCTGCTAGTCTGTGCCTCCCATTCTGTCTGCACGGAGCATATATTTATTCCATTTCTTTGTGAAGATATGTGTTTGATGATGCATCCGGTTTATTGTTCCAAAATGGAGAAGATCTTCCCCGCCAGAGGACTTCCTTTGTTGGCGCTCTTTGCAACTTGCGCCAGCTGGGTCTTGTCGTATTCGATGACGGCTGCAAATGCGCTGAAATTGAATTCGGCTCCTCCGTCGCGATTTGATTTCGCTGCGAGGGACGATCAGCGTCAGCAAAGACCAGGTGGGCCGTTAGGGGATGGTTCTGAGCACATCGGACAACTCCAACTGCCCCTGCTTGAGCGAGTAGCGCGAGAAGAAAGGGACACAAGTTCAGGCGTTGTCGATCGCATGGCAATGAGGACACAGCAGGCGGAGGAGCCAGAGCCGGAAGCAGATGAAGCATCTGCGGCAGGCGGTGCATTCGTAGGAGCGGTACTTCGTAGTGCATTCGCAGGCGGTGCATTCGCAGGCGGTGCATTCGTAGCGGAATCTTCACTACAACCAGTTGTCGCTAGTACAACTCCAGCGGGTCGTCCTGGTGCTGGTTCTTCTTTGACTGGTGAAGAGCGACAGAGTGCGGGTATTAGACAAGTTGCGGAGGGCGGGGGACCGACGTCGCGGCTACGGCGAGGCAGCAGTTCGACCGCGACCTCCGGGAGGGACATAGGAGGCAGTAGCAGAGGCCGAGTGCAGAGAGGAAGCAAGCGCAGTAATGTAACTCCTACACCCAGCACTGCCACTGGTTCCATTGGAGTTGCCGGCGTACTAGCAGCTGCTGTAGCGGAGGGAGACCACGTTGTGGAAAGAGGCCCGCAGATACAGTGCGACGGCACAGTTGTACTAAGTGCATCCGGCAGTGCCCCTGCAGAAGGGCCGAGTGGCGCGCCGGAGGGGGCGGACGACGATGAGCCAGGAAATTCTGAATCCGCTGGCCCTCCAGTGAAAAATCGCCGTCTTCTTGGCGCCGGATTCGATATAGCTACGGTCCAGGAGCCAAAGATAGCGCCTTGTAGCCTGGCCAAACGGAAGGCCTTACTTCTTCTCGGTGGAAACGCAGGCAATGAGAAAACCCCGACAACCTGTCATACTGATTGCGCTGGCGTCGAAAACGATGAAAAGAGGGGCGCGCATCAACATCCTTGGAACGAAGAAGGTGATTGCTCAGCTACGAGTAAGTCTTCAGCGCTTCCATCCACAAGCGCGTCCTCTCCCTCACACGGTGGAAGCCCGGCACAAGACAAGACGGAGTGTCGCACTGTTGGTCTTGGAACGGGAAACCGACTAGGACATCACGAAGACCAACGTCTCCGTGCTTCAGCTTCGTCGCCTGCTGATCTGGGTCAGCGTGTTGAATGTACTAAGTTGCGGGACCGCAAGGGGACTTCACAACCAGAGCCGCAGTTTTGGGCGCATAAAAATGCTGCCATTTGTCCAGCCTCGTCCGCTGCCTCTCCCTCTGCCAAGTGTGTCGGTCAGCCCGCGGAGCACCACTGCAACGGTAAGAACAATCAAGATGAAGATAGCGTAACGATTAGCGAAAGGGCCGAGGATGCCGATGCGGAAAATTACAGCACAGGCGAAATATGCCCCCGCCCCCGGAAATGAGCAATTCTGGGGTGCTTAGGAGGCACCCCATCTGGTGCTTAGGAAGCACCCCATCTGGTGCTTAAGCGCGTCGCACCAGGGCTGCGTGCTTTATTAGAGTCAATATCTCACGCTTTGCTGAAGAGTCAAGCTGCGCTCAATGAAAAAGAGGAACGGGGCGTCTCTATTGCCCCAGACCGCAGGTTCCATCCATCGCCATAGAAATACACCCAAACCACGTCGATCGGACCATGGTGACTATGGGGCCTGTATTTTGTTACTTAGCTATAGTGTTGCGATTCCGACGCTAGTATTTCTACTGCCCTTCGTTATACTTACTCTGCGTGCCTTCGGCAAGAAGTTAACTCCTAGTCCGAAGCTGGCTCGCGGGCAAGCTTCAAGCTTTTGGCGCGGTCATGCACAAAAACGAAATATGGAAAAAGCTCGACCGGCGAGCCCAATTATGGATCGGCAAGTCCGCCGATCCGGGTGTCACATAGACGCCCGATCTGCCGGAATCCGGCGGCGCAGAAGGAGCCGACTTCGTCGCCGCCGAATCGGGCCTGTAGCATGCGGATTCCCTTTAGAAAAGCCGCGATCTTTTGAAGCGCCAGATCCCGGCAGATCGGGTGTCTATGTGACACCCGGATCGGCGGACTTGCCGCATCGGGCGAGTGCAGCGCTCACCTTTTGGTGTCTGCATGCAAAAACCCAACATGTGTGCTGCAAAATGTCACAAGTTGAGCGCTCGCATGCCTACGATACCACGGC
Organism: Amoebophrya sp. A120; assembly: GCA_905178155.1. Lineage (NCBI taxonomy): Eukaryota > Dinophyceae > Syndiniales > Amoebophryaceae > Amoebophrya > Amoebophrya sp. A120. The sequence continues at coordinate 2,236,793 of CAJINV010000009.1, read as the reverse complement.
GCTCAGGGTGTGAAGTTGGCTCATCGCCGGCATGGATCATCTTTGCTCCCTGAGCAGATGGCCATCATCCCATGAGCTTGAGGTCGCGCAGCTTACTGCGTTTTTGTTCATCGCGGCGCCGTGCGTAATATTTTTACCCTTGGTCGTCGAGAGGTAACAACTGGAGCGGGCCAGGAGATTTTGTTCCCGCTGGTCAAACAAGGTTACTTGCCCGCCTGGCTAGGACCAGGAGTCTACTTTCTTGCTCCTGGGGCTCGAAGTTCGGGCCCCCGCGGTATCAAAGGGGCAGATGGGGTGCTTCCTAAGCACCAGATGGGGTGCCTCCTAAGCACCCCAGAATTGCTGATTTCCGGGGGCGGGGGCATATTTCGCTTGTGTAAAAATCTTTGTTGGCACATGAAGAACGAAGCAGGAAGTTGCCTGAATGCGTGCGGCGACAGTCTTCTCCTTCACCCAGCGGGACGGACGACCGCTCGAACGGTGGAGTTGGTCCTCGATGACTTAGACTTGGAGGAGAATATAAATTCCGGCTCTGTATCAGACGACTCCCAAGAACCCTTAGCGCGAGACGAGGATGTATCCAGGAAAAAACACCCATCCCCATCCATTTTTTGCATGACAAACAATGGATTTTATGCATGTTTTGCATGACAAATTGGATGTGCCCGGGGATGAAGAAATACTCGCGATGTTTTCCGCGGTTCTGACCCTAGATCTCCTGCGTCCGAAGCTGCTTGCGGCGACGGTGCAAAGGTTTTTGATGTGGTGCAGTCGGGTATGCATGACAAATTGGATGTGGATGGGTGTTTTTTTCTGGATAGGATGGGCCGTTCCATCAGCGGTCTCCTTTTGGAATTGAGCGCAGCCACGGGATATCAAATGTAAAAATGTCTGGGTCTGGAAGAATGCAACTTGTCATGCTAAATCTGAAGCATGCAAAAATCTGTGTTGCATGATTACCAAAAGTCGTCCAGTTTTGACCAAGTCGGGAGGCAGTTTTTCATGCAGGATAGGCATGGGAAAGATCGCGCAGAATCTGTCATGCTATGTCCTGCATGCCAGACCTCATGGGTCATAGAAAAGCTGCATGACAAATCGCGCATTCTTCCAGACCCAGACATTTTTACATTTGATACGGGATGCGACGGCGGTGTTGTGGCAACTCGCAGGCCCGTGTGATTTCGCTCGGGGGATGTTTGGTGTTTGCCGCGTTAGCGACGACGTTCCTCGGGATGTCCGCTGATGTCACTGCAATTATGAAAAACCTGAATAGTCCGGATTCCGCCGGCCCCAGTGGAGACACGTTTGCAACAACCAGCGGGGCGGATCTGCTACCCGCAGACGAGGGGATCAGCCAAAGCACAGACACGTGGGCGGGGAGCGTCGCAAGGTCTTCCACAACCTTGATGCACTATCAACGGAACGATCTTCGCTATGATCATCATTCAGGAGAAGGACGAGCTGCAGGCAGCACGCGGATGAAGGACAGCGCATCTTCTGCGGATCATGTGTCGCCCACGCCTGTTCATTTGCGCGATCCGGCCGTGGGACTCAAAGATGACGAGGATCCGATAGATGCTAGCATCATGCCTGGTTTGTCCTTGGGCAACAGTTTCGCTCGCCGCGCGACAACGTCGGCAGATGTGGAGCGCAGCGCATCTTCTTTGTCGACAACTTCTAGGGGACCAACTGCAGGCTCGACGCGGACGCCGGTCGGTCACGGAATAGCAAGGACCACTCCGTTTGCGCCGCATGGCGAGCGGGTCGCCATGTCCCTCCCTGTGTTGTCCCCCGTGGAGATGGACAGGTCAGTCGTGGAGGTCACAACAGGATCAAGAAACTCAATCGAGGATCCTGATGTTTTCCAGTCCTTCTGGGAGGATGCGATTCCGCAATCCGAGATCTTCGGTTTTTTCTTTGAAATCGCGCAAGGCATTGTTATCGAGGAAAAGAAGGGGCCGGGTGGCTTGTTCAAAAACGAGGCCAGTCGGGAAACTCTCCGGCTCACCTCAGCAAACGGCACGATCTTTGTCAACGGCATTCCCCCCGAGTCGGTCAAACAAATCGCGAGAGACGAGGAGGAAAGCGCGAGACAAAGGGCACAAGAAGCCAAGCCGGAGGGAGCCGATGTCGTGATCTGGAGACCCTATCGGGACTTTTTGGAATCCGTTCCGTGGCCTGAAGATCACGAACGCACGTTCTCCAACTATGAATGGGCCGAGGTCATCGAGCCACTGTGGCGGCGGACATCGTCCTACAGGTTCGGAAGTTGCAATTTCTTGAAGGACATGACTGAGACAAATCAGCGGAATGTCATCTCACATAGCATTGCTAAGAAGTCCTCAAGGCCCTCGGGGACATCTTCACGCGCGAATTTTTCATCTCCTCCACGTGACAAACTTCGCGGTTCTGCTGGTTCTCGACGAGAGTCACGTAGTGAAAAAGACGATGGACATGATGCTGCATCACTTGCACTACAAAACCTATCCTCCAAAGCGTCCGCGAATCTTCGCGAAAGTAGGACTACTGCTGCAGAAGTATCTGACATGGAAGGGGACCACGACTACGCGGCTGAGACTGGGAAGCAAGTCGCAGGACCTACCGCCGCAACAGAGTCTCCCGCTCTCATTTGTCATAAAGTGGTCGACCGACTCCTAGGGAAGCTACTTGCGCACGATTCTCATGCGAGTGCCGTAAAAAGAAACGCTTCATCACCAGTAGATCCATCGTCGACGAAGTTGCGCCAGCAGCTCCTGCACGACGACAGTCCGGTTATTTCCACATCTTCTGATGATCCGAAGCACCACTTGAACAAGAGGTTTTTCTTCCCTCCACCGGATTTCCTCCTGGCCTTCATCGCGCAGGATTTTGGCTACGAGGCACCGACCTACAGGAACCGCAACGACCCGTTGCAACAGGCGTCGTGGTACCACCGCTGGCTAAACGACGAGATCGACGTTGTCGAGGAGGTTCTGACCAAAAAGGACGGCACATTGACGAGCAAGTGGCTGTACCCCTTGCTCAGCGACGGAATGAGTCTGGACCCTACGGAGAACGAATTTCGGTCCCGGGGCGTGCACCGCCTGAAACAAGACATGGGGGAGTTCACCGTGGAGAAAAAGTTGGGAAAGATGACGCCCCTGTTTGCCTTGACCCAGTACGAGAAGAACGAGATCGAAAGCTTCCGGGCCTTGTTCGAACGGAAAGAAAAAAATGTGGCTTGGGAAGTGAATTTGCAGGACCAGTTGTTTCAAAACAAGTTGCAAGAGGACATCGTCGTCGAGGCCCGCCGGGCCTACAGAGGATTAACCGAGTACTTGGCGCACAACGCTCTGCTGCGAGATTCGCGGCTGGTGCAGAAGTACTTTCAAAATTGGCTAGAACAAAATAACCGCCAGGAGAGATATTTTTCGCGTGCCGAAGATGAACGCACATGATGAAAAATTGCAGTGACCTCTCCCGAGGCACCAAACGGCTCTATGAATACACTTGGTAGGGGGCCGGCTTCGACGTCATTTTCTGAAGGTGGCTGCCGCAAGTGAGAGAAGTTGCGAGGAAGACATAAGAACTGACAACCCTTTTGAGAATACAGGAACAGAAAGTTGTAAATGTCTGCCGGTAAAGTAGCAAAACCCGCAATCGTTTCAGCGAAGAAAAACTAGCAAAACTAGCAATACATTTACGTAGTTTCTGTCGGCGAAGCTGAAGCAGCAGCAGAAAGTCCACGAAATTATTCCGTGACGTTGTTGACGTTGATCGTATGCGGAAGAGGAACTGTCTGTGACTGTCCGTGTACGTAATCACATTCGGTTTCTACGGCGAGACGTGGAGGTATATTGATCTATATGCTCTTCGTTTGGTAGTTGAAGTTGTGCCGGTTTCCGAAGAATAGAGTAGATCACGCCAGCAGGTTTCGGCTTCGTACGCGCCACTCTGTCGGTGCAACGGAAAGATCATGGTGCCCACTTTGCAATGTCGCAGCTGCTACTTGCAAAATGAAGTTCATGAACTCTGATGAAGATGAAGATTTTGATCACGATGTCGACGGCAAATGCTAAATGAAAATGCCGCAGCTGTAAGTAGAGAATCAAGCACCAGAAGTAAAAGAAGTTTATTTTCGAGTTTTTCTGTTTGTTGTGTGTATGTGCAGTTCCAATTTCTACTACTAGGAATAGGGTTAGGAATGTCGAATCAAGGCAACTACTAAACTTACAACCAGCGACAGCGACAGTGTTTGTTTTTTTGATTTAGCGCTTCTCCTTCTTTGCGAGCAACTCGATTTGAAAGCGAGCCCGAAGAGGTTCACTCTTTTTCTTTTTCGTGATAATATATAAGCTTTTGCTTTACGATTATCGAGAATCAGTACGTACGCATGGCTGGTGATGACAACGGAGCGACGTCTGGTGATAAGTAGGAGCACTAGAGGGATTACCTTTACCTCTTCTTGCAGCGCGATGCTTCTTCCTCAACGGTTTTGGACGGGGTGAAAATGGATTCGGGGCGCACAGACACTTCATCCGGGAAAACATTCGACAAAGCTCGTGCGATGCCGTCGCTGTGTCACTGCTGCGAGACCACAATATTGCTAAGAACTCGGCCGCGACGTTCGTCTTGCGAAAGATGGACCGAGCATCGGAAAAATCGGATGCGGCGTCGCACATCGGGCCCCGAGGGAGCCAAAAGCAACGGGAAAATTCTCCCGCATCCGGAAGGAGCACGCATGGTAATCGGTTCTCCACCAGAGGTGCCGCATCAGAGCCTTTGGGAGAGCTGCAAAGCCGAATGAAGAACCGCATGGGCGAGGGTGAAGATGCACCTGCATCCAGCGGCGCGCGACCCGAAGCTGAGCGAAGATGGGTTTCTCTCTCCTCCTTCGCCTGGACTCTATGTCTCCGGTTTCTGTTCCCCTGTATTCACGCCCTTGCCCTTGTGTTTGCCGTTGCAGAAACCACACAACCGATAAACGCCGTTATCATTGGGCACGTCATTTTTAACCTGGCGGCTTTGCTTCGATTTGCGGAGGTTCTCGGGAATCATGCGGACGATGCAAAGAGAGCCCTACCCGCCCCGTCCCACAAAACCAAACTCGCTGACGCCGGAGGAGGTGCGGTCGCCGCTCTTTTTTGGGTCTTGGCCCTCTCAGTCGCTTTGCTGTCAGTATTTAAGCTTCTGCTTTACAGCATTGAGGAATTTCGGCAGTTGCTGTGCTACGGCGAGCTCACAAGTGCGAGTTATGCCGTGTGCAATCGAGGCTTTGGAATTACGCGTGCTGCGATGGTGTCTGCGGCGGAGGGCCAATTTTTAGAAGGTACTGAAGGTTACAACTGCTTGTACATGTTCTTGCCAAGAGTCAGACGAGTGTACGAATATGCTGGCGAGGAGGACAGAAGTCCAAAACGGAAGCGAAGCTTCGCTTTGGTTTTCGGATGTTTGAAAGTGCTTGTCTGTCACATCATCACAGGCAATCTGGATATAAATGCGGCAATGCAAATGCTGTAGTTTATGTTTATTCACCTCGTCTTCTGAAACTTTGACGGTACATCGCTGCGCTGGGCGATGAAATGTAAATTGAATTCATTCATTTTCATACATTAAATATATACTTTTTTCAGTTCGACGTCGCCTGGCCCTCGAGAGCTTTTCAGGTAGTACGGCGTTCGCTTTCTTAGCACCGGAGATCGCATTTTTCCTTGTTGTGCTCAGCGAATTGGTTGCGATGTCGTGCTGCTGTCGAAGCAGGAGCGCCACGAGGGCCTTTACTTCATCATCGCAGAAACTTGTTGGACCACCTGCTGGCGAGGCCGAGGCACCATGCGCTCGAAGGGGCGGTAGTGCTGATCTCACTCGAAAGGCACACTCGACAAGACCTGCTTCATCATCTCTCGGAGATGAGGTACAGCCGGCACCTTCTGCAGTGCATAGCTATCGGCACCACCTGCCGCACTGTCACGTTTTCTGGCTGTCCCTCCTTCTGTTAGCACTCGCGGCACTGTACCCAAGTCTGTGGTCTGTCCTGTATTTCGCAGCAGCAGTCTGGCTTTTGCTTTGCGACGAAGACAAACCTGACATGTTGGGCGACGATGGTGTCCTACTTCACCGCTACTTGCGGCTGCTGCCGCTGACTCACGGTGTTGCGTCGCTTATGTTGTGGATGGAACTGCAGTACTGCGAGCAGATGCCCTTCGACGAGGGCCACATCAACACGACGAGATTAAGGACATGGGCCCGCACGCTCGGGGCAGACTTTCGAACAGATGCGTCCTCAGGCGGAACGCCCACTACGCTGAACCGCGGACTTAGCCTCGCACAGGCTTTTGTGGCGTATTTCCTTTTCGGCCTATTTCTTTTCTCCAAGACGGTTTTGCGGTTTCTCGGGGAAAAGTTGGAAATAAAGATGCGCAGCTTGTCTTCCACATCCGCGGGAGCTGCAGCAGGAGATGAGGGCGCACCATTCAAGGCACGGAGAGCAGCTACGTCGTGCAAGGACAGATTGTGGCGTGCCTGTTTTTCGGATCAAGATGGCGCAGAAGAAGAGGATCATCACCTCGGTAGTTCACCGGAGCCTGCTGCGCTGTGGTCTTCTACATATGGTGCGAGTGTCCCGAGCGCGATGCTCTTCGTTGATCTGGACGAAGAGGACGATGAGACAGTCTTGTCCGTCGCGGATAGAGTTGGTTGCGTGATAAAAAGCGTTTCCACATACGCACTCGCGCTGCCGCTTCTAGTTTGGTGCTTCGTGTTGCCCAGCGGCCTGGCGACGGTGATGTTGCTGTTAGGATTTGCGCTTCTGCACGTGCGCGACATTTCGAGGCACGACAAGTTAACGAAATGCATCCTGGTTTATGTGATCGCCTACGTTTTTCTGCAGCTGCTCTACAACGTGTATGTAAATGGAAATGCTACGGAAATCGTGAGCCCGCGTCTTCAACTAAACCGCGGGGCAGCTGCTTTGGGATCGCAAGCAGCAGCGCGCGCAGCCGTTCCTTTCACGACCACTACAGATGAAGACGTGGAGGTAGCGTCGCCAGACGTGAATGTAGGAGAAGTAGAAGAAGAGCCTCTGCTGAGCAATGATCATGTCAGCACGAATTATTTTGCCGCAAATAACTCTTCAAGTACAAGTTCTCAGTTGACATCGAGCCGGGCCCCTACGTCCTTCCTCGCGAAACGAGATGCGACGGACAGACAAAATTATAACAGAGCCGAAGACCACCACATGTCGGTCGCGAATCCTACTTCTCCATTCCGAAATGCTTTGGAGCGCAGTGGCAGGAAATCTGGCGTAAGCACGCCAACGGAAGCGTTATCGCGATTCGGGTTTGCGCTCTTTCCGGACGAACCATCTGCATTTTTGCTGATGTTTCTAGCCGTATGGTGGCTTGCCGGATGGCACTATGTGTTGCATTCGCAAACCCATCATGAAAAGGCCAGCAACCGAAATAGAGAGGTAGAGGAGGAGGATGGGGACGACATCTGCTACACGCGAAGAAGTCGCTTTGCAGTCCAGTTTGCTAGAATATTGCTCTGTCGTCGGAGAACGCCAACGCGCGCGGATGTCAGAGTGTCGGCGGCCACGGGCGGTGAGCCAGCTGCTATTCCGGAGGAATCGACAAATAATGTCGTAGATGGACGCATGAATGCAACGCAGTGCGACGACAACTACGAGGAAGGCGGCGTGCAAGTGTTGAACAGGCTACAGACCACCGATGGAAACTATCACACTGCAGACTTGTTCAGTGCGACGAGCACCGCAGACGCTTTATTATACTCCGAGCTGCTAGAGCACGAACACGAACAAGAGCGCGATGGTACGCTGAGTATCAATCGCGGTAGTTTTTTCTCGGCGGTTGAGAGTACGGGGCGTACTAGACGGAGCCAAAGCTATACTGGCCACCCAAACTGTTATCGCAGTCCGGGAGAGGCGGCGGGGCCGGGGGATAACACGACAAGTGGAGGAGAAGCCGGCCCTGCTGGCAGTGTGGACCACGCATTCGATCAGGTCAGCCTGTCGAATACGACATCGTACGCCACCGCACGAAAGACCACCAGCTGTTACACAGCTGAACATGGAGGGGGCTACAATCTGAGCAACCGAAGCCGGCGGTCCAGCGACATTTCCCGAATGACGCGGGGTGGAGTTCTTGTGTATAACCAATACAATCATCGGAATCTCCACAAGCATAACAGACCCGCAAAACCTGCGCGTGCGCTCCTTGTGCCGCCCGGCTTAGCTGACATCCTGTTCTCCTCGGATGAGCTGGACGAGCATTCCTTTGAGGACGTCGACGGGGACGAGGACCAAGACGGGACTGAATCGCCAGTGTCCCCGCGCACAGACGCAACGTCTCCATCTCCTCGGCGGCACCTACAGGCGGAGCACCAACATGTTCATTGTTCCCGGCCAAAACTAGCGAATCGCTATATTAATCACGACGACGTTTCCGGGCCGTCGCGCTCTCCATTGGACTTGGGGCACCAGATAAATAACCCGCAGCAGCCGGGTGTGCACAGCAATGAGGTTGCAGCGCCCCCCGCAGATGACTTTTACGGAGGGGAGACGTTGAGTCGGAGTAGAGGTAAAAACAAAAAGCTACGTACTCCTGCTCGCAGCGCTGGCAAGGGTGGTGGAAAGGAGGAGAAGAACGTGCTGAAGTCATTCACCCACCACACAGCGGCTATCGCGTATGAAAGCTACACGTCCTTACGCAAGTGGACATTCAAGTTTTTCGAGTTCTGCCTGCAAAAGCGATACTGGCTGGCGCTGTGCGGGATTTTGGTTGTGGTGTTTATCACCGGCGGTGCAGACCGCGAGAAAATGGGGGAGGACGCGGCTGCGTCATCGCTGGCGCAGTTAGGCTACTTGGTCTTCTTCGCGGTGCTGCTTTTTCACGGGGATGAGACGAAGTACAACACGTGGCAAGAAATAGCCCCTCCACCGCGGCAGCGATATACTTTGCGGCCATCATCGGACGATGAAGTCTCCTCGAGAACTTTTGGTCACACAAGTTCGCTACGGCGAAATGACACCGAACAGGAACAAGCTACGGTGGTCAACTTGTGGCGCGCATGCGGAATCTACGGCCAGACAGTGATTTTCTTGAAGTTTCTGTCTTGCCTTCTCGGTGATGTCGTTGTGCTGAATGGGTACTACGTGGGGCTACTAGCCGCGAACGGAGTAGACCACGAGGGCGCTGCAGTACGGCAGCAGCTTCATTTTGACCCCGCCGCAACGCGGACGAGTGAGAGCCGACTGGCGTTCCTCGGCGTCGGGTGCCCCGGTTGGAAGAGCGCGGACGCAAACTACCTGGAGTGCTCCAGAATTTCGTATCCGGGAACGCGTCTGATCATTCCGGACCTTGCTCGATGGGCAGACGTGGCGCTGATGCTCCTGATTTTTCTGCACTTGCGATCGCTGAGTGGTTTCCACAGTTGCGCCGGGCCGAAGGAGGGACCGATCGAAGAAGTCATTGCTAAACCTAGTGCTGGGGAACAAGAAGCAGAAGAAGAAGAGCGCTGGGATTTGTCGTGTACTACCACGACCGTTGGTGTCTTAGCGGGCGAAAATTTCGCCTCGTCTTCCCCCCTTTACCCAGAGGATAGCGGCAGTCCAGGTGGTCCCAATAGAAACAAGCGAGTCTCGTTCCTCTCTGGTCCACCGAAGATTTGCGACAGTCCGCCGACGGTCGAGCAGCTTCGAGGACCAACCGATCCGGCTGCCAGTCCTCTACTACTTCAGCATCGTGGCAGAACAGCAGAGCAGCGCTCTGTCGATGTTGCAGTTTCTGCTCCACCTCCTTCTGTTGGTCCTTCTGCTGCACTACTAGGCACGTCCGACAAAGAGCGTGTGGTCGTGCGATCGGTCTGCCTTCTGGCGGTGCTTTTCGGCACAGTTGCCATCGCACTCGTGCAGCCCTTGTCTTTGGAGTCGTTGGCCTTCTTGTTTTTCTGTGCGCGACAGAGTCTGATGGCTGGAGAAGCGTTCGATGAGTTCAATAACGACATTTTTGAGGAGTTTCCATCTCCAGGAGAACAAGGTGATCTACTCCAAGCGCCTAACGCAAATGAGCTGAACAGCAGCAGCACCAATCGCGAGGCGCGCCGCACCACGGCAAGGACGACACGGAAAAACAAAAGTGTCAGAACTGCTGCAAATGGAAATGCATTGCCGACCGACGCCGGAGATCATGTGATGGTGTCCACCTGCTCGTCCACCATGCGGGGGAAAGCCGCTATCCTGTTGTTCAAAGTGGAGACCTGGCTCATTGTCGTCTGCCTCGTGATGCATGTCTTCTTCGGTTTCGCAACGCTCGAGTCCGCCATAACGGAGAAGTTGCTGCCCGTCGCTTCTCAGGAGCGCTGGGGACTTTACTTTCGCCTCCGAGACGACATGCGACTCAAAATGTTTCTCTCAGGGGTGCTTCTGCTTTTTGTGCACGCGAACTGGGAACTTCTTGAGCACGACTTCCAACAGGTGGAATCCAGACACCAGTCGGAAAATCTGGATGACGCTAGTACCGGGGCTATGAGAAGAACAGTGATGCCTTCAAATCGTGGTGAGCCACGCGATAGTACAGCAACTTCTAGCGGACAGCATCAACAGACGGGATTTGCAGGGACGCAGCCCAGAGCGAGTCTGACGTCGTCGAGCTGCAGTTCGATGACCAAGATAAATAGACCAGCACTGGCTCGAATCTTTTGGGTTCGCTTCGTGTATGTCCACAGCGACAATCTGCTTCTAGCCGCCATAGCGTTTCTGACGCTCTGGTTTAGTCCGGAGCCAAACTTCTTGAGCCGTCTGCGCTTGCTTATGGCACTCGCGTTCGTTTTGAAATACGCAATTTTTTCGAAGAAGCACGACCAGGAGCAGCAGCAAGGAAATTTAATAGTACGCGACACGGCCGCTGCTCCACCCACCTCGCATCAAGAAAATGAAAAGGAGAAGCTTCATCCAGCAGCAGAGCATGACCATGATAAGCAAGGTCAGCAGGTGGAGGGTGCTACGACTTTTACGAGTAATTCAACCTCGACGACCTATCAAGTGGTGCAGCAGCGGCGACGTGCTGGTCGTGTGTTTCTGTTTCTGGCGATTGTGAGTCTGCTCGTCAAGTATTTCGCTGCGATACCCGCGATTCGCGACGATTTGCTGAGTGACTACGTAGATTACGCCTACATGGGGCTTCCGCGCACGTGGGACAAGGGTGTTCGAGAGGTGTTGATCAACTTGATTATGCTGTTTCTGTGTTCCTTGCAGCAGTATTCATTTCTCATCGCAGCGCGGCAGCTGCAACAGTGGGAAACGAAGGGAAAGTTGGACAGTTTCGATGGCGGAAGAGCGGACTGCGACTGTAATTACAGCAACGCTGCTGGGGGGTTGCACCAGGTTGATGGTCGTGCACATGATACAGCCGCAGAAACTGGATTTGCGGCACCTGGTAGTATGATTTTGGCGGGGACAGCACGACATGACCAGCAGCAGAGTCTTTGTCAAGTAGAGGGCGGGCGAAGTAGTACTCCGATGCTTGGAGACGACGACCTGGTCGCTGGTGACTACGCAAACAATAAGAATTCAAGAAGATCTGCGAGCTTCCCTCTTCTGCAGCGTCGAGCGCCGGAGAGTGCCGTCGCCCCTGAAGCTGCTCTTGCTAACGACCGAGAGCAGGAGTACAGCGACTTGCTCTTTCCTCCTCCTGAGAGAGACAGTCGTAGCTCGACATCGCAGTCACAAATAAACTCTCAAGACTCGTCTGGAAATCCCCGCGACAGGGGCGGTATGGAATTTGCAAGAATGCGCCGCGCGACGGACCGACCCACGTTTGCGTTCGCAGGAGGCGCGAGGATGGCCACTACGAAATCGACGCCTTCGCGGGTTTCCCCCGCGATGGAGGATCGGGACAGTCTGTATAACTTGGCTGGTTCTTCTACTTCGCAACTGCACGAGCGCCCGACCGGTTTTTCAGAAGAACAAGGAGAAGGAGTTGACGAGTCCGAATTTTTTGCACCACGAGCGGCCTCGTCTTGCCGGCGGGTGTTGGGCCGCGAGACCGAGGCTCACATTGAAGCGGACAACAGGGACAGCCGAGCGGACACCGCCGTCCTCACGCGAACTGGTTCGTGTGTAGATAGACCAGCACATCATCCTGCACCTCCCAACGAGCGGGGTCGTGAAGACGGAGAGCAACAACAACAAGTGGCAGGGTTTCGTACAGCTCCAACCCCGACCGGCGTAGCAGAGGCGTCGAACGAAGTAGAGGAACAACGTGAAACGAAATCAGTAGCGACTACAAGAACAGACGCCGACGCGTGCTTTGGGTTCTACCATGCTGTTTTCAAAATTTTTCGGCATGTACTGGGCACGTTTCGGCTCGAGCTGGCGGTGGCTGTTCTGTTCGTCACCGCAGTAAGCCGCGACAACTTTCTGTCGCTCTGGTACGGGCTTTTCGTGTTGCTCGGTTTGTGTACCGTCTGGAAAGAGGCTGCGGATAATCAAGAGCTGATCGCGGCGCGTCGTCAACAAGATGAAGAAGAACAACATCAAGACGAAAAACTGATCAATACGGAATTATATCATCATACCGGCGGCGCCGGCGGCCGTGCCGCGGAGGTTTCTGAGGAGAGAACAAGAGGCATGGAGGAAGCTGATTTTTCGTCTCCGATGAAGGAAACAGAAGAAACCGAGAATGAGTTGCCTCTCCTGCTGACTTCATCGGACGAGGATGAAGAGGCATCGTGGGCACTGATTCAGCGTGCGGATGAAGATGAAGCAAGAGAAAAAACAGCATCGCCACAAACATCAATCCCTGCTTTGAACGGACGAACAATGGGAATGGAGATCGATGATATAATCGATGACCCCCACCTCGATTGGAACAGAGATGTGGATTTACGGCGCAGAGCGCGGCGGAGTTGCAAAGTAGAGGCGCCCTCGCGTAAAGACGCAGGAAGGGCTGAGTCCTGCGAAGGAGACCGCGGCGGAACATTCCGATACGCGGATGTGGGTCTGCCGTCAAACTCAAATGGCGACTGCTCAACAAACGTCTACGCGTCTTCCCATGCCGATCGTGACGGGAATAGAAGGGCTAATAAACTACAGTCATCGTCTTTTCCTCCAAGACCTGCGGGCATTTTTTCCGCGCTTCACCAAAATCCTCGGACGCTAGTCGCTATCTATGCCTGGGTGCTTTTTCTTTCCTTGGTTGCGCAGTACTTTTGGGCGCTGTGGTTGCCGGGAGCGGCGACAACGAATTCTTTCACGGCGGGCGATGCTACTACACGCATACAGATGAATAACCCGCAGTCGCCACAGGCTACTGCCAATTCGGGTAGCAAGAAGTGGTGGACCGTTGACCGGCCGGACGCTGCATGGCTTGCCGAAGTCGAAAGTCTGTGTCACAATTACAAGGGAAAAGATCGAAGAAAAGCGTGTGGTGAGGATTGGTTCGCCTGGCTCAACTTGCGCGTGGATCTGCAGAGTTACGGGCACTTCACGGAGCTGTGCGCATTCCTCTTTTTCTGCTGCGTCCTGCTGAGTCCTGACTCCGTGTCAGCACGCATGATGGCAGGGGCGGAACGAGTAAAAGACTCCGAGAACAACAATTTTTCATCCGCGAAGACGAAGACGTCGGATCTGCAGCGTAGTGGTCGTGAAGAAGATCACGCTCCTCCATCGCGAAAAAAATGGGGTTGGTTTTACGCAGTGACATTGTTTCTGGGATTGTTGCCGCAGTGTCTCATCAGCCGGCCAAGCGTCTACGACTTCACCATGTTCATTTACACAGTGCTGCTTGTCGTCTTTCTGCGGCTTGGGTCGATGGCATTTTATGAGCCAGCACAGCAGGAGGCGGGTGACTTTTGCAGCGGGAAAAGTAAAACCGTGCAAGGTCGGCTGAAATTGGAGCGTATTCTGCAGGCGGCAGCGCTTTTCTCCTTCTTGTTGTTGATTTGTCAGCAGCTGTACCAGAGTCCATGGGCGCCGTGCCCGGTATCCGCAGCGGTCGATAGAGATAAGCACAGGAATCGTCGCAGCACCGCGGGCAGCTCCGCAGCTAATCCTACGGTATATACGCCGTGGCTGCAGCGAGAGCGGTGTGTGGAGCATCAGGGCGCGCTGGTTCAGTCGATTTCCGTGACGCAGGACGAGAAGCACAGCCACGGTCTGTTTCAGACGGTTGTGCGACCGGACGAGAAGGGAACCTTCCTGCAGCAGGAGACGTGGCAGGGGGTTCTGTTTGCGCTCGGGTTCTACAAGCGCAGCTCACGCACCAGCTACGGTGCGTGGCTGGTCGCTATCCCGCCCACGGTGTTTTGGCCGATGGTGGCGTTTCTCATCTGCTTTTTCCACTTGTCGGTGCTCGCGGTGAAGCGCAAACTACGGTCAAGGCAATTGAGAGCGCAAGAGGTGCAAGCAGGACTGGTGCAACTAGTCCGGCAAGACCGGTTTTCCTGGAGTGTGCAAGCGTGGCGCGTTTGCGAGCTACAGGAGGTGGAAACCAAGCACGAGATTCTGAACCACCGTATGCGACGGTATCAGCGATTGATTTGGCAGTTGGAGAATTTCTGGCTGGAAGGTCGCCGGGTGGCCGGAGTGCATCCGAGTATGACCGCTGATTTTGTGGACCAGCACCGGGAAGACACGCTTGTAAGTCGCGTGGAGAGACTAGGCCTCGCAACCGGCTTGGAGCTAAACGTCGTTGCGCGCGTTTTGGAGCTACTTCTGCAGCACTCTGTGCGACGAGAGCGTCAGTTACAAGAAATGAGTCTTCCTGTACCCAACATCCACATCGACATGCACGAAATTGGTGTCGGTAGAACAGTGCTTTGTGGCGTCGGAGAAGGCGCGCTATTTTCTAGGGAGCCAGGCCGTGGACCAGGAGAGCCCGTGGAAGATGTAGAAGAACAAATCAACAGAGGATGGACTTGTGAAGGCAGCAGCCGGCAGCTCGATCCGGAAATTCTGCTTCGGTTCTATCTGGACGCAGATATGATTGAAGCTTTTGCACTGCGCTTTTTGAAAACCATTCTCGCCCGGCGGCGGTGTTTGCTTTCAGACGAGGACATGGTCGCCGAGCAGGAACGGCTCTTGCAGTCGCTGGCTGACCGGGTTGCGGGCAGTCACTCAGGAGCGCGGAGGGGGTCTACAAGAACTCGCACTTGGTCTCGAGAAACGTTGGGAGGCCGTCGCATTTCATCACGGCGTCCCTCGAATCTACCGCTATCGCCATCTGGTGAGCGTGAGAAAAGCCCAAACTACAACGGAGCTGCTGATGGGGGCGGTCCGGGTCATGTTGCTCTGACATCACCGGCGCGACCGGTAGCACCGTCGGGGTCGGCGTCGGGCGCCGAGGTGAATAGCAGCGAAGCGTCGGGCTTGGCGGCGGCTGCTTCAGCTTCAGACGGCGGCTTCCACATTTGGAAACCAGAAGAATTGCTGTACACAGCAGGAGTGGCTCCGCCTCCGCCCGCCCCGACACCAGAGAACGAGGCACGAGAATCAGCTGCAGAGGCGCAAAAGAATCTACCTGCTTCTTGTACTTCTACCGTCGGACAGCCGGGCCGGAACCATGACACAGGCGGAGAAATAAACGCCGGGTCAGCGATTGATGGCGCCCAGCAAAAGAACGCGAGCCCCGGCGTTCAACCTCCCCAAAAATATCATCAGGTGGGTCAACATCGGCAAAGCAAGCAGAAGTCCTGTGGTCTGATCCATCGCGTTTGTGATAAGTTGATGGACGATCGGATCTTTGTCCGCAGCGCCAGTGAGCCTTTTCCTGCGCATGCGCGAGACGATAACCTTCTTTCACTGACGTACAAGGCCGTTCTCTGCAGCTGCTCACAGTTTTGGCTGGTGGTCAGCGCGTTGGTGCTTTTATCTTGCGGTGCCCCGGGACCCACAGTCGTCTCGCTCTTCCATACCACAGCAATCCTGGTTGGACTCATGTTTTACCCGACCACGCCCGTGGTGTACTACCGCTGCGTGCGCTTCGTGCTCGTGTTTTCCATCATCCTGCGAGCACTTTACCAGATGCCGTGCTTTGATGCAGAGCTTGGGTGGCCACACGCACTCGTGCCGGAATTCAGTGCCCAAGTCTTCGTCCCCGCGAGGACGACCAACAAACGCGGAGGAGGTCGCGCAGCCCTCGGTGCTGCATCGCCGGGCCGTCGTGGTGCACGTCCGCGGTTTGCAGGCTTTAATGCCGCACAGCAAGAACTGCCACGAAAAATCGCGGGTCGGAGCGGAAATAACGTCGTACCATCTCCCCTGAATACGGATGACGAGCAGGTGGATAATTCCGGCGAAGAGGATCTGCTCGGTTCCTATTTTCTGCACACCCCCGCTCACGAAGACGACGCGGCGCAGCAGCGCCGTGCGCGGGTGATGCTGTGGCTGGGGCTGGTCAAGGTCCCGCGCGATGACGTCTCCGTGTTTCAGTTTTTGTGGCCAGAATTCATTGCGCTGTTGATCCTGTGTCTGCACATCCGCCAGCAAAGAGAAATGGGTGTCGACTTAATTTTACGAAGCGGAAAAGTCCGCCCCAGCCCAATTTTCAAAAATTTCATTGCGCGAGATCTTTTCGCACGGAAAGCATGCCCCGTTTGTCGCTGCTGCGTCTCGGTATTCTTCTCCGCGAGATCGACTCCCATTATTGACTTCGTGGCGACTTGTACGCCCCAACCCGCGCAGCTTGGAAAGGCAGTTTCCCGCCCGGCGCGCAATGTGAAATGGGGCCAGTCCAGGACTGGCCTTGAATTAATGATAGTGCCCCAGAGGCTCGGGGCCCCCGTGTCATGTTTTTTCGCCTCTTTTGCCCTCTCCGACCGACCACTTGGTGGAGTGCCCGTTCGGCCTGGGGCGGACTTTTCTGGGAGAGGCCAATCCCGACCTGAGTACCCCGATCTAGAAAAGTCCGCCCCAGGGTCGACGGGTACCAGATTCGGCCTCCTTGTTCGTCCTGGGGCGGACTTTTCTGGAAAACATTGTGAAGCATTCACGCACAAATATACGACGGCCAGGAAAGTCGGCGCCCAAAAGCGCGCCACACCATCCGCATTCGCCAAATAGGAGCGCAAGGATATGGCGCGGCGCGACGCTTGGCCCCTGCCCAGGCAGGCGGAGCGCCCGAAGCGCGTCCCCGCATTCAGCGACCACTGGCTTGGTCGCGTTCCCGATTGTCTCCTCTAACCGGGACTACTAAAGCCACATATTGAAATTTTTGAAAATTGGGCTGGGGCGGACTTTTCCGCCTCGTAAATTTCCTTCCCCGACCTGTTCCACGAAATCGTCAAAGAGAACGGGGGGACTGGTTGTAGAAGCGCCCGTACTAGCTGTGGTCGGCAGGTAGTAGAGCAAACTTCTGGTGCTTCTACGAGGAAAAGCCCATCCGCCGGAACTCGTCGGCTTTCTTTCCTCTACTACCTCCTGTTTACGGACCTGCCGCGACCTGCTTGCAACTTGTACGCGGTCCGGCTGTGGTTAATCATAGTGTGCATCATGTACGTTCTGTTGTGCTGGAATCGCATGGTGGGGACGGAGGAAACGCTGTGGTCGATCGTGCAGAACGGCAAGCAAGTTCCCGGGAAGCAAGTGCTCACTTTACTGTACCTGTTCTTAATTGCCGTGCTGGACCGCATGCTGCATAGCTGGAGAACGACCAAGACGGTCTTTGCCGCAGCAACGTCTTTCAACGGGCGACGTCGCGGCCGGGAAGATGGTGCTTTCGAGAACGGACCAGCAGAACGGTTGCGCATATTGCGGCAGAAGGCAAAAGCACTGGGCATCTACGAGTACAACAAATTTGCACGACGAGACGAAGATGATGGAAAGATGAACAGAGGGAAATCCTGCGGAGTAGAGCAAACACCTCGGTCGGTCGTTCAGCCTGAATGTCCCACTGGCGGAGACAATCGCGGACACTTGTCGTTCTCGCCGGCGGTCGTGGACCACGAGGACAGGAGACTGGTGACGCCAAGGAGCTGCCATTTGCAAGAGGGGCTCCGGAGGCGACGCATACCACCAGCGCGGGAGGAGTGTGGTTCACGAGAAAACTCGGGACACGAAGTTCGATCCGCCCGGAGTAGTTTTTCCAAAGGCAAAGCGGCAGCGGTGCAGTTGGAGATGCATGAAGATGAGTGCAACTACAGATACGGGATCGGGAACAAACCGCGAGTCGTCAGACAAAACAGCAATACTATGATCGTTCCACACGAGGAACAAGTAGAAAAGCGTCGCGACGAAGACATAGACAGCGCAGGCGCAGCCGCAGCTCTTGATATCAAGCCGAGCATACGTGTCATCTTGCAAAAGCTTCTCCTCTTGACTCAAATGGCTGTCGCCCACACCTTCCTGGTGATCGTGTACTTCGATTTGCGCGCTCAGCAAGACCAAAATGAGCAGGAGTGGTTGCTGATGGGGCTGGCCACGAAAGGAGGACAACAGGGTCAGCAGCCAATGAACCAGCGTCGTCCTGCTCCTGGCACAACTGACACGGGCGAGTACGGACAGCAGCACGTCTCTCCGTGCTTGAAAAGCTTGGCGAACTTCGGTTTTTTGCTAGCTTTGTACCTCATCTACGCCACTTATCTCGCTCTTTCTTCGCTACAATTGCGGTACGCAACGAAAACCGCGGAACCAATTTCGTTGACACGGTCGGTGGACCTGTTCAGCAAGTGCGTCTTTCAGCTGTACATGGTGACTCCGTTTTTGAACGAGTTTCGCGTTCTGTGTGACTGGGTGGTATCCCACGAAAATAACCCATCCCCATCGTAATTGCCATTTTTACGGTGCAAAAAAATAAATTAAAATAAACAAAAAAACTAAAAAAAAATGCGACTTTTCTGATTTTTTTTTGCGAAAAAAAAAGTCGTGGCGTCAGCTAGCTTCGTGATAACTAGTCAGAACAGCCGGCTTGAGAGGAATCGCTAGTGATGATGTGAATAAAGTAGCTAGCTCCAGGCATCCTCAGGGAAGAACCGCCAGCAATGTCTCTGTCCCGAGGGCGCGGCCCTTCCTCGTGGTCTGCGGCCGCGCTCCTGGTCGTGGTCGGTGGCGGCGCGGAAGGTCCTGCGCGCCGGCGGCCTCCGGGAGGGCCGCACAGGCCCGCTTCGCGCCGGAAGGGCGGCCGCCCTATCCTCCGCCTCCCTGGCCCCTAATCAGGCCGCGTCCGCGGCGACGGAATGGTCGCGCAACTGGTCACCTGGCTTGTCCAGAAATGGATGTCCGGCAAAAATGGTTGAGGGCAGACGCAAGCGAAGAAATTCAAAAAAATTCCAATTTTTCGCCAAAATCAAAAATCGACCAAAAATCTATCACGATGGGTTATTTTCGCCGACCTGTATAGGCTAAAAAGCCTACTTTTTTCGAAAAGTGGCCCGATTTTGATTTATCTGGATGGGTTATTTTCGCCCGACCTGAGTCGGGCAAAATCAAAAAGTTGCTCTTTTTTTGCTTCAAAGCCGGCTTTTTTGTAAAAAAAAAACTGGGGTTTTCGGGGTATACAGGTCGGCGAAAATAACCCATCCAGATGATTTGCAAAATTTCGTGACTTTTCAAAAACCCAAAAAAGGCGAGCAAAAAGCTCGCGCCTGCCCCGACCTGAGTCCGGCTAAAATGTCGCTCAGAGTGTTTCCTTTTTTGAAAGAAAAAAAATCGCCAAATCAACGGACTCAGGTCGGGGCAGGCGCGCGCTTTTTGCTCGCCTTTTTTGGGGTTTTGTAAAATAGCGAAATTTTGCAAATCATCTGGATGGGTTATTTTCGCCGACCCGTATACCCCGAAAACCCAAGTTTTTTTTTCCCAAAAAAGCCGGCTTTGAAGCAAAAAAAGAGCAACTTTTTGCCCGACTCAGGTCGGGTGAAAATAACCCATCCAGATAAATCAAAACCGGACCACTTTTCGAAAAAAGTAGGCTTTTTTGCCTATACAGGTCGGCGAAAATAACCCATCGCGATAGATTTTTCTGCATTTTCGGAATTTTGAAGAAATTTGCCAAAAAAAAGAAAAATCTGACTTTTTCCGGTTTTTTGAACAGATATTTGCGGAAAAAATCCGAAAAGCTCAAAAGTCGCAAAAATTTGTCCGGATGGGTAATTTTCGCCGACCTATTGAGGCCAAAACGACGGACAAAACAGGTCACGGGCTTTCATCTATGGTCGCGATGTGGTGGCAAGCAGACATGGCGACGGTGATGTGGGAAAAAGCAAGCAAACCAACGGCCCTGACGGCCCTAAAGCGTATCCGTAGCCGGCGCTGTCTCCCTGTCTGACGCCCATCTTTCGGTGGCTTTGTTGTCGCGGCTTCGCCGGGGATGCCTTGAGCTAGCTAATTCAAAGCAAACACTTCTAGATGAATCGTCTCAGGCTGCTTCTGTCATAGTCGTCACGTGCTAGCTAACACCACGAAGCCCTTCCGCATGGGTAGCAAATTTTTTGTTTTTTTTTCAATTTTTTTTAGCGTTTTTTGCAAAAAAAATAGCAATTACGATGGGGATGGGTTATTTTCGTGGGATAGGTGGTGACAAAAACATCGCTTGACGTCTACATGTGGTTCAAGTTGGAAGACTTGTTCACAAACCTGTACCTGGTCAAGTACGACATGACGTTGCGGCGACAGCACTACAACAAAGAAAACGACGAGGGTGGAAGTGGTTCTGGGAGCGACGTCGACGAAGGCGAGATCATGGAGCCAAGCGATGAGACTGCAGATAATCTTCATGGCCGCAATTTGAACGGCAGCGACGCTGCTGCTAGATCAATCGACGGAACAGCTGCTGCACTAGGGAAGGACAAGGACGCTATTCATCTTGAAAACGATCAGCGACGGATAGTGAAGAAGCGTCGAAGTAGGAAAGGCTCCAGTGCAAAATCTTCGCGCACTAACAGTAAAGGCATGCGGAAGGGTACTAGCGCGGCGACGAAACGGCCGCGCTTTTCCGGGCCTCCACCCAGGTCCGTGTTCGAGAAAATCACAAACGGCGGATGTCTCCTTCTCGTGATTTTCTTTTTGATGATCGGGCCACTGCTGCTCTTCTCCACCATCAACCCGAACACGGAGGCAACGCGCGTACAAACCGCAGAAGCGTCGGTGCTACTCACAGTCGCGAGTAGGGAGAAAATTCGGAAAGTCGTGCTCTACCAGTCGAAGCAAGGCACTCCGGTTTCGCCAAGCATGAAATTTAAGGACGAAGAAAGTGAACAGATTTTTACGACGCCAGTACAGGGCTTTGATCAGGAACAGGATGAAGTACCAGAAGAGCATGGCGCTGCGGATGAGCCCCCGCGGCCACCCCCCGGCGGACATGAAGATGGAACAGAGGACCAGGACGAAGAATACAACACGAAGCAGAGAATCCTCTTTCCACACGCCTCTGACGAGCTTTGGTCGGCCACGCCGCGGCTCCGGTCGGAGATCGTGCAAATGCTACAAGCGGAGAACATCGACAAGGGTAAGCTGCTGTACATTCAGTTCGACTTGAAGTACGTGTTCGAGCGCGCCCCAGTGCCTGACACCGAACTTCCGGACGTCGACGGGACAAAAGTGGTGCGGTTTTTCAATGAAAAAAGCCTTGTTGCCAGTACCAAGCAGCGAGGCAGAGCTCATCATGATGGTGCTGCGCGAGGCCGAGGCCAGGAGAACACCGGAGTTGCTGCAGTATCAAATCTTGGTCAGTTGGAAGATGCGAAGAACGTAAAAATTGAGCGTGATTCCGAAAAGCTCGAGCGAGTCGCAAAAGCGATCCTGGCAAACTTCGACCAAGCCCCTGCAGGGGGTGGTGCTGACGCAAACCGTGCGAAAAAGATTCGATTGCCGGATTTGTACGCGCCCTATCTTCGTCTAACCTCCGAAAGTTACGCGACGCCGATTCTGTCTCCATTCGGCGGCTCCGCCGCACAACTTGCCAAGGCGCGAAGATACAGGCATGGGGGACTACGACACCAGGGCGGTCGTGCCGCAGCAAGAGGTGGGCCGTTGTACAACGACCACAGAGACCTTCCTGCGAGTCGGAAAGCTGGCATTTCCTTGAGGCTAGTGAAAGTCGACTACAATGCTGACCCAGCGGATAACCCTCGTAATGGACAACGCGGTGCCGGGGCTGCTCCTCCTGGTTCAGCGTCTCAGTATCGTCCGCAAGAGAGCTTTTGGGAGCTAAGTATGCTGTTGCCAACTCAAAGACCCCCACCCGTTTCGCGTCTTCCCTCGACCGATGTCATCGGCGACACCTCCGGAGGACCAGGGGAACAGGACAACGATGATGAAGCGGACGATCTCCCAAGTCTGACAAGCGTCCCAACGACGCCCGCGTCAACCGTCTCCCAAGTGGACATCACCGTTATTTCGCCGACTTCCGGACGCCTCGCCCTAATTCCGCCACTAACGTTCGAAACCACTTCCGAGCGCGTGCTGCGCGGCGTGACCTATGGACAGAGCAAGAGCACAAGCGCGACGCCCTTTTTCAGCATCCTGGGCCTCTACTCTTTGATCGTGTATGCGGCGTTCAAAATGATTCGCGCGATGTTCGAGCTGTCCAGCGAGCGTGTGATCTACACGGAAATGGAAGATACGGAGTTCTTCGAGCAGATCTGCACGGGAATCTACCTGGCGCGCAGTCTAGGGGACTTGAAAGCCGAATACGACTTGTACTTCTGTCTGCTGCGCCTCTACCGTTGTCCCGACATGCTGCTGCACTACTCCTCGACATCAAACTCTGATCGAGCTCCTGACCACTACGGAGGCCGGCGATCGCTACATGATTTCCACGGGGGCGGTGGGGGCACAGGTGCTGCTGGTGGTGGAAATCTTCACAACAACTACAGTGGGGGACCCGCTGGGCCACCACGTGGTCCTGCCCGCGATCTTCCGCCGCCTGATGGTGTGCACGGAGACTTCGAGAGCGATTCGGGGTTTTCGCCGGGTGGCAGCGTCGGGGGCCGTTTTTTAACAGATCGTCCGGGGCGGCAGTCATTCAGGACAAGTTCCTTTCGTGGAAGTCCCTCCTCTCAAATCGAGTTCGAAATGCGCGTTGCGGGAGGTGAGGGCGCAGGTCAGGAATTTCATGCAGCGACTTCTACGATAGATGGACATGGAGCCGAAACTACCAGTGTAACTCGAGACCAGTACTACGTCGGTGCACCTCCGGGAAACCGCGTCGTCGTCAACAGCGGCCACGGTAACTACGAATAAGTGTACCGGAAATTTGTTGGCTCTGAAAAGCGGCACCGGAGGATTATCAGAATAGGCTGTGCCTGCTGTTGGATCTTGAAAGCGGCACCGGAGGACTATCAGAATAGGGAAAATCACAGGGAATATAGAATGTGTACTACCTAGGATCACGAGTGTTTAAGAAACGCAGCATGAGGAAACAAAATCATCATGATGCAAATGCCGTAAAGCTAAAGACGAGCAGAAGTAGCATTGTTACTTTCAAATCAAATGCACTGCAGTATACTATCAAAGAGCACTTCAATCATAGTCACTAAATTACAACGTAGAAATTGAAAACGTGTAGCGATGTCTAATTTTAACTGTAAGTCAACCCATAGAGCAGGAAAAAAGGGAAGATGAGTACAGGAATCAAGATCAACATCAAACTCAAGGATGAGAATGGCACGACCGTGCGCATGCCAGCAACTGAAAGGGTGAATATCGACAACGGGTTCTTCAGAACAAGCGACAAGTGTACTAAGTATACGATTATCGAAAGTGAGAAGCATAGGGCAAAACTTGGTAGACTCGCCGCGAATGCACTGTAACGAACTCGCAACAACGAAAAAGGCAATGAGCAAGTTGTATGTTCACGTCCTTGTAGTTTTTTTTGTTTGCCGCGTTTCGTTTGTAAATTGTTTTTCGATCTGGATGATCTCCTAGTGGTCGGCCTGCAGATCGTCCTCACAGGACAAAAATAATTACTAGACGACCCTGACGATCTTCAACTTTACCGAGATCTGTTTAGGAAGCTATCCCAAGCCGTCTTTGTCTTGTGCAGCAGGCATTTAGCGATCCGTACTTTCTTTTTATCAAGTGTTTCGATCTACTTCGCGGGCACTGGCACATCAAACGGAACGCCATTATCAACCTATCCTTTCCGTCCCATGCTACCGGCAAAAAGCAAGTTCTGATTCTGATCAAAAGAGCATATCGTGTAGAAGATAAACAAGACAGATACAAAAAAATTAGCAATTTAGAGGTTGCAGCCGGTCGTGGATGAATATTATATAGAAGTAGGGCGTGGCTTTGTTTTCTCGTTCACTTCCTCATCATGATGGTTTTTCTCTAGCTTTCTAAATTCTAATTTCGCCTTTTTTCGCTCTGCTGCCACAGCCAGAAACTTTCAAATAGACACGATATGTACAGGCACCATGAGTAGGTTTTCTCCTGCTCATCCACGAGATTGTACTTTCCACTTTTAGAAGTTTCTTGTCTGCTGCTCGCAAAGTTGGAGCCCAGCCTGAATCTTTGTTAGTTGAGAAGTTCTGTGGAGTTGATTGACTACTTTTTTTTTCGATCGAAGTATGATGTCGCTTTTGTACCCACGGTGAACTAATTTTGCTGCAATAAGAACTTTGAGGAGCAACGAACAAGATTCTTGCGATTCGACTTCGATTATTAAGTAGTTTTTCTAATCGCTGTTGAAAACGCAAACGCTTGATATTTTTAATTTTTATTTACGTTACGGGCTTGAGTGTTGTCCCACTCTCCACCCTGTTGCGTTGTCTCTTCATGTTCTTCTGTCTCTGACATTAAGATTATAATCAAACACCAATTTTATTTGCATACCTCATTTTCTTCTTGTTTCCCCACGAGAACAAGGCTACCCGCCGACCTAGGTGCTTCTAAGTACAACAGCACGCCGCATAGACCACCAACTCACTGACTGATTTATCATCGCGTGCCAGAGGTTGAGGTGCAACTGTCACAAGAAGCACGACACAAATTTTTGGTGCGCAGTAAAAAGTGGAGACCACGTGGTTTTCCGGACTCGAAAAACATACACGACCAGCATGAGTGGCGGAACATCAACATCGCCACGGAAGGCCAAGGCGGCTTCTTTTCCGCCGCGGGGGTCGTCGCTGGTCGTGTGCTATGCATTTATCTCGTCGACGACGCTGCAGCTTTCCTCGAGCTTTTTTGGGGGACCATGTCAGTTTTCGAGTTCGCTATTGGGGGCTACTGCACTGACTCTGAGACCAGGTGAACAACGAAGGCAAAAGCAAAATCATGCACGACAGAAAAACGGTAACGGCGCGCACGCGCAGCAATACCAGCAAGGCAAATCGTCATCTTCGTCCTGGACCTGGGGCGGACCTGGACGCCCAAGCGACGTACCATGGCCCCCGCCCGGAATGACCTGGAAGGAATTTCGTGAGCGAGGGCAAGAGATGGAGAAGCTGATGGCGGAAAGAGCGACTACACAAGCGAAGAACGAACAGGACGATGGTTCCACTCCCGAGATGAGAAGAGAAAGAGGAGGACGCTCAGAGGGTGCGAGGACGACCGAGAGGAGCCACCATGTCGACGGGCCTCTGCAACAAGCTCCTGTTGAGGAGTTTCGTGATACTGTTACTGACTCAAGCCGCATCCAAGCAGCAGCTCTGCTGCAGCAGCAGCGCCTGGAAGATGTGAGCGAAAGCAAAAGAGCCGGCCAACATTCGGGGAAGAATAAGAAATGGACACCATCACAAGATGAACAAAAGGCGTCAGAAGACGTATCGCCTCGACATGTTGTTGTTGACGAACGGATGAAACAAGGTTCACTCTTAGCGTCGATTTCATCTTCGCATGAAGAGCAGCATTCCAACTGCGGCTTGTTCTCACACGCATCCTGTGGAAGCACCGAAACTTCCGGCCCTCTTTGGGGCGACGTAGCTGCAGGAGCGGCTGGTGCTGGGTTTGAGGAGGAAGAGGTTGCGTCTAAAAAGAGCAGCAGCTCCGCTGGCGCCCCGAGTCAGGGACGAGAAAGTACTGGAGAACAACGCGCGCGCTGGTGCGACTTGATGGATGTCGACGGCGCAGGTGGCGCTACAGCTGCTGCACATCAAGTCGATGTCAATGAAATTCGACGTTTGCACGAAAAAATTCAAGAGGAATTGGAAGCGGACAAGTGCAAGGAACCGCGGCGACAAAACGATTCGGCCTCGCCGTGGAGTTCCTGGACCGGGCTTGGCACGTCCTCCACGCAGGCATACAACAAGGATGAAGATCATTCGCGGGGGCGGTGGACGACCACAGGGATCAGCGCTGGAAGTCATGTTCGCGGCGGAGCGAGTGGGCACGGAAAGGACAAGACCAGGAGAACGAGGAACCAACGAGCGTGGTATGAGGATGAAGCTATGGCATGGGAGGTAGAAGATGGCGCGAGAGCGGAGGAGCACCAGCAACGCAGCGCCCGGGCTGCCAATGAAAAGAAGGGCAGCCGGAAGTTGCTGTTGCAGCTGCGTGCACCAGAAGTGTCTTCCCGACAAGAAGAAGTAGTTGCCCCGCAGCTGGATCTCGAACTTGTTGGGCGGAGATTGAACCTTTTGGAGCGCCAAAAGATAGTGAAGAAGCTAGACAAAATTTTCCAATGCGTAGCGGCGGCATCATTGTCAGCACCACAACAGCAGTTCTACCCGGCGGGAAATACGGGGATGGTGATGGATAAAGGCTACTGGCAGCAGCTCGGTGACGTGCTTTTGCAAGACCCCAAAGGTGACACCTTCAATGGTCGCGAAGCTGTGGCGCTACCAGCGATTCAGCCAATTGTTGTGCAGCAAGTGCAGCCTTGGGCCCGAGCGATTTTAGGTGACTTCAATGCCTTGCGGCAACTGGTGATTCAGTACCTGCCAAACAAAGACGAGCCGGATCTTCCCCTGCTTTGGCGTACCGGCGTTCCTGGCAGGCACAGCCGCGGATTCGGGAGCGACAAAGAGCGGGAGCAGGTGGCGTTTGGCTATCAGGCCATTGCTCGTTACTTTCCGCTGATAGAGAACATCGAAGAGCTGGAGCGCGAAGCTGCTGAGTACTTTTTGGTTTACAAAGATTAAGATTTTAATTTGTCGAATCTGCTCCAGAGAGCGATTCTCCTTTCTTACATAGGAGCTGCAATGGGTGATGTTTTTTTTTCGTCGTCTTTGCAAAAGGATAGGTGAAGTAGTCACAGACAAGCTATCTTGTGTATGAGTGTGTTTAGTTTTTAACCGATAGTACCGAATACAAATGCGGACCTGGTCACCCCCTTTCTGTGGATGTTGAGCTGGACCTAGGAAGACGGGCTCGTAGTCTCCACCTACTTACTAACTTACTTCTTAATCCGGTAGAGATGTCTTCTGTACTTGACGAGCTTGATCATTTATTTCACAGGGCGGCATACACGGACCACGAAGCAGTGACCGAGCGGATTTTGCAAGGAGGGAGCCTGCCTCGACTGCTCGATCATGTGACCATGCATGTGGAACACTTCGCAACCAATGCGTTCGAGTCCGGAGGGTACATCGTCCTTGCACTCTTGCAGCCTCTCGATGCCGAAAATCTTGCGGAGACGCCGGCGAGCGAGGGCGCGCGGATGATGGAGCAAGCGATTTGGGAGAAGAGGCAAACTTTGCTGCTAAGCTTATTCGAAAGCGAGGAACGCTTCGTAACTTTGATCACAGACGAGGTCGGAGTTCGCACTTTGACAGCGGCGTTCGCTTTGCCGGATGCTGCCCTGCGTGACGACGTCCGGAAGGCGCGTGACAAGATTGTCGCACGGTTTTTCCACCCCGAAACTTACAAGAGCCTGGAAAAGTTTTTGGACCGAGAGAACGAAAGGGCCAAGGGCTTGCCAGAACAAGTCCCGAAAAATAACGACCTGTTGCGCTCCCAGGTTCTGCAACGCTTCGTCAACGCGTTCCCCTTTGTGTGGCTGGCGCAACACCAGTACGCACGCTACCTCTACACGTGGAAGTGGTTGGGCAAGGTCGCGAACATGCCGCAGCAGCGACTGATCGCGGAGTTTTACCGCCAGCTGCTCGTGCTACTATCAGCCCGGGCGGACGAGGAGGAGATGGAGAAGCAGAGAAGCCAACATGTTGGTGCAGCTTCTGGAGAAGACGCAGCTGCATCCGGCCAGGAAGTAGCAGCTAGCATTACGAACACCTCTTCAAGTAGATCACCGCATGGCCCAGCATTCAGTAGGCCTCGAACTAAGTCTTCTAGCTCGCTGAGCACTGCCTCGGACGGAGTAAAAACAGCTCGGTTACCGGGGCCCGCCCGACGGAAAAACTGGACCGGAGACGAAGATTTCACCGCGGTGTCCCCGAAACTTGAAGAAGCCGGCGCTATTTTTTTGCGCGAAAACCACGAATTTCTGAACCTACGTGCCTTGTTCACCATGGGCTTCTCGCTGCATCTGGTGCCACCATACAGTGCGGCATGGACGACATGGACGCACGACGGACAGATCGAGATCCCTTGGCGGCGCGACGAGTTTCGGAAAGAACAGATGTCCTACGTGCCCTTTGATTGTAGAGAGGATGACGAAGGTCATGTCCTCTATGACCCAGCCAGCAGCCACGACACACACTTTTTTTCGCGGCCCGGGTCAGCTTCGGGGCGGAAGATGAGCCATCAAATGATGCTAGACCACCGCGCGCGATACACGAACAGTGGCCGCCAAGTTTCCTCTCTGTCGAATAAGCCGCAGGGCAATGTGCTGGAGCGCATGGTTGGTCTACTCCGAACGCTGATCGAACGGGACACGAATTTGACCAAGTTCTTCCTGAGACACGAACCAGACGAGCCGCTCTCTTTGGATGAGCGATCGCTTGCGCATATCTCTGCCGCAGCAGGAGGCACAGAACCAAATAATGGTGCGCACGAAGGAGGAGCAAACGGATCTAGTGGAGGCGACGCGTCAGCACGACCTCCAGCACCACTATCAGTACTGCATTTGAACCGTTTTGTCCTGAAGCTTGACCGTCTTCTCAAGCTGCGGTACTCAGAGGAGGGGTGGTTCTTGATAAAGGAAAAAAACGCCGAAGACAATTCCCTAGAAGAAGCTCGGCTTGGGGAAACCGGTACCAGCCTGAAAGCGTTCAGACAGAAAAAACATGTTGGATATGGGTTGAAGTTTGAGGAGGACTTCAGCAAGCTGCTGGATTCCATTGCCTACATGCGCCAGAGAAACCAGCTGATATTGCAGGGCACAACTTCACCAACAGCCGCGTCGGCCGCTGGTATGTCATACTGCTAATTCATATCCACTTGCATAATATACACAGAATATATTAACTAGCAATATGACACATATTAATCAATATGACACTTGGCAACAACAGCGCACCGAAACGCCAAAAAAGTAGCATTATCATATTGTAATATTGTCATATTGTCATATTGCATATTGCTCGCGACAGCCCCGCGGATGAAAATTGGCCCCGTCCGAGCTGCTTGCGGACTATGCGGCCATTAGGACCGCGCGCCGTTGTGCAGTTTGTGCAGATACCAGCTATGCGCCTCGTAGGTTTCTCGTCTCCGGAGCATGTTGCCAACGCCCTGGCGCAGCGTTGAGCGCACTCCTGGCACGCTATTGATGGCACAGGCACTGTCTCTGCCGTTAGCGGCTCGACAGGACTGCAGAGTCATGTACTAGGTTGCTGCTGGCGCAGCATCATCGGAGAGTGCTTTTTCGGGAACTATTCCCGCGCCCGACCACCTGGCTAAACAGTTTGGCGCTGATTACAGTCTTTCTGCTTCTGAGGGTAGCGCATCTAATCACACCGAAACTGTGTCAAACCACATTGATTTTCAAGCAGTTCCCGCGTGTTGGTCTCCTAGGGCTAGTAGGGGACTCGCGGCGACGAGTGGGCAGCCCGGGTGGAGTCCCTTCTTCGTATAGGAGCAGCTGGGTGGCGGTAAGGCTATCGACCGTCGGGGGCGTTTTCGCGAACGAATTAGACGGGGGGCGAAGACGGCGTGTCATTGTCAGGCCATCTTTCGGTCCCCGAAGCCGATGGGTCCGGTCATATTGCTCAAAAAGTAGTGGTCATATTGACATATTGTAATATTGTCATATGTCATATTGCTAAAAGTGCCAGAATTTTGCTAGTTAATATATTCTGTATACAATTTCATTCATTTTCATACGTTATAGACCTGCTTCTTGGCTGGTAATGCGATGGATTGTTCCATTCCCGATCCCATTACTTGTGGCGCCTTGTATTTTTGCAAATCGCGGCCGCGGCGACGGGGAGAAGAAGATGGCGAAATGAGAATTCATTTATAAGCCATTCTTCTGCAGCCTTTTCGTTTTGGTTTTCTTCAGGCAGCCATGTGCCTTGTTTGTCCAAAAATTTTAAGTACTTAAGTACATAAACATGTTCAACACATTAAACAGGGCGGGAAGCCGATCCGAATTTGAACATCGCTGCAAAAAGCTTTCTCCAGAGCAATTTCCTGCAGAAGAACGACTTGAGCTCGTCACGAGACCGTAGGGAAAAGGCGACAAAAGGTATCGAAGCGTACTTGCGAGGAGTCGCACGCTGGCAAAGTCACCCACTACCGGAAGAGGTTGCGCGAGGCCTTCTTGCAAATGTGTGCGGGTTATGTGACGTTCCTCAGCAGATGCAGATAAACAACAGCAATGCAGCACTCGAGTACCTTCAGTGCAAGGAACAAGACGCAGCTTGTCAGCAGCAAATGATGCACCAATTCGGAAGCTGCAACGAAGGCTACTGCGCTGCTTTTCTTAATCAATCGCACCAGCCACAGCCAGCACAAGGAGGGGCTCCGTCGGACCAAACCGCAGACGAGCTCCGTCCACCATGGAACCCGAACTTGGCAGCGGAGCTTCATGCAGCGTTTTGGGAAAATTTCGCCGCACTGGAGGAAACAAAGCGCCAACTTTGCGACCTTCTTCAAACGACGCAAGCGCAGCAACAGCAACAGCATGGAAACGCAATTGCTGGTAGTGAAAGTGATATTTTTCCTGCAACAAATGAAGCTACAGTCGGAGTAGAATCATTCGCAGGCTCTTCCATGTCAGCAACAAGGCAGAAGCTGTCTGCGAGCGCCCCAATCTTTGTTCCGCATCAGAGTGTACCGTCAGCGCAAACACCCACTGCAGCAGGCATCATCAACATGGCACCGGAGACCACGACTGGTGTGAGTAGGATGCAGCAATATGATCATCCGCAGCAGCAGCACGAGCACTCGCTTCCGAGCTGCGGTGTTTTCACGGAGCAGGAAGCGGCAGTCCAGAATGAAGCGATGCAAAGTTATTTAGCAGCGTCGAAAAGCGATTTGTCCCAGACATGGGCACGGTCGTGTTCTTTCGGCCAGCAGGCGCTTCATCCCGACGCGATTCCGATTTCTGTTGAAGGACCGCTGCAGCATGTATATGGAAAGACGCAGCCATTTACTTTTACACCTACTCCCTGGCCTCAGGCCGACGGGCAGCAGCAGCAGCAGTTGTTGACGATGCTCCAATGTGCTGCTGCCTGTTCAGGAAATCATGAACGGTTTTCGACGAGCTCGCATGCAGTTGAAGATCATTCCAGCGTGACGCCTTTGTTCGTTCCGGGTGGTGGTGCATCGAATTTGCCACTATCTGCCTCCTCACTGTCTTTATCTGCGTCTGAAGAAGGCGCCGGGACGACAGGTTTCGCGGCTGCTGTGGATCTTCATGCTCATCAATATCCGGCACGACAGGAAAATAAATTGAAACAGTTGCATGTACTACATGATCGTGTTCGACGGAGCAACGGGGATGTCGCTCTTCCCAACAGTGACGAAGTACTAGACGGGGAACGTTCACCCGTGACGACTGCTCGTTCCGAACTGTCGAGTGAGGACGGTTCTTCATCCCCCGAACGTGCACTGGACGTTGAGATGCTGAACATGCGACAGTCGCAGGATGATCATGTCAACGTCCATTTACCAGGAGCGGGCGAGCAGGACGGTGAGGGGGACCACGAAGATCAAGATGTTGTCATGGGTACATTCGACACGAGCAGAGTGCCGAGGACAACAAGAGAACAACTGGGAGATAATCAAGATGATCGTGACCTGCTGTATGGTGGCGGATCACCAAGTGACGTTGGGCCAGAGCATCCTGGGGGGCACGTCGAACAGGATCGCTGGTGGGGGCCGACCCCAAGTCCTCAGGAAATCAGCGGAAGCAACTACGACCCTGCTCTTGGTGTCCGGCTTGCGTCGCTCTCGCTAGCAGATTTCCAACATGAGCACCAGCGATGGGCACCAGCATCGACAACGACATGGGAGATGCAAAAGATTCAAAACAAAAGGAAACCTCCACAGGGGCAACCGCCACCGCAGGATCATGGAGATGCCGATGAAGGAGCTGCTGCAGAATCACTTTCTGCATCTTCCTTCATGTCCTCGCAGCCCGCAGCTCGAGTTTCCCCACCCCCACCGAGCGCGCCACCAGTCTTGGAGGCTCTGCCTTTTAGTCCGCCCGTGTCGTCTGATGTTGGCCTGCATGATGATTTACCAAATCCGCCTGCAGCACCTGCTGTAGAGCCAATAATCGAAAAGAAAAATCAACAAGCTGACGGTGATGCGACGGGGCTGTCGAGTGACCGCTCTCAGCTTGATGATATGATGGAGATACATTGAGGAAGCTTATTAGGCTCGCATTTACGATTTCGTTCTTGAGATCAATAGAGCAGGTGGGGGGCATTGCGGACGATGTCTTCGCGGCCTCTTGTACGTACGTGGAAGTCATTTTTGTAACTCTTTCATGTTTTGACTGACTTCCGTCTCCATGTGCATAATGTAGAATTTCAATTTTCATAATCTAAATCTAATTTTTCTCTCCTTCTTGCTCGATGAATACCTATTGAAGTCGATGTTGTTCCTTTTTCTGTCCGATGAACAAAAACTCATGTGCTCATGATTTCATGTTAACAAAATATGCAGCAAAGTCAATTCCTCGAGAATGCCGGATTTTTTTCTTATTTCCGTATTTTAATTTTTCTCTCTTGATAGCCTAGCGGGCGTGGGTGGGCTTCGGAGGTGGTCCTTTGCTACCTACGTCTTGGTGTATCATGACCACGAACGTCACCGCTTACAAAGGATGAATAAGCAGCGTAGGTCTAGTAAGCGGCGTTGTCGTGGCCATGCGACCTGCGTCCGCCACACACTCAACACTAGAAAACATAAAGAGACGAAATAAGCATCAGCAAGGTGCTCGGGTGTCCTCGCCTCTAAACAGCGCTGCGCCTCCCCTTTTTCACTCCGCATGATCTCTCAACTTCGCATGATTAATTTTGAGGCAGTTTTTTCCTATGGTATGTTTTTGGGTCACGCATTTTTTCGCGACTTCTTCTGTTAAAATAATGAAAAGCTTGCATGATGTCCGATCAAAAGAAAGATGTCCAAGACGAATATCAAGGTGGAAGTATCGAATATGTTTTGTTTTTGAGAAGATGGAGATCGTCTCCTTATCCTTCACAAGAGATAGCAACGTGTACGTGTTACGCTAAGTAGACGTGCTGGCAGTTTTAGTTTACCAGCAATGTTCTGGCAGGAAAAAGCTAAACACAACCTCTGATTTGCTTGATGACCAGTGCCGTGTTTTTACAGGATGGGAAAGCGGACCCTTCGATGGAACTGATCAAAAAGGGGGTGATACACGTTTTCCCGTGAAGCAGACTTGAAGAAGTAAAAGGCAGAGTCGTGCTTGCGGTTGGTTCTTGTTACACCATGCTATTTCTTTTCGCAACTTAAACTTGTACTCTGCCTCTGCATGGTTTGACGGGGATTTTTTCTACCACAATCACATAAGATTTACACTTCTACGCTCATCAAAGAGCGAGCGTTCGGCACTAGTCGTAGAATATTAGGGAATACAGATAGTTAGAAGGTGAAGGTTGACCAGCCGCGCAACGTGTAGGTTTCACTTACGGAAGGAAGAGAACACCAAGGTTGCATATTTTTTTGTTCTTGTTGCACTCTTTCACTTTCTCTTTCACTTCACCAATACATCTGCCGGCGACAGCTACAGTATGTACGGCTCGAAGCTAATCGGGGACGCCACTACTTGGTTTTCATTAACCTAGCAACATGCAGTTGCAGCAGAAAGATGAAGATCCACGACCGTCAGGAGACGTAAGTAGCGCAGACGTGACGTTGTTCGTCATGTTGTACAAAGTGGATTGAGCGTCGCATAACCATTCGTAAACACGGAAGAGCATTGTGAACAAGAGTGAAAAAATCGTAAAGAGGGCGGAGCGAAAACCGAAAAGAGCCGTACTACGATATGGGTTCTCGCGTTGTTTTCGCGCTCTTCGCGAAAAGACCAGCTCGCCTTCTCGCTACAGTGCAAAAATTCAGACGTCCCTCTGGGATTTATATTTGAGTTTGTTTTCTTCGCAATATAGCTCTTTATCAATTGACATATGTTGAGTACTTAAACCTTTCTTCATCAAGTTCTACGCGCGAAAATAACTCGACTCGTGCCCGCTATCCCTGCTATCCCTATCGTGGTCGTCCATTCATCGTGTGGTCTTCGTTGTGGTTCAAATATGCGTGAAGTTTTTTTCGCCACCCATTAACTTACAAAGAAATGTGACCTGACCTTGATATCTATATAGCTTTTTTTTTTGAAATTTTGAAGGGTGGAGCCTTCAGCGCTCAGGAGCTCCGGGTGTAGTTGCGCTGTGTGGCGCGAGCTGTCTCAGCGGCAGCTGTAGTAGTACCTACTGCAGTTGTTTTCAGAGAAGCTCGTGCGGACACCACGACGCTAAGAACCGCTGCACCAAACAAACTCGCTTGTAGGTCATTTGCAACTTGGCGGCCTTTGTTCCCCAGGGTAAGTGTCCTACAACAGCGATGATAGGTAAGATGTAGTACCGACTCCGAGCAGAATTTCTCTTGGAGAAGCCCGAGCCAGCTACCGCTGCGGCCATAATCAAATTAAAACGAGAAGAATCTTCAGAAGAATTTGCCGTCCGTCGTGCTGTTTTTACTCATTATTCGCACGGATAAGAGCGGAGCAAGTTCAGGAGGTTGGGGACGTTGACGGTCTCACAAAGTCAAGCCTTGCTGTTTTCTGTGGCGCCTGATGACTCGCACAGAGAATAAGCAATCGTCGTCCATCCGGGATCTTCGAAGAAACCGTGGCTCTGCGGCAGTTGCTGCCTGTAGTCTTATCGGCGCTGCACGGACAGGAGGAGCAGGTGGAAACCTGCAGTCATTTTTTTTTGCAGGAGGAGCCACATCGCCACGACCGTTTTCAGTTTCATCGTCAAGATTTGCGTTTTCCTTTCGACGGCGTTGATGTGACGAACCAGGGTACATCAACAAAAAACAACATCAATCTTCCACCCGTGTCCAGCGGGGGCGCGTCGTCTGCTGAAGTAACTGTAGCACCAGCTTCCGCGACTGTTCGTGGCGTCCCACGTCAAGAAGGTGAACGAACACTCCCGCACCTTTTTCAAAGCCATTGTTACTGCATCATCGTCACGACCACTTTTCAGAGGCAGATTCATCTGTCGGAACTTTCTGCCATTTCCATCTGGGAGGAAGTGGACGGTGACGCACCATGACGGCAAGCCGAGTCTCCCGCGGCGGCGACGACGGTGGGATCATGCTTGGCCCATCCTGGACAGGGGACACATCACAGGATCTTCACGATTTTGCTGCAACTCTTGAGGACGATCGACAGATCTGCGGATCCGGACGAACGAGCAGGATCCCACAAACAGCAGGGGTTGGGGTTGTCCCACCGTCCCCGGCGAGTTCACAAAGATTAGAAGCGCAGGTGGAGCACCAGCATCGTGGAGGCCGCGAATCACGAAGTCGTCCTCAACAACGTCAACATGCGGATCCCGATGAAGAGATCTTCTATACGCTGCGACTCGTAGTCGGGTTATCGGGTGATGTGTGTGCGCTGCCGGACGCTTTGCCAGCATCCACAAAGGTAAAGGACGTACTAGCCGACGTCGCCAAGTTGGTACACGCGATGGGATTCGTGCGACACCCGGTGCCTGTCTCCTTGTGCGTGCTGTTTCATCGAGAAACCGGCGCTGTGCTTGAAAGCGAGGACCTGCTGCTTGACACCTGCGATTTCCAATGTGGCTTCTGTATACGGACCCTCCCAGAATTCTCCGCATTGTGCTGCGGTATGTAAACATAGTTTTAGCTCGTTTAGTCATAAGGATAAGTTTTTTTGAACAACTTCAAGTGATAAAATAATTAGGCTGGTGCAGTGTATCAGATCTTCGAACTCGAAGTCGAACAAATTTGCTGATCAGGATGAACAGAGACGGGCTCTTGCTAGTACTTCCTAGCGGGGGTTGTGACCGCTAGCTAAGTGGTACGTTATACTTGGAGTAGAAATTCTCTGATATCCAGGTCTACTCTTGTTTTCAGGTCCCCAAGAGTTTTTGTGGCGCGAGCTCGTAAAGAGCGCGAATGAGGAAGAGAAGTGCCGGGTGATCATTTTTCACATGTTCGACTCGAATTTGAACGCGGTTGACCAGGCGACGGCGTACTCCACCCGGAACACGATTTTTACCTACATCTTTGAGTGCTTGGAGCCCTTCCTGGACCTGGGCTGGCCGCAGGTGCGCGACCGGTTGTGCACCCTCCTGCAGTGCTTGCTGGAGTCCGAGCGCGTGTCCTTGTCGACGATGCTGCACCGCAACTCGCATCAGGAGAACTTTTTCTCGTTGCTGCAGCGACGCTTCCTTCCGGCCAACACCGACGGCGGGTTGATTGCAGACTTTTTGCTCACGAAGGTAATCGGACAATGCTACTACCTCAGTGACATCGTGGAGAGAAACCCTTGCGCCGGCGGCCGGGCGACGCCACCATCACCTGCATTTACCCACACCTTCTCATCTACCAACCTGGCCCACGCCGTGGACAGCTGCAAAATGTTGCTCGTTCGATGAGGATAAGCTGGTGGAAAAGCTGAAGATGAGGAACATCACCGAGAGGACCACGAGGACGAAGTGGAATATTATACGCAGTTGCAGGGCTACGACTATTACGCACCTTTGTTTGCAGTGATGACGTTGCAGCTACTGCTCCATCATCTTAGTCTTTTCTTGTTATGGGAGAAACAAGAAATAAACTCAAGTTTCTTCTCCTTTGAGACAGCAAAATCGAAGCGAAACATCGGACGAGCACATCAAAACGAAACCACTCCAACCCGAAATGAAACCCGAATGAACAATGTAAAAAGCGATGAGAGTGTGACAGGTACTACTAGTCGTTACTGATATATCAATGCCTGCTCGGAGTCGTACTCGGACTCGCTGCACACCAACAAGTAGGAGCCTAGACTTTCGCAATAGTATTTGTTACAGAAGTCGCCGTGCGCTTATCCTTGTGTGATGTACTGCGGCCCCGGGGAGTAACTCGACCACCGCGGCAGCTCGTAGCTGAAGTTGTGGACGAGCGGATGACCGGTAACAAGGTAACGAAGAACTTGTTGTTGAAGTTGTAGTGCTGGACTAGGACGAGTAGTTGAGAGACCTTTTGAAGAATAATTGTTGCTTGTTGAATCCGAGTTGAACGCTCGCGGATGTCATGCCTGTTTATAATGTTGAAGTTGAACACGTCTTTCGATCGAAGAAAAAAAAGAAACCAAGGATGGAAGATTTGTTTCGTCGATTCTGTTTCAAGAAGTAACACAAAAACGACGACATCACATCGCTCACGGTCGAAGCGTTCAGTGTCTCGTTTCTAGTGCGTGTGGGGTCCACAAAAGCGGAAACATATTTTCAATTTCTGCAGCCACTTTAATGTGTGTTTTTTAGCGCAGGATGGATAGATGATGACGATGATGATGATGATGATGATGCTATTTCTGCATGAGTAATATGCATCCGTGTCTGGGGATGGGGAAATCAGTCCACTTCGTTAATGATACGCGTCAGCTCCGGATTTTTTTTCGCGAGATACATAGTACTACAACTTGACAGGATGTTCATGTTTTCAATATACAATTTCAATAGGGAATCGGTAGTGCCGGGCGGGCGTTTTTCTATTTTGATCTTGCTTGGCATACTTCTGGAAACTCGTGATGTCGTTATCGGTGGGTGCCTTCTACCACCTAGTGCTTATCGTCATATCAGAGCTCCTGTTGGAAGAAGCAAATCGTTGGTTCTTGCAGTACTAGTTTTTACGTTTGATCTTCTAGGTACGACATCAGAACAATAATTTAATCCTACTACGAAACTACAGGTGCAGATTTTTTTTGTGGGGGGAAGAGAGAATTAGAATTTCAAAGACCACGACAGGGAAGAAAAAATATAGTGAAAAACGAACGTCAGGGGACGATCGCGATCCGCTTCAAAAGTAAAACTTCGTAAAAAATAAGTTTTTTTAGTCTTCTGCCGCGAGTTCTTAAGGCAAGGCGAAAAAGAAAAAAATGACGGAAGTAAATCCCGATATTTTGGGTGCGAAGCACTACGCCTCCCGCAACTACAATGACCTACGACAGGCGGCAAACACAGAAAGGAATCGACTGGACTGGCTTTACACGCTGAGGCAGGTATGTGAGACTTAAAGGTGTAGTGTCTGTTTTTCCGAAAAATGATTACGATTGGAAATAGAAGGGGGGGCATGTCCATGTTCATTCTAAACTCTAAAACGAACAAATCAGCACTATCCGCGGAAGCAGCAGACGCGTGCAGGGAGCGGCGATGGTTTCGCAGCGCATTCTCCACGAGACAAGCCAAGCCACACCACTCCTCCCGAAGAGGGGCCGTATCAGAGCAGATGGCGCAGTCGCTCGGAGCAGATCCCACCAGAGAGCGAAATGTTTGCCAATGAGAAATACGGAAACTTTGCAGACACCAGACCCATGCTGCAGAATGGTATCTTATCGATGTACATGTTGTAGTTGCGTCACGATATGCAGGTTTTGACTCTTAAACTTAAATTGCAAGTGCTTTTTGTTTCATCTCGGAAAAAACCTACTTACTTACTTTCTGAGGCGGAAGTTCAGTTGCGAGTTCTGATAGATTCATTGATTTTCATGATTATCATCTCTTACAACTATCAACAATATGATCTTCAGCTGCCACGATGCGGGTTTCCGGGGGTGGGTATTCTGAAATAAATTGGCAACTGAACCTCCGGGGCGGCAAGGCAGGAAAGCCAGATTTGAAATGGAAGAGGTACGTATCTACCACGTACTCATGATTTTTTTTTAACGCCGCACATGAGTGCGCGAGCGGCCATCATGTCCCGAGAAACATCCCTGATATGCCTATTTCTGAATGTTATGTGTTTTTAGTATGCAGCTTCGCACACTAGTACTACAGTTACTTATAGATTGTCCAGCAACGTATTTTTCCTTCTGTACTATCGAATACCTCACAACACCACCAGGTACTTTTCGAAGTCACACCAGAGTTTCGACCTGGCGAAAACGAACTTCGCGGACGGGCAGTACGAAGAGAAGTTTACCAACCCGAAGACGCATATGGGAATGTCAGGATCGAAATCGACAAAATCGAAAAATTTGCGATGCATAAAATCGATACCAGTTGGAGCCCAGTTTTCAAGTGGTGCATGACAAATTTTGGCAGTACCTAAATCCAGTTTGTCATGCTGTTTAGGCAAAGAAGAGTCCGCCTGTAGTGCTACTGTGGCAGCACATTGCATACTGCAGGCTTTCAATCAGTCTTATTTGCCTGGTCCCCAACACAGCTCATGCGTGCCCTACGTGTTATGCATTACAAATTTTCCGACTTTGTCGATTTCGATTCTGACACTCCCATAACGCAGGAACGGCTATACGACCGCAGCCAGTCGGCGCTGCCGATCGCCTCGATCCGCGACATGGACCTGAATATGCATTGCAAAAGTATCGTACTCGTAGTAATTGCAGCGGTGCATGACAAATCCAACTTTCTACCTGAAATAGCATGACAAGTTGCATTTTTGTTCTTGGGAAAATTTGTAATGCAATTTATACTAGTGCGATGCTTTTGCATTGCATACTGAACTTTCGGTACTGGCCCGGCTGCGAGGGGTCAAGTACCAACACGTGGGAGCACCTGGTGCAGGACAGGAAGCACGGTCACAAGTCCCGCAACAACATGAAGTACGAGGCAACGCTGCGCGAGCACGACGGCTACCTCGAAAACCTGGGCAGCCGCATCCAGCACAACCGGTCCGAGGGCTGCGTCACCGAAATGCTCGGGAAGAAAAACTGGCACTACGGCCACGCTGTCGGTATAATAAGTCGTGTGTGATGTGCACCTGGACCTGGTCATCTCAGTAATTTTGTCATGAGTTTCCTCTATCTTCGCTTTGTCAGCCAGATTACCTGTAGAAGTAAAGCTAAGGCAAAATAAGCATCTTTTTTGTATCGAGCATGAATTTAATCTGTTCTACTTTCTTTCACAACAGCCAACGACCTCGCGCTGCCCTACAGCCAGGGAGGCGACGTCAAGCTGCACCACATTCGGTCGGTTTTGGGGGAACCGCACGACGAATCTTTACGGCTCCGTCGCCACAAGACCAAGAGAATTCCGCCGAAGGAGTAAAATCAAAAGCAGGCTTAGGCTCGGTTTTTGGGCAGTTGTTTTTGCTTTTATGTTTAGAGCTGTTTGATGTCTTCGTCCCGGTGCAGTTTTTTATACATCACTCAGCTTCGATCCTCACCCAATAGTGGTACATCAATCAACATTCTGTTCATCGTCGCAAAAAGCTGGGAAGTTATTAGCGCGGAAGAAACCGCTTTTTGTTGCGTTTTTATCGATTACAAACATCAGCTCTCTTTCTAATGTTACCGTTTCAACATCAACTCTTGTGCGCGTAAGAATGAACAAGTTGAAGTTTAGCCATCAATTACACCATCTTCAATCCTTGTCCTAGGTCAACATCCTTTCTCCTAGGACGTCCAGGATCTGATCAGTTTTGATATACCTATTATCGCTTTTTTGTTCACGGGAAAAAAGGTCAACAATACTCACAATAGTCACCACGGCAACATTTGTTCTTTCACCTGTAGAAAATTTTTGGTATGTTATTTGCTTCTCTTCGCAGCTCTTGTAGTCGCGTCATCATGGTTATCTCTTGTATGAAAATGTACAATATGATGAAGCAGATATTGGCTGAATCTCGAATGACACACACAGTTGTATAAACGATAACCATTGTGCTACACTAAAAGTAGATAAGACCACGAAAAAAAAACCGCGGGTGTGGGAGACATTTCGCATCGATCTCCGTCTTCGTGGCCGCCCCTGTGCAGAGTCATTGCATTCGTTCTCATCTTTTGTAGGACTCTCAAACATCAAGAACCAGTTGTTGCTACGTGGTTGATCTTCGTCCTCAATGATCTGCAGTTTGATTTCCTCTTTAGTCGCGGCCAGAGCACCTTGAAATAGTAGAACCTCTGGTACTCGTGTCGTCGGATCGGAAACTGTACTTCGTCGCCCTTCGTAAACTACAAAGACAGAAGTTACGCACCTAGGTAGAGTACTTTCGAGGCGTAATATCAAAGTACCTCGCCGCCGTAGTTTGGTGTCGTGTCGTTTTGCCTTCTTGGTCGAAAATAAAATACGAGACCGTCATTTCAGAACGAGAACTTGAACCGGAAAAATGAAAGAACGTCGATTTTTACAAGGGTCGTCGTCGTAGTCGTCGTCTACTTCGTACTAAATAAGCGGTATTCTGAACGCGGTCAAGCAGGTCAAACTTCGTCGTGCGCGATGGGAAGCCATTTTCCTTGAAGTAGTGTGCCACCAGTGTTTGAAATAATCCAATCAACAGGACGAGCTGCACTTTCTTTGTTCACTTAGAAAAAAAAACATTTCTATCCTCTCACACACCTTCCTGGTCCTGACAAAAAGCATGCCGCACATCACGAAGATGAAGAGCTGCGCCGTATTTGCGCTCGCCACGGTTTCTTCGGAGACGCAGCTGCTTCTGCTGCAAGCTTCCCGAATTGCAGCGCACGAGAAGCAGCACCTGTACCGTGGCGGTGCCGTTCGGGTCGCGAAGCTGCGTATTGATCTCTCTTCAGGAGAACCTGCGTCGCGTGCCGGGAACAATCGCCCCGGTGGGGGACAGCATCTTCAACAGGAGCTGCTGCAGCAAGATCGTGCGGTCGTCGTAAAGAATGAGCAGTCCTCGGTTGAAGATGTGCCGGAAGATCAAAATGATCGTGCTGGTGGAAGCACTGTATTACAAGTGCAGCTGGACATGGACAAGGAGAAGAACAAGGTCGGGAAAAAGCGCGACGACGACGAGGAGGACGACGACGACGAGGACGAGGAGGACGACGAGGAGGACGGCGGGGGGGAGTACGAAGAGGATGGCGAGGGGGAGTACGAAGAGGATGGCGAGGGGTCGTCGCCACTGCGGCAGCCAAGCACAGCTACAACAACAACACCGATCGCTCCAGCCGCACCAATTGGCCCACCGGCACCGGCTGGACCGGCTGTGGCCCGCGCCCCAGTGGCACCTGTTCCGTTCCCTGCACCGGCACTACAACCGGCCCCGGCAGCTGCACCACAAAGCACCTTGCCTTGGGCCCAATGCCACGACCCAGTGAACAAGTGTCATGAAAGCAGCAGAGTCAACACTGCGCCATGCATGCTCAGGGGACCACTCTGGAATGGGTGTAAGTGCACCACCTTCGTGCCTTCTCCGGAAGCGGTGGGGCCGGCGGAGGAGGCCTGGAACCAGTGCCACACTAGTGTCGACCTGCACGAGCACGATTGGGACACGGTGCAACCCGTTGGGATTACGGCCGCTGCCCCTCCGGGTGCACCGACGAACTACCAACCGGCTCCGCTGGCTGCACCAGCAGCTCCTTCGCCCGTGGCTGCGCCGGTTCCGCAGGCGGCCGCACCGGCAGTGGCGCCGATTGCTGCACCGGCACCGGTACCACAAGGCAGCGGGGCGTGGGACTGGCAGACCTGCCACGAGAAAGTGAACAATTGCCATGATCCGAACAACGTCAACACGCCGGAATGCGCGATTGGGGGAGCGCTTTGGAACGGGTGCCAGTGTAACGCTTTCGTGACCGACCTAACCGCGCGTCCGGAGGAAACTTGGAACAAGTGCCACAATGCGGTCGATTCAAACCAGAATACGTGGAATCCGAATCAGATGATCATGTAAATCTAAATGATCAGATCACGAGCGATCATCATCACGAAACAATAGACGCACGATGAAGATAAGAAGAAAGAGGAGAGCGTCAGTGTCGGCTTCGACGTACCCGCCGTACAACTACGGCCTCCGACTTCTTGCGGGGGACATTCCCATTCAGCAAAGGGTTGCGTCAGTGAAATTCAAAAATTTAAACATCTCACATGATCACCCTCTTCTTCAGTTTTTTCGTCCTTGAAGCAGCTGCAGCTATATAGTAATTATTTTTTTCTACCGCTAATTTTGCCCTCTTTCACTTTCGTCCAACATACAACAATTTTTGTACTTATTTCGTTTTGAAAAAAAATTATCTGATTATTGCATAAATATTTACAAGGATTTTTAGTCCAGGAAGACCGATGAGGCAGAGGTTTACTCTATTACACATGTTCATGTAAACGGTTCGCAAAGTCACAGCTCTCACTTTTTTGTTCGGGAATTTGATACTATAGTTTCTTTTGGGAAAACAGCGAAGGGATATAATAAACATAAACAAAAAGAAAATGCAACGGCATGAAAACACGACATTTTTGTGCTGATGATCAAGACTTTGTTCACGGAGTGAGGCTGTGCTCCTTGAGGTTCAAGATCAAAGAGGAGATCTCAGCTGTTGCAACGACGCATCGTCAGTTCCATTTGTGCGATTGCTCAATAGTGTGTGGATCATCCTCGGGTACCAGCAGCGTTTTGATATTCGGTGATAGATCATTTTCATGTTGCGGAAGGATTCTAAATACGAGAAGTGATGTCGAAGACGAACGGGGCGTCGTGATCGTCGTGGCGGTTACGGTTTGTAATGAATTTGAACTTCATATTCAATACGAATACCTACATCGTGCCTTGGCAGTTCATCATGCGGCGGAGGATGGTGTTGAACTATGGCGACAGACTAAACGTAGACGTACTACCATCTATTCAACAAGTTCGTGTTTGTCTGCTCTGTCGTTCACGTTCTCCAGGTCTTCAGCGAATCTCAATCTAGTAAAAACCTTTTGGTCTCGCCGTTGATGCAGCACCAGCAGACTGGAGCCTGGTTTGCTCTACTGCGAGGATCGTGTGACGACTTGTCCTTCTGGTTTCTGATTCTGGTTTTAGACTGTGCAAATCAGTTTCCCTTGTTGATTTGGTCGTAGTTGTTGCAGAAAAAAGAATGTCGCCTCCGATGAATGAGTGTTAGTCGGAGACTGTACAACTCAAAGCATGTATACCCGTCCGGCTGTGCTTCATCGCACAGCGGACGTAGACGTAGTTGAAAGCCTTCACATTGCTGACGAAAGATCACGTAGTGAGCACTACACACTATAAGTTTGTGGTATTAACGAAGGAGGAGCATATCGATATTGGCCCGCCTTGATATTCGCGCGCAGGTGGAAGTGGCAAGCTGTATACTT
Source organism: Amoebophrya sp. A120 (assembly GCA_905178155.1). Lineage (NCBI taxonomy): Eukaryota > Dinophyceae > Syndiniales > Amoebophryaceae > Amoebophrya > Amoebophrya sp. A120. The sequence goes on along the minus strand of CAJINV010000009.1, from coordinate 2,192,312 downwards.
CGTAATGAAGATGTCGATCATGGATTAATAGATGATGCGCATGATGAAGACTACCATGTCCATGCCGACGGTGCGAGTCGCTCCGCGTCCGCGCATATTCGGGGGCCGGCGGCAATGTAATCCCGGTTGTCACGGGGCTGATCTCATGCTGAGAAGTAGCGAGCGCGTCGTCAAGGCATCCTATCACCACACGACGCAAATAAACTTTTGCAGTGGGGGTCCAACACTAGGAGCATCTAAGATTTCACCCGCACGAGAATTTCATTCGGCTATTCGGTCTTCACATACTGCGTTGCCTGGACGCGGCCCAGGAGCCTGCTTCCCACGATGCATGGCGAATACTGCCGATACTTGTCGTACAATTTCAAGTGCCAACAGTACTGCTACGTCTTCCTCTTCCTCGTCCTCTACCCCCAGGCTTAAAGTTAATCGCCACGTCACCACGACCAGTGCGCCGGCATCTGGATCTTATCCTGCCGAGCCCGGTGCTCCACCTCCTGGCGTTTATTTCCAAGGTGCAGCGTTGTGTGGCGAACACCGTACGGGTACGACATCATCATGTGGTGCTGAGGGCACGGGCAGCTCAACTACGTCTCCTCCGGCGTTTACTTTTCCTACCGCAGGAGGTCTTTTCGACGAACAGGAGAGCGCAGGTGCGGCCCCGGCAGTTGGTCTCGCGAAGGCATTCATCTACCACGGAGGGAAGACGTCCGGTGCAGACAGCAACGCATTGAATCTGAACGGGATACTGGACCACTTCGCTGCTGGCAATGACCCGGTCTTCACGGTGCAAAACAGCTTTCTCGGACAGTTGCGGAAACGCAGTAGTTCCCAATACCTATGGTTGTCGCTACATTCTGCCGGAGGAAATGGAACGTACTGGGCCTACTTTCTACGTACTGGGGGAGTAGTTATCTGGGCGCCACCAACAACAATAGCCCAAACCACGACCGGAGGAGGTGCGCAAGTACAAGACGAGCAGGCCACGAACAATTTCGACGCCGTGAAGCATCTGATCGAAGTAGGTCGGGATCACCTCTTTTGCGAGACTACGGGACATAGCAATGCGTTTGAACAAACAGTGAGCGCTGGTTTTGGGGAAGGTCCTGGTCACATCATGACACCGGGATCTTCATCGACGAGAAACTACACGGCTTCTTGGTCAGCACTGCGGACGAACGCGACCAACTCTAGCACGAGCGCTATTTCCTCGGCCACTGGCAACAAGAAAACACACGAGCGTAAGCACAGCGAGGGCGTTCGGAAACTCCTGTCCTGGCTGCCTACGAAGAAAAGCGAGAACTCGCTGCTCGCGAAGGCGAATCAAACCATTGTGAGCAACGTGAAGCTGGACTACGAGCAACAGATCGAATGGAGCGAGTCACTGTCATTTTCCACGGTGCCAGGTCCAGGTGCAGGGGGATCATCTCTTGCTACAAGTACAACCTCAAAGACCGGCTGTACTTCGGGTGAAAAACACACAGATATGAATCAGAAGAAGCGAGATGTTCTTGAACAAAGTAAAGATCACCTCGGTAATATCAAGGCTGGCAGTGCTGCTTTTGGCACCGCGGCGCCAGGCGCTTTTTCTTCCTCTACCCTGCGTCTGCACGGGAATTCCTACAGCGCCTCCAATATGAAGAGCAGCTTCCATCTGCATGACTCGCACATCCGGCTACAGAGGGATGCGAGCAACCTCCCAACCCTGTGCCTTGCGACCAGTTTGGCGATGGATTTTGCCGTGCGCGTAAACGTGGAGGAGCAGCTGCTGAAGGAGTTTTTGGAGCTGGTGGATTCGGAACTGACCAAGTTCCGCACCGAGCTGCAGAAAACGCTGGACTACGTGATTTTCGTCAAGCGAATCTCTTCGCTGCAAAAACGGATCTTCAACCTGGAAGTGAGTTGCCAGCGGCTGCTGTACGCCAAGCTGCACCCGTTGCGGGAAAACGCGGACGTCGTGGATCTTCTCTGGGAGAGCGGGGAGGCGGAGAAGATCTACGAGGACGTGTGTCAACAAACCTTCGACCTACCGAGCCGCATCAACAAGCTGCGACACGAGCTCGACTACATGGTGGGGCTGTCGCGGACCCACAACGAACACGTACGGCACGGGCACAGCTCGCAACTCGAGTGCCTCATCATCTACCTGATCGCGTTGGAGATCTTATTGTTCGTGGGTGACCACTGGAACCACATATTCTGCGCAAAGCCGAGTAAGGCGAATACTTCCGATCGAGCTGTGGAGTAGCGAACTATGTTGTATAATAGGTTTACGTAGATGCAGTGGTGGCGAACAAGACCGCCACCGCTTCAGTTTACTGCATTGGAGGTTCTAGTCCAGGGAGCTCCTAGCGTAAAGAGGGTCGAAGAAGGGAGATCTCTTTCACCCAAAAAAAGAGATTAAGTATTTTTTAAAAATGTTCAATCATGTTGTAGAAGTACTTTTCCTTCTTGCGCCACAAGGAGGCTCAAAGGCACTCTACGCAGCATGCTCTTTGCTTCTTCTCGCATACAACGCATCCGCGACGGGCCCGCGCTCAGCTCGCTTAGACTTTCTGTATATAGTATAGTGTTCGATGATCTACATCTAGTACGCAGATACAGAACTTGATCAAGACGTCGATCACGATCTGTCTACCGTTCATTGTCAAAATTCCTGGCGCGCTTCTTTCGTGGCATACGCATAGATTATCTTTCCGGAGTCACTTTGTACCCATCAACCAGCAATTTATGATTAGATTGAAAGAGAAAGGAGAAAGTTGTGTCTATTTTTTCTTCCTGCTGCTTCATTCTCGTTGTTGTTCATGATTGTGTACTGTTTCGTACAACTCTCAGCGACAAAAAAATTTCTTATCGAAAGTGCTGGGCATGGCCTTGTCTGCCGCAGCCGCCCGCATCAGAAATATTTAGAATACAGTGGAGGTTTACCTCTTTGAAGACAAAGATCAAGTTTTATCCATCTTCTGTAGCCTTAATAGCTGGCGTTCACATTCACGTTGGTGTTTCGCGTCTTGGTGCGACTAGTTTCTCTACTTTCCAAGAAAACATTCTGAAGAAGCAAGGTCGGTGAAGGTACTAAAGTACTTCACACGCCGAGAAAGACAAATAGCATGAACCACTACAACAGCGCCTCGGCATCCTCGACAGCGACCCCACGCCGAGGACCATACTCGTCCAGTGAAGACAACCAGGGCAACCTCAAGAATCTGAACCCAGCAGCAAGAATTGGCAGCCGGTCAAACCGTGGAGACGGGCAGACTTCACAGACCGGACCGAAAAAGCCTTTGGTACCACTGCCGCCGCGAAAAAAAACTGTTCCTTCATCTGTACTACTGACGGACGAAGTGGCGACTCTGCCCAAAAAAGCTACGACGAACACCAATGGGAACGCAACAAATTTTCCCGGTACTGCACGCACGAAGCACGGCGTTAGAGATGGTCTGGAGGCAGAGACTGCGACCACCTCATACACCGACCGCGTATTTGCGAATGTTGTGCGTCATGCTATTCCAAACTACGCGCGAAGAAAAACGGAGGACAGGCCAAGGAGTAGCTGTAGATCCCTTGTTCACGACACTGCGGCAGCGCCGACCAAGAGCGCACAGAATGGGGAGCAGGATGTCGAGGGCGTCGACGCCTGGTTTTGGCGCTCAGCAGAGACCATGCAAGCACGAAATCTGGTTCGGTTCGAGACCGCACAGCTTGTCGAGAAGCAGCAGCAGCGAGAACGAAATGGCCTGCTGAGCACGCGTGGCATCGAGAGCACGCAAAGGGAGCGGCGCACGGAACGGGAAAGTAGGAAAAATGAGGCGTACCGGGCGTACGAAAAGCGCATGGCAACCGACATCATGCAGGAGACTAACAACAGCGTGAGCGTGAATAAATCACAGAACAACCTACTAGGCCTCGAACAAAGCTACGTGGTGTCTAAAACCGGTGAGGTGAAAGTCGAGGAGCCGCGCCCACTCCGGGTGCCCTTCCCGACGTCGTCAGCGAGCCTGTGGGTCAACGGCCTCCAAGTGAAGAGCTTTCCGACTCTGCACATTCAGCTCCAAAACTGCGCCGGGAGTGACTGGAAGGAGGGGCTAGAGTACGACAAATTTTTCAAGGGGAAAAACGCGGAAGCCGTTTTTTCGGAAGGGTGGTACTCTCGGACTTTGTCCGGTGTCGGCAAAGAGACGAAGGAGTCGTCACCAGCGAAGCTATGGCTTTCACCCCTGGAGAAAGATCTCCTTGACACGGTGAAGATGGTGCTGTTGGTTCACCACAAGGAGCGCGAGCAACTCGCTTCAGCGCAGATGATGTCAACTAGCAATCTTCAACTACATCTACAAGGAGGAGAAGCTGCTGGTGGCGCTTTAGGACTCGCAGGAGCAGCCGCACACCAACGCGAGCCCTCTGGAGGCGGCGCGCGACATAAGACAAGTGCACCGTCGACCATGACTCCGGTGTACTCCACTTTGGAGATTGACAAAATGTTCAATTTTACGAACTCTAATTCGGACCCGTCGAAAAAGCAAACGCGGGACGGGTGCCAGCTGACATTCACACTGCACTTTGACAAAATGGACTGCACCGATGACGCTGCGCTTGCTGGGCGCGTTCTCCGCGAGGCATTCCCGCACGGAGCGATGTTTCTGCGCGGCAGGTATCGTGTGGTCGGTGCAAGCTGGCGCGGCGGGCTGGCGGCCTACGAAAGCGAAGGTATACCTACTTCACAGGTGAAGATGGATAAAGTAGAAAGTCAAGCAGCTTTTACGTCGCAGGGGGCCACCCAGGGTCGATTCCGTTTCACGTTGGGGAACGACAAGCGGCGGGATTGCAGACCGAGGATGATTGAAGATGCCAGCGCGGCTCGTGCAGGACGAGTTGCTGGATCTTCAGCCGCAGATATTAACAAAAAGAGTAGCAGTAGCACAGCAAGAAACCGAAATGTCGCCGCCGCTGTCGACACCACCGGAAGAGGGAGCGCACTAAGTGATCGTACTGTCGGTGCACCAAGCAAGATTTCCTTTGCTGATCTGCTCCACGGTAGAGAACAACAGACTAGTTCCACCTCCTCCTCCGCCTTTGCATCCGTTTTTCCCCGAGCGCCCGATGCTTTGCCGATAGCTTCGACGGATGGGAGTATAAAAGCCGTGGAGAGCGCGAGCGCCGCTGCCATTAGCATGGAGCAGCCAGCATCAGGTGAATACAATGCCCTGGATACGAAAAGAGGAGCAGCTTCTTTGCTAGACGTCGGGAAGGCGTCTCCTCACGACGTCGAGCTGGTTCGGAGAAAAGAGGAAACGGAACTGTGTCGAGTGGCAGCGCAGATTCAGCAGGGTGGTTGCGACTCGCTGCTACTCGAACTCCCGCGGAGTTTGCGGTTCCTGGCCTCTGAATTCTTTTCTGACCATCGCAGTACAGGTGTTTTTCTGCAGGAGCCCACTGGTGGAATTATCGGCCGCGGAGGGGGTCCTGAAGTTTTCCATGACAACAAGAGCAGTTCCCGCTTGCGCGCCACTTCGCAGATCGAGGGGTTTGTGCGGTTTCCGTTGACTAAGTGCCACGTGGCGCTGGCGGGCCGGTACGTGCTTCTTAGATTCAAAAACCAGGGCGATCTGACTCACGCGGTGATCGCGACGCGGGGTCGCGACAAGCTCCTATCGGTTCCGAAGGCGCCGATCGGCGGTAGCACACCAACGGGCAGTAGAAATCATTCGAGCATCAAGCCGGTCTCGTACAATTTGTACGCAGGGAACCAGCGCTCCAAGGAACACTATGAGGAGTCGCTATTCCAATTCCGCCTGAGCCTGGTTAAGGCAGACGAGGTCCTTCAGGCCGCAACGGTGTACCAGCAGAATCCTGTCCTGATGCGACTGCGACGCATCGACTTTTTGCCGCAGGTACAACAGCACGCACAAGCAACTACAACCAAATTGAACATGGCGGCACAGCTGCGGCGGAAGTTCTTTCGGAGATTCGCCGCGAAGGCCCTGAATTTCTCACCTGAGACCGACGCTGAATTGATCGACACAACCGCCGATCAACTCGAGAAGCAGTGGGACCGTGCGAAGGTGGTGCGAGAAATCAAGGTCCGCGCGCTGCCCGCAACCTCAGCGACACCGACAGCCTTAGGAAGTGGTGCAGCTCAGGAGCAAATGGTGAATTCGGAACTCCACAATGTGAATGTGTCTCGTGCCAGTAACTCGCAGAGCAACAAAAGGGCTCGCGATGAGGGAAGAACAGACCCGCAGAAGAAAAGCCACTTTCGTGGTGATTGCGTGAACGTGTCCCGAAGCGGATTTACGCTCTCAGCTAAGAAGTTGAATTTCGTGGAACGCCAGGCGCAGCTGCTCCACCGACATCAGGCGTATAAGGTGAAAATTGCGAAGCACGCGCTTACGAACGGAGAGGTGTTGAATAAAGCGAAGTCCACGTCGACGACGAGTGCGGGTCAACTGTCTTTGGCGATGCAGAATATGACAGATGAGGAGATTTCTTGGCTCCCGCCGAAGGAGCGGGAGCAGATTCAGAAGGCAAAGCTGGCGGCCGCGCGGGCGCGGGATCAGCAGCGTGCGCTCAGCCGCACGGCGACGGGCTCGGGGATCTGGGACGTGACCACAACGTCGACGTCTGCATCCGGCACCAAAAAGGCACTGGCGTCGCTCACTGCCGCGCAGCAGCAGTGTCTGTTTGGCAATGATTCGGCGTACGTGGCACTCGACCCGAAGAGCCAGAGTATGTGGATAAATTTCGTGAAGCAGAAAAAAACAGGTGCGGAAACTACCATCGGAAAAGCGACCCCGTCGGCGCATTTGGTTCCCTTGCAGGAAGGGGATTTGATTGACCTAATGCACCCCTCGGAATACGATCCAAGTAACATTCCCTTTCCGCCCTTTTCCTTTCGCTACCGTGTGGAATACGTCAACGGACCGCCTTTGCTGGACTTCGTCTTGGAGCACCGACCGATATACTGTCGAAAGCTTTTCTCGTCTCTCGACTTGGCCACAGCATTCGAACAAGAAGTTGTAACGGGCACAAAATCTTCGTTGAAAAAGAGTATTAGGAGCGGAGCAGCCCTTGTGGATGTGCAATCCGACCCTCTTATGCAGGTTCATTGCTCACCTGTCATCGATTCTGCCCGGCAGAAAATGCGATTTGTGTTGCTGCAGAAATTCCTTTGCTTCTCGTTTCTTAGGACTTTGAACCTTAGCAGCAAAACGTCACACGGTGTTGTCGTTCCGCTCTTGGTGGAGGACCTTTGCAAGGACCGCGCGCACCCAGAGTCGCTCCAAGAAATTTCTGACCTCTTTCCCGACAGCACGTCAGACGCAGACGATGCTGTAGTTGCGGGGCCCTCGTCCGGCATTGAAGAGCATGGAAATAATGTGGATCGAGTCGCGGGTCCGGGTGATATGATTAGTGGCATGAAGATGGAGTTCGAAGATGACGAGCCTGCTGCTCAGACTTTTGCAGTAGAAGTAGATGAGAACCACGATCCACCCCAAGAACGTCGAGAAAGTGTTGAAGGTAGCACGGTACCACGCGCCGCGCAGGCACACCAGGAGAATGGGGACACCGAACAAAATAGCGGAAGCCAGAACGTCGACCCAATGTTCTTGCAAATGGATGCCGAAAAGAAGGACGAACTCGCGCGGCTGGCGCTGACTGTTCCGCTTGCTGTGCGACAAGCTCAAGAGCAAGAAGAGCGATCACACCGGCCCCCGCCTCCCCCTCCTGCTCCTCCTGTGGTGTTAGCTCGAGCAGCTAGCTCTTCGCCTCTACCGAGCCCTGCGGCTTCGCTTTTCTCCAAAGCAGCTGGCATGTCGGCAATGGCGTTGCCCGCGCAGAGTGCAACCCTTTCTCGAGCGGACCCTCCACCACCACTGCCGAAAAGTGTGTTTGCACAACAGCCGACGGCTTCTAGTGAACTCCAAGGGGCTGGCGCTGGTGCTTCTCGAAAGGTCATGCCGCCACCACCGCCAAAGTTGCCAAAGTCAGCACGAGGCACCAAGGGGGGAGCGGGGGTATCTAACGAACAGCCCGCAGCTGCAACCGCGCCTGTGTCGAACGCGGTGGACCGGGAAGATCTGCAGTACTTGCTCGATGCGCTGCGCCCGCCCCCACCTCCGCCGCGTGCGCCGCGATAGAAATCAAGGCTTAGCCTCGACGGTTTGTTCAACATGGTGATTTTTAATCTCTTGAACTGTTGCAAATGCAACTGATGTATGAGGGTATTTGAGCTGATGTTCTTGCAGCTTCTTTGATAAGATTATTGCCTCTTCTAGTAGTAGTTCATCGAATATGAATTCCTCATCACTTTATCTTTTACTATTCAGTGCCGCGTTTCCCATCGTCCTTCACGCGGATCACCTTTTTAGGTTTTCAGCGATAAAGACGCAGGTGTACTTCTTGCCGCAGTTTATGTTGAAGTCGATGTTGAATTTTTTGCACGTCCTGCTATTGCTGCACTTCACTACGCTGCTCGTTTCTGTTGCGAAAGATGATGACTGACTGTGACATTGTTACAACTTCCTGTCAGAATTTTGCGAAAAAACGAAGACGAAACAACAGCGACACAAAAGAAAACGAAAAGTATACTTGTACATGAACTGCATGACAGAGCTACAGTTGGCGAGTCTCGGGAGCATAATTCTGGAAGGCATCCTCCATGCTAGCTAGATGCCTTGGTTCTCTTAATTGGCGCCCTATCGCAGCCGGAACTACAAGCAAGCTGTGTCGGCGCCAACTGTGAACAAGGCCTCATCTCTCTTGGCAGCAAGCAGAAGCTGAAGCTACTTAATGGATCTGAATCTGATGCTGATCTATCACCGTGATCCTTGCACCAGCGCTTCATTGTAAGTGAGCATTTTGATGTGGCGACACTCACGGAAATGGTAACCACAGATAATGGAGGAGGCACTTAACCTTAAGATCATGAGGAAAAAGATCCAGATTTTTCAGCGGCGCCGCGCCCCCATTTCCTTCGGTTTCGGAATTTTTCTGTACTACGGTTATGGTCGTGCAGCTCTTTCGTCTAGATCTAGATCTTCTAGTACTCCCGAGGGGGAGCCAACACGGCCTCTGGCGAACCTCCAGGCCAAAACGTTGTACGACCCGGATATGTATCATTTTTTGCGCAAGGAGAAGCCTCAGTGGAGAGGCGAAAACTTTCTCCCGGACGAAAAGATACAGGAGCTCATTGATGCATTTTGGCTGGACGAAGAGAAGAAGGAAGACGCCCTGCTGGCTTGGTATAATCCACTCGAAGAACGGGGCGATGCAGCTGCAGACGCAAATAAACTCTTTACCCGGGAGGGCAGGAAAACAAAAGCCGCAGACGCCCTGCAAGTCAGTTTGCGCGCGCTGGCACGCGACGGGTTGGTGCAGCACCGCTTTGGCTTCGATTTGACAAACGTCGTCCGCCGACGGATCATACCGGGACATCAACAATTTACGGACGCCGCAAGCTCGGAAACGAATTTCACGGCACTTGCGAATCGAATACGCGGGGACCGAGATCTCCGGCGCTTGCAGCGAAGATATTTTCAAACGGCGGTGGCGCGGTTTGTTTTCACCGTGGATCTACCCACCTGGTTTCGGCGTTGGGATTGGGGACAGGAGTGCCCCTATCAAATGTAAAAATGTCTGGGTCTGGAAGAATGCAACTTGTAATGCTAAATCTGAAGCATGCAAAAATCTGTGTTGCATGATTACCAAAAGTCGTCCAGTTTTGACCAAGTCGGGAGGGAGTTTCTCATGCAGGATAGGCATGAGAGAGATCGCGCAGAATCTGTCATGCTAGGTCCTGCATTCCAGACTTCATGGGTCATGGAAAAGCTGCATGACAAGTCACGCATTCTTCCAGACCCAGACATTTTTACAGTTGATAGCCCCGTGGGAACTGCTGATGTTGGTCCACCGCCACCTTTGTCTATCCAGGAAAAAACACCCATCCCCATCCAATTTGTCATGCAAAACATGCATAAAGTCCACTATTTGCCATGCAAAAAATGGATGGGGATGGGTGTTTTTTCCTGGATATTGTCCGCCCGCGAGCGGCAGCTCATCGAAGACTTCCGTCGCGATGGATTCGTGCGAGTGCCGTCTTTCGTCAAGCCGCTTGACCAGCAGGAGCAGGGAGACGATAACCATATTAACTCTTTGGCAAAAGCCACGAAACACGTCAGGCCGAATGATCGGGCGTGGCTTTTACCACTTCTGGCCGACCGGCACTCGTTGCTACGGAAGCTGGTTCACGGGTATTTGCGTTCGTCGGATGTGTCATTTACCGGCGGCGTAGGGTATTTCAAGCTGAAGGGCGACCTTCGTAAGCACCAGTATGACAACGCACTATGGCATCACGACGGGTGTGGCACGCGGCTGAAAGTGTACCTGTACCTCACCGACGTGCCGGCAGATCCCAGAAAAGGATTTCCGACCCGGATTATGCGGAACACACACCACACGCACTGGCTCTCACCCACCGACTACTTTCACGGCCCCGTTCGAGCGGCGAACAAGCTGCAGGACGCTGCTGTTAGGACTGCGTTCTTCAACGAAGAATATGATCAACAGGGCGACCAGGAGGAGAGGTCACAACCAGATGAAGCGGAAATAACGGGAAGAGAATCTACTTCGCAAGAGTCCGAAGAGGAACATAATTTTTTTCAAAACGGGACTACAACTGAGTTGTACACCGGGGGACGATACCAGGACCCGGACTTCTCGAGGATTGAGTACATGGATGGCAAAGCTTTCGGGGGTTTTATTTTTGATACAAACGCGCTCCACGGCGTCAATCTCGAGGAAAGCGACGTAAAGGAGCGGCTGCCTCGGGAGGTGTACGTCATGGAATTTGCCGCGATGAGACATGTGGATCACTTGCCGCGGTCTTGGTCAGGTATGCATGAGCCCGGTTACGTTCACCATCCGCTCTGTAACCCCAGGTTTAATCCTGCACGGATCAACTGGCGGTACTGTGAAAGAAAAGTAGAAATTCACAGCTGAGCAGGACGGCTTCCGTCCGTGAATAAGAAAAAGCAAAGGCAGGGTTTCCTTTTGCTTGAAGTGTGCAACGAGCTGACGCATGCTGGCTCCTGTGATGAAACAAGAAGAACCACAAACGCGGCGTGAAAAAACAGCTAGACAACTACTCGAATTGGATCACACACACACTGTTTTTGCAATTGATCGAGCCCTGTTTTTCCAAGTGGATTGCTACTACTTTGACTACTTTTGGATCGATCCTGTGATTCGTAATACTTAAATTTAAATTCATTTTGTTCTTCTCAACAAGGCAAAGTATAAAGTTAAAGTCACAATCGGAGAATGGTCGTGTTTCGCCTGTATTGACGTCGTTCATCATCAAACAACTGTTAATATTTCTGTTCTTCCACAGAACCAAGGAAAGAATTTGTGTCCAACATGAGGCTTTACCTTGTCGCCGCCGTTCTTGCGGCAAGCTCGCCTGTGCCTCTGGAGGGCGCACACTCGCCACAGACGGCGTTGTCCCGTACCAGCTCCTGTGGCGCTGGGCAGTGTCGGGCCCACGGCGACCGTAGTGTCTTCGATGACTCGGATTTGGATGATCTGGAACAGATGATGCACAGTGGCGCTGCAGCAGCCGGCGGCAGCGCGTCCGGCCCGGGGGCGCTTTCCAGCATGGCGGCCAACCTGCAACAGAGAAACTTGCTTCACGACTTGCGGGAAAAAGTGCAGCACAACAAAGCAGGTGCGACCAGTGCCTCTACTTCCGCCGCGCGAGGTGAAGGTCGGGGCTCGTTTCTGAAAACGTGCTCTGGTGGGGTCAAGTCTTGTCCGCGACGGACGCGCAAAACTTGTCCTCAGCGGCTCCAGCAGCTGCCGCTCGTGGGCGGCAGAATTGCTTCTGCTGGTGCGGGGGCCCCGGGCGTAGAAGAAACAGAAGAGGATGCTGACGTGGAGAGTTTCGACGATTTGCAGAAGTCCTGCAGTTCGCGCTCAGCGGGCTCTGCATCCGGTGCCTCTCCGTTCAAGAAAAAGCTTTCCACCCGCAGCGGCGGCGGAGGCGGCAACTATACTGGCGCCCCCACTCTGGTGTTCAGTCGGCAACATTCCGAGCGCCCCTCTTTACTCCTCGACCAGATGGAAATGAGTGCCAAAAATGGAAGAGCCGCAAGGGGAGTGTTGTTTTCACCCGCTGTTGCTACTGTGGGGCAGGAGCCGCGCAACGGGACATCCATTACAGGAACCCCATTGGAAGTATCATCCACCACAGCGGGCAGCAGCAGCAACAGCAACCTGTCTGCGCTCGACCGGGAAGAGCTGGAGTGGGCGGCGGCCAACGCCGCACCCAGGTGGCCGGTTAGCTTGCACTTTTCGTCCACCACGACAGACTCCAACTGCTCTCCCCTGCAGGACGGCGGGCGGAGAAGCAAGTGCTTTCCGAGTCACGCTGCTGGCAAATACGGAGCTCGTGGGGGCCAACAGCAATTTCGCTGCTGGCCTCTGTCGAAGCTTTTCCCGGCGTCGATGGGTGGACGTGGTTTGCGGTACGCTGCCGTCGTGAAGCACGCTGGCAAACAAGGTCGCGGTAGCACTCCTTTGGCGCGCCGGAGTAGCAGTGCTTCCTCTGGGGGGAGCAAAAAGCCTTCAGGCGCACTGGCGACACGCCGGCCCGGGCGCTTTGGTTCGCGACGGACCAAAGGTATCTACAGATACACTACCAGCAATCCTAATTCTTATTTTTTTATCACTTATTTCTTGTCGTGTTGATTTTGCATACTGAACAAGGCACCAGAACCAGTTTATCCGTAGTACTAACTATTCAATGACTTAGCTGCTCATCTCTATTTCAGGCAGTGCAGCTCGGGTTATCGGTGCTACAGCTGTCTGTGGCCTGTGCGTCGCGGGTATGGTTGTGCCCCGGAAAGAAGGCCTACTCCGGGACGTATTCGACATGCAGAAGCTCCGCAGCGCCCTTCCAGAACTGGCCAATCACGCGGGGAAAACTGTGCGTGAAGAATGCAATCGGTTGGTCGACAATGTCAAGACGCAGATCTCGCAGCAGGGACAGCTACTCTTAGGCTCCAGGGACGAAGCTGGTTCAAAAGCGGAAGCCTTTTCAACATCAGCCGCGCCAACGCAGCAATTGGTTGACGAGGCGGAAGACGATCAGTGCTGCGCAGCCCACGATCTGCCAGGGGGACCCCACAACTCCGCCTTCCTTCTGCGCATGAAGCAAAATCGGCAGAAAAATGGGGCGCAGCTCACTGGTGCGGGTGAAGATGCAAAAGTACTTCGTAGTCCCGCGCCGGAGTTGGGCGGCGAGGTTTGTCGACCCGTGCAACAAGAGGGGCAGTCTTTTACCAGCAACATTAGTGTCCGTCTCGCACCTGCTGTTTGTGCATTCGTTCTCGGTGGTCTGACCGAACAGCGAATGGCAAGGCGGAACCAGCGCCGTCGCGCGCTGCACTACGGATCTAGGGCGATAGCTACACGAATGGCACAAGCTGGGGACGACCAGAGCAGAGCAGGGGAAAAGAAAGACGACGAGCCGGGCGATCAAGAAGAAAGTCAAAGTAATCTTTCCACCCTGAACAAGAAGAGACCGTCGGTGCGCTCGCGTTTGGGAAGATCGCTTCGCAGGCTGGTTGGCCAGTACCTGCGTCGCACAGGGACGGACTCCAAGAACTTTATGGAGAGAGACGCTGCGTCTGCTTCTCCAATGGAAACCGGAGCCTCTTCGCCCGCAGAAGACCTGGTTGGTTCAGACAGGGGCGAGGACGGCTGCAAAGTGGCGTACCCGCAGAGCAAGGAAGACCCGGAAGCGGTCGCGCGATACAAGGCCAAGAAACAGAAAGACGAGAAGAGCGAGCTGCCTGGTTCATCTTCATCTTCTTCCGGCGGCACCACCAGCAGCTCGTCGAATCATGCTGCACAGGAACAGGATTTTCTGAGCAGCTACCGCGGCAAATCGACCAATGTCGGCCCGTGGCTGGACGCGCACTTTGGCGCCGTTACTTCCTACTCCTCAGCAGCTGCGATGGATACTGGAGCTCAGGATTACGTTCTGGGTGGCGTAGACAGCTTCAGCCCGTCAACGGCACGAACAAAGGGAGTAGCCAAGCAATCCTCGTCGAGTACTCAAGCCGCTACCGCACCAGGACCACCAACGCCGTCTACAAGCGCGACTACATCGGCGTCTCTGGCGAGTGCTAGCTCGTCAGCACTTGCTGGCGGTACCTCCACACCCGGCAGCAACTCCTCGGGGTCGAGCTCGGCCATGAGTGCCGCCACAGACGATGAAACCGATCCCGATCCAACGGGTAGAAGTTCTGGCGGAATCTCTAACTACAAGGCGACCACCAGCACCCCGACCTCCACCTCGTCCGAACAAGTCAATTATAGCGATGCATCTTCCACCACAAAAATGCCGGAGCGGAAGGCACCCGTCGCGAAGAAGCCCTACCAGTCCTCTGTGTCTGACAAGGACATCGTAGAAACCTTCATGAGGATGAACGAGGGCAAGAGTAGTTGCAAGGACGGCTATTGCGACCTAGTACAGCAGGAACAACAAGCTGCTCCGGAGCAGCAGAAGAGAAACGACGAAAAGGAGTCCATCGGGCAGCGAATCAAGGAGAAGGTGAAGGAGGAGCTGGGTTTTGCTAAAACCGACTTGCAACAGCTGCTCCGGGGTTTCGTCGAGGGGTCCGGCCTGGACATCGCGGAAGAGACCGTGAAGGAGATCGAGCTGGAGGCGGAGACGCTGAAGAAGGCGAAGCAACATTTTCAGCAAGCTGAGCAAGCGTTCGGGCAGGGAAATCCTTTGGGGTTTTTAGACCAAATGGGCGACATGCTGGCCCTACTGGGGCAGGTGTTCGAGAAAGTGCCGGCCACGCTTGGCGAGTTAAAGCAGGAGGAGCAGACCATTCGCGACGTTTTGAAGAACCCAATGATGTTCCCTACTAGGACGGCCGAGCGGTTGTTCCGCAATTTCGGTGAGATCGCAGAGGATTGGAAATCGGCATTCCAAGCGTTCCGGGCGAAAAACTACTTCGAATGTGGCAAGGAGCTGGGGGCGATTGTTAAGGTAAGTAGTACGACGTTCCCCCGTTGGACCTGTTTTATCCTCTTTTGGATCATGACCATTTTTGCGTAGAGCATTATAACGAAAAACGAAAAATGTTCTTGACAACTCTCAGGTTCAGCTAGCATGAAGACATCTTCATGGTAGTCCTTGACATCAAACCTAGACTTTGCACTCCGACGCACGTTGGCGACTTTTTGAATAACGTTCTGACTATCACTGCGAGTAGTGCTTGTCGGTGAAAATTTGTAATACGCCAAAAAACCACTACAGCTTGTGCTGGAGAAAAAGCACGACCGGTCAGACCCCAACCACGATCTGCAGCAGCTCCTTCTTTTCTCTCCGTCGAAGCCCTCCCCGCAGGAACGCGCGCAACTGATCAAGGGTCTACTGGAGGGCATGGGGTTCCACACCACGGATGAGTTTTTCGTGGACACCAACACCGAAACGCAGGACTTGTTCAACTATGGAAGCGTCAGGTTTGAAATCGTCAAAGTTGAAATAATTTGCAATGCATAAAATGCGATACAAAGTCAAAGAGTGACTCTATTGCAGAGGACCCAAGGGAGGCAGATTATAGTCCTGGTAAGGGTCAAAAGTTGGACTGCTAACTAGCATGACAGAAGGCAGCTCTTTGCCCTAAACCGCGTGACAGACTCGCTTCCAGGACCGGGAAAATTTGCCATGCGCCGACTACAAACTGTAGGTCTAACTGGTATCCATTTTATGCATGACAAACTATTTCTATTTCAACTTTGACGATTTCAAACCTGACACATCCATATCAACGCAGTGGTGGTCATCGCGCGAGCGATCAGCTGGAGGAACGTAACGCTGCTCGGCCAGGGCTTGGAGAAGCTGGGAAAGTCGCTGCAAAACTTGCCGCATTTGTACTATTTGCTACAGAAATCAGAGCAGGAGACCACGCAGATCGAAAAAAGCTTGCAGTGGCTGGCAGATGATCGACGTGACCCGAAAGAAATCGCGCAAAAGCTGAGTACTTTTGATTTTTTGTTTTGTTTTACAACGTGCCGTTCATCAAGCATGAAATTCGTTCCTGTTCCTGTATAACGTATATCTAAGTTAAAGTTTGCTATTTTGTTTCGAGGGTCCGGGGCAGCCGCAGCACCAGCACATGACATCACCGAGCTGGAGCTTTAGTTTTGACTACATGTAGAAGCTCCATTGCTATTTTCTAGAGTCATCGAGTTCCACTTCAGCTGTTGCTGAGGCAGAAGACGTCGGGCGCAATAAATTACAAAAAAAAAATCTAACTTATTGCACTTGTTCTATGTTTTTCCTGCAGGTGCGCACCTGTACGCCCAAGGAGATGACGTCTTGAAGAACATGGAGTCTTCCTTTGACGCCTGGAAAAGCAAAGACATCTACACCTTTGGGCTCTCACTCGGGAAGATTCTTGCGGATTTAGTGGATGAGCCGGAGCAGCCGAAGCCCTCGAGTCCAGACACTGTGAAGCCTGCGACGCCGACGGGAAAGAACTGAAATGTGTCGAATACTGTCGTCAAGAACTGGCTTGGGCTAGGGTTTCGCTTTTCGCTTTCGGTTCTAACATTATAGTTGCATATGGAGCGATAGCTACCAACTCTTCCTCGCGATACCAGCATGAGCAACCTGAACCTCATATCATGATCATGAACTACATCATAACTTTTGTTTTATTTTCTTTTTGCAGAAATGATCAATTTCAATTTGTATTTGAATGTAGTTGCAATTCGTCGCACTGCTCTGGTTGCTTCGGGGGCGGATGACGTTTTTTCAGTCCAGCAAAGATACGCCTAATATTGTTGGTTGCACTTGCATTGATTTGTTGCGGTATGATGCTTCGTTGTGCAGAATGAGGAGCATAGAAAATAAACTTAAAGACCATTTTGATCGTCTTTTTAGCTTTTGCTCTTTGGTATGTTCGTGTTTACGTTTAGCCTATTGCTTTCGCTTCTCCGGTGATACAGAACCGGATGAGATCGCTTTAGACTCTTTTATCACTCTCTTCGTTTGCTACAAATCAAAGACAAAAAAGTAAAAGTGGCCTCCTCTAGAGAATACAGCTTATATTTTTTGAATGATTGTTGGCTTCGTTTGTAAGGGAAATTTTGCAAACATAGATTTTGAATTTCGATCCTTCTTTCTGTGGTCTGTTTTCGCATCGTCACACAGGCGGGTTGTTATGTTCTTTATCCAGACTAACGTTGCAACGTCATCATCTTGCTACGAATACAGATAAAAAGACGTAGAACCCCCTGTCAGTCTATTCTGGTTGGTGATTTGATGAAAGTTGCCTTGTAGCTATAGCTAAACCTAAACCGCGCGAACGAAGAAGTTGCACGCGTCTACTAGTGGGTGCGTCTGTTCAGTACTTACGTTGAATGGAGACTTTCACACTTCGTACGTTGACATCCGCTTTTTGTGTTTGTTTTCGTCCTGACCCACTGGGTAACACGATGAAGGTATGAGTCGGTGAGTGAGGGAACCAAAAAATCGGTTTTGAGTGAAGTTGCAACGTTCAATAGCAGAAGTAAATTACTAGATGAAAAACATCGGTTTTTTGAGCGATAGTTTGACACTCGGTTCTCGTTCATGCAGTCAATTTAGCGCCATTTACTACAAACAATCAACATGGAAGACGAGGAAAGCGACACCACCTCGTCCCGTGACTATTGTAGTTACCGCGATAAATAAAGTTTAAAGCCACGACGACGACTCATGATTCGCAATGACAGCATGAACATCTGCATACGAACAACAGCTGCACTAATCATGTAAATGAAAATGTACTTTACCGCCTCCAGCTACGCAAAGCCAAAGCTAGTCGGTCCGAGTTGCTGGAATGCGCGAGCGTTTGTCACACGACCGCTTAGATGTTCAGCAAATTTATTCCTTTTCTAGATCTGAAAATCCAGCACCTCTAGCTCTGTCTATGTATCATCATGCATACAACAAAAACCAGGTGGAGCCCCATTAAGGAGACCCTCCTTCGCCAAGAGCGGCTACATCATCACTCTACTGCACTAAAACCACAACGCTCGATATGAGGAACTTCAACTTTTATAGTATGTTACGCTGAAGACGGTGACGCTCTCCCTCTCGCTCTCGCAACGCAATGGATATTATTTTTACACTCCCACCCGCGCATCAAACAAGGAGTAGGATTTGAAACAAATTAAGTAGTATCTGTATCGCGGTGTTCGTGTTCCCATATTAATTTCCTCCATCGCAGAGTAATAAAGCTCGATCATTTCTGCCCCTCGGGCTCGATCTTTTATCTTCTTCCCTCATTGTCATTTACCCACAGCGGCCAGCTTCTGTCATTTTTGATCTTGAGGGTGTACCTCTGTTTGCACCTGCAGATGTACGACCGTTCATTATTTTTTTAGCGGTGATATTTTGTAACGAAATATTATACTACACACGATTATGAGCAGTTGTACCAACGCGGCAAGACCATGATGTCTGTATCTTTTTGCACTGCCGGTCGTGGTCGGAGCTTTTTGGGGTCGAAATTGTTCCTAGCTTGCCCAGCGTACTGCTGACCAGGCTTTCGTCCCCTTCGGAGAAAGTTACCGTCATGTCGCCAATCACGATGGAGGTGCCGTCGGACGACGTGATCACTTCTGAGCCAGCCGGCGCTGGAGCACCACCGCGATTGTCGGTGCAGGACCTGAAGGCGGAGATCGCCAGGCAGCAACAGAAGATGAAGATGAACATCAAGAGCAGGAGAAAACACAGGGGTTCACAACATCATGCTGAAGCGGATAACGAAAATAAACAGTCGTCAGTGCAGCTTGATTCGCCATTTGATCCTGCAGAGCGACCAAGGAGGAGCGACAATTCTGCCGGCCAGGACCTCCACAGCGAGAGAGGACATGGCTTCGGTGCAGCCGCACAATCGCGACGTCTTCACCCTACTTTGGCCGCCGCGGCGCTCCACAATCTCCCAACCGCAGTCGACCGAGCGGAAACAAGACGCCCCGGGGTGGGTCGGGGCGGCGGCACGCCCAGCAGCGCATCCTCGTCTTCATCGACCACCACCACAGCGAGCGATGGGGGCGATGAAAGCACCAGCTCGGCAGTACCGGCCTTGTTGTCGTCGTCTCGGAGCAGCTTGTGTTCTCATGCAGGCCCCCCGAGGGAAAGTCAAAGACAAAGCGGTGCTGATTCGTTTTCGCGTCAAGTACTAGACACGCCTTATTTACCTCATGCTCATTCCCCATCACATCAAGACGACAAAAACAGCGCTGCCGGAGCAGCTGCAATAAATGCAAGTAGAATTCTTGTTCCTGCTGGAAAAGGTCAAAGCGCGCCTGTGATATTACGAGAAGAGGAAGACGACCAACACCGTATCGGAGAAAACGATAACCGGCTTCCGCCCCGGAATAGCTACAAAAGCGCAGAAGCGCAACAAGCTGCGGACCACGCCCTCGAGGAGCAGGAAGAGGAAACTGCTGCTGGTGCAGAGACCGACTACGAGGATGAAGATCCGAGTCCAGCAGACAACTCCTGCGAGGACGGTGGTCTGATGTCCCTGGAGGCCTTTCTGAATGGTGCCGGCTTGGCGCTCTCGCCACCGAGCGGCCCCGTCAAAAGGAGCGCGCACTCGTGGTCCACTAGCAGTGGAGCAGAAGGTCGAAATTCGGAAAATAGAAGAGGTGAAGACAAGTGGTCGACAACGAACAATGGTTCAAACTCGGACCCGTTGAAACAAGCAGATCTTTCTGCAGAAGGACGAGGAAGTTCCCCTCTCCGCGACAACGAGGGCAGTGAGACTGGTGGGCCGTCCAGTTTTGACAAGTCACAACGCTCCACCGGCGTTGCTGGACAGCATGGAAGAGGACCGCGCCCACACTTTGAACGGACCGTGTCGGCGCGGGCGATCGGGGGCGAGAACGCTTCTTTGAGCCCCGTGAAGAAGGTGTTCCGCGGGAAGAACAACAAAGCGCAATTCCTGATGCTCTACAACGGGCGCAGCCGCATTTTTGCGTTTGTGAACCGGACGTCCGGCGGGAACATGGGCGCACGCATCATCGACCGGCTGATTCCGGAGCTGGGCGAGGAAAACGTGTGCGATTTGTCGAGCCAGAATCCCCGGCAGTTCATTGAAGACCAGGTGTGCGACATGCAGTCCGTGGCCCGGCTGCTCGTTTGCGGCGGGGACGGGACTGCGAGCTGGATCCTCGGCGTGCTCGGGGACATGCTTGCGCAGAAGCTGCTGCGGTTCCAGCCCCCGGTTGCGCTGCTGCCGCTGGGAACGGGCAACGACCTGGCCCGCTCGCTCGGCTGGGGGTCCACCTTCTACTTTAGCAGCGCGCGGGCGCTGCAGTACCTGAAGATGGTGGAGGACGCGGAGCTGACCATTCTCGATCAGTGGGAGCTCACGTTGCTCCCGAAAAAGAAGTTACCCGAGGACCACAAGCTCCGGACGCTGGGCAGTCACCCGCAAAAGGTGCAGGACCCGGCGCACCGGGAGCGGGTCTACGCCGCCCTAAAGAAATGCAACTACGTCACCGAGGAAGACGACATCGCGGACCAGAGTCAAGGCATCAGCAACTTCCACCACGACACAAAATACGCGAAGAAGAAAACCGAAAGAATAAAGGACAACATGGCGAGGTAACGTGATTGCTTTTGTTGCTGTGAACAAAAAACAAGAATAAATTGCAAACTTATTGATTGTGATTCATTGATGAGCCAACCGCAACCATCAATGAATTGGATTGCATAGTTCTCATTTTTACACTTCTACCTTCACGTTCGCTTTAATTAGGCGCAGCTGACGAGCGCCGTCATGTCTCATCTAAAAATGATACGACTTTTTGGGAGTAGTGAACTGCAGATTTTCATTGCAAGTCTTCCAATCCATGCAAAGATCGTGTTGCAATCATAATGAAAAAAACAGGCTTCTGGACGCCCACGCTGCGAACGACGGCGAAATTTTCCAGTCGACGTTTCAAAATTATTTTTCCTTTGGCGCGGACGCCGACACCACCGTATTCGTTGAGGATGCGCGACAGACAGCCTTCGGGAAGTGCACCTTCAGTAGCGGGCTGGGTAAGATGTGGTACGGGTGCGGGGGCTGCAAGGGTTTCATGAAGTGCTGTCCGCCGAGTTTGGCCGACGGGATGGACTTTTACTACCACGACCGTCTTCGCTACGGCGGGGAATTCGAGGACGCTGGTTTGAAAAGACGAATGATCCAGTCCGGACAACATAGTGGACTGCTCAGAACTATGGTATCTATTAAAAAGCGATTTATTTTTTATGATTTTGATAAAAAGTAAAAGAAAAGATTGCGTGGCTCGTCAACATCTTAGCAGCTTTGAACCAAGCCACATCATGATCATCAAGAATTGCTCCAAAGAAAATATCGTCGCTTTCGTCAGGTTTTCTTGAATATCAACTCTTACGGTGCGGGACGGAGGCCGTACCCGGGTGACATGGGTAAGCAGCGGCCGCACGACGGCACCATCGAGGTGCTGGGTTGTCGGAACCAGTGCAGCCTGGCACGGGCAACGCTTTGCGGCGCGTGGATGGCGACGCTGGCCCGGGGTAAGGCCTTTTTGATGGACCTGCGCCAGCCGCAGTACATGCAGGCGGACGGGGAGGGTTGGAAGATCGACCTGCCCTGCCTGGTCACGGTGTCAAAGAAGCGCACTGCCGTGCTTCTGCGCGCCCCGGTAAATGGAAAATTCTGGGAGGCCGCGCACAAGCCGACCTTCTGGCCGGTGGTTTTGCCGCCGGAGGAGGACGCCAACATTGGCGACGAGGACGACAGCAGTTATTACAGCGAGTACGGGAGTGACGGCGATCTCAGCGGATCAAAACGACTCGTCGGTGCTGGGGCACAAAATGGATCGAACAAAAGCAAAACTCGCAGCCACGACGCTGAGGATCGAGCCGCTTTTGCAAAGCATAGCACGCGGAGTGGCCTCTTGGTAGAAAGCAACGAAGAGGGCGCAGCTAACTCGTCTTCCTCTTCTGCAGAGATGAACAACGACGTCAGGAGCACAGGAGCAACGTCGAAGGGCCGCGGTACCACTTCCACAGGCGGCGCCGGCAAACAAGGAGTGAAGAAAAAGAAGGCAAAACGAGCCTGGGTTCCCGCGTTCTTCCAGCGGTTTAACGGTGAGGTGGTCCGGACAAGCACCGGGGCCGACTCACCAGCTGCGTACGCGTCCCCGCGATATGTTGTTGACCGTGATATTACAGACTTGGAACGCGCGTCCACCGCCACCGAGCTCATGCGTTTGCGCGAGCAGGAGCAACAGCGGATGACGACTGACAGCATAGAAACGACGAGATCTTCCCTAAACTCGCGTGCGGCTGCAGCGGACGTGAACATCTTTTCGGACAACGATTACGAGGGTGCGCGCCTGTTTGACACGCGGGCCGAAGACGGGCGCGCGGATGTGATACGCATGCGAGCGATGGTGAAAGATCAAGACAGTTCAGAGAACTTGAGCCTCATGATGCAGCAAAAGTACGACTCGCTCCCGGGGGTCTTCGCCAAAAAGGACTCAAACAAGCCGGGTCGGACGATGAAATCGGGTGCTGGTGGGGCGGCGACGAAGCAAAACAGCAAAAGGAATTCCCCGGGTTCAACAACCAGAGCAAGTGCTGCAAAAGCAGTACACGAAAATCGGGAGACAAACACTACTTCTTTGGGTTCATCGGCGTTTATCGACCTGCGCGGGAGTAAGCAAAGTGAGGAAACTGCGAGGACAAACTCCAACGAAAGTGAAAGTGGTCCCGCAACGAGAATAGGGGGACAAGTACGAGGTGGACCAGGACAAGTTCAGCTGCAGACGAGTGCGGGTGCTGGCGCAGGCGCTTCCAGTTCGACAACATCGCGGCAGGAAGGGGAAGAAAAGAACCCAGTTTTGTACTATCACGAGGACGATCTTCCCGGAGATGTCCTGTTCGACCAGATGTCTCCCAGTAGCAGCGCCACCAGCAGCACTCCAAGTCCCTCCCCTGTTCCCGATAGATAGATTTTTTGAAACGTAAAAGTACAAGTAGAAGTAAGTATCAATCTATGACTATGGAATAGGTCGTCGCCCAAGAACAACAAGCACAAGCCTTGATCTTCATGTCCTGCATGGACATGATGCTTAAGACGAGATCAAAAATCAGAAGAACTTTTGCTGTAGTGTAACTTTCGTGTAACACATAGTAAAAGCAACGAAAGGGCGACCGCGACACAACCATCAACATCAACATGAATTTTCAACAAGAACGTACATTAAGCTGTACAACATAAAGCATCGGAGCGAGAGGGAGCACTTGCTCCGACCACAAATAGGGAATGAATACTGTAGTTTTCTGCCATCTTATTTCTCCACTTTTCAGTTCATTCATCTGTGTATTAAGTCTTACACTATGACGACGTATTCTCTTGTTGACAAGGTGGATAATTTTTTGTGTGTGGTTTATTATCTGTATTGAGGTTTTCAAGCCCAGGCAAAGGCACGGGTATTTCGCTAAGGTTGCCTTTCACCGCGAGGGCGTGGTGTTTGCTTTCGGCACACCAACTAGTGTTCTAATCTTGAACCAAAATGTTGCAAGAAATCTTGCAGCGGTGCAGAAGGGGCACCTACAATTTCTGAATGAAAGGTTCTTTCTCTTTGTGATCAATATGTGTCTCTGTCTGTCTCAATGTTCTACGTGAGCGCTCGTCATTGTCCTTGCTGAAAATAAATGTACTTTTTTTGCGCACCACTTGTTTCTTGACTTCTTTGACAAATCTAAGCACTACTTGTTAAAGCAAATCGAAGGAAGTTGCATGGCTTCATGGATGATGATCCCGAAATGTCCATGCACGTACACACAGAAATCAAATTCAAAATTCAAATTTGCGCAGATGGTCTTTAGGAGGGTATTTCTGGTTTCAAATAACCGGAAAAAGATCGAAGATGAAGGCAAGAAATCGGCCAACGAACTGGAATTTCCCGAAGTAAAGATTTTCATTTTTTGGTATTTTCTCGTTCACAAATAGCACCTTCTCTGTCAATTACTTATAAATATACCTAAAGTAAAGTGAAGAAGTATATACAAAAGGAAAAACGAATGCAGGTGGGCACGCGTAGCGCATATACGTATTTCTATACAAGTGCATCCCCTGAAATCAGAAATCGAGTCTAGCACTATCGTCACAAGATTTTTTCATTTTCATGTTTCCGTCATTTGTTTCTCACGTCACAAAAGTATGTATAGCAAAGTCGCCTCTAAAAACTTCGTGTGATTGATGTGTTAGTTTCTGTTAGTTTATGATTTTTTTTTCGTTTTTGGGAGGCAGGGTCAGTGATCATCTTCACCCAGAAAAGAGCGTTGATTTGTGAATCTGTTTGAGCAGCTATTTTTTCAAACTGGTGCGCTGGGCGTTCATTTTCATCTTTTTTCTTTGTTGTTTCCCGGAGGACAAAAAATATCATGGTAAAGATTCGGACAGGCGATTGGACCTGCCCTGGCTGCCGGACAATTGTCTTCGCCTCGAAGGACAAGTGCATCAAATGCAACTTCGACCGCAGCCTAGCGGCGAAGGTAGGCGAACCGGATTGGGTTTGCAAGCATTGTCAGGAGATCAATCGGGCTAGCAAAAAAGAATGTGTCAAGTGCGGAACCGCTCGCAGTACTAGTAGGCCATCGAGCAGGGAAAACAGTCATGTTGACGAGGACGAACAAATGGGTGGCGCGACTCCGGGCGAAGGACCAGGTAATGTTGGCAATGATCTATACTACTACAAGTACAACCGCCGCGGTGTAGTTCTTCTTGTTAGGAAATATTTGCGGGGACTGATGGCCCGCCCAGGACGACCGCATTATACAGTCTCCTCCAGGTTGTGGTACTGCAGGCTGTTGAAGATGTTCATACATACATCGGCGAATGAATTGAAAGAACAAAACCGCGCTGGTTCACCCGGATGCGAGATGCCCAGCAAACTGCCGATCGCGCCGCGCGCCCAGCATGCCCACAGGTCGAATACCATGTGGCTCCTGCCGCAGCATCGTCGTTGCCTTTGAATCGTACCTAGCCTGCCGCCCAGCCGCGCCTACGTCTTTTGGTTTGTTGTTGTTCTGTTTTATTTTCGTTTCAAAGAATTGGAAGCCGAAGCCTTTTCGCACAGAAACCGCATGCACGCACAGTTGTCAAAATATAGAATAATCATAAAGATTAAGTAAGATAAATCAAAATCAATCAACAAAGCGGCCGCCTGGTTGCTGTCGCTGTGCGCACGGCTTCGCAGTTCCAACATTATGCGGAATCGCAACTATTTTTTATCACAATGGAGAATCAGCATATAATGCTAGAAAATGGCTCAGACTGCTATGACTACGATCGATCGGAAGCAACGGCCGCAGGATCTTGAAGTCGAACTTCACGGATTTTCTCGAGTTTATACTATATGCAAAAACGGTAAGGCTTTGAAATGATTCTTTACAGGTAGTGCTCTTGACGATCAGGGTGGATCTGGATACGGTACGCCCGCTATTGGTGGTGAACCAGCGTCGCAGGACGATGGCCAGCACCTCACCCCACCAGGCTTCGTGATTGAGGAACAAGGCCCCAACAACAGCCCCCGGATGATGATGAACCCGTTTGCTGTCGAGGCCCAGAGCTCCTTCAACGTGGACGACGAGATTTCCAAGGAAATCAGCCATCAGAACGTATTGGACATGCTGGATGACACGCTCGCCGTGACTAAGATGTCGGTGGACCGCGAGTCGGACTTGCTGGAAAGCTCCTTATCCCAAGCGGCGCTGTCGCACAACAAGAAGGGCGACGGGAAGAAGGGGGGACCGAACAATCGGCTGGACGGCGATTGGGACTGCGTCACCTGTGGCGTGATGGTGTTTGGGTCCAAAGACAAGTGCTTCAAGTGTTCGCGCGCGAAGCCGAAGGTTGCCAAAGACGCACCCAACCGGCGTGAGGGGGACTGGGACTGCTGGAAATGCGGCGAGCTGGTCTTTGCCAAGAAGTCCAAGTGTTTCGTCTGCAACTTCGACCGCCGCGACGAGCCGCCAGCGGGCGGCCGGCCGCGCAACCGCAGCACGCCGCGGGGTCGCGGAGCTGGCCGATCGCGGTCCCGAGACCGCCAGCGTCGGTCCCGCTCGCGCCGGCGTGGTGATCACGCTGCCGACCTCTCCGAGCCCATCAGGAATCCCACTGGCGAGGTGCGCGAGGGCGACTGGTCGTGTCCCAGCTGTGCCACGCACTGCTTCGCGTTCCGCGACAATTGTTTCAAGTGCGGCTACGACAAGAGAAAAGGCGGTGCGTCTGTCGAACAGGAGCAGCCCGTCCGATCGCAAAGGACGGGAAGGATGGAGCGAGACCAGTTCGGAGAGCAGTCGCAAACCACCAGAAAAGGTAATGGGAAGGCAGCGGATTGGCCGTGTCCAAAATGCGGAACATTGGTGTTTGGGTCGAAAGACGACTGCTTCAAGTGTGGATATTCCCGCGCTACTTCCTCCTCCGCCGCGCCGCCCTCGCAGAGGACGGCAGCCGCGACTGGCCAGCCTACGCAACGCCGTGGTGCTGCGGGCGGCGGACAACAGGATCATCCGAACGCCCGCCCCGGGGATTGGAACTGTCCCGGCTGCGGAATGCTTGTGTTTGGTTCCAAGGACAGTTGCTTCAAGTGTGGTTACTCGAGGTTGAACGATGCAGGTCCACCTGGCACACCCGGGGGAGCCTCGGGGACAAGGCCATCAAACAATGCTAGCGGTCCATACAGCAGTTTCAACGCAGCTCCAACGCCTGTTGGAGCCTCCTCGGGAGCCGGGAGCCAGAACGTTCGCCCGGGCGACTGGGCCTGTCCAAAGTGCAATACCAACGTGTTTGCGTCCAAGGATTCTTGTTTCAAGTGTGGTTACTCTCGGTCGGCCCCTGGCGGTGCAGGTGGTGGCAAGAGTGCGGCATCCAAAGGCAAAGGTTCAGGGAAGCAGGGAAGCGACATTGTAAGGCCCGGTGACTGGCCGTGTCCAAAGTGCAACACTAATGTGTTCGCATCCAAGGATAGCTGCTTCAAGTGTGGCTATAGGCGTGAAGTGCTTGCACACTAATGGAATAAGAGTACTTAATAAAATTAGAAAAGTTGAAGATGAAGCAAGTGCGAAAGCGATGCTGATGAAACACATGCAACAAAGACAAAAGTCCACGGATAAGAACAACTGGTGATATGAAGATTGCCGCAGCTACTTTTTTTGTTGGAAGTGTTTCATGAAGATGAGAATGTGGCTCTATTGCTGATAGAAGACGCGCTTAACAAGCTTGTGGGCCGACGTTTCTTTGCAGCAGATACGACAAGACGCAACTTACGACCATCCACATGCAGGGTTCTCATCACGGCCACAAGCACTACAATTCGGAGCAGAGAATAACATATGCATGACTAGCACAGAACGGAAAAGAAGAAGCATCAAATTTGAAGAAATCAAGCAGCTACACGTTACATTAGTTGTACTCTCGTATGATCTATGAACGGAGGCATCACGACCAAGCCGCTGCGCAAATTCAACTAGACGGAGACCTTGCATTGTAGCTAGAAGCAAGATTATGTCGATTTTCGATTCTCTTTGGGCTGCTGATTAAAACTGTTGAACGATCATGATGAAATCGCACGAAGATACCGAAGATGGCCAAGTAGCTATAAGTATCACTACCTGCAGCTGGTGGCGCTGTAAAATACAGGTTCCAGCACCTGCAGAAGCAAGTGGTTCTCTTTTTTTATTGTTCGAGAGTACGTGTACGACCCCAAGAATGAAATGCCTCTTGTACATGCTACACATACACCTGGCAATACGCTTTTTTGCTCTCTGGTGTGGCAGTAGAGAAGATGACGCAGTAGACGAGAGATGAGTAGTATTGGTAAAAAATTGGCGAGGACGAGTTGTAATGAAAGAGCCGACGTCGACGACCACTTTGTTTCGTTTCACTCAAATCCGCGTTCTTTCGGTTCTTGCTCTCCCTACTTAGCTTCTACTTTGGTTTTTTCTTGCACCGCCTGAGGCTCCTGAGCGAGGAAGATGGCGGTTGGCTTGTTACTTTAGGAAATCGAAATGCGGTATGCAGAGCAAGAATAGCAGTCGCCATTTACTGCAATTTCTTGCTTCACTCTCCATAGAAGATAAGTAGCACCAGAAGTAGGTTGTATGATTTTTTGCAATAAAGAAAGTTTGGTCAACGTTGGAGCACGCGAAGACAAGTGAGGACCGATATTACTGCATATGAATTTATCCCTGCGGCAGGCTGCATCATTTCCTGCGAGTTTTACTTTTTCGGATCATTATGGAATCGACGGAGTGAGGGAAGAGCAGCAATGAATTCAGAAAACAGGAGGAGTTTTGCAAAACGTCCTTTCATTGTCTACTTCGTTCCGGGTCACTGCAGTTTTCCCAACGGCGCCGACCAGCATGCTGACTGACCATGCTAGATGAAATGATCTAACCTCTACTGCCTCCCTTCAGCAGCCCCGCTCAGTCGCTGATCTCCGACGGGAAAATGAAGCGCGCCGAGGAGGTAGATGTGCCTCTCGTGCTAGGACGAGAGCCCCCGATGCAACACCTCCATGTAGAAGACGTTGTCGGGCCTGTCGGTATCACAGATTCTGAGCTTGCTGAGCTGGAGTTCACGGCGTTGATGTCTGGATGTGACGTCCGCTTGGAGCGGCGGTTCTCCCGGGTTGTGGCGCAGGTGGAAGAGGAGCTGCGAAAGGAAGTTGATTTGCTGGAAGACCTCAGCTTCGACGGGACGTTGACCTGCACTGACATCAACACTCCTGCGCACCACGACCTACTTGCAGCTCGGGAGCACTTCGCAGAAGAAGAACCTGGCGGGCGGCAGCAGGAAAAAGCGGCACCTGATGTTGATGTAAATGAATCGTGCCGGTGGCGCGGCGCAGTGGGGTGGACGACCGGCAATGATGAAAAGTCTACTTCAATGGTGATTGCTTGCTCGGCTGATGCAGATCAAAACTCGGAGCCAGCGACAAGTAACCTTTCGGATTCTGCTTCCAGAACCGGCGAGGACGGGGAGGATGCAAATGGAAAACGAAAAGGGGAACAAGAGGACTCGGAAGATGTAGCTGACGCTGATGCAGCAGGTGTTTTGTCCAAGCTGGACGCGACTCTGGAACAGCACTATCAGCGTAAAATTCGAAATCTCGAAGAGCGCCATATTCTTGAGCGCGAAGAGTTTCGGACCTCACTGAAACGCGCGGAGCTGCAGGCGAAGCACTGGAAGCAAAAAGTGGTCCAGCTCCACCTGCAGATGAAAAGCTTTACGAATGGCGCAAATTTTGCTGGAACTACTGCGAGTTCTTCCTTGTCAATACAACATCTTACCGCCGAAAATGCTGACCATCTGGCAGAGCACGAGCACCACGACGCGGCAGCTGCCAATCAACTGTATGCTGCGGAGGTTGGTAACCTGCGGCAGCTCGCGCGGAAGCAGAGCGTCGCGATTGCCAAGTGGAAGAGGAGGTACCACCTGCTGAAGGGCTTGATCACCGCACCAATTGGAAGTTCAGGTACGGCCACACGCTCGTCCGGGACCAGATCTGCTACCGTTTCCAGATGCGGCACCCCGTCGAACCAGCTAACAGCTACAGCTTCTGTTGTTGTAGTAGGAGACCACGAGGACGATCATGTTCATGACGAACCAGCAGCAGTAGCAGTAGCAGGAAGTAGCGAACATCAAGAAGCGCAGGGTAGTCATGAAGAACGGGTCGAGAAGCGTTTTCCGCCTGATGATTGTATTTTCGACAAAGGCCGCCACCACTCGACAGCTGCGCGTATCGCTTCTGCGGCGCCTGGTGTGCGCGACGGAGCCAGCGCGACGTCCTCGTCTGAAGTGAATCCAGGTACGAGGAGGTCAAGTTTTCTGGAGCAACTGGAAGAAGCGGCCACCGCGCACTTGCTCTCCGATATCCTCTCTTCTTCGAATACGCGTGCCGCTAGCGCCGGGTTGTCCTCGGCTCTGAAAGCCAACGAGGATGGATCTGCTCCAATGCAGATGCAGCAGAGCGGACTTTTCTGTAGTGATGGCGATCGCGGCACTGAAACAGGGCCAGCACGGGACGTGGATGCATCACTTGCAGAGCAGCCGGGAGTTTCGACTGAGGAAAGTAGTTCTTGTGGAGTCGAAACCATTTCCCTTGATGTTGCAGGTCGTGCACATCCTTCAGCAACCCAGCTGGCGGCGCTGCAGCAGCAACTTGAGCGAAGTTTTACGGGCGAGACGACCACCAGCTTGATGGACCTGAGTGTGTCGTCGTTTAATACTTCCACCGCAAATTTGGCACAGTTGATGGCGTCCTGCTCGATTTCCGCCCCAAAATTTGAGCCGAAACACCTTCGCGAGCTGTTTCGGCGCCGCCGGGAGGAATTTCCTGACAGTGAAGCTGTTGCTGCGCACGCGTCCCTTCCAAAGGTCGAAAGTTTACTGCACAGCTTTGCAAACATACCTTCACCGGCCACGACGACGATTGTGTCGTCGCCAGAAGAGGAGCAGCTGCTGGAGCAGCTGCAGCAGCAGCGGGGAAAGGAACAGCAGGAGAATGGGAATCTGCAAAGCCAACCCGCACACTCGAATCTTCGCGCTTGTATCCCTCCCACACCAGGGGAGACCATAGCGGCTTCCGCGTCTTTGCTGGTCTCATCGAACCAGACTCTACCTTTGACACGACGCTCGCCTGCAGAAGTTGAGGCGGCGCTGGGACTCGTGGCCGAAGCAGGGTCTAATACGGAGCGTGGGCAAGGCGGCATACCAGGCAGTACAATCGTAGAAACTACAAAGCGGACTGCTCTATCACGAGACAAATTGAACACTTCCACTGAGCGTGAGCGCGACGAGCCGGGCGAGCACGCGTATTCGCCTGATGATCTGCTCTCAACGCTGTGTTCCGACAAGATCACTGTCGCAGCGTCAAGCTGCCGCACCATGGTCCCTCCCGGAGACGCTCGCGTTCGGGATTTGCGAGACTTGCTCATCGACGACGCTGATCTGGTTGATCGAGAGCAAGCTGCGGAATCGCATCACGACGACGACAATCGCAGCCTCGAGGACGATGGATCAATGATCAAAAATCATGTGGTCCAAGACGCCCCAGGAGATGACCTTGACCGCGCAACGAGCACTGAAACTGCTAGCACGAGTCCCATCAACTACACAGGTCCACCACCGCCCCCTGCGTTGCGTCGCCGTAATCCAGGTCTTTCTATTTCGACAAGCCCTCATTTCGAAATGAATGTCGAGGTACATGCTGGCACGACCACCTCCAGCAAGAGCAATGTGGTCGGAGCTGGTTCTACAGCAGCCGGCGCTAGGAAAAATTTGATTTCCAGCACGGGCTGCACACCCAGCTCTCCCATGGCCAACCCAGGCCTTTGGTCTACCACTTCGGCCGCCTCGTCAAATCTGCGCCGGGTGGTAATCAACGAGAACCATAACTGCTACCGCGAAGTGAGCGCCAGCCCGATTGCAAGCTCGGGCACAACAGATGGCGCGACGTCCACTCCTTCTTCATCGAGTGCATCAGGAGCGCCAACATCTCAACCTGTACCACTTGCTGTTACCTCGGCGGCGTCTCCGTTTTTATTTTCGGTGCCGATTCATTCCAGCCCTACATCTTTCTCATCGACATCCGGAATCCAGCTAGGAGGGACTGGCGGTGCAGCTCGCGCTTCTCCGAGCTCTGCTGCGGGGAAGCTACCAGTTGGTAGATCAAGTTTGAACAGCTCCTACGAGGCCTCTCCGACGTATACTTCGCTGCTCGGAGGGGGCGGCGGTGGTGCTGGCGGATTTGGTTCTGCGTCGTCCTCTTGCCAGTTCGTGCCCGTGACGAGCTCCGCGCCAGACAGAGTTACGATGCTGTCACCGAAATCGGACTACCAGAGGTCCAAAGTTGCCGAGCGAATTCTTCAGCAGGAGAAGGACACTCTGTTCCCTTCCGCAGCGAGTGCTGGGGCCTCCTCATCTTCTACAGCCGTCCTCGCCCACCATTCTTCCGGCAGGAACTCGATCACAACTGCTACGAATCGCCGGGACAGCACGAATTCTCGGTCTTCAGTGACGCAGTACAATGCGCTGTATGGAACTACGTCTTCATCGAGCCAGAACTACAACCAAGCCGGCGCGTCCTCCTGCTCGTCTCCGACGACGCCAGGAAGCACCGCGAGCTCTTCCAAACACGAACACCAGCCCACTTTTACAAAATCTGCAAGCTCAACTCTGGAGCACCTAGCTACCTTTGGAGGCGGAGGTGGAGGTGCGTCGACTGCGTTGTCTGGCGGTGGAGGAGTTGCCAACGGTTCTGTGGTCGTCCCGCGATCTCTGTCGCTTCCGGATCCGAGAGGGGAAGCGGGAGAACGGCGGGAGGGCGGCTGTGCTGATCAAAATGCGGACATTGTTAACAAATCTTCTGCGAGTAGCAGCAGCAAAGCAACAAATTGTGTCATGAGCACTCCCCTGCAGCGGGCCTCGATGATAGAGTACAGCCGGTCGCCCAGTTTGAGTGCGATCGGCGCCGCGGCCAGCGGTCTGGAGCTGTGTAATGCGCCGCCGCTTGCGGAGCTACCGCAACGAATTTTGGAAGGATTTGGCAGCTCCACCTCGTCGTCGTCCGCTTCAGTTTTTGCCGGACCCAATTGGAGTAGCGTCAGTGAGGGACGACTACATCAAAGTCAATCAACACAGCAGGGCGTTTTTGCGTCTCCCGAGCCGATTCACCTGGAGCGGCTTCCAATCCAGCGTGCGAGTCCCTCTCTGCCGGAGAGCAAGACGAAAATCAAGCAGTTCGTTCAAATCGTACAGGCGATATCACCCGTGCCGGCTCCACGCAGGCTCGTTCAACAGAGCTTGTTCTCCACGACGCCCGCGTCCGGAGAGCAGAACAAAGAAAACCAGCCTATCGCAACCGCCTCTGGTGCTTCTACTGGTTCACTCTCTGGCAAGCTTCGCCTGAGCTCCGGAAGCGTAGGCGTTAGTCCTCGCCCGCTACCTCTGGGCTCTCCGCCACCTGCGCCGACACCTCCGGTGCCTTCGACTGGGGGACGCGAGCTGGCGCACACTCAGACAACGCTTCTTGCGGAGAAAAGCGCCGCTGCGACGAACATCGCTGCAAACGCTAGCAGCTCGAGCTCCTCGACGGTGCGATTGCGTCACTCCCAGCGCTCAGCGCAGAATGAAACGGACAACTTAAGAGCTGCACTAATTCAAAGTCGCAACGCTATCAACAGTTCGAATTTCTAACTAGCAGAGGAAGTTGTCGTGCTTCTGGAGTTTATGGAGGCAAGAAAGTATCTCAGAAAAAATCGATACGTCCTAATCAATGTTTGAATTGGCAACGAGAACGGGATAATTGTAATTCCGACGAGTACAACAACTCAAATAGAAAATATATAGATAGATGAGTTTTTAGCTGCGGCAAGGACATGCAGCAGCCTCGCGAGCGAACCACCGTCTTGGCTCATTCATCGTGTAGCGTTCTTGTTATTTTGGGTCATTGTTGTATTGACCATACCTTCTCTTGTGTTTGGTCGGAAGTCAAGCGATCTCTGTAGTACAACTCGTTTAGCAGGACGCGTTCATCTATCATCAGACTTGAGATGTTGTTGCCATATCGATCCAATACTGACACGCTCGCGCGATCCTCTTTCGTTTCTTACGATCATTATGCATATCTGATTTCTTCAAAAGATTCACTCAGTATCAGCAGGCTCAATGCCTTGACGTTGTATGTTCTGTTTCTGTTTGTTGATCTTGATGTCTATGGACGGATTTTCATGAAGTAGGATTTATGATTCGATACACATGCAAATAAGCGAATGAGAGCAAGACCTAGATGACCGGCACCGGAGTAAATAAAAGAAAAACCAAAAAGTTCGCTCGTCCTGCTCCTATCCGTATAAAGCCCACAAAAAGTAGTGCCATGGTGCCTTCGCAGTGTCACGTGGCAAGACCCAACGCGCGTTCGCGACTTCAAGCGGCCGGGCGGCACGTCGCCGGACGAAGCTCGCTAGTCTCGATTTGTTGCAGTTCGCTTTTCTGGTCAACATTATACCCCAGCATTACGACGACCAGCGGCGGAATAGTACTCGCTCAGGCGCTCTTGCGAAAGCGCGCGAAGATGAAACTGGGCGCCTCCCATGACCACCCTACGACGTCCAGCTGCACGAACTCGTCCGCGTCGTCTGCTAGTGCTAGTGGGCAACAAGAAAAAGAACAATCATCGAGATCGAGGAGTTCGAGAGACACAACGGCTACGGCAACAAATTTGATTATTGTTGAGGAAGGCGAAGGAGACCAAGGCCAACAGACGGGGACGCCTACTCTCGCACGGGAACAAATTGAAGATTTTGTGTCTTTCTCAAGTAAGCCGTCTGCAGCTTCTTTGATGTCCTTGCTGATTCCTGAAAGTTTCGTTCCAATAGACAGCGACAAGGCTTGGGAAGTTGAAGGTCTAGGTCCTCGTCGCGCTGATGGTGAAGGCACCGAGTCTTCTGATCTTCCGGCGCGGCACACGACGCAGCTCGCGTTTATTCCTTTGGGCGACGATTTTGAAGAGAACCCCGACGCGCGAATGATACGGAACGTGATTGTGGCGCCAGGGGATACCATCGAGTATCCACGGCCACAGTCAGCAAGCGAACACGCAATGGCAAATGCAGATGGGAACATGAAAGTAAAGAACAAATCGGACAAAATAGAAAAGGGATCGAGTACTAGACCACGCACAGTCGCGGCAGATTCTCGACCGCCAGTAGCACCGCCGGTGATCTATACCGCGAGTTTTCGCCATGAGCCAGACAAGATTTACACGCGTTTGCCCTATTGGTGGGCGCCCACCATGGTGCCTTACGACTATTCCCTAGAGGTTTCGGAAAACTGGAATTTCATTCAGGACTACAGAACCGCGAGCACAACTTTGGCTGCAGGAGACGCGCAGATGGACCTGACCTCCGATGCCGAAGGCGAGGACTCTCGCAGCGCGACGACTGCTCTTCAGACTGGCGGGACGACGAGAACGAGGACGATGCGTTCCGGCGACGTCGCATGGAGCGACACGGAAGTCGCGGCCGAGGGCAGCTGCGGAGACGAGGCACCAAGTGCTTCAGGAGGCATGAATCGGGAAGAGGACGTCGAAAACCCACTGTCCGAATCCGATCAACAGGAGCAGGCGAAGTACGGGCGCAAGCACTCGGACGCCTCAACTGGGTCCTCTGTTGTCACCGGCTCTACTGCGACTGCGACGCCACGTGGTGCGGGTTCGTCCTCATCTTCGCGCTTTCTGTCAATGGAGAGCGGAGGTGGTACGATGAGTGGCAATGAGCTTGAGGAGAACTCCTCGGCTATCACAGGAAAAAGTGTTAACGTTAACGGAATTTGTGATGCAGAAACGCATCCCAAAACGTGCCAAAATTTGTCATGTATATCATGCATACTAGGCAAAATTTGTCATGCATTTTTGTAATCTATGAAAACCGTTAACGTTAACACTTTTTCCTGTGATATCGGCGCTTGAAGAAGATGTTGCGATGACGCAGGGACAAGCGGGGCATGTGCACGACCTAGTTCTGAGCATCGAGAATAGAAGTGTTGATGAACAAGTCGCGAAACGAACTACCGAGGGTCAGAGGACAGGAAAAGACCACGAGCACTCCGACACAACCACCGCGCAAGCGGCCGAACAAGATGAATTTGGCACCACGAGTACGATGCGATCTCATGACCCCTTGAGGGGTGGCGGGTACTGCACTGCATCTGGTGGGCCGGGTAGTACCCGCACGACGAAAGAGTCAGTGTCGCCACCGCAGAGTAGATCTGGAGGTGTTTCCACGCCAGCTGCATGGTCCGCGACATCAACACTTGCCATCTCATCGAGTTCCTCTTCATCAGCAGCACGTGGTGGTGGCACTCCTTCAAGTTCATTCGACGATGGCGCCGTCACCACAAAGATGAGCACCGGCAAAGCAGAAAATTTTTCAGACGCAGGAATCACGACACCTGTACAGCCTGCTGTTGCGCAAACAAAGACGAATTTACTGAAGAATAAAGTCGGCGTGAATCTGCACGCCGTGTACGTAGATTAGTACTGATTTGGACCGACTTCAAAAATGTTAAGAAAATCGGAAAAAAATCCGCAAAAAATCCAGGCACGCCGCAAAAAATCGACTTTGTGCCGCGGCTGCTAACGTCCACAAGCGAAGCAAAGTAGCGCGAAACGAAGTCGGTTGCCCGCGTTCTCGAAGCTCGAGAATGCGCCAACTCGGTCTCCCGGCAGTTTTTGCCGGTGTCCTGAGGCGTTAGGCCCCACCCTGGAGCGTCCGGGCTGCCAGAAAGATTCCCGCAGCCGGGTTGGGGGCGCCGGGTTGTCATGTTCCGCCCGGCGGGCGGTGCTCACAAAATCGATTTTGTGAGTACCCGCGGACAGATTCGATTTTGTGCGCACCCTTCGGGCACGCTTTTCGAAGATGCCCTATCCTCGGGCGGGGCCACACAGTCCGCGCGTGGTCGCAAAATCGATTTTACCAACACAAAAGCCGGAAAATCCGGCAAAAGCTGCAAAATTGATTGCGTGGGGCGAAGTCGCAGAGGACGGGCCTCTGCCCGCCTTGGATCGATCGATGTTTCGCTCGCACGCTACAGGCTTAGGGATGATCGCGAATTCCAGAACTTGCGCCCCGATGAAGTTCCGCACATTCATCGCGTTGGCCCAGCGTAGAAAGCAATGAAAAACGCCCGAGCTTGTGACTTACATCCGGGCCCAAGTTCTGAAAAGCCGCGGGAGCGGCATGGGCCCCGTCTGCGTGTTCTGAGCTCCGTAGAGGCGCCAGGAACAGGCTCTCGGCTGGCGCGGGGGTCGCAAAATCGATTTTGTAAACAGACAGCCCTCGGTGGGTGCCGCGGCTCAGTCCTCGACAGCCGCTGGGCGCTTGATGGGGCGCAGAGTCGGGGATTTTAGTTATTTCAGGCTCGCAGAATCGTCTGCGGGTTCAATCACCCGAGGCGTGCAAAATCGATTTTGTTGGACCGCTCCTTGTGCGATGTCCGCGTCAGTGGTGGTGCGGGCAAAAGAGGTGGCGCGGGCCTGCTATGTGGGTAAGGCAGGTGGCTGTCCGGCTGTTTGCCAAAATCGATTTTCCAACTTCCTGAAAATCCAGAGGAGCAAGTTTTCCGGAAGTCCGCGCGTTGCTTGGACTTTCCGGGACTGCCGAAAAATCGATTTTCCGGGTTCCGGAAATTCCGGAAATTTCGAAAAGTCCGGAGTTTGCGAAAAATCCGGAATTTTCCGAAATCGAAAATCGAGATCGGGACATCAGCAAGTCCTCGAAATCGAAAATCGACTCGGAAAATCGATTTTCTGCTTCATTGCTAAGGAGAACGGACCAAACCTGGTCCATACCATCGGCGGAGGCAGTTGCTTACTATCCAGTTGGTAATCTGCTGCCAAAAATCCGAACGCTTGCACTTTCAAGAGATTCGGAGGCGCTTCAAAGTCGATTTTCTGTGTGCCAAAAGTGCGCCCGAGTGTGCGCCAAAAATGCGCCAAAAGTGCGCGCGAGTTACTATTCAATAGTAACGGAGACGGACCAAACCTGGTCCATACCATCGGCGGAGGCAGTTGGTTACTATTCAATAGTAATTATTATTTTGCTCGGGACGCAACACAAAACAACGCGGATTTTTGCGCGCGACACCTCGAGCGCGACTGCCTTCGGATTTTTTTTGGATTTTTGGCAGCAGCTTACCAACTGGATAGTAAGCAACTGCCTCCGCCGATGGTATGGACCAGGTTTAGTCCGATCTCGCTACTATTGAATAGTAATGGAGGCACAAAATCGATTTTCTGCTATTTTCTCGGAAGCTCTATTTTCCGGAAGTCGGAAAATCCGGACCGCAGCGATCTCCCGAGATCTTTCCGGAAGTCCAGATCTCTCCGGAAAATCTAATGTCCGGCAAGGTGCCGACGTTGTCCATAGGGTTGAGGGGTTGCAGAATCGACTTTGTGGCCGGTAGGGCCCGTTGCCCGTACCTCTGAGGGCGCGGGCTGGGACGGGGGTTGGTAAGGCATTGGCGTGGGAGACTGCATCCGCGAAGAAAGGGCGGACGCACAAAATCGATTTTGTGGGAGATCCGCTAAAGCGCATAGCTGGAAGCTCTCCCCCCTAGTCCGTCGGCCCGGCGGATTGCGTGGCGCACCGCCTCGATATTGAGCCACGCGGCCGCTCGATTCTGTCGGACCTGGGAAGCTGCGAAATCGATTTTGTGTGGTCGGGCGATTGTGTGGCCTTCAACAGCCCTTGCGCGACCCACAACATCGAACCACCTGTGGTCAGCTCAAAACCGGCCTTGTGGTCGGCGCTGCGTTCTGGGGGAATGGAAAATCGATTTTGTGCAATCTGCGGGATTGCGCGTCTGGAGGAGGGGTTTTGTGCAATCCGCGTCTGCGGCTTCGATTTTGTGCAATCTGCGTTGTGTGCCATGCAAAATCGATTTTGTGCAATGCAAAATCGATTTTGCGGGATTCGGTTTTGTGCAATGCAGAATCGGGATTCGGTTTTGTGCAGAGCAAAATCGATTTTGTGCAGTGCAAAATCGATTTTGTGCAATGCAAGATCGATTTTGTGCAATGCAAAATCGATTTTGCGGGATTCGGTTTTGTGCAATGCAAAATCGATTTTGTGCAATCCGCGTCTGCGGGAATGCAGAATCCATTTTGTGCAATGCAAAATCGGGATTCGGTTTTGTGCAATGCAAAATCGTTTCTGTGCAATGCAAGATCGATTTTGCTGCTTTCGGTTTTGTGCAATGCAAAATCGATTTTGTGCACTGCAAAATCGGGATTCGGTTTTGTGCAACGCAAAATCGATGCTGTGCAATACAAAATCGATTTTGTGCAATGCAAAATCGATTTTGCGGGATTCGGTTTCGTGCAATGCAAAATCGATTTTGTGCAATCCGCGTCTGCGGGAATGCAAAATCGATTTTGAGCAATGCAAAATTCGGGAATCGGGAATCGCCCCCCTTACGTTGGTTGGCTCTGGCCTCTACAGTTTCGCCGCGCCACCGGATTTTTTTTCGATTTTCTTGGCCGATAAAAAGTTGGTCCAAATCACTACCAACGTAGATGACACGACAGGCATTCTGTATATTTACGAACCCAACAGCAGCAGGGCGACGAGCCGTACTCGAACAAATACAAACGTATCTTCTACTTCTAGCGACGCGGGGGCTCCAGAGACCACAGCGCAGCCTGGTGGTAGAATGGTGGAATTGCTGTTCGACATGCGGTCATATTTCTGTGGGTCCACGTCGAGGGAAGTGAGTCCGGAGAACAAAACACCAGAACTGCTGGAGGAATTTGCACGACAACGGGCTAGCGGATTGACGCTTTTTAACACAGAGTTGATGTACGAGGAAGCAGAGTACGTCCACCCTGCTCTAAAGATTACCACTCCTTTCAACCACTACGCCCTGCTCACACCGAAACTTAATCTGCCGCAGCTCTGGCGTGCCCGCGGGGCGAGGTTTCTACACCTGTTGCACGAAGTAAAAATTTTGATTCCGTACTTCGCGGAGGACGCTACGAAAGCGCTGGAACGCCGAGAAAAAGCATTGCAGCCCCCGACGCTGTCGGATCTTTGGTTGACAGAAGAGCATCTACTTGCGGACAGTGGGGGCGAGAAAGTGCAGGAGTTTGCCCAAGCAATTCTCGAGGAAGACAAACGAATGAAAGCCAATCTCTATTTGAATAATATAAGCGACAGTGCGCGAGACGCGCCTGTGACGCTTGCCGCCTTCGCTGCCGATGCCAACAGTAAAAGGCGAAGGAACAAAAAACTCTCCTTTGCGAGCAGCTGCAACAGCAGTGATATGGAAATTTCTGAGGACCACCACGTGTCCATGCAAGAACAGAAGCCGCATCAGCCTCCCTCTGCGTCGCGCTCGCGGCCTTCGACCCCGCACCAAACTGGGTTTCTCGCCCAAAGACGAGAACAAAACGCGTCGCAGGAGACAAGTTCGCTTTCATCTAGTTCGGAGAGCGGCATGGCGAAAGCGATGCAAACGGAGTCGTTCTCCATCATGCAAGTTCATGAAAATCAAGGAGACTGGGTCCAAACGACTGACGATGTGGTAGGATGGCCGCATCCGGGGTACGTGAAGAGTGTGAACTTGTCCTCAATTCTTGATCATGCTTCGACGAACACTAGTGGTGCTGCTGCTGGTGTCTTCCCAGCAGCCTCGAATAAATCAACACGTTCTACTACTGCCGCGTCTGGCTGCAGTATGGAAGAAATCGAAGCCATGAAAGACGCAGTGCGGCAGTTGGAGAGCGCGCGGCAGCAGAGCAAGCGATTCTTGGACCAGAACACGGCCGGGCCAACCGTTTCCTTCCAAGGCTCCGCTTCCACCTCTCCGGTGATCCCGGCAGAAGCTAGTACAGGCAATGAGGTCTTTATTTTCTCGAAGAACAACGCGACTGGCTGGAGGTGCTTCCGAGCCCAAGGCCAAGGATGCCTCCCAAAGTCAGACCCGTTTGCTCTTGGAGAAAACCATATAACGCGACGATGTGATGAAGTAGATGAAAATGCCGCGGCTCCACCACTCGTTGTGATTGACACACAGAAGTTTGACAGCTTCAAGGGTTGTAGACCCAACACAACATCGTCTGCTTTGAAGAAAAACAAAGACCACGCGGTCACTTCTGAGATTCTTTCACAGGAAAGACAAAGACTGGATGATAAGAACCCACTGAAACACGCCTACATGAACACGAACTTCTCCAAAATGGCGATGGCATCTTCTTTCAAACAGGAAAGCGAGCCTGGGGCCTCGTCACGTGGACGAGAGGGCTCATCCTCTGCATCCAGTTCCTCAGCGTCTTCTCAACATCTTGGCCGTGTAGCACGCGATTGGTACGACCAACATCGCGATCGCCACAGCAGAAGATACGAAAATGATCTTCAGCGGGACGGCGCTCATCTCGAAAGCGAAGAGCGCAAGATGATTTTGGAACAGGCTCGCAGAGAAGGTTTTGCTCTAGTGCAGAGTATGCATCAGCACGATATTAGAGCAGAAGACCGCGACGCTCGAGGCAAGCTGCGCTCGTCAGTTGAAGTGATTCTGAATCTCGTGGTGAACAAGGAGTCCCGCGATTGCTTTAGCTTCAAGCCGCTATCGCGACAGCTCACCGTTCAGCAGTTCATCGCCGCTGTGCAGCCGCAAGGCATGCGAATTCAACTGCCTCCTTCCAAGGCCGCGCGCGAGAGCTCAAGACTGCAGGCCATGATGGAAGGGATAGACGAGAACAAGGATGAAGGAGCATTAGCAGCTTTAGACGATCACTCGTTTGCATTTCATCAGAGTCAGAATCTGCATCGCGAATGGACAGCAAGCACCACCGCGTCTGCTGCTACTGGGGAGGAGAGAGTGGCAACACTGTACTGGGTGCGGGATCGGCGAAAATCCATACGACACACGGATTTTCTCTCCGGTCGCGAAACGCTTGACCAACTGTGGCGGTGGAACGGGGGGAAACATGGAGGAAGTGATGCAGTGCATTTCCGTTTGGAATTCGTGCATTCCAGTTCGGCTTCTTCCATTCCGCAGCTAAATCCCAAAGCGACCAGCTTTACCCCCGGCCAAGGTTTCGTCAACTCCGGAAATGCGTTCATGCAGCCCCAACACCATGCAGCTTCGTCGTCTACTTACGATGGATTTCATGTCGGCGATGCAAATCAGCGTCAATGCTGGTCCACACCAACTGTGCTTGGCGTTGGCGGGAACGATTTTTCGGCGGACGTCGATTCGATGAAAAGGGTTGAAGCGATAAAATCTGATTTCGCAAGGGCGGCGAGTCGCGAGTGGAACGCGAATGCTACCGAGTTTGTACCGGGTAGTGCCACTCCTGGTTCCTTCGTGATCAATCCGCCGCTTTCCCAGCATAGCGCTGGAGCTGCCCTCCACGTGGCGACCGGAGCGCAACTGCCGCAGCATCACTACCAACAGCAAGCCATAACGCAGCCAATGGTCGTGACGACGTACGACCACCGTGCTGGACGCTTTGTGCCTCTCACGATTACAGTCCCAGACTTTCAGGAGCAGCAGAATCTCCAGCACTCTGAGAGCGACCAGTTCTGGACTAACATTCAGGAGTATTTTGGAGACGTGGACACACTATTCCATTGTTCCGGGCATCAAGCACAAGTCTATGAACCAGATAAAGCACATGCACAGGAAGATGCCGGCGACGGCGTCGCGGCCAATATCGTCATGGAGGAGCACCAGCATTGCTTTGGCTTTTGTAGTTCGGCGGGTGCAGCAGGAGCCGGTGAGCACGACGGCGGACAATTATGGGGTGAGACTTCACAAACCAACGCGCGCGAGCAAGCGGAAGCCCCGCAAGCTTCACCTTCAACCTTCGTTTTTGGAGGTGGACTTCCTCTTCATCGGTTCGGACCCGCAGCCCCGGGTAATGCGGATGAAGATGAATTCTTTGTCAACTGCTGCTGCGAGGACACAACTGCAAATTATGCGGGGACTTCTTTATTTGGCTCTACTGTTGAACCCGGCGGTGGCCTTCTTCAACAGCAGCAGGAAGGTCATTCCTACTGGTCCTTTCCGAGGGAGCATCATGAACCTGTGCATAGCGAAGTAGATGAACCAGCCGAACAAGTCGCCCAGGCCGCCTCTCGGTCGCGACCCCGGTGCGTTGGAGAAAATTGCGCGATGGAAAAAGCCGATGGAGGTGATGATTTTCTGGACGTGAATCGCATGCCAAGAACGCGGACCCCGTCCCCGTTGCCTTCGGGAAGCCAAGTGGCTTCGCCCTACTTGGGTGTAACAGCCAGGTCTCCCTTTCTGCAGTCCGTTCCGATGCCGCACGGGCCCGACTCGGAGTTCTCCTTACCAGCTCTGGATCTACACGGAACTGCTTCGCCGGGTAGCTGGGTACTGGACAGCGCAGAATCCTCGTGGAGTGCGTCCCACGCAAGATCGACTACGCCTCCAATCGGTGATGTTGTCCTGCCTTCGTTCCCCGAAAACGGGCAGGACAGCGGAGCTGCTTCTCGTCCAGATTTGCAAGCAATGGATTCTCACGGATTAGCAACTACTGAAACGGATGAGCCGTTCGACGTCACTCTTTTCAACGTGACTACCGAGCCGAGTTACTTCCTGCGGAGCGCCAGTGTGCCATAATGAGCTACATGCATATGGTTGCACTCGCATCAGCAGCTTTGCAAGGATGTACCATAGTCGTGCTTTTATACATACACCAACACTTCATCTGCATGTCGATTTTCATGTTTCAAAAGCGAAGCCCATACTTAGTGACCGCGAAAGAAATAAGTACTAGCACCAGTAGGTCGTTGTAGCGAAATGGAAGGTTTGCCGCTTGGAGCTCTAGATTTGTCTGAAATCTAGCGAAACGCATACTAAGCTTTTCTTGTCGTCTGTATCCATTCTTTTTCTTTGCGACACGCAGCATGAAGTGTTTACCTATGATTTTTTCAACAGAAATAACAAAGCAAGGACAAGGGTGTGCTTCTACCTCATGCGCCACCTCCAGTCTAAGGAGCCACTAGTTCGCATTTACTTTATCATTATTTTTTTTTGTTTTTCGCATGTGTAAAAAAGAAAGAGCTGATAGTCATGATTTCCTTGCCTATGTCATGATGAAGCCGTGCACTTGTACAAAAGACTTCGACGGACGAGGATCTTCGCCACCTGCCATTTAGATTTACACAGCAATTCATTTTCAACGTATACGTATTTCTCTTTATTTTTGTGCAGAGTGAGTGCAGAGCAACCCGTTGGCGGAGTACACGACGTAACTTTGTTGTGATTTTTCGAGAATAAAGAAATGAAAGCTTGAAGATGAAATTGAGAAAAGAATGAAGAGCTGGTGTATACCTGTAGTGAGAG
Organism: Amoebophrya sp. A120; assembly: GCA_905178155.1. Lineage (NCBI taxonomy): Eukaryota > Dinophyceae > Syndiniales > Amoebophryaceae > Amoebophrya > Amoebophrya sp. A120. The sequence continues at coordinate 2,148,321 of CAJINV010000009.1, read as the reverse complement.
ACGTAGCCAGGACGAGTAGACCACGGGCTGATGCCGTCCTATTCTGAGAAAAAAAATATCGTGTTGTCAGCGCTGAGCCGTGTCGTAGCTGCAGATCAAGCAACTTAGTATCTCGCTTGATCGTTATTGTGATTGTCGGTGACTTCGCAACAAATACACGTAACACGACTACGTCATCATCGTGAGCTCTACTAGCAATCTGAGTGCACCAGAGAGCACTGACATTCGGCCGATGTTGATTTCGCTCGCATCGATCTGTACCTCGCCGTGCGATTGCTCGGGCCGTGAATTAAACAAAGAGAAAGAGATGCATCCACCGCACCACGTTAATTGAACGCTGCAGAAGTACGTCTCTATGAGAGAAGCTGCGAGACGTGATGACTCATCTTCTTCGTAACTCGTCTAGTAGATGACAGCAACAAAAAAAACGTCGTATCATCGTTTCAGCATCTTCGTAAATGGTGGTCCAAAGAACCCATTTATCGCAACCGCACCAGGTATGGCTCTGTAACGTTTACGTTGCTAGTACTAGATAAATAAAAAATACGTAGCATAGAAGAAGTTGTTGCCATTGCCTTCGCTCTTTGTCTACTTTGCGCTCAACAACATTGAGGTTTACAAATTTTCCATCTACCTCTCATTGGTGCCACCAGGTTTTTTTTTTCTCACTACAATACAAAAGGGGACGATAACCTAGTTGGTTCTAGAGTGGGGACGTTGAGAAAATGGCGTCGGGTAATCCAGATTTTAACTATCTGGATATCGTCGCAGAGAGGAGTAAAAACGTACTTCTGGTGCGGGATAACGTTGGCAAGGCAAAGCCAAGCATCTACGACATTCCCCAGGAAATAACGTTTGGCGTCGCGCCGGTAGCTGATCAGGAGGGAGCAAAGGAAATTGTCAACGTTTGGAAGCCGCACGTACTGATACTGAAATTTTTATGCTTCCTGGAAAAAAAGGAAATTGAAATTCTATTCTAGCCCCTTGCCCTTTTCTCGTCTTGTAGTTTACAACAGTACTTCTACAACAGCCACAGGCTGTTGTCAACAGCAGCATCAAGTTAGTGGTAGGTATGGATTGGGCTGGGTTCAAAAATTTTGATTCGGTGAGCATGATGTTGACGACATGCGACATTTCTTCGTTTCTTGTGCACCAGCCTGACACTGACTTCTGGAAATCTGAATTTCCAAAAAATAAAAAAACAGCAACCCTCCATCCAAGACAACGACAATCGAGTAAATTACTTGAAGTGGAACCGATTCACCGCCGCGCAAAAGGCCGTCAGACACCCATCCGTACCAAAACTCAAGAAGCTCATAGGAGAGGCGGATGAGGAGGGTAAGCAAAAGAGCTTTCTTTGTGTCCCCCGGGCTTGCTGTTATTTTGCATCTTTGTTGGTCCCCTTCGCAATTTTTAATGAGTCAAAATTGCGGCTGTCCAACACCTGTGTATGTCTATGTGATGAAAATAGAAATAAACCACACTTTGCTCAGATGAAAAAGCCAACACGTTTTCCGACTTGGACCTGGCTAAGGATGATCTGGACAGAAGGGCACAGAAAATCATGAAGTGGAAGCTCGACCAGCGAAAAATCACGGTGATGCCACAAACCGACAAGGAAAAGCTCTACCACACCTACGCAAAGAAGGACAAAACGTCCTACACCAAGGCCGAAATCATCGCCAGCAAGGGTACACGACACTCTGTACTATAATGAGATTGAGCATTTTACTTGTGCCAAGCCCCAATATTTGTATATTGAAACCAAATTTATTATGTGGTCATGACATTGTTCTTTTTGTTTTTCTTCATCCGACTTCTATGCTGCGTGCTGCATTGCAGAGTAGAACTAGAACAAGAAAATATAAATGACACCAACGACCATGATATCAGCATCTGCCGCTGCGTACAGAAGTAAATCAGTTCCGCAGGACGGCAGCATAACGCATGGAAAGCGAAAAACCGAGAGACCACCAACGCCCATGGAGATGGTAATCGTTTTACCAGCGAAGCTAGTGCCGGTCTAGTGCCTTGGTCTTTGAATTTTTCTTTTCTTGTGACAAACGCCACTGATTAATTTCTACGCTGAGTAGTTTGATACTCTATCGCTTCGTGCTTTGCGAGATAAAAAATCGCTTCTGTTTTGCAAAAAATTTAGGTCCTCGGAATGGAATTCGCGAAAATTGGTGCCCGGGAGAGCAGACAAAAGTTTGACGAGTACCAGCAGGCCAAAAGGGATGCTGCATCTGTCAAGCACTCGGGGCCGACCAAGTACATACTAGAGAGCGCTTTCGCTGTCGAGCTGTTTGAGATGAACTTAGTCGAATGCAGAAGTTGATCAATGAACTTCGATCTGTTCTTTCACAACCGTCCCAATCAAAACCAGAAGCATAGGAAAACCAGAAAATATGTTTACCTTCAACTATCTACTTCAAACTAACAGGGCGTCTCTGGGGCACGCAACCGGCGCACTCAACGCCAGGCGTGCGGCGGTTGAGAAGGACTCGCGTTCTGAGTGGGTGCTGAGTCGCTTCAAGAACATCAAGCCGACCATGAACATGCAGGAGTACCTGCGTGCCGCGCCCCGGCCCACCGCCGACAAGAGCAAGGATTACATCTAGGTATTTAACTTCAAGACGTAGTCGTAGGCAAGCGAGGACCACAGATAGTACTGCCGAGGTGCTAAAAATGAGCCACGACTTAATCCTTTTGCTCATCTTTGTGCCATCAGATAATTCAGACTTTCGTCACCAAGTTAGAGCTTTTACTTTTCTAGTTTGCCTCCTTAGAAGTTTGAAAATATTCGACATGTCGTGATGTCGTGCCGTTTCAGCTGCAGATCAGACAAAGAGCATACAGCATGCTGAAGATATTAGAGTTTAGTTTCAGATAGTCAGACACCGAAAAAAAATGACCACCGAGTTGGAGTGCGAAACGCTTCACGATGTAAAATTCTCAGCAGATAATAACAGGCTTCTATAAATGGTTTCGTTGAAATGAACACTTGAGTATATATGAACAATCAAAATCAATATTAATCAAACTTCTAATTCTATAGATCAGTTTCAGTTAGAGATGCTTCGGAGGCACCTCCAGATGAGATGATTATGTCATTCTTTATTGCGCATCAGACGAGGATATTACCTTCTCCTGTTGTAGGAGAGTCAGTGAAAAAATCTATCCGGCAGAAGGAACACAAAAGCAGGCATTGCAAGCAGGTTGCAGATCAGACGGAAAGAAACGGATAGCGGCAGAAGGAACAAACGAGCGTTTAGTAGACTATACTACCGAGGACTGTGAAGCGATTCGCATCCCGATTCGATTCAGCATCGTCCGCGTTTCTTGAACCTACCAAAACAAAAAAGCAACTTGAGATCAGATGAAAACTGCACGAATTGTAGCTGAGCCCATTTGTATACACTAACACTCGTGCAGATTCAACGAAAAGAACTTGGCCTGCAACTTGCTTTCGAAAGCGAAAAATCTGACACTGACGCAAGCGAAAATTAAAGGTACTAGCTGGCTCGTCTAGTGTCGACGTGGTGCGATTTTCATGCATAATTGTTCTCTCTTGCACATGGTGGTTGAGATGGGTACGGAGAGCCATTTGGATGGCTCTCTTTGTCTTTTGTCGAGGAGCGAGCTCGAGCGTATTACTGCAAGAAATGCCATAGATCTCTCGTGGTGTCACAAATGAGAAGTAAGACGGAGAGGATGTTGAAAGGAATGCATCGGTGTTATCTACCCTCCAGGCCCACTCATCTGAGTTATATACCTCCATTGAGATCGATCACAACATGTAGTAAGTGCTACCACGATTGAGAGCTGTACTTACGTCCTCGCGACACTCACACTCATCTATGCTACCACGGCAGCAATAGAAGATCGCAGTAATTTTGTTTTTGGATTTTCCAGGAACGATACTTCGTGCGCTTTTCCTTACAAACATAAAACAAACTGAACAAATCTCGAGTAGAAGTTCCTCTATGTTCTTAATCTGTCTCTGTCTCACGACGTGATCTCACAATGCGAGCCTCATTCCAGCAACTGCGTGCTCGTGGTGCTGTTGCAGCCTCGAACACAGCGGCCTCCTCTTCGTCATCCTCGTCTTCTCATTTTGTTGCTCCACCTCGCTCGCGTGCGTATGCTGCTCCCCGCCTACGTCCCTTCTCCGCTGTGGCCGCCCAACCCAAGTCGCTCCAGGAGGTGTGCAGCGACACGCTCGACGAGATGAAAGCGAAGGGGACGTACAAACAGGAGCGCGTTATCACCTCGATGCAGGCGCCGGCGATTCAGGTGGAGGGCTCGAAGCACAAGCAGGTGCTGAATTTTTGTGCCAACAACTACCTGGGCCTTTGCGACAACAAAGATGTCATCGAAGCGGCAAAAAAGACCATCGATGACTACGGCTACGGCATGAGCAGCGTCCGCTTCATTTGCGGCACGCAAACGTTGCACAAGCAGCTGGAGGCGGAATTGGCGAAATTCCACGACCAGGAAGACTGCATTCTTTTTCCGTCCGGCTTCGATGCGAACGCGGGTTTCTTCGAAGCGATTCTCTCGGAGGAGGACGCGATCATCTCTGATTCCTTGAACCACGCCAGCATCATCGACGGGGTGCGGCTGTGCAAGGCGAAGCGCTTCCGGTACCAGCACCTGGATTTGGGTGATTTACGCGCGCAGCTAACAGAAGCAGCGGCGAAAGGCGCTCGTCTGAAAGTGGTCGTCACGGACGGCGTTTTCAGTATGGACGGCGACGTGGCGCCGCTGGCGGAAATCCGGCAGGTGGTGGACGAGTTTCCCAACACCTATCTGTACGTGGACGACTGCCACGCGACCGGGTTCCTGGGGAAGACGGGAAAGGGCACCAGTGAGATGTTCGACAACGTGAAGATCGACTTTTTGTCGACGACGCTAGGGAAAGCCCTCGGCGGCGCAACAGGAGGGTACGTGGTTAGCTCGAAGGAAGTCGTGTCCGTGCTGCGCAACAAGGCGAGGACATACCTGTTCACGAACACGATCGCACCGGTCGTAGCGGGCGCATCGCTGAAGGTGCTCGACATGCTGAAGGAGTCGGATGAGCTGCGAACAAAGCTGCAGGAAAACACGCACTATGTGCGACAACGGTTCACCGAGGCGGGCTTGACAGTGCTCGGGCATCCGGACTGTCCGATCGTGCCAGTCTACCTCGGCGATGCACTGGTAAGTACGATAGGTCAGCTGCTGCTGCTCCTGCATCAAAAATATCATTAAAAACAATGACATGCATCAATAGACACTGCGCTTTTACTTGCTTTTGCTTGTTTCTTGTATTTTGAGCGCCTCAACGCCAAGAACAAGGAAAAACACAAGTCTATACAAACTGACAAATTTAGGTTGCGCAAGCGATGTCTGCTAATCTTTTGGAGCGCGGGATTCTTGCGATTGCTTTCTCCTACCCAGTTGTCCCGGAAAACGCCGCGCGGATCCGCTTTCAGATTTCCGCAGCACACACTCAGGAGCAACTGCAGAAGCTGGTCGCAGCGGTTATCGGCGCTTCAAAGGAGGTCTCAGGGAAGTAGTAGGACTAGTTTTACTAGTTTTGAAACAAGAAAATAGTAGAAGATGGACAAGCAAACTTCATCTTCAACTTCGTCTACAACTACATCCTCCTCATCTCGTGCCTCTTCTTCATGTGGGCCATGCCCATGCTTCTTCGACATGTTTTTACCGACGAAAGTGAGGACGAAGTCCCGCGAACTTAACGACTATGCGTCTCTGATGAAGATGAAAAATACATCAAGGTCGGCACCATGGAAGTGAACAAGACCGCTGCCTACGATCAGCGCGCAGAAAGAACGCGCATTGAAGCAGAAAACCAAAGGGCGGCAGATTTGAAAAAGGAGAAAGACCGTCAGCGTTTGCTGGAAAGAGTGAAAAACAAAAATCCCAGTTTCCGATCAAGATAATGGTGGAGACAATTACGCTAAAGCTCGTTTTTTGTACTGATGACAAAGCTGATGAAAGGAAATATTGGATTGACAGAACAATGGTGAAGACCAATTCTACGTTTACTTTTTCAAGAACACTTGGAGCCAATTAGGCTATTTGTAAAGGTTTCAACTTCATATACTTCTTCCTTGTGGCAAGCGCTAGGAGCCAGAAGTTGTGTAATATCTTCAGGCTCGCCGCCCACCCCCGCCGCTGCTCGAACCGGTCTGCTGAATATCGCGGTTGTCGGCATAAGCTGAAGCTGACGAGAACTTCTTGTGCGTGTTCCTCCTTGTGGTGTGCCATCGGAGTGTTTTTTCGACAACAGAGGCAGCTCTTTCCTTCAAGCAATGTCAAAGACTTGGACATCACCACTTGCACTTCACAAAATTGGATCTAAAAAAAAACTTCGCGGCCTGCGCCTCCTAGACTTATCAAGTTTTTCAAATCAATACACAGAGTTGTAGAAAATCAAAGACCACAAGATGGGTAATTCCTCAAGTTCGTCAGCAGGTACTCAAGTGGACATTGCCACCAGCGGCAATTCCAGGTCATCCGGGCTAACAAGCGGGACATCAAACACAAAGAGCCAGCAGCTTGGCATACTTTCTGGTAAACCGATCTGCTGCGTGTGCAAAGAGACCAAGGCCGCACGGGACGAATGCGTTGTGCGAAACGGCGAGGAGAGATGCACGCAATTCATAAACGCGCACGACCAATGCCTCAGAATGGAGGGGTTTGACGTTTTGGAGAAAGCCTCGAATGGCAGTTCGGCGACGCCGTCGCCGCGCGCGTGATGAAGTAGATAAGGCGGCACTGCCTCTCCTGCGACGTTACGATCAGTCGATGTCAATGTTTTAGGTGGCGCACTACGAGACAGCTCTTTCTGCCAGTGAAAAAACCAAAACAAAACCTGAAAGCCCTCCCTGCTGAGGAGAAGAACTTGCAAGCCACCAGCAGGTGGAAGAAATGCATTTACTGTTCGAGTTTTTCTTTTTTGATAGACTCGCTGTCTCATAGATACATCTTGAGTCTTCGGGACCGAGAGCAAGGCTGCTTGTTCGCATAGAAGCAAGCGGCTCCGAGCCTCGAAGATGTAAATATGTCTGAAAATGATGATCTGTTGCTCTGCAACTTCACGGAGACGACCAGCCGTTTTTTGACCATACGACACATCATCAATTGATCCTGATCACTTTCCTTATTTTGTCACAGCAACGCTTTGATGATGACGTACTCACATATAATCCGTAGATAGCACGTTTTTTGTTTTTCATTTTCTCTCGTAAGTCCTCTGTACCTGTAGACCCGTGAGTCAACGAACACGAACCAACGATCGAAGGATCATGGTAATTCTGAGCTATCGTTTTCCAACAACTGGATTCACAAAGGATGGAGAAAATGAAGATGTAGCAAAATAGCTTCGGCGTGAAATACAAGATAGAGGACGACGAATCTCATTTTTCGCCCGCGCTCCAGTCGCCAGGGCAAGGGGCTTCTTCTTCGTCCGATTCCGACGATTTAGCGGGGAAGAAACAAGCGGGGAAAAAGAAGAAAAAGATCGGCACGAGCCTCAAGAAGAAAGACAAGAAAGACGCGATGTCGCTGCAGCTTCAGCTTTACAAGCTGAACGACCGAAATCTGGCCTACACCAATCTGGTGTACGTGAATCCCACTGACTTTGCACAGCTCGCCGGACGCAACAAGCCGGTTGGGTACGTCTTGGTCAAGGACAACTACCCCTTTTCCCTTTCGAGCCACCCGGATGTGCCGTCAGGGAAAATATATCTCAGCAGTGTATAGTTTTTTCTTTTTGTAGACTTGTTTTTTGAGCTTTCTAAGTGATCACATCAATCTCTTTGCGTGCACTCCTCTTCCTCCATATTTCCTTGTTCACTATGGTGCCCTCCAAGTCCTACAAGTGCAACGATAAAAAACAGCTCCAGCGAGATTTTGCCTCTATTCCTTTGGATGCCGTCCTGCCGGTCTCAAGCTTCGCACCAACGGCCGACAATGAAATCGCGGGCGGGCGCGTCACCGTGGATGTAATAGGGAACACTGGGGGTGCTCCGAGGCTCGAGTTGGACGGCAGCTCCCTGCGCGACCTGGTTCTGCAGAATTTTCGTGGGCAACCGTTTTCGCGCGGGCAGATGTGTTGCGCAAAATGGGAAAGAGTCGCGCTAAAGTTCACCTTTGTCGAGCTCGAGAACAAGCGGGACGTGATGAAAAACGCCGGCCGAAGCCCCGACAGTCCACGGAGCGGGCGCGGCGGCGACGCGGCCGTCAAGAGTTTGTGCATCCTGAGCCCGTCGGGCGTGCAGCAGCTGGAATTCAAGAATGGCCCGAGCCAAACGACGTCCGTTCTCTCTAGCGACATGAAAAGACAGCAGGTTTTCAAGAAGGACTTCAACTTTGGCGCCATGGGGATCGGCGGCTTGACCACGGAGCTGGAAACGATCTTCCGGAAGGCCTTCGCGTCCAGGCTGTACCCGCCTGCGCTGATCCGGCAACTCGGGATAAAACACGTGCGCGGGATGATGCTCCACGGCCCGCCCGGGACGGGAAAAACGACCATCGCGCGGCAGTTGGGGAAGTGCCTGCACGCCCGTGACCCGATCGTGAAATCTGGGCCGGAAATGCTGAACATGTACGTCGGTGAGGGCGAGCGACAGATCCGCGAACTGTTCGCGGAGGCGGAAAAGGAGCAGGAGAAGGAGGGGGAAAACAGCGAGCTCCACATCATCATCATCGACGAGATCGACGCGATATGCAAGCAGCGGGGCTCCGGGCGGGAGGGGAACAGCACGATGGACAGTATGGTGAACCAGCTGCTCGCGAAAATCGACGGGGTGAACGCACTGAACAACATCCTCCTGATCGGGATGACAAATCGCCTCGACATGATCGACGAGGCGCTGCTGCGGCCGGGGCGACTGGAGGTGAAGATGGAGATCGGGTTGGCCAATGAAAGCGGCCGGTTCGAGATTTTGCAGATCCACACCAGCGACATGAAGAAGGCAAAACGGCTCGGGCCGGACGTCGACCTGCAGGAACTTGCGAAAATCACGAAAAACTACTCCGGCGCAGAGCTGGAGGGCGTGGTGAGGACTGCGGTAAGTTACGCGCTCGCGCGGAAGATCGACTTCAGCAATCTAGGGAAAGAACTGACCCAGGAAGAGATGAAGGATCTCGTCGTGCAGCGCCAGGACTTCATCCGCGCCGTAGAGGAGGTTGTACCGATCTACGGGGTATGAACTGCAAAAGTATCGTACTCCTACTCGTAGAAATGCATTACAAATTTCCTCAGCATGAGATTTGTAATGCTGATTTACCTTAAGAGTAAGATTTGCAATGCAAGACTTGCATTTGTACGAGTACGATACTTTTGCACAGGATACGGGGCGAAGGACGCAGATTTCAGAAGAACAATCGAATTCGGAATGATCGAGTACTCCAGAAGCTTCACGCACTTGCGAAGGACTTTGCGGCTGCTCATCGGACAGGTAAGACGAGGAACAGTATGTTTTTCGCAGTGTTTTTTCATAAAAGAACCGAAGTCAAGATGTGCGAAGAAGTCGGCAACTGTACAATCGCTTCAAAAGTCACCTGCTTTGCAAATCATGGACGCTAATATCCCAGGTCCGTGGAAAAATTGAAACCGATGTCAACTCGCCGCGGGCCGGAGAGGCAGCCAAGCAGCAGGTAGCGGCGGACGCCGCAACGGGGTTGCAGCTGTCGAGCGTGCTGCTTTCCGGCAACCCGAAGTCGGGCAAAACCGCACTGGCGTGCCATCTGATAAAGGAAGCCAACTTTCCCTTCGTCCGCTTCCTGTCAGCGCAGAATTTCATCGGCATGGGCGAGCTGTCGAAGATGAACTTCATAAACAAGGTATAGTAAAAGAAGCACGAAGCGTATCTGGTGGACTTCGACGCTATATTAGTGCAACCAATGTAATACTGCGCACACGCTAACGCTTTTGCATATTTTTGTTAATCTGTTGAAATAAAATGAAAAATTAAAGATTTTTGTAGATTTCGAGAACCAATAAAAATAAAATTTTAAACTTTCGCGGATTTTGGGAAACGATAAAAATAAAATTTTAAACTTTCGCGGATCAGCGTTAATCTTAGAAAAGACGACAAAAATAATATGCGCACGAGCTAAATACCGCCTCGATTGTTTCAATCTGAGTGAGGTTGCATACCTTTAAGAAAATCAAAATTGGTAATCTCCGGGAGAATAAAAATAAAATTTTGAAACTTCGCGGATTGCCTTTTCTTTTCAAGGTCAGTCTGTGATATTTCTGATTGACGCTCATTCCAACACCAGGTCTTCGAAGACGCTTACAAGACCGACATGTCTTGCGTTATCATTGACGATATCGAGGCCTTGATGGAGTACGTACCCATCGGCCAGCGGTTCAGCAATGTGATGTTCCAGGGCCTGAAGCAGCTTGTTTCCAAGAAACCACCGGACGGCCGAAAATTGTTCATTATCTGCACAACCAACGCCCCGGAATTTATCCAGAATTTCGACCTCGCGGCCAGCTTCAACTACAAATTTGACGTTCCGGAGCTCGCGAACGAGGCGGAAAAGGCCGAGGTACTGAAGAAGCAAGCGGGATTCGACGAGGACCCAAAAGCGGTCAAGGAGTGCGTTTCCGCCGCGAAAATGGACCTTGGGGTGAAGAGGCTCATCTTAAACGCAAAACTCGCAAAATTTAAGGCAGACACGGAAAATATATCGCTTGTGCAGGCCTTCCTAGAAACCTTGACACTGGGAGGATATTGATGAGGAACGCAACATGAAGCTGAGGAGTTGGAACTTTGCCTCCAACTTCTAGCGACAACCGCGAACAAGAAAGACGACCCAAATCACTTTTAGTAGAGTAACGCGACAAGAAGATTCACGCTTACCTTAGCGCACTTGTGACGCTGACACGCGCCCCGCTTGTCGGTGGCATTGCTGGTCTTGATTTGAGCGCTTACACTGTTCTTCCTGGAGGTCATGCTCGTCGTGGCTTTCACAATAGGCTCAGCTGCGATTGCCTACTTGTTCTTTTCTCCAAGTTATATCCGCGCGTATGCAAGTGCAAGTTTTTTTTTCTTTTTTCAGCCACTGCGGCATCCCACAGCAGGAGCGAACGAGATCGAGAGTTTGTGTTTGAGTATCAGCACTACAATAGCGCTCCCTTGGAACAATTTAAGATGACGAGAGCTAAATGAAAAATTGAAGAAATCACTCATCATACAACAACTAGGGATCAACCCAAATAAGCAGAGCACCGCCGTGATCTACCTAATTTCCTAAAACAAGCTGCAGGGCTTTAGAGAGTAAATAGAGAGAAAGCGGAAGCGCTTCCGAAATGCGAAAAGCGAAAAGCGAAACACCAAAGACCCCCGCAGAGGTAGGAGAGTAAAAAGAGAGAAAGCGGAAGCGCTTCCGAAATGCGAAAAGCGAGAAACCAAAGGCCCTGGCGTCGCTAAAGCTAAAGCGGCAAACGAAAGGTAGTAGAGTAAGAAGAGAGAAAGCGGCAACGCTTCCGAAATGCGAAAAGCGAAAAGCGAAGCGCCAAGGCTTCTCGAGTAGTCAATAGGGGGAGAAGAAAGAAAGCGGCAGCGGCTCCGAGATGCGAAAAGCGAAAAGCGAAGCCGCGAGGCCCCTCGGGTAGTTCGGGGAGGAAGAAGAGGGAGCGCGGCAGCGATTTCGAAAAGCGAAAAGAGGGAGGCCCTTGCGTGGGCAGTAAAGTAAAAAGAGAGAAAGCAAGGCCACGCCCGAAATGCGAAAAATGAAAAAAGGAAAAAGGGCCGGAGATAATAAGCAGAGCACGAAGGGAGGGGGGGGAATTGGACCCCGAAGCCCGGAAGGCGAAGAAAGGGCAGGGCCGTTTGTCTATGTCCTAGCCAGCGAAGCGCCCCGCTTTTTTCTTTACTTTACTTCCCCACCCAGCGCAGCCGCGACCAGCTTCCTTGCTTCGAATAGAGTCCGCGACGCTCCGACCCGCTCCCCTTCTTGTATGTTGGCGACTTTAGCGGCCTCCCGCGTACCATGTTTTGCGTGGTTCGTTTGCACAGGGAAGCGAAAGAGGGGGCGCCCAGTTTTTGGAGGCCGGGGCCCCGGGGGGGTTGGTTCTTGGTCCCAGCGTTATCGCTAGGCACGTGGCTCGCCCGTGCGCCCGCAACGGACGGTAGAGAGCGACGTGGCCCGCCGAACCTCGCTCCCGCCCGTCTTTTGGCGGGCAGCATGGGGGGCAACATTGTGGCGCGCGCAGTGCCCGCGCCCCTTTTGCCTTCCTCGCGCCACCGCCCATGGCGGCCCTGCTCTGTTGTCTTTAGGTACGCGGTGCGCCCGTGCGCCGGCAGCAGTTCCTGGCCACCCCCGCCCGCTGCCGCCTCCGGGCGGGTCGTGTTGGGAAACAGCACTGCGGCGCGCGACGCAGTCTAATCTTTCGCGGAGGAGAAGCAGGGCCGGCGAAGCCGTTGCGGCGTGCGCGGGCCGCGTTGGGAAACAGCACTGCGGCGCGTGACGCAATCTTTCGCGGAGGGGAAGCAGGGCCGGCGAAGCCGTTGCGGCGTGCGTCCGTGGCGCGCCGCAAGGAAGCGGCTAAAGGGCGAGGCGTCTGCGCGAGAGGCCGAGCGGAAACCCGCGGCATGGGTCCCAGCCGCAACGCGTGGCCCGTTGCGCGCCAACTTGCGCGGCGGGTCCTGGGTCGGTCGCGCCAGCGAGCGGCCCGCAAAGAAACCTTTCTTGGGGAGGCATTCGGCCGCGGAGGCCGGCCCGGAAGGCGCCCAGCATTGGAGCCGCCGCGGACGTGCGTGGGTGTGTGTGTGTCTTGCTTTGGTTATTCTTAGCGAGCCCCGCCCCTTGTGTGTGCGCCCTACTGTTTTTTTACGCGGCCCCTTTAGTATTTCTATTGACGATGGTCAGCGGGCCCCATCGACAGCTTGTCGGCCCCTGGGGGAGATTGATTGCATTGGTGCGCGGCTATTGGGGCCCCCTGCGTATATTTGAAATGCAGGCCGGGCCAAATTCGCGAAGAAGGAACCAAACGCCATCGGCGAGCGAAGTGCCCCAGAACAGGAAGGAGCGAAGGAACGAAGCGGCCGCCCTTTTTTCTCCGTGGGTGCGCGCAGTAGGTATATCAATACTGTGAGGCGCCTGCGCTCTGTGCTCCACTCCGCGTCTTCTCTCCGTGTGGGTGTTTCCAGGTGTTGGCCGTCGCGCGTCTGTAGCGCGCGCGCCCTTTCGGAGTATCCTGTCGAGGCTCTCCCCGGCCCGGCGCCTGTCATGTGATTCGAAGGATGCCGCGCGGGCGAGTCGCGTTCGTACCCGGCCAGCATTGAGACCAAGAACCCCCCGGGGCCCCGGCCTCCAAGAATTGGACGGACGCCGCCCCTTTCGCCCCCCGTTGCGAGCTAGTAGCTGCTCCGTAAGATATTAATTGCGGCACGTCGCACATGTCGCCACTAAGGCAAAAAGAGGCGGGGCGCCGCTGCTCTAATTTCAAAAAAGCACCCGGGCCGCTGCGTTGAAAAAAAGGGGGGCGGAGAATTAACAAGCGGCCCCGCCCGCTCTTCGCTTTTCGCGTTTCGCATTTCGGGGGCCGCCTCCGCCTTCTCTCTGCTTCCTCTTACTTTTTATTGATTGTTTTCCGGGTCGCTTTCGTTCGCTTTTCGCGTTTCGCATTTCGGGGGCCGCTTCCACCTTCTCTCACTCCGCTTCCCCTTTGTGCTGCTTTATCGCTTTCCGTGTCGCTTTTGTTCGCTTTTCGCGTTTCGCAATTCAGGCAAGCAATCTAGCTACTCCCACACTTTACACAACACACACACACACCAAAGACGCCTCTAATGCTCGCGATTTCTTCTATTTTCTGCGTTCCGAAGGAATCCATCCAACAGCCAAACCACGATGCTAGCCCACGTCCTTGCACTTGTTGCAGAGGAAATTTGGGTAGGTGTTTCGCCTTTAATTCTGCTTATTTGGGTTCATCCCAACAACTAGCTTCGCTCTTATTTGGCAAATTAGTGCAGCTGCGCTAGTTGCAACGTGTAGATGTACAACTAGCATTGACGAACAAAACATTATTAGCAGTAGAGTCCGTGTTTGGTTTACCTTTACGCCCCGGCCGCGACGTGGTCGCTCACTTTTCAGTACCTGCGATTGTCCTTTTCCGATTTTCTTTTGTGCGCGCGTTACTAGACTGACGAACACGGACACGCACGACACGACATAGTACATACTTTTCTCCAGCGATTGGCTATTCCCCTTCCTCCATCACAACCCGTGCTATCGTGAGGAGCAAAGATGCCGCGGGTTCCTCGTGAGAAGAATCCACTTCTCCAGAAGGATGAAATTGGTCGGGCCAAATTTTCCGCTTACGACCTGCCACCGGACACGCATTCATTTGGCAACGTCATGGGTATAGAAGTTACAGTGCAACGTCCTCGCGTCTTTCGTTTCTTCACCATTCGCATACCCGCTTTGCAGAAAGTAAGTAGTTGTGATAGTCATCATCCTGTTCCTGCCACTTCTGCCCTCGTGTAACCAACGTTACAGGATGCTATGGTTGATCAAGCCCGGAAATTAAGTACCGGTTGGTTGCAGTATCAAGAGTAGGTGTGACAGCTGCATAGGACAGCTTTGTGTAACAAGAACAACACGTGTTGCAGCATGGTATAGATACGTATACTCGACAGGCGTCAAATAATTCATCGCCTCTGAGCTTGCGCACAGGCATTGCACCATCGCGGAAAATATTTTCCACCATGGTATGATCGCTCATTTCATAATACACTCGTCTTGGTCTTTCTCACGCACAACAATGGAAAATACAAAGAATAATGAAATCCCCATCTTCAACAGGTTGCGATATGGAAGGTGCAGGCGAGGTGTTGCGTACTTGGGCCAACCACCAGAAAAGCGTGCCAAAAGCCGGAAACAAAGTGAACTACATTGCGTACAACAAAAAGAAATGCAATCTGCTCGTAAGACCAGACAGCGAACAAACAGCACCAGGCAGAACACCGGGAAAAAGGGTGAGAATGTTGTATATTTGCAATGTGAAGAGCTACTACAGCTGCTGAGCATCTTGATGGTGAATATATGTATATCAAGGCTATCTCCACCACGAAGATCGTCTCCTTATTTATCTTTGTCTTCTTGAATAAAAGCCAGGCTAGCCTTGTTAGTGTTACGGAAAAGTTAACTTCTTAGTGATAATTTTGCGTCGAGGTAGAAGAACAAGTCACTGTCACAGGTTCCCGCCACTAGCTCGTCCAAGCCGGCACCAAAGCCGGTTGGTGACTTTGGTAAGCCCACAAGATCAAGCACCCCGATCGGCCGGGTGATCGGGAACCTGTACGCCGTCGAGTACGAGCAGATGCGGGAGGAAATGCAACACGCCGAGGAGACCGCCGCAAAACCGAAGAAAACCATCTACCAGACCAAGGCGTCTCTGGGACACAAAAAGGCTGCGGAAAAGAGACTGAAAGTAGAGGAAGAGGTACTGGGCTGCTCGTCGATCATCGATATTTTTTTGCTCGGCGAAGTATTAAAAGTCGTCATTGTTTACATTGCGATGAAGCTGAGTGATGGGCTCGTGTTGGTGTTGTGACGGAATACGAAAGGCGAGCGTGGCCTCTGTTGAATGAAAGATCTTACGATCAGACGTGGTAGATGCATGAATAAACCGAAACGCACAGGCACTTCTTGCAATTTTTGCTTGTTCCAAAATATTAACCACAGCACAAGCCGTTCATGATGAAAAAGTTCTTGAATGTCCAAGCGTCTTTTAAACTGCCGGGCCCACCACCAAAGAAGGGCCATGGAGCAACGCAGATTCCGGATATCCACCAGGAAGAGCTGCCCGCAGCACCGGTAAAAATGTGTTTGTGGCCATTGATTTGTCTACTTGAGGGTGATGCCCGCCTATGCGTTAGCTTACCCATGGGAATGCGTGCATAGTGCAGATCGATGGACGGCATCTGCGTTTTGCTTCGACACTTTCGGTACGAACGACCCAGCACAAAAAATTTCCTACCCGTGTATCCTTGATGTTCCTGTCGGAGCGGAAGCAGCCCGAAATAAAAGGATAGAAATCTAAGTCAAGAACTAAAAAATGACAATTCTACAGGTGGAACGCGAGATGGATGTTTCGCCCTGATGACGCAGGTAAAATCGCTATACGATTGTACTACCGGAGCAGGAATTTATTGTACAATAGCCGACCTCAGTCTTCGGACAAGATGAAGACAACTGGTCTTTTTTTCGAAGCCAACATGTGATATTGCGTTTCAAGAAGTTCAACAAGTACTACAAGACCAAGAGAAAGACAGAACTGCACCAGCCTGCTGCTCGTCCTCGTGCTTATTGCACGACAGTGATACTGGACAAATAATAAATAGATCACGACTGCTGATAGATAAAGCAAAAGCTCAAGACCCAGCACAAGCATCACACATAACGAAGTTGGAGTTAAGTTAGTAAAAGTGTAATAATCGAAGACATAAATAATTCGATCCGCCAGGATCGCGCTTTCCTCTGTCTTTCTGTCGGGGGAATACGTGCAACGCGTCAGAGCTGACATTCGTGTTCGCAATTTTTGTGCTGGAGCGTGCCTCTAGGTGTAGTTTTACGATCCCCTTTAATGATCTCGTTGACCGTGGTTCGATAATCCCTTTTCGGTTCCTTTTCAAGAAGAGTGACGAGTATTGCAACACTTCTTCTGAAGATGGAGCAAGTCACATGAAGGCGCTGTCAGAATTATGCGGATAGCGATAGCCAGATCAGGATAATTATTTTTTTTGGGGGCACCCTCCTTTGCCTTTCCATTTGCATTTTCATTTTCTTTTCACCAAGATGGCGGAAGATCTGCGTTCCTCGTGTTGTGACCAAGTCGTTCGTGATGTGGATCCTATTGGCGTCGGCGAACAAGATCTGCAGCATGTTCCTCCGCGACAGGAACAAACAAGCCAAACTTGTGAAGAAGAAGGAGCATTTGCGATATTTGATGTTAATGCTTCTAAACATGTGGACACTTCGACTTCTACATCTCACGGTGCTCTTTCTCTTTCTGTTAGTGAGTCAACTACTAATTATTCAACAAAAACTTGTTCCACAGGACCGAACTCGATCGATCCAACAGCAGGGGCAGAAAACGAATTAGAATTATTCTTATCGCATGAAGATCGTTCTTGTGTAATTGAAGAAGTAGCTTCAGACTTTCACCTCCAGAGCCACGCCAGAAATCCTTGGATTTCTCGAATTCGATCGAATTTCCGGGACTACCTCTTTGAGCAATTAACGAGCCAGCAGAACATCATGGGAGGTTCTGGTTTGTTCGCGAGCGGCGCAAACTTCGGGGCATTTTGCCCCCTTCTCATTCTCACGGCATGCTTTTTGGCCGACATCACCAGGAGCAACGGCGGCCCGTGGACCCTAGCAAAAGTCCTGGCCGCACAGCAGCGCGGGCGTCCGGGGTACGATTCATCTGCAGCAGGAGCGGCTGCGTCGGGGGCGTCTTCGCCTACTCTACGGGGAAATTTGATCGAGGAGGGCGCCGCAAGCGGTACGTCAACGGCGTCGGCAAAGAAAAGTAAAAAGCCGCGGGTGTCCTTTACCTCCGCCGCAACTGCGTCTCCACTGGGCAGTGACCGCAGCCACAGCAGCCCTCCGAGTATGGGGCGCAAAATGCAAAAACGTGGCCGTGGTGGACGGGCGTCGGGAAACAACCGCGGCAGTGGCAGTAGCAAGGAGAAGGATGAAGATCACTACCAGGACAAGGAGCATTATGTCGCGAAATCAGATCGTGCTCGTATTCGTGGTCTACGCTTTGATCTACCAAGTGCTACTAGGGACGACACTGCGGCGCAGGACGTGTCACCGCACTCGGCCGGCCACGACCTGGGCAAAGACACCTTTAAGTATTGGATTACGCACTATCAAGGGAGGCTGAAAGAGAAGAAGAAAGCAAAGGAAGAAAAGGGTGCATCGCGTACGCTGTCGGAACAGCCAGCTTCTGCGACATCGACTGACGCAGCGAGCCTGATGTTTCCGGCTGAAGAGCGAGGCGGCAGTGGCTCTCCGACAGACGAGCACACAACGATCGAGCTCCACCACGGGACTGAAACGCAGGACGCAGGAAACTTCGTGCGACACAGTGACTCGGACGAGGACGTTGTGACGATTTTGCAGCGGGAACTCGCCGAAGCCCAGGGGGCTGCTGGACCGGAGCACTACCGCATTTGCACGACGTCGTTTACTCGCGGGAATCAGCAGGACGACGAAGAACAGGAGGAAATGTCGCGGGTAAACGCGGCTCTCTCGTCCCAAACCGATCTGCCTCTACAAATCGCACTCCCTCACTACCGTCCTCCCAACGCAGCCCGTCTCTTGACAGCGTTGCTGTTCGCGGCGGGGCGGGACGTTTTGTTTCGGGGCTCCAACTACTTCTGCTTCAACCTTTTTGCGAACAAATTTGGCAAAGGCTTTCTCGCGCGGCTGTTCGGCAGCGGGGCAAAGAGCAGCTCCGAGCGAGGAAAAGGAAAAACCAGGAGCAGGAAGTCGCCGGCTCAAGCATTTGATCACCTCGAGCGAAACGTGTTCGATGTTTTCGCTGATGGTGACAAGTCTCCAGGGGGTCATCACCCTGCTCTAGACAGCTTTTCGGAGGACGTCTACCGAGCACGAAAAGTCCAAAGCGGCGGCCAGCACGACAATGCGAGCGAAAAACAGTCCTTTGACTCTCGCCTCTACGAGAGGGCGAACGAAGAACTGCTCACGGAAAACGAGCCGCCAGGTGCTTTGGAGCACGCCCTGTACGGCGAAACGCTGCTTCTCACTGGCGTGACGTCCGGCATCGGGTTAGCAGCGCTGAAAGAAATTGTCGCGCGGCAGCCGGCCCGGTTGCTGATTTTGGTTAAGGACGCAGGTGAGGTGGTTCCCGATGATGAACAGGAATACGACCGGTATTTCAACACGATGGGCGGCAGGGACCATGAGGTCATTGCGGATAGTTACGATTTTCATTTTGATCTGCTGCAGTCGTCTCGCGAGGAGCTGGAGCGCGAGGGAGATGTAGACTCGACTCTGTCCAAATTGCTCGGGACAAAGTTGAAGCTGGAGTCCAATACGACGACGGGGACGACTGGTGCCCGTGCCGCTGCGAAAAATGCAACGAGTGAAGACAGCGATGGGCAAGGAAAATACTATGGTGAGACCGAAGTGTACAACAACGAAGGGGAGCACGACCACCAGCACCACAGGAGCATCTCCGACGCTAGTACCAGTGTGCAATCCGCTGACAAGTTCCGGAACCTGATCAACCTGGCTCGGAACGCGCTAGGGATTCAAGTTCACTTCGTGATTGCGGATTTGAGTTTGCCCCGAGAAGTGATTCATGCCGCCAAACAGATCCGCGATGTGCTGCGCTCAGTATCCTCGTCCTCGCGTTTGTTGAGCGAAAGCAGCGGAAATATCGTATCCCGGTCGACGACGGCGGCGCACGAAGGAAGTGGACAGAACAACACTGGGGCCTCGTCGTGCCGGGCAGGACTAGATGAGGACACGGCAAAGGTGAGGCTTCAAGAACACAGTTCGGACGAGGACGAGGTTGACGATGACGAAGTTCCAATTTCGCCGAGTAGTTGCCTCCGGCAGGATCACGGCACCGCGAAGCAGGAAGATGCGGCTGGCGCCGGCGGAGGTTCCACTGTCAACACCAGCGAGGAGCCGGAGCAGAGCGATGCAGAAGTAGTGCAGATGATTGATCGCGTGATGCTGAACGCCGGCATTTCGGATTCCGACTCGCCCTGTCGGACCAAGGAGGATAAATTAGAGCGGCATTTTGCGGCAAACTTCATCGGCCCGGTTTTGCTCCTGGAGGAGCTTTTCCCCAGCAGCACCAAACCCCGCACATCGGACGGTGCGTCGACGTCCACTTCCGGACGTCGGGGGAGTGGTCAAAGTTCTTTCGACACAGCTACGTCTTCTCTCGTGTCGGCTTCGGGACTGGCGCTTTCGTCATCAAGCTCCCATCTCGGAGGTGATGCAGCTGCCGCGGGTGGTGGAGCGTCCTCGTCGAGTTGCGCGATTCTCACCTTGAATTCAGATGGCGCCGGCGGAACGGGCAGTAGCCCCGAGCTCGTCTGTGCAGACGAAGCTGCACAGAGGACAAGCAGTACCACTCTACTGCAAGACGACCACACCGAGGACGATCTTCCTAACCCCAAAACCGCACTGAAGATTTTCAGTGATCGGCTGGAGCAACAGTACGGAGCAGAAAACCTTCAATCCAGCACGTCTTCGATGGAGGAATCGCGCCAGCAACTGCGCTTGTCGTCGCAAAATGAAAATCCACATACGACTCTAGTAGAACAAGAAAATGACGAGAAGAAAGGCCCGGATCACTTTGCCGGTACTAGCACAACCAGGGCTGCAGTCGCGCCGCAACATGATCTTCAAAACCCGGCGGGGGCGAAGAAAACGACGATCGTCGTCACGGGTTCTTTCACAGCCTGGGATCTCGCGGAGGGCGTCGTGCGTCTGGACGATCTGGAATTCGAGCGCCATTCGCCACACTTCCTCGGCGTCCCAAACTCCTTGGCGTACGGCCACTCGAAGCTGTTGCTGCACGCGTATTTCAAAACTTGGGCGGAAAAACATCCGCAGTTCCACGTCTTTGTGGCCGATCCGGGCGTAGTAAACACCAAGCTGCACACGACTCTGAAGAGAGGCTTGAAAGGCGAAATCGAAAACGAGACCATCTCCTCGAGATGTAACAAGGGCGGCGAGACTGCAGCAGCAGGAGCAGAAGATGCTGGTGCGAGGACGTCCTCGCGTGTTGATAGGGTGCAGCGAGATCATGTGTGCCCTCCTGCCGCAACTGGAAGCCTCTCTTCCTTCGGGAAGGACGCGATTGCGGCGAGTTGTCAAACCGTTGCGTCCTCCAGCATGGATGTTGATGACGAAGTAGAAGATGTTGGCGAATCTTCACTTACTACAGCTTCGAGCGGGACCAAAAGTTCTAACCGCATCTTCAAGTCGTCCACGACGCGAGCGATCATGATCAAGAGGCAGGCCAAACCGAACTTCCTCCAAATCTTGGTGAAGAACAAGCTCGTTTCTGAGTTTCGGAAGAAACTAGTGAACTGGTTTTACCGAACGATTATCCGCCTGGGATTTCTGCGTTCGCCCGAAGTGGGCTGCTTACCGCTGCTTCGTGGACTATTCGCGAAGAGGCTCGTCCTCGCAGGCGACACGTCCTCCGCTCGCTCGAGAAAGTTTCCCATCGTGGTGGACGGGCAGGAGCAGAAAAATCACCCAGTCGAGCTGTTGGACCACGGCTTTTCGCACTCCATCATGTACCCCACTCTCAACTTCTGCAAGTACATCGACTGGGGCAAGTTCGGTGCCGTACGAAAAAAACCACCCTCCTTCCGGATGGATCGTTTCGAAGACAGCGACGTCACTTGTTTACTCCCGGCGATTAGCACGGACTTGTGCAGTGATCGGGAGACGGGGATGCCCTCAGCAGTGTGCGAAGAATTATACGCGAGGATGCAGCAATTTATGCGGAAGCTTCAGGCGAGGTACGGAACGACCACTGGTGGCCGAAATGACTGAAAATACAAATGGAAAAAAATGAGAACCAAACTAGATCATATCAGTCGGCGGACGTGGAACATCATCAGCATGAAGACTGTCTTGTGTTTTAATACAAGACTATGACTAAGATTCAGGATGTTGTTCTTGTAAAGTGCTCATTGCCATGCATGTTCATCAGACATGTTAGGAGAAGTGACCCTATTAAACATCAACTCAGAAAAGCAAGAAATATTTTTGTGTATGAAAGTTTTTTGACGATTGAGATGAAAGTGATAGAGGTAGTACCCTTAAACATATCAATGAGAGCAATCGAGGAGCAGCAGCGATTTTGTGTTCGTGATCGGTTGCGAGGAGCGGCGCGTTGAATTGATCTCCTGGCATTTGATGATTGGCAATCGCGACATCCTTGTTGTGCTGACTACAGTATCTCGTATGTGAAGTCCACCACTACGGAGGACACTGCAGGGAAATCGAACCATGTATGGGTGGTCATGGTCTGGATCAGGTTCACCGCTGAGCAGAAAACGAAAGCTGCAGGTACTTGTTTATTGCGCAAGAGGATCCCGCCGATGTCATCGTCAGAGTCACAGAGAATGATCAGCAAAGTACTAGGATGGAAGGAGGTCATGATCATCTTCAACGAAAGTTCATACAGTTACAGTTCCTCAGTCGGCACTAGTACTACGATTTTACCCCGTTCATTCATCTTGCTCACCGTCTCCCGTGTCGCACCTCTCACCTTTTTCTCCATGATGTAGTAAGTACTTACTAACTTTGTTTTTGCGCTACTTGTACAGAAGAAGGTACGACTAGCATCAAAAGCTGCAAAAGCATATTAGCAAACTCGACAGCATATAAGCATATATTTATGCAGCAAAGTCATCCTCATCAAAGAAAGTGGAATGAAGCGGCCGCCCGTTTTTTCTAATTTTTCAATGTTGTGCACATTGTACTACCGCGTCCGCGTCGGTAACCCCACCAGATAATTGCTACACGATACACGCACTACTTTCACTTCATTATCATTTCAGAACACTTCTCCCCACTAGGATCCCCGAGGAAGATGCCGCCCAACAGGGGTGGAGGCGCCGGAGCGTCCAAGATTGACCGGAAACTCGGGCAGAAACGGTTGCTGAAGGAGTATAAGATGATGCAAGACATGGTGAAAACAAAGGAAGACATGAACGGAATTTTCGCAGAGCCCAGCCCTGACAACATGTTCACGTGGTACTTTTTGTTCGAACCGGAACAGACGCCGTTTTCCCGCGGGCAGTACTTCGGGAAGGTGGTGCTCCCGGAGGAGTACCCCTTCAAGCCTCCGGAACTCTACATGATCACGCCGAACGGACGCTTTCGGGTGAACACAAAAATCTGCACCAGCATGAGCTCCTTCCACCCGGAGAGCTGGGACTCATGTATCGTTTAGCTTGCTCGCATCTTCCTCCTCAGCGACTGATGAATTAGAATTTTTGTGGTCCATTTTTCTGTATGCTAATGCTGCACTAGCACGTGCTCATCGATCCTTACACTCGATCTCTTAATTGCTCTGATGTAATAATCATGCGCCAGTGGGTCCTCTTTTACAACCAGTGTGCATGTTTGTGAAGTTGAAACGAAATATAAGAGGATCAGCACAATACACACAGAAACTTGTGCGACAGAACCGTGAAGATGATATCGTATCCATTTTCGTATCACTTTCAACAGCTTGGACGGTGCGCACGGTGCTGCTCGGTCTTCTGTCGTTTTTGTATGAGCAGGGCAACGCGTTGGGTTGCATGGAGAGCACATCCAGCGAGAAGCTGCGACTCGCGGAGTCATCCTGGGCTTTCAACAAAAAGAACAGGGTAGCCGCGGAACTCTTCGGGAGCCGGCTCCACGAAACAAACCCGAAAGGGCCGCCTCCGGAGGCGATTCCGGACAAGGACGAGGAGCCTGAAGTCTTCAAGTCCAGCACAAACTTTCTCAGAGACGGCTTGCTTGCAGCGTTCAACAGGGCGGGCGGAGCAAGAGTCGCTGCTGCCCTCGGTCGGAGCGAGCAGAAAGCAGACGGTGCTGGTGGTCAAGAGCTTTCACCAGACGTTCAGCAGCTCTTAGCGGAACGAGAGCGGAGAGCTGCAGCCCTTGCAGGTGCTCCTGTGAAAAACAACGATGGAACGCAGCAGAAAGGCCCACAAGGACAAAGAGCAACCCTGAGAAGAGTCGATAAAGAGGCGCTAGCACCCGGTGTGGATACTACGGCATTGCGCTTACGTAATAAACCTGCAGGGCACAGCACCAACGGAGCAGAAGCCTCTGGGTACTCCGAGAAGGAGGACAGCAACGAAAAGTCCTCATCCTCGTCAACCTCGGCTTCTTCCTCAAGCGCTGGCGCAAATAAATCCGCCAGCGAAGGAGCCAGCAACAGCAGCAACAAGGGGAAGGCCCGCGGGAAGATAGACCGAGACGAAGAAGATGCTGTCAATGCACCGACGCCCGTCGGACTCGAAGTTCTTTCTCCGTGTGGACCAGGTGGCACAACAAGAAACAAAAATACGCCGCCTGCTACTCCAGTTCAAACACGAATTCTTGTTATGGTGTCAGTGTTGCTGGTTTCAGCAGTGGCCGCGCTGTTCTACTTGAAGTTCACGAGGGCAGCGACCTCCGATTTTCGCTCGCACTAGCTAGCAGAAAAAGAGAGGTGAAGCTGAACCAAGTGGCTGGCGACGGTTGCTTCTTGATGATGTTTGCTGCTGTGTGTAGTAGAAGTCCCGGCTGTACACTCTACACAGTACTGAAAGTGTCGCGACATAACAATAAAACCAGCGAATGAAGAGCTGTACTTGAAATTGAAGAAGAGCCGCGGCGGGCACGAGCTCGCTGCGGTCTTTCTTTCTGTATTAGCAAAGCATGACTAGGAGCATATTTGAATTCATTGAGAACATAACTTGTTTCGTTTCGCTGTTGCAACGCCAACGGTCTATCACGGAGGACATTTCGGTCTTTCTCAAACGATCTTGCACTTGCTCTTGCTGAAGATGGATGATCACCAGCACCACGACGATGAAGATCTAGCAACGACATACAAAAATCATGTGGATCACGATCCTGCTGCCCCTCCCCCTTCTACTCCCACTTGGAGGTTTGTATAAATGATTCAATGCGTACTACGTACTAGTCTCTGCATCGAACAAATGACAATTTTTACGGTGAACGAAGAAGAAGATGGTTCGACGACGAATGCTCTTACCTTCATAGAAGCCTTCTCCTCTGAGTCCGACGGACTTTATTGTCCTTCTATCCACCTTGTTTTACTTTTACGTCGACAGTGACAGTCAAAATACTTAAAACTATACGGTATTGATTTGAAGATGAGGTTCTTGTTAGCAGCGACATACTAGAAGTTCTGAGGTTAAAGGACGATATCAAGTAAAGTAGAGTTCTAGCTTTCTACTTTGTGTGGTCTCGCTTCCGGCGAGCGCAACTGCCAAAACGACCTCCATGGCAACATTACTGGAGACCATGGCGCACGTCGACGAATCTGGTCACCCGGAACACAATGGTGTCTCTGGATCGAACGAGACGGCGGGCGGGGTGAATCCGTTTCACGGCGACCAACACCGACAGTTCCTGGCCTCGTACCTGGAAAAGGGTGAGGACACCATGCTGGCTTTCATGACCGCGCATCTCCGTACCGGCGGCGCCTACTGGGGACTGAATTGCCTTGATCTGATGCGATACGACATCGGAGAGACACTGACCCTCGATCAGAAGGAATTTGTGGCACCGCGACCTGTTGTAGGAGCCTCTGCTCCGAGCACTGGAAACTCGTCTACTCCTAATGGCCACGCCACGGTGGGGAAAGAGGACGATGTTGGGGCGACAAACTTTAAAGGCGTTGCTGCAGTAGAAACAACGCCAGCACAAGTTGTAGGAACAGTAGATGTAGATTCTTCTTCTTCTTCTTCATCCTCGAAGGCCATTCTCAAGCGCTGGATTTTGGACTGTCAAAACCCAGATGGCGGCTTCAGCAGTAATCCGGGGCAAGACAGCCACATCACGTCCACACAATACGCTCTACTGGTGTTGTGCTTACTGGAAGAAGATGATGAAGAGCACGAAACCACCAGCACAACATCACAGAATGTGAATGGAGATAGTACAACCAGAGGAGCCGCCATCAACAAACACAAACGTCGAATCATTCAGTGTCTCGAGACGGAAACGATCGATATTGACCTGAATTTACTGACCGAGCAGCACATTCAGGAACGAGAAGGGAGAAAACGGGAAAACAAGAAGACAGGTGAACACGAACAAAACTACGGAGCTGAACCCGAAGCGAAGGGAGCACAAGGGAGCGGGACGATCATGATGACGCGGAAGGAAGCCATTCTTCGTTTTGTCCAGTCCCGGCAACTGCCCAGGGACGAGAAGACCAAGGGTGCCTGTTTCGCGGCCGACAAGTGGGGCGAAAACGACACGCGGTTCGTGTACGGGGCCTTTTCCATCTGTCGCGTCCTCCTCCGGGACGACGCTACTGCCAGAGTGGAGGACTGGGTAAACGTGGACGCCGCCTGTGCTTACCTCCGTTCTTGTTACAACCCTGACGGGGGGTTCGGCTGGAAGCCCGGGTCGGAGTCTCATGCCGCGAGCTGCTGGTAAGTAATGAAATAGATGCTTGCCTCCATTTCACTTTCCTTGCCAAAAATGTTTGGACTTTCGTTTCTGCGCTGCTCGCTGGGAGCATGCACAGTGAAGATAGTGCTGAAGGAGCTTGCTGCTTCTGGGGAGCAGGAGTACTCGCAGCGCTTGGGACGATGATGAAATGTTGTGTGATAAATCCTAGCCGCCCTACTCCTGCACCAAGAACAGCCACCTGTTTGCTGCTCGTGTTGATGTCTATAAAAGAAAGTTTTATTTGTTTTTGATTCATCTCCTCTTGGTACGAAAATAAAATCGACACCACAGGGTCTGCCTCGCTGCGCTCTCCCTCGTCAATCGCATCGACAGTCAAGTGGACCGTGATCAGACCGGCTGGTTTCTCTGCAGCCGCCAAACGGATTTTGGCGGCTTCAACGGCCGACCGGAGAAAGCTCCGGACGTGTGCTACTCGTGGTGGATTCTGGCGTCGTTGCAAATTATTCAGAAAATGCACTGGATCGACGATGTAAAGTTGAGAAAATGGATCTTGGAATGTCAGGACACTGAGGAAGGCGGCATTGCTGATCGCCCTGGGAACATGCCCGACCCTTTCCACACATTCTTCGGTGTCGCGGCATTGAGTTTGTTGAATTTTGCAAACGGAAGCTCAGGAGGAGCGTCTGGGCATATTGGAGAAGTGGCCACAGGAGGACCAGTCGGGTTTGCAGCAACGAGAACGTCACGAGCGACTGCAACGACTTCGAAGAAGGGCGGCAAGGGAATAGAGATCCGAGATCTAAAGCCCATAAACCCTACGTTCGCCCTTCCAGTTGATACGCTCGAAACTTTGGGGCTTGTCTCCTGATCCGCGACCAACAACATCATCTCAGTTTTTTTCCTCCCCAAGGCGACCGATTATAGCGACAGTTTTCATTCCACCAATTGTGTCACTCATTTTCACGCCACGTGAGGTCGTATAGGTAGAAGAGCAGCTGGTTTGGCGGGTTCATCAATTACAATGTGTTCTTTATGTATTCATCAACTTGAACTTCAACTTCGTCTTCAACTGTCTATGAAAATGAAGATCAAGCGCACTCGTTTTAATTCTCGCTTCTAGTGTTTCCTACCTTTATTACGTTTCCGATCGGTGAATATACAACGCAAAGGAGCAGAGCCGGTAAATGTAAATCGTGCACGTGCAAGCTCTAACACGCATCTCCCCGTAAGACGAAACGCAAAAAAGCCCACAATTGAATGTGGCCTCGGTCATCTCGGAGCGAGAATACATGCAATCGGTGTGGTGTGAACGTGATGCTAGTTGATTTTGTCACACTGTCGGTCGTGCTGCTGTTGCTGCAGAAACTCAGCTTTAAGTTGCTGCGTGTCCTTGTCGGTTGAGCGTCCTTGCAGATGCACCATTTTCACATGGTGTATTGCTTATTTATTTGAGCACCCACCGGTTTCATCTCTTGTGGTGCGTGTTTGCTTTTTCTGGTAGCTCTTTCGAATTGAACATCACCACTTAGGCCAGGTTCTCCAGCAGCTTCTAGCTGCACATGATCGTCGGACCATTTTCATAATTATGAATACGTATTTATACGCGCCGACGTCGTCGACCCCATTCCCATAATTATTTCATCTCTTACAACTCTCCCTTAAAGTATAACGAGCCCAACAGCAACAAGTGACGCAGACGCTAGAGCTACTGCAGCGAGTCAACTCACTACCATTTTTGAAGCGGATATCTTTTTCTTTCGTACCGACTGCAACTTGTTTGATACTATAGGAACGCATCCCCATTCTAAGCCAAAAATTGCAATGAAAAACTTCCCCACCTAGCGGCAGTACGGCATCATTGATTCGGCCGCGGCTTCATTTTGACAATAATAGCCGCCCTCGCGGCCGGCTGCCCACCGCTTGCAACAACCAAAGAAACGACAAACTACTAAAACGGAACATATACGACGGCAAACATGTCGTTCGCCCCGGCCCAACGCACGAAGCCCGAGCTGAACGCTGCGCAGGTGATCGTGAACAACGATTTGCACGAGAAGGCCTGGCGGCGGCTGGATCAGAAGCAACTAATGTCGGTGAAGAACAAGGTCGACACCACTGCGTTGCGCCAGATGCCCGAAGTCGGCTCGGCCCGTACCGCGGCCAGCAACCGAAGCGAGAACATCCAGAACGTTCTGGACTGGGATACCGAGGACCCGGCCCAAACGACGAACAAAAACATTCGGTCCTCCTGGACCTACCACGGCGGGAAGAAGTCCACCGCCGCCCGGCCGTTGGAAAAGCCCATCTGGCGGGTGGTGCCCGCCATTGAGGGCATGAAGAACGTGACGGACGCCTCCTCCCGGGCGTGGATCCCAGCAGGTGCCGGCCTCGACGATTTTTCCGCGTCAACGGGCCCGCGAAGCGCGAACGCGAAAACGATCAATCGAAATGCCGTCGGCGCGAAAAAACTGCCGAACTACATGTACCCGGACGAGAGAGCCGGGCCCGGCGCCGGGCAGTTCGCGCAAATGCAAAGGATCCAGCAGGACGGAAGCAGGCCGCGCGAAAACAAAGAGATTGTTGCAAGCAACTCAGCAGTGCTAGCCCAGCAGCAAGCGAACTATGCGATGAACAATGCACCAGGATCTGCTATTGTCGACCAGGTGAATGGTATTATGAACGAGTTGGTGATCCCAGCGACTGCGACCGTCGCGGACGATGAGAAACAATTCCAGCAGGACCCCAATGGAGGTCGTAGAGAGTTTTTCGTCGTGCCCGGAACTGCAGCGCGGCGGCAAAAGAGCCAGAGCTTGCGAGTTTTGGACGACAGTGAGCTGCAGGGGTTGTTGAAGGAGATGAATCTGGTTCCGAATCCCGCACAGCTAGCAGACGATACCGCCTTCATCGTCGATCGCAGCACGCTGTACAGATTTGCCCAGCGCGCGCAGTCGGCACCGCCTGCGAATCGGGCTTACAACTACGGCTCGCCTGCCGGACGCCCCTCGGACTCGGAAACCGAAAAGATGCCTTTTTCCCCGCAACCCAACAGCAGCACGGTGCCCCGAGGGCGGCGCGCGCAGTCGCGACCGCAAGAGGCCCTCAAGCCGGAAGTTTCCCAGCCGGGTGGGGCGTACGTGGCCGCGCGGTACGAGAGTCTGAAAAACCCGTACGGGGAGAACCTGCCAAACGACAAGACGGTGGCGGCGCCGCAGAAGTTTTCGACGACGCAGAGGCGCCCGGCGAATCGAATCATCGACAACCTGGACCGCCCGCAGCTGAAGGTGGTAGGCGAAATTCCGCCCATGAAGCCACAGCGCCCCGTCGCGGAAAAGCGCCACTTGACCCCGGACTACGCACGGCGATTGCGCGATGTAGCCGGGAAAGCGAGTGATCACCAGCCGTTCGACTGGATCAGCAGGGATGCACCGTTTCCGCAGCGGGCCCGGGACTACGCAGAATTCGACAAAGCCGTCTACCTCGACCGGCCGAAACCAAACTTCATTTTCGTGGACAGCAAGCAACAAAACGCACCAAGTCCACCTCCCCCGAGCGCGGCTGCTGCAACTACAGAGGCGGTTGTCGAGAGAAATAGTGTCGCCTTGCTGCTGCCAGCCTATGCGCCACCCGTGGAACAACAACACGATGTTGCTACAAACACAATGAGTGCGCCACCTGTAGTGGGTCCTGTGCGGCCGGTGAGCAGGGTCTCAACAAGTGGTGGCGCAGGACGAGTTCTACCTGTGACGGACGCAACAGATGCAGCTGCGACCTCTACTGCCGGAGAGAAAGCGTTGCAGCGCAGGTCGAGTGCGATGCTCCTACCCGCTTACGCGCCCCCGGTCGACGACGCCGGTGCGGACGTTGCAAAAACTCCTGGTGCAGCTGCCGCTCCACAACAGCCGGTCGTCGTAGTGAAACCAAGAATAAGTCGTTTGAGCACGGACCTGGACAATCCGTCGATCATGCCCCCGTTGCCAGCGTCAAACGCCGGTGTGAAAAAACGCATTTCTCGCTCCTCCACGCATCGCGCAGAAGACGGTGCGCTCGGGGAGTTTTTTGACACGGACGCCGTCGTCGCTTCCTCTCCAACGACCCCTCCGATTTCGAAAGCGACCACCGCACCGGGGGGCGCAACGCCGAAATCTGGCCGCTCTCCGTCCCCGGCAAACGCGCAGTACTCTCCCACAACGGCCACCTCCCGTGCGGGCGACCAAAGCGCGGGCCCCTTGTCGGCCCGCAGCGGGGTGAGCAAAACCCCGCGCTCGCCCGCGTGGGACGAGCTCCCCTTGCGCGTGATCTCCGACACCGATGGCATGGCGGACGCGCGGATGTGCGCAGACCGGTCCAAACCCCTGGACTACTACAAGGAACAGATGAAAGACCATCACATTCCGAGCGGATTCTGGGTGGAGCCAAAGGAATCGTTCGAGAAAGCCGACCGGTTTTTCATTTTCGCAAAAAGCGACAAGGAGGACGTCGCGGACAAATTTGCGGCGTCGCTGAGAGGACCTAATTTTCAGTTCGTCGGGCCGCAGTTCGAGTCATAGGAGATGTTGACGTTGTTGAATAAATGCAATCAGTGTCTATCGGTATCGGTTAGAGTAGAAGTTCTTCGTCCATGTACCTGGCTCAGATTCAGGGACTTTTACGCTCCAGTATTTCCATCCCACTTATGTCATCTTTTACACTAGTTTTATCCTTTCTCCTGATTCCGTTTTGCGTTATTCCAATTTGTTTTTTTCATTTTCCCAAACGCATTGCATTGAAAAAAAAAAACCTAGCAAAACCACATAGAGAATTACTTCATGTAGCTGTCAACCCAAAATCTCTTTTTGCTTCGTTGGAATGCAACCAACTCGCAAAAACAAGAAGGAAAACAAATAAGCATATTGTGTCAGTCTGGTTCGCGTTCGCATCGTAGAACTGCACTGGTGTCTTCGGAAGAACATGTGTATTTAACCACCACCGTGCACGAACTAAAATTCTATGGGTCCTAAGTTGTACTGTAGCTGCAATTTACTTTGCGTGCGCGAAGAAAAAGACAGAGTGAGCCATAAGAAGAGCCACATCCTCGAAGAGAGAAGATGAAGATGCAGGCCATATCTGTCTTTTTTTGAGTTGATGGCGTGTTCAAAGGGCAGGGTGGAATCTAAGTCTAAGTAATTGCCGCCAAATAGGACGGAAACGGAGTGAGGCATTTCAAATCGGCCTTCGGTGGCATCGTTTTGTTTTCGCGCAATCATAGCAAGATTCGTCGATGCAAATTAGAATTTTCGATCGAGGACAACATGGACATAAACAGAAATAATCTGGATGATTTTCAACCGAATCGCGCACCAGGACCCTTCTCGTTAATTATACCTCATACATCAGCCTTTTCCCACCCTTTTGCTTCATTTATTCAGTTTTTCGTTTCCTTCGTTTAGTCGTTTTCCACTTGTCGAGAAGATAGCCTATTCATTTTCTGACGAAATCGAGTACAGCTACAGGTCAGGAGTGTCATCATCTGTGCAGACGATGAAGATGATCTTAATCTTTTTTATTTCGGTCGGTCAAAAAGTTATATCGTGGGGCGGCTGACAACAAGCATAATGCATGAAGCTCATTGCTGCATCTGCTCTCCGATGCTGATAAAGGTAGCCTAGCGGTAGCGCTAACTTCTAATCTACTGCCACGAATATAGAAAATCACTGAAATAATACTGCGTTCAAAATATAGCAGCAGATAGAATTCATTGTATCGTTGTTTTTTTTTCTAAGCCTTCAGATTTGTTGACGCATTGTTTTTCAGACTCGTTTTGTTGCAGTACCTATTTTCTTGCTATTTTCTCGGACCACTTTGTTTTTGCCAATACATAGTAATAAGGCTGTCGACTTTCTATTGCTTACAGGCACGGCTGCTTGCGCGAAGAGCAGGCGCGCCCGCGCCCGAAAAGTAAGCGCAGATCATTTTTTTACGTCAACACCACCAGCAGCAATCGCAGTCCAGCCGAGCCCGCGATGATGCGCGCAGGCGTCTCCTGGATTACTGCATCGGGACGCCGCCCGGGCGTCCGTCGCGGGTCGACCGGTGGTGCGATGATAATATCAGCGCAGAAACAAGATAATGAGAAACGACTGCTGCAGGCCAGAAGAACTTTTGCAACGAACAACAATGCGACGTTTGACGCAATCATCGTTGGTGGTGGCGTCGCGGGAGTCAACTGTGCACACGCGTTCGCGAAGCGGGGGCAGAAAACGTTGCTTTTGGAGCAGAATTCCTTGACAAGCGGGTCCACGTGGCACGCTGCGGGGTTGGTGACGCACTTCAAAGGCTCCCCCCTGATCGCAGAGCTTGCCGAAGCGGGCGGGAAAGTGTACAAAGAGATGGAAGAAATTGGCTGGCACAATACCGGAAGTCTCGCCATTTCGAGGTCCCCCGAGACGGCAGAGAACCTCTTGCAGGCCTGTCAGCAGGGATGGTACCAGGGGCACACTCACCATTTGTTGGAAAGTCTGGAACAGGTATGTAAATGTTGTAGGCGGGATGCTTTTCGTTATTTTCCTTTCTTGGTGACATTATCTTCAGATGAAGCTTCTGGAACCATGTTGGATGACCATCGTGTTCGACACTGTCCCCACGAATAAAAACAGAAACAGTAGGAAGAGGAAATAGCGGTCATCATCATCAACACGTTTTCTTGTTGTTTCGCCCAAGAAGAAATGAAAGAAAATCTACGCACCACAGGCCCAGAAGGTGCACCCGTTTTTGCACAACCCGCGGGGTGATTTTCAGCTTGCGGTGCACAGTCCCCACGACGGCATCGTGAATCCAGCGGATTGCACCATGGCCGTGGCGAAGCGTGCCCGCCAGGTTGGCGCTGTGATCCAGGAGAATGCTCGGGTCGTGGGCTTTGGGTTGGACCAAGACCGCACGAAGGTACTTTCCGTGCAGTTTGTTTCCGCAAAGAACAACGGGGCTGCTGAAGGTCATCTTCACGAAGATGATGTCCAGACCATCAACCTCGCAGACCGCGGCAACGTCGTGATCGCCGCTTCTGCGTGGACCCGAGGTTTGACCAAGGAGTTTCTTGGCGAGGGGCTGCCGCTGGGCTACGCGCCCCACCAGTACACCATTTTCAACACGATTAAGGGCGTGACGAACGAGTTGCCCGTCGTGCGGGACTTCGACGGGCGGTACTACTGCAAGCCGGAGGTCGGCGGGTTCATGATCGGCGTCTTCGAGGCGCAGCCGATCCCGCACATCCCGGACTTTGTGTTGGAGCGGTCCGTCACCGCGCAGGTTCCCAGCACGGCGTCGCACGAGGTGTTTGAGGAAAGCCTGGACAAGGCGGAGCAAGGCGGCGAGTTCTCCGCGGCGCTCGAGGCGTTCCCGGTGTTGCAGGAGACCGAGATCAAGCAGTGGCTGCACGGCCCGGACACGCACACGCCGGACCACGGGTTTCTGCTCGGGCCCCTGGTCGGCCTGGACAACTGCTTCAGCGCGGGCGGGTTCAACTCGCAGGGCATCCAGACCGGCCCCGCGGTCGGGCAGGCGCTGGCGGAGTGGGCGCTGGACGGGTACCCCCACTCGTTCCAGAACCACTTTGAGGACTGCAAGGTGGCGCGCTTCAACCCGGAGATCTGCGCCAAGGACGAGTGGGTGGCCTACCGCGCACTGGAGTCCTACGGCGGCACCTACCTGCCGCACCTGCCCCGCGAGGCGGACGAGAGCGTGCGCGGGCTGGCGCTCAAGTCGCCCTTCTACGACCTGCTGAAGGCGGACGGCGGGGTGTTCAGCGAGGCCTTCGGCTGGGAGCGCGCCATGTACTTCGACCGCGGAGAGACTCGGGCCGAGACCGAGTGGACGGAGATGACGCCCCACAAATCCGCCGCGGTGTCCGTCGCGCGCGAGCACCTCTCCTTCGAGTACAAGAAGTCCAAGTGGTTCGAGTTCGAGAAGCGGGAGGCGCTGCACTGCCGGAACGAGTGCGTGGCCTTTGACATGACGCCCTTCGGGAAGATACGCGTGAAGGGGGAAAACGCGCGCGCGCTGATGCAGTACGCAGTGTTCGCGGACCTGGACAACGCCGAAAAAGGCCGCGACAAGGTCGGCAGCGTGGTCTATACCGGTTTCGCGAATGAGATGGGCGGCCTGCTGGGCGACCTAACGGTTTGCCGCATCTCCGACACGGAGTTCTACTGCGTTGTTCCTGCCGCGGATCCGTTCGAATTCCTGCGCCACCTGCGCCACTGCCAGAAGAGCGACGACAGCCTGGTGAAAGACGTGCAGATCACGCACGAAACCAACGAGATCGCCACGCTGGCGGTGATGGGGCCGAAGTCGCGGTTGATTTTCGAAAAAGCCTACCCGGGAACCGATTTCTCGGACGAGAAGTTTCCGGCCAACACCTTTCAGATCGTCGAACCGGGTGTCCGCGCCCTGCGCGTTTCCTTCGCTGGAACACTTGGGTGGGAGTTGCACATGGAGAACGCGAAAGCGGCGGCCGTCTACAAAACGATGTTCGACACGGCGAAGGAAGTGGACGTAGACCTCCGGAACGCGGGTATGTTTTCGCTGTTGAACAGTTTGCGCATGGAGAAGGCGTTTCTGCACAACGGACACGACGCTGACCCACTGGTGACGCCGATGGAGGCAGGGCTCACCTTCGCGATGGACTGGAACAAGCCGTTTCGGGGCAGCGAGAAGCTAAAGGAGCGGAAGAAACAGGGCATGCGGAAGCGGCTGTGCTCCTTTCTGTTCGAGGATCTTGACATTTCCCCGCACGGGCACTACGCCGACATTCTTTACCGGGACGGCGAGCCGGTAGGGTACCTAACCTCCGTTGGCTACAGCCATACCCTCGACCGTCCGTTCGGCTTGGGCTTTGTGGACTTGAAGGACGAGGCCAAGAAAAAGCCAAAAAAGTGGTTGGAGTCCGGGAAGTACGAGTGTTCGGTCATTCACCGCGGAAAGGTCGTCCGGACGCCAATCGAGAAATGTGTGATGGGGGCAGTCGTGGCGTGAAGGAACCACACGCATGGATGAATAAACAGCAGCATCCGCGCCAAAGTAAAAAATAGATACAAAACCATGCTTCAGTTCATGATCACGGCTTCCCCTCCCTCCACCACCGTGCCCATGGTTGTATTGGTACTATCCATCATTTTTTTACTTTTTTCGATTTCGCTATCTTCGCCGTGGTCGTGATCGTGTTGCCCGCCATGATGAACCGAAGCTACATGTTTGATCAAGGAGTTGTGTTTAGATTTTTTTGTTTATGAATTATATTTTGTTGTACCTACTTCTTGAAAGCTTCTTTTTGTGTGTTTCTGTAGATGTAGTAGTAGACACAGTGTGTGACTGTGAGATTTGATGAACGCCAAGCAATGTAAGTTATAGTGATTCTGTACCATGAACATGAGGAAGTTTCGGCGAAGTTTGTATGCTATTAGTTTTAGTGGCTATATGAATGCGCAAGCGCATGCGGTCGCACCTCCGCTCATCCTGACTATGTCCATTACCATTCACTCCTGCAGAACTCTAGAACTACCATCATCACTCGTGTAATAAAATTAAAGTAAAAGAAGCTATGCAAAAGCGGTTAGGAATATGATGTAGTTTTGATGTTCGTAGGTCTGCGTGTGCGCCGTCCGCAGTGAGTCCCGGTGAAGTAACCGCGCCAAAAAAACTAACTTGGTAGTGATACTTTTCATCGCGTATCGACTTCCTGGCTGTAGTTCGCCATTGCGTAGCACTAGACGGTGAACAGAGCAAACGCAACGGCAACCGAGAAATACACTTGTCGATCCAAAGACGAGAATAGTAAGCATCACGAATCGCGTTCGCGAAAAGGCGTACAACTAGATTAACATGAGAAGCTTCGCGACCACGCTCCCGGCGCGTACTATCAGGCTCACATAACGCGCGACTGTGACCTATACCATCCTGTTCGCCCGACTGATAGTAGTAACCATGATTACAGGGACATATACACATTGCATCTGTTACTTTTTTTTTTCGCGAGGAGCAGGAGGAGAAAACCGGTGATGCTCTGATAACTCGGTTCGTTTGTTCGTGTGGTTTTGCCTGCGACACTACTTTCTCTTTCGGTGTCCATCAATGTTTAATTGAGATGAGCAGTGTTTTTGTTTAATTTCGGTGCCTCTTTCTTATTTCCGAACCACGACGCGACAGTTTGGACCTTCGAAAAGAAAGCAGCTGCAGCAGCCTCTCCTCGATTTTTTCGAGGGTTGATGAAGTCAGTGTCAAATACTCCATAGACACTCGTCACTTTTTACTTTGTTTTTTCTAGCTTCACTTGTCTGCGTCCGCGTTCTTGCTTCCTGCAAAAAGAAAAAGATATCCAGTCGCTTTTTGAGAGAAATGTCGACCCGAGATGTTTTTTCTTGTCAAAAGAAGTGTCTGGTACCGCCAGAAAATGGGTACAAAATAAAGAACAGCACTGCTCTCACATATTTGGCATCTTCCTACATTGATTCGTCAAACGGGGAGCTGCGAGAACCAAATTGCCCTTTCATCCAAACAGAATTATTCCGGAGTGTCGAACTCGAAGTAGAGAGACACAAACACTTGAGAGCTGGCTGCACTTTTCTCCAAAGAACTGTGGTCGTCAAACTTCAACAAGGACAAAGACAAAGTAAGAAGAAGTGCGTCAACATCAATTATAGTTGTGAGGCCGCCTGCGTAGTTTCGAGTTAGCGTTTCCTTGCGTTGTGTTTAATTTGTTGAGAAGAGCAAGTCAATTGATTCTGGACACTCCCATGGCCGAGTATCCGGTGCCTCCGCGTCCGATTCCGCTGAACCAGCAGGTGCAGCTGATTATGGGCGACGAAAGCAAGGCACAAGCTGCAACTGTGATGTCCACAGACGACCACCTCGCTCACACTAGTTCTGATCAAAGCGTTGCTGGTGTAGTGAAGCAATCCTCTCCGAAGTGCGACGTCGCGTTTCATAGTACCTTGCAGCCACTGAAGCTTATCTCCGAGAAAACGAAAAGCACAGAAATCGACATGTTGATTGATGTTTTAGTACTATCGATGCTCGATGTGGTTTTTTTGCAAAGGCACTTGCTTTTGAGAGTGATTAAGTAGTACAAGAACAATCGTCATCACAATCACGTCGATTGCTGTTGCTGATTGGTTTTTTCTAGTTGATATTGCAACTTGGAACGCTCTTTCCTTCCGCTTCGGACAGGAAGAACCCATACGAGGTCAACAAACAAGAAGGACGTACCGAGGACGCGACGACCAGCAAGCTTGCCAAGAAGACGGTCGCAGGGGATGCAGATGTGGAGCCAAATGATCAGAGCAAGCAGGGGTATAAAAACAAGAATCAGAGCAGCGCCTACCACAACTACCAGTCAAGCAAGATGACCGCGCCCAACGCTAAAATTGCGGCGTACGATCTGGAGGTGACCAAGATTGCGTTTCGGAAGGTAGGACTATACTACCATGACATGAATGACAAAAATGAAGACGTGTAGAAATGCGTTCTCACTTTTAGAACGCGGATCGATCAGGACCGCACCCACACGGTGCGCATCCCAATAGATACAAAGACGTTGTAAATATTCGTAGTGTGGTGTACTAGTATAGTTTCGTCAACTTCATTTTCTCTTTCGAATTTCCCCGCAAAAGCGCTTTGATTTCGACCACGAAAAAAAACAGATGTATTACGTGATGGAGGAGTTGTTCACGCAGCTGCTGTATCCTGTGCAAAAGTGTCGCACGATCTAGTACGAAGGAATTGCATGGCAAATTTTTTCTAATAAAGTATATAGGTACAACGAACTTTTCTTCATGCAGATTCAGGGAGTACAGAGGAGAGGCTGCGGAAGCGGATCTGTAATGCAGGACTGCCATGAACATGATTACTTTGACTTTTACGACGAGCCACCGCGATATTTTTGCAATGCATATGCTGATGCGCTATCTGCCCTCCAACTTCACGTTCCTGGACATCGGCGCGGCTCCGGGCGGGGCGTCGCAGTTTCTGCTGGATCGCTCCCCCATGTCCTGTGGGTACGGGTTCACGCTGCCGCCGGAGTGGGGCGGTTTCCCGATGGGTCTGAAGAACTGCTTCGGGCGGTACCAGCTGCACCTCGGCGACCTGCTCGCGGACCCGGACAAAGTCGACCTGGTTCGCTGCCAACGGGCCGTGCACCTGTGTTTCGCCGACGCGCAGCTGCTCAAGCAGAGCGCCGGTTTTGTCAACGGAAACGTCCGCAGCGAACAGGAAGCGCGCACGTGTTTAATCACCAGCCAGGTGTGACAATGAATTTAGTCGCTGTACTATTTTTACGAGGACGTAGTACTAGTACATTCAAAACATTCTACAGCAGCTGGTTGTATTGGTTAATTTCAATTTCATTTTCTGCAAATCCTAATCTTGCAGTTCATAGTGTTTTAGATGCAGCGCATGTAGTGTAACCTGTAACGTTGTAAACGTGCAATCTACTGAGACGAAAGCTCTTGCTCTTGCATACTCCGCTCACTGTTGTTTTTGAGTACATCCTTCACAAGCAAACCCTTACATTGCAGGTTTTGAACGGGTTAACAAACCTGAAGGAGAACGGCCTGTTTGCGATCCGCTTGTATGCGTACGGGTCGGAGATGTGCAAAAACGAAACGCAGTTGATTTTCCTGCTGATGCACTACTTCTACGATGTGCGCCCGTGGAAGTCCGCGCAGTTTCACGCGTCCGACCTGTCTTTCTACCTGGTTTGTTCCGGCTTCAAGCGCCAGCAGTTTGCCAAGGACAAGATGTTCGGCAAGTTGGAAAGCTCCTACAAAAAGTACTACCGCCTGTGCACCAACCGGAAGCTCTTGAAGCTACGCGATGAGTATCTGTGGCGAACCCAGATGATGAATCACGGTGGCGCGGCGCCGGCGGCCAGGGCAGCTTTCAGTGGACACAGTAAGGACGAACAAGTTGCAGTGGCGGGGTCCTCGTCCACTAGTACTACGTTTACTTCTAGCCAGCAGGGCTCATTGAAGAAGATTTCCGCGGTAGTCAAGGATCCCACGACTTCTGGCACTGCTGGATCCGGAGATTTGTTGCAAAGTGTGACTGCGGCTGCGCAACC
This sequence comes from Amoebophrya sp. A120, assembly GCA_905178155.1. Classification (NCBI taxonomy): domain Eukaryota; class Dinophyceae; order Syndiniales; family Amoebophryaceae; genus Amoebophrya; species Amoebophrya sp. A120. The sequence continues at coordinate 2,109,041 of CAJINV010000009.1, read as the reverse complement.
GGGTCTGCTCGTAGACCTCAAAAATGTAAGCGACCAGGAGCAGCTGGCGCGCACGATTTCGCGGGACAGCTCCGATGCGAAGACCTTGGTCTCGGTGAACCAGACGGTGCTGATCGACCACAGCACTGAGGAACTAGTGTCGCAGGACGGGAACCCGACGGGAACAGCAGAACGTCAAGAGTTAAACAATGGCTGCAGCAATCTTGACGCGAGGGAACTACAAAGCCACGACCACGTAAACGCTGAGCACATGATGGATCTTGACGTCGATTCGTCCGATAGTGCCGGGCTTTCCGAGAACGACGACGACGAGGAGCTGCACGAAGATGAGTTGATGAATCACTACAACATGAATCCAGAAGATATCAACCATTCCTTTCCGGCGCAGGAATTCATCATGCAAGAAGAGCAGAAAGAAATGCAGCAGAAAGACGAACAGAACACCACAAATGATCCAAAATTGCCGGTCGGCCATGTCGTCGGTGGGAACGAGGAGGGCGAGCAGCACCAAGATCAGGATCATATCCTGGCCACTCCGACCAAGAAAGAGAAAAAGCTCCTCTTGCTGATGCGGCCCCGCACGTACTCAAGTCCAGACATTCTGTGCCAAGACTACGAACGCGATTTCGACATGGCAGACCACGGGAAGGCACTCGTCGAACAGGATGAGATTGTGGAGTTTGAAAACCATAATACAACTACCGGGAAGAAGATCATCATGATGACCGACGAGCCTGCTCCGGCGGTACTGGTACCGGAGACAACGGTAAAAACGGCGGAGCAAGACCTCTGTGCCGCTGCCCACCCTGTCGTGGGCACCAGCAGCTACCAGAAGGAAAATGAAATCAGCGAGGAGTTCTGCCGCGGTGACGAAGAAGTGGTAGCAGATGTGGACGACCACGCTGACGTTTCCTCTGCCGCCGAATTGCAAAACATCATGGAGATGAAGTCGCGATTGCTTGTTGCGAACGCGAAGACCACAGAGGAAAATCAAAACGCGACGCAAAACGCCACTGTGGATGAAGAATCTCGCTCGTTCGAGGATCGGGAGCATGATCGTTCCTTTGCGAGCCCGACACCACAGCGGCCGATCCGCCTCCAGTTCGCAGACAGCATGTCTTCCAGCACAAACAGTCTCGGGGAAGCCGACCGCTTGCCGGACCCGACTAAGTCTATGTTTGAAGATTTTGGTATTATAAACAAAAATCATCTACTACTTTGTGTTGTTCCTGGTGATATGCCCATTTTGGATCTAGGGTTCAAGCGTTAGCGTCGAGGACATTGCGGCCCCATCGACATCAACGACGTGGATGTATGAGTCATGATCTTGTCCATGCCAATCTTTGATGAGCATAATTTAACGCATGACGACGTCAGGCGTTTTCTTGTCCTTGGAAAAGCTAGAAAAAAAAACAAACAGAAACGCTGAAGCAACTGGACCGGTGCGGAACGGCTTCGACCGAGTTAATCCCGTGTTCGGAAACCTCCACCGATGACCAGAGTCCGGAGTTTGCCGCGACTAGCTCCACCACCGGAACATTCATGGACATCAACGAAGTTTGCCGCAATGTATAAGCGAACTTGATAAAAATTGTTGCAATTTTTACATCATAACATTGCAAAGGTTCTACTTCTTTGTTGAGGATCATGTACTCGCGGCTTATCACATCTTCGCTGCATGATTCATGCCAGTTTGTCACAAACAAGAACCGAGCAAACCACAAAAAACCCCATGCATCGCACCTAACAAAACTACAGATGGGCATCTCCGAGGATGAGTTTTGGACTCTCGCGGGCATTCCGAACCCCGACATGCAGGCCGTGGTCGGTCCGCAGCGTGGGCCGGTGCCGATGGAGTTGGATGGCGACATCGTGTTGACTGATGAGCTGTTGCAGCATCAGCCGCACAATTTCACCATCGACCACACGAAGGAAGTCGATCTGGATGTGGACCACGCAAACATGAGCCAAATCATGCAAAACCGGTACGGTGCTGGTGCAGGAGCGGCAGCGGCGCCCGCGGGTAGGGTGGAGGACCAGGAAATCTTCAATCAATCCCAGCAAGGAGAAAGCGACGAAGGATTTTTGCAGGCGAATCAAGAGCGCAGGATTTTGTTGAACTACGACGAGGCGGAAAATTGCCGGCAGCACGAGGATCCGCAGAACGATGCTGGTGCGGCGGTTCCCGCAGAAGAAGAACAAATAGTGCAACAAAATGACGACTCCTGGGATGTTGCATGGTACGGCCATGTCACGAATGCGCACACGTTTTTCAACAAAATCCCAGTGGCGAGGACAAGTGCTTCTACATCTTCTAGTAACGCAATAAACCGTGTAATCACGACCGGAAGTACTGCAGTGGACCAGCACCAGGTCAGTGGGCACTCAGACGTTGACATGGTGACCGCGGCCGTCCGCCCCGTGGGCACCAACCTTTTCAACAACATCAGTTCTCCCTCGGGGAGGGCTGCTGCAGTGGCCGGTGGACTGCAGGGCCAGTTTCAGCAGCACGGAATAAATCAAGGATTGTCGGAACCGACTCTCTCCTCAGTGCTGAACCGCCCCGTCGTGATGACGAAGTCAAAGCCGAAGCCCACCTTTGCGAGTGGCGCAGCATCCCCTCAGCCTACGCAGCACAGCTCGTCGACAAATGATGGGTCCGCTATCACCGTGCCGACTGTGATGAACAAGAAACCCTTGCTCTACAACCCGGCGTTGCAGAAGAAGATGCCGAACAGCAGCCACCAGAATCATGTAGTTTCGATCGGCCGGAGCTCTTTCCGCCTGTCTTCGGCACTCTATGAGAAGTACCGACCCGAGCCGCAGCTGTTGGTCCAGCATGCGCCCAGATACAAGCAGTCGCAGGAAGAAAGGTACCTGCAGCAGCTCGAAAATGTCATCGCCTACGTGCTCAAATTTGCGCAAGCGCACACCCGGCACGGAGGTCGGACGGTGGCGAGGGACACCAGTGTTGGCCATGATGTTAGCGCGGATGTGGAGTCAGGCAGTACAGAGGACGCCAGCCGTGTCGTTAAGAAGAAAATGCACAGCGAATCATCCTCGGATCAACAGCCGGCATCCTCGGCCGGTCCGAACTGCAGCGATGAAATGGAGTGACATTTTGGATGAGGAGTTGCAGAAAGCAGGTTGAAAATCGCAAGAGTAATTTCAGCAGACGATTTTCAACATTTTTCGCAAATGCATAGCAACAATCTTCAAGCTTAAGCTTTCTGAATCAATGTCACAGATATAGTTGCAGCGAACAATAACAATAAGTTTCACTAGCGTTTGCTGCTAGTTGTAGTTTCAGTTTATCTTTTTCTTCGTTTGAGAATACAGTTTCAGTTTATACCTTAATCGCGTTGACGAGAGAAATGAAATCATGCTTTGCCTCGACCTAGATCTGATTTTTTTACAAAAGTGACAACAAATGTCTTGCTAGCTTCGTTGATGCTGCTTTTTTCCAAACGATTTAACACCAAAGTGCGACGAGTGTTTCTTTATCATTCTGCGTTTACGATTTTATCGCAGCTATCACATCTCAATGTTATGAACATCGGCTACTTAGACAGAGTCTACTCCAATACTAGAGAACAAAGCTCTCTGATAGTTTTATCACGAGCTTCCTATTTCCGTTCATTTCGATTTTTCGAGAAGTAGTAGGCCGAGTGATGGTGATGCTACCATTGCCTCCAGTCTCTTGTGTACAGAGACAGCTACACTCTCGCCTTCATGTATGATTTTTTAATGCACAAGTTGTAAACGGAAGCGCCGTTTCTTATGCGATTAGTAATTGCATTTGCAGACGACCCTTTCGCTTTCCTAGAAACTTACTAACTTATCAACTTTTTTATATACAGCGAACTTTTTTCAAGGAGCTGCTGCTCGTGCAAAAGTGGTTTGCTTCGTTTTTATCAATTCTTTCTCCTTTTTTCATCATTTTTCTGTGAAGAATGATGGCACTTGTCAACTACAAGAGCTGCACTAGTACATGTACAGGTTTATTTTACATACTTTTGGAAACTCAAACGAATACGAATTGGAATAGCCACAATGACACCGTCGAGAACAAAGATTTTAAATGACAACTCTTCTCTCACCAGTTTCAGACTAACTTCTCCGCTCTCCGCGTAGTGCGTGGCCATAATATATGAGGGATTCAAACACCATCCGCATACTTTTACGCACCTCTTACCTGCCTCAGGCTCTGCCTAAATTTACTTTTTTTTAGCCTTCTTGTCGATGTGAACTTTTTTCGCAAACCATTTTTATTTAGTGCGCACTAGTTCTAGGTGTAAGTCGCATTGCCAATATCGATATTTCATGTGGAACTTGTTAGACTTACCGAAATAAAACTGTATGATAAATAGAAGATAAAATCTCGTTTCTGATTCTGCAGGACCTTCTTGTGATTTGCAATTGCAATTCGTGCCTGCGCGTCGTCGATTTGCATTTGTCTTCGAGTGGTTGCACTCACATGATGACTCCGGAAACGCTTCTGTAGAACCTCCACTCAGAGGTGAAGGACGAGCAACGACGACAACGTTACTAACTTGTGCAGCATGGTTGTAAATCTGAAAGAAGTTGCTGTACTAGCAAGAAACACGCGGTTTCCACCTGACTCACCCCTCGACCTTGATTTTTCACAATGCACTGTTTTTTTCGGGTTTTCAACAGACCACGATCACCATTGGGACGACCAGGCGAAACTAGATGGCCGACACGACCGCGTTCGCTTAGTTGTAGTACGCCCGACGTTGCTCTTCATGAGTAGTTGGTGAACGAACGATTGCGCGACGGCTCATGTTGTCGCTTGAGAGGTCTTGAGAGGTTGGGTACAGCAGCACCCTGTGGTCATGTCGCAGTAATTTTGTAGTCAGTCTCCAGATGTTGATCGAGTCGCGATATCCAGAATTATACGACCCCTTTAATCGTGGGGGTTTTCTCGTTGTTGATCGTTGTTGCCCATCGTGTTTTCTCGTTGTTGATCGTTGGTTTACTTTTGTAGGCAAGAAGCAAACAGAGCCAGGGCTGCGGGACGAAGAGCACCAGAGTGTAATATACTCAAATTTTAAGAGCGATGATCGGATTGGATAGCACAAGTAAGACGAATAGTGCATTAGCGGGATGCAGATCCTCTCCGGCGTTTTAGGCTTGTTTGCCTTCGGATGTTTTTGTCGACGCACTCGCATATAAGTACATTCATCAGCGCGCTTGTGTGCGCCTCTGACGACCGGCAGACTTCGAAGTTACCCTTTGATTTTGAAGAGAGGACTCGCGAACAACGTTGGTGAGTGCACTGATAAATCGAGCAGAAGTTACGTAGAAGATGCGATCCTCGGCGACGATTCGGTCGCCGAACTACAGGGACATGAAGGACCCGGAGCTGTTGCGGTACGGCACGCCGGACATGATCCTGGTCACGCACGGCACGAAGTTGTACGTGCACAGCTCCAAGTGCGCGGCGTACTCGAAAGACATCCAGGACCAGGTGCTGCATCCCGACGCGTTTTTCGGGAAGATGTTGGTGATCAAGAACAACCGATCGGTGAAAGCCGCGATCGCCCTCCTAGACACCATCTACAGCCAGCAGGTCGCGCCCAACGCGGACGTGCTCTTCGAGACCTGCGAAATCGCGCAGGACTACGGTATGGACCTGGTGCTGCAGAAGATCAAACTCGGCCTGATGAAGCGCGGTAGCGTCAAACCACTGCTGGACGCGCTCTACGTCATGAAGCCCGAACAGCGCGTTCCGCCCGTGGTGCTTGAAGCCTACGCAGAGTAAGTTGCATAACTTCTAAAATCAAGTTCACCATGTAGAATAATGTACATGTTGCGTTTGGGTTTATATTAGTTTCTCATGTGCTTGATACGCTGATGTGATACTACAAACGGCAGCATCTCTTCATCCACTACTTTGCCTTGGCGCTCTCATTTGTGGAAGCGATACTCTGTCAGGGTGTATCTTCTCTTTTGAAACTGCTTCGCTACAAATGTAAATCAGGTTCACGCTTGCGGAGACCAAAGTGATGCTACGATACGACGAGCTTCCTGCTCTGTTGCGCCGTCGGATCGCGGAGACCAGGGTAAAGATACTCGAGACGTTGCTCCGGACGCAACCCTCGCTTAAGCACGTGTATGAAGAAAACAAGCACGTGTTTTTTCGGGAGGTCCCAGACGAGGAGTACACGGCCGAAGGAGCCAGTCCGACGCAGACTGGCCAAAGCAGAACCGCCTCCAAGGTCCGCTTCCAGAATGAGGCCGAGCAGTCCGCCGCCGCAAATGAAGCGCCGGGCGGCATGCTGGACGGATTCAAAAACGGAAAAAACGTACAAAATGGCAGTGCAGCAAGCAACTACAAAGGGGTGATGTCCGCCGCAACTTCGACCAGCGGGACCGGTGCAGCTGGAGCTCGATCGTCGCTTAAAACTCCGGTCGGCGTTTTTCAAGAGGGTGACATCACCGGCGAGATGCTCCTGCAGAAAAGGTTCCTGGAAAGCACCACGGTGGCGGGTGGAGGTGGAAAAGGTGGCTCTTTATTTTTCAACGACGCGGATTTTGGAGGTGCTGGCAGTAGTACAAGGAGTAACAGAGTACTAGATCACGACCTTGTATCTCCAGCGGCCCGACGGCCTAGGGCAGGAACTGATCCAACAGGAAGCACACTAGAAACCACAACATTCGCATATTGAAGTCTTCATCTGTGTGTCTGTGCTATTGAGAGGATGGGCTGCAGTTGTCGTCCGCATGGCACACAACTGGTAGACGAGCGACGTGCGGCAGTTGGAACTGTGAGTAGCAGTCTAGCTGCAAAAAACATCATTCTGTGTGTCGATCGCAGGAGTTCAGTCGTCAACGCAAATCCTGGGGGGGGTGGCGGGTCGTTACCGTGTTGAAGGTTCATGCAAGATGAATCTCATCGGTAATCACCTGCTCTCGTTTGTTTCTTATTCCAAAATTGCTGCATCCATAGATAGTGGTATAGGTTCGTAGCTCGCCTGGTACTATCGCAGTTGACGCTTGTCGTCTCGTCCCGCTTCTTCTATGTACCTGGTCGGTCTTGGTTGTACCTCTGTTAAGCTCACAACTAGGCCCGTCGGTTGAGATGGTAATTCGTTCTCCGGGGATTAGCCTTGAGTCATTGTTGGGAAAAAGGAAGCTGCCGAAGTACCTATTCTTTAGCCTAGATTTAATATCGTCAAGCTCGACAAGTAAAAGTGCAAAGTAGAATGAAATCGTGCGTCGTCAGGTACTGGGTCGTTGCATTGTCACAAGAAAGCATACGAAGACTCTTGTTCCTCGGTACTTCAGAATCAATTGGATTCTGTATGTCCTAGCACCGTCATTGACCGGTCGTGAGGTCCACAAGCATTTCATTTTTATCACATCGGCGGAACGTCGCCAACGCGATACTGACGCGCTATAGCTATACGCTTCATCCTGGAAGAACGCAATCAGCTGGGTATGATGATGTACTTCATGCTGCCATCTATAATGCAAAAAACACTTCACTAAGCAAAGCAGGTTCAACCGATATACTGTTTAATTGGGCAGTTCTTGGTTCTCTGAACTCTGTCAGTTTTTTTCCGATTAGCTTTTCGAAAAATTTGTAGTTGGAGGAAGAGAGTACAATCGGCAGAAAGACAAAGATGGAGAGTTCGGCGTCTGGACGTACGCCGAAGGACAATCTGGACACGTCTCTGCAGAACACCTACTACAGCTCCGATGCACAGCAGAGCTCGCACTTCCGGGCCAACCAAAGTGGGGCAATGGAACAGCACTGGTACGAATCCCGGAGTGCCTACGGCGCTTCGAAACTTCCAGGGCCAAGGGGGAACCCGCACCTCGTACGGCCGAAGCCAGCACCCGTAGAAAAGCCACCGTCCAATCCTTCCAGGGATGCGCAAACCTACATGAAGGGACTGTACGAATACAAGGTACAAAACTACACATTGAGTTTCTGTTTCAGGTGTTGCTCGTGTTCGAGTTTCGTTTTCTTTTTTTTTGAGCTGATTCGCGGACTAGTTCTAGTTCTTGCTGTGCACCCTGCTTTGCAACTGCACCTGAAGGAAAAGACAGCGCAAAATCATTGATTTTCATGTCACACTCACACACTACAACATGAACATTCGAAATTACATATCAACATCAATTCAACACAGATGCAAGAATACTTGAAGACCGTGGATCCCGTATGAAAAATGGAAAACCCAAAAGGCGCCTTGTGCGCACATTATGATTGATTCTTGTCATCGTTGACATACCTACTGGTTGTTTTTGGCCTTGGGTTTGATGTCATGCAGTGTACTATTTTTGCTTTCTGTTTCTACTTTCTGATGAGAATGCATGTGTAGTTACATCAGTGCTTGCAGCACTTTGCAGTGGAAGGTATCTGTAGGAACAGAAAGAGAAGCGATAAGCTTAGAAAAGGCGTATCATAAACAGGAATGATTTACGTCCAACTCCTCGAACAGATCAATTTCAATGTCAGTTTCTTGTGGTGCGCAACTTGAAATTTGATCCAAGCGCAGCATGGCCCAAGAAGGGAATTTTCCGCTGCATACGCCCAACCACGAGCGTCGGCGAACTGGATTGGCTGCACCAAGGAGCCGGGTCCGAAAGGCAACCCGGGTATTTACCAACCGTTTCCGCCCGGGAGTATGGTGAGCCTGGAGAGACCGACGCCCGATGGAAACCTGTCGATTCTGCACCGCAACCAGGAGCGGTGCTTCGAGCAGCTCGCAAACGAGAAACAGGCACAACTCGACCGCGCCTTTACGGGGCGAGTGTTTGAGCAGGGATTTCAAAACAAAGCTGCACCACACGAAATGTAACTAGAAGACGAAGTTGAAGTTGTAGAAACAAGAAGTGGAGATGAATCATTGCTCGTTCTTGGACGCTGCTCATACATTTTTCAGATTCTGCCGAAGCTGATACTTGTAGAAGTACCACCCGCGGAACAAATCCAAATGTATCTAAACCTACACGTGCTACTACTGTTTCAAATAGCCACTCACTTCTGTCACAACTGATGCGCGGCCCTGGTGGACAGGGATTGAGACTGTTGCACTTCACTAATTTACAATTACACACAAACACAATATAGTTTCATTGGTATTGTATCACTATCTTCTCACTGTATCATATCCTATGACACGCTGCGACAACATCGTGTTCGAGAATGGTCCGAATCAAATAGCAATGAACTTTTAACGACCTGCTTCTTGACGGTGCTCTAAGCGTATGTTTGGTAGCACTCTGCTGGCAGAGTCAGGCTGTGCGCAAGCGCATGTACAATTAGAAATGAAAATAAAACAAAGCTGTTGATGTGCGCTCTCCGCTACAGAGGCAAAAGCATTACTGCGTGCTTGGTATTGCTATTACCGGTGTTGTCCACCTCGAACGTGATCAGTGAGGAGTGTAGTGCTGCGCCAAACTTGAAATCAGCGAGGTCGGAATGTGAATGCGCTTCCTTGTGCATGCAGCGAGCAGAGAAAGGTGCGTAAAGAGAACGCGAATGTCAAAGAAAACGCTTCAATGACTAAACGTCGACCCCGACCACACTGCTGTGCATAAGATTGAGCAAGCTTCTGATGTTGCCCGTCTGCCGTATTGATTCTCGTCTTGCACGGCCACCGGTTCGTAGCCTCCTGCCGGCGCTCCAATTTTTGAGTTTAATCATCCTATTTTCATCGATATGATAGTTTGTGTCGTCGGAGTCGAAATAGTAAAATCATCACAATCCCACAGGAAATAGCAGACTCAATAAATAAATGTTTCTTACGGCGCCAGGAGTTACGTCTTCTCTTCCAATGGGTGACACATACCAGCAACAGCAGGGCCAGCAGGTGAATTGCGGTTCGAATGTGCTGGTCCATTTTCCGTTTCCGGCGTATGACTGCCAGGAGGAGTACATGCGGAAAGTGGTGCAAGCGTGCGAAAACCGGCAGAATGCGCTGCTTGAGTCGCCTACCGGCACCGGGAAAACGTTGTGTCTGCTTTGCGCCGTCTTGGCCTGGCGTGACGGGTACGCGGAGCGAAACGCCAGCAAGATTGCGACGAGGCAGCAAGAAGACAAAGCTTACCACGCGTGGACGGACGACGCGGCCGCAAAAGACCTGCAGGACACCCTCCCGCGGATTTTCTACACCTCCCGCACGCACAGCCAGCTCAAGCAGGTCACCAAGGAGCTGAAAAAGACCGGGTACCGACCGCGCGCCGCCGTCATCGCGGGGCGGGAACAGCTCTGCGTGCACCCGCTGGTCAGCAAACAAAAGGGCATGAAGCAGTCCGCGATGTGCGGACAGTTCTGCGCCAACACGCGACACAACAAGAAGCAGCAGAACGCGGGCCCTTCCTACTCGATTTCAAATCTCGGCAGCGCCAGCGCTGCACCAAGTAGTGCGGGCGGCACTTGCAGCTACTACATGTCGGTGTTCACCAAGCGGTACCAGGCTGTTCTAGGCGACACTTCTCTGCTGGACATCGAGGAATTGCAGAAGGTTTGCCGCGACAACTACTTAAGAAACGAAGAAAAAGTCGAGAAGTAAGTTTAAGGGTGTGATGAAGATTCCGACCACGACGACTTTCACTTTTGCTTTTCAAAAGGATCAATGGTTTTATTGCGTCGTCAGCAGACATCGACGTGTTAGGTTGTTGAGGTATTAGATGTAGAAGGTCTTGTAATATTTAACCAGAAAGCAAAGCGATGCAATACTTTATTTTGTCATTCTCCGCACGAGATCTCGTCGTATTTTCGTTTTCATACCTTGTTTGTCCGTTCTTCAAGTCTCGCGAGGACGCGAAGGAAGCGGTGTTGCTGATGTGTCCGTACAATTACGTGCTGGACCCGGTCGCGCGAAATGCACTGGGCATTTCTCTGCGGAATGCCATCGTTATTTTTGATGAGGGCCACAACATCGACTCCATCTGCGAGGCCACGCAGGGCTTCGAGCTGTCGCACCGTGACATTGCCTTCGTCGAGTCGGAGATCCTGGATTGCGTCGGCGACGTGGAAGAGGGCGGTGCCCGGCACCTGGTGCACCACCCGGAGGACGCGGACACGGAGGGCGCGACGGCGGGGAAGATCGCGAAGGAAGAGATGCTGATGCTGCTGGGATTGTTGAAGCAGAAGGTGGTCAGCCTGGAGAAGGTCCTGTGCGAGATCGACATGCCGGAGCGCGACGCGAACAACAACACGACCGTGAAAATCGGCACGATTCGCGGGCAGGAAGGCGAGGAACTGAACAACGTCGGCTACCGGGAGCGGCTTTACCCCAAGGGGGCGGCGATCTTGGACCTGTTCGAGGCCGCCGGCATCACCGTCGTAGAGTACAAAGCGCTCAAGGACGCCTGCGACAAGGTGATCTCGATCATCGCCATGGCAAAGTCGCTTGGCGGCGCGGACGTGCACGGGCGGTCGGCCAAGTGCACGGAGAAGTTCCAGAAGATCCTCAGTTCCCTCTTCGAAACCGAGAAGGCGTTCCAGCAGCACACCGCCGAGGGCGAGGGGAGTGGCGTCCTCGGTCCCGGTGCTCCTGCTGCTGCGTCGTTTGGCATTAGCCGAAACGCGAAGAAGCAGCTTCAGGTTTCCGAGCAGGATGTGGCGGAGAAAGCGCAGCGGTACCGCGAGGAAAAACGCAAGCTCCTGGACGAGCATTTTCGGGTGCAGATCATAGAGCAGGTAAGAACTGCCACACCGCAGGACGGAGCCGCGGAGCCAGATTTCAAGCGACGCAAGCGCAACAACGTGGGATGGAACCTGGACAACGTCGCCGGCGACCGCGAGGAGTCCGACTTCCGGCGCACATTGTTCTTTTGGTGCTTCACCTCAAAGCCCGCCATGACGGACTTGCAAGACCAAGGCGTGCGATCCATCATCATCACCTCCGGGACGCTTTCGCCGCTAACGTCGACGAAAAAATCCCTCGGCGTGCCCTTTAATGTGGAGCTGAGCAACCGACACGTCATCAAGCAGTCACAGGTGATGGCCCAGGTGATCCCGCGGGGCCCCACAAACCGCGAATGGCTGGGCACGTTTCAGAACCGGCAGAACGCACAGAACTACGCCCAGTACCTGCAGGACCTGGGCAGCGGACTGGCCAACTTCGCGAAGGTGTGCCCCGCGGGGTTTCTCGTGGCCTTCTCGTCCTACTCGCTGATGGAGCAGATTTTGAAAAATTGGACGGACAATGGCATCAAGCAGCGCATAGAGAAGTCGAAAAAGGTGCTGTGCGAGCCGCGGAAACAGGCGGAGATGCACAAAGTGTGGCAGGAGTACGTGGCGCTGTGCCAGGAGGGCGAGCCGGGCGCGGTGTTGTGCGCCGTCGCACGGGGAAAGCTGACCGAGGGGCTGGACTTCACGGATCGGCAGTGCCGCCTGGTCGCGGTAGTGGGGCTGCCGTTTCCGTCGCTCTATGACCAACGGGTGGTGCTAAAGCAGCAGTTCCTGCGCGAAACCAACCTGTGCGACCCGTCGGAGTGGTACTCGCAGCAGGCGCTGCGGGCCATCAACCAGACCGTGGGCCGCGTGATCCGGCACCAGAACGACTACGGTGCGGTGCTGCTGTGCGACAAGCGGTTCTGCAACCACACGAACCACTCGCAGCTGTCCTCCTGGTTGCAGGGTTCCCTGCGGCTTCCGGACGCGCGTAACGAGTACCGCGGCTCGTTCGGGAAGGCGTTCAAGGAGGTGCACGCGTTCTTCGAGCACTTCAATCCGCAAAGTGACGCCACAAGAAGAGGCACCACGAGCAGTACAGCGAAGGCTGACGTCGGAGCTCTCGCCGCACAGCTCGCGGGCGGAGACGTCATCGCGGGAAGCAACGGCCAGCTTTCATCGTCCTATGATTCCGGCGCCAACGGATCCTCGTTGGCCAACCACCTGCCGCTCCTCCACGACGACCGGCACCAGCTATCCAGAGAAAAAAACCCATCCACATCCATTTTTTGCTTGACAAGCACGGAATTTTATGTATGTTTTGCATGACAAATTGGATGTGGATGGGTTTTTCTCTGTGGATACCAGCGATCATTTCTCACCAAGGAAGTTACCGCAGCCGGACCCGCTGGCGGCTTGGAGCAGGACGCCTTGCACGCACACCAACCGTCAGCATCGAGCCCTTACAATAGGGCGCTCAGGATTCGTGCGAGCGACCGGTTAGAGAAGCAAGGGTGGATGGATTTGGTGAAGCAAGTGCTCGACGAAGACGACTTCGAGGAGCTTTCGACCGAGTGTTTGCCCGGTCTGCGGAAGCAAATTCCCATGATCCTGCAACTCGTGAAAGCTAACCCGGCACTGCAAATTTCATTAACGAACAAGAAACCAAACGTAATTTCAGCGGACACGCAGCACAATAGTGGCGCTTCAGCTGGTATGAGCTCAGCGATCAAGAGCACAGCAGCGGCCCAGAGCGAGGCAATAGAGCAGCATCCAGCGATTCGGCAGTACAAAGCGACAATTCAGCAAATCCGCACGTTGCTGCTTCCAGCGATTTGTGTGGACAACGAGACGGATACAGCCCGGCGTCGACAGCTGGTGTTCAACTTTCGGCAGTTTTTGCATCCTAAGTTTCGCAGCTTCTGGCGCGCGGACTGCGAGCGCTGGATTCGCGAAAAACGCATCGGGGCCTGGGCTGAAGACATCTTTGTTAGTGGGGAATTATAGCTGAAGCCGGAGATTCTGACGACCATGAGATCGAGGGTTACAACAGGCACATGTTGGAATGATTATCGGGGCGCCGAAGGGTGTGTCGTTTTAAGTCCAAGACCGACGTGTGATGAAAAACAAAAATAATGAATCGCGAAGTTGTATATGATTAATCATTCAGATTAATATCAAGAACTTCAACTGCAGCGTCGTTGTTGAGCACGATGAGTGTTGTTGCATGCATAGATATCATACGGAGGACGGACGAGTAAGCTTAAGCATCAAGGAAGCTTGAATAAAACAAAATCGAACTATATCAATCTGAACCAACGTTCCAGTTGTGGCAACGATAACGAAGCAGCACGAAATTGCCGAAGTTCGGGTTCGTGGGTGACAAGAAAATATCGGCCTGATGGTGATGTCATTTCTGATTCCTTCGATAAAGACGCTCGACTCTCGTCGAGATTCGAATTGGTCTCCAATCATGTTGTTGCAGTGTATGTTTCAGTAATTGTACTAGTTTTTGTTGTTGCCTCACAATGACCTGCGTCGAGTTTCATTCCTTCGTTGTCAAAACAGTGTCGTGGCCTAACATAGTTTCTTTAGTGGGCCGCAAGAGACCGCTGCCGTTCTTCCTGCAAAAGTCATTGTTCGTCGATTTTCCTTCATGCTATTCATGAAAAATTTCCTTTGCATGACAATCACACCGAAGACGAAGACCGGAAGATCATGATGAAATGTTGAATACCACACATTAATTCCTTCAAAGAAATGCAAAAGCAATGACGTCTGATGTTTTGGTGCAGCTTAAGTATCTCGAAGCTGACGACCTCGCATCGTGGATGAGAAGATCAAGATGAGATCAGAAGCGCATCAAGTTCAAGATCGAGAAGCCGAACACTAGGACTAGCTCCGACAGATGAAAAAGAATAAAATCGATGAACAAAGTGCGATCCAAGGAGTGGAAGAGAACATTTGTTACGAAGAGATGCCACTCTCGGATGTCGACGGACCGACGAGGTCGGTGTTAGTCAACATGTGAAACGGATCAAGAACAGGAACACGAAGAAGATGCATAATTTATCATGTTCATGGAGTACAGTTGATTCCAAGGGAGGAATGTGGAAAATTCTCAGGTCCAGGCTATGGCATTTAATACATAGCAAAAAGGCCATTTGCATGCGTCATAAAATTCAATTTAATACATAGCCTGATCGGGAGGTATGCTTCGTCTCAGTACATAAGTAGTTAAGAGTTTCTCCTCGGGTTCTGCGCTGTTGAACAAGGTGTGAAGTGATGTTTTTATTCGTTTATGTAGTACCTGCAACTCTACTACATTGACTTAGTATGTCGTGCAGTCCCTAAACGCGCGGCACAACTTCCACCTGAAGAGAACATCTATCATGGCGGATCCGTGGGGGGTATTTTCCTCCAGCAGTGATGAGGAGGATAGGGAGGATGTTGATCCTGCTTCGGGTTACGTGTCCGATCACTCTTTCCATGCGCAAATTGCACCAGAGCAAGACGGTTTTCAGACTACCCGATCAGTGGTGCGAGCAAAAGGGGCACGAACATACGGAGGAAGCAAAAGCTGCGATGATAGCTTAAATTCGTCCACCAGTTGTGGTGAAGACGAGCCTCCGTCCTTTCGCGACGCTGATAATTCCATTGCGATTGCAAGTACTAGCTCTAGCAGAACAAAGAACTACAGTACTAAGCAAGGAGAAAGTTTTTACACAAGGACGAAGGTAGTTGGCATCGATCGCCAGGCACAGCAGGCTGCTGTGGTTCTGCAGTACCACGCCACTGTCTTGGCGCTCAGGGAGCAGTTTTTACCGCTCCAAGCGGTCAACGAACACGACGGCGGGGCCGCAACCGCGATTCTTGGAAGTGCGGAGGAAGATAAAGCTCTGCGCGACGTCCTCCTGTTACATGAGGAGATTGTGAAGGATGCTGAGAATGGGGATGGGGAAGATGTAGAAATAATTCGAAGTTGTAAGCCGGATTCGGATAGTACGAACGCTGCTACTATAACGAGCGCCGCGGGCAGCACGTCGATGTCGGTGTCTTCGAGCACCACCCCGTCGCCTCCTACTTCGAATTGCAGAATGCTAGAGCGTTTGTCATCGACATTGAGGCCGAAAATCGAAGGCCTTTCTCTCGTGAAAACCCGTGTTATGGAGATGACAAGTGGCGCTGCAGCTGTGGGCGGTAAAACTTGTGATCCGCATCTTGGCGAGGTGGGGGATTCGGTGGAACCACATGCACATGCTCAACTACAAGCCCGTCAGGATTGCCTTGTGTTTTGCCTCTTGATTCTGGGGGGTTGCTATGGCTGTACTTCGACCGACACTTCAAACGATACCCTACGCCAGCACGCCAACAACATCAGTCTCGCGTTCGCTGCTCTCGACGAAGGCTTGAATCGGGGAGGTCTCGCTATGTTTGGGCGTCGGGGGCAACAACTATCCACGCTTATCCAAAGTGCCGACTGGGCCCTGTTGCACAGGTCGAAAACGACGACGAGGAGGATCACCGAGGAGAATCATTCTAATTGCAGAGAGGATATGAAGGTCGTGCGCTCGACGTCGAAAGAGTCAGAGATTTGTCCTTGCCCAAACAAGAGGATTCACCTTTTGGACCACGACCTTCATACGGCAACCAATGAAGGAGCACACGGCAGCACCAACTGCGCCGTCGGCGGTGACGCCTCATTGTCACGTCGGAGAGATGAAGTCCGTGAGGATGGAGGACTCAAGCAGCTTTCATCTTTCGCAACATCGTTGCGAAATCAGTATCTGATCGATATCCCTTCGTCGCCGGAATATGACTCTTTTGACACACGACCCTCCCTGCGCGAACTCTTCCGCTTGCACTTTTCGGCAGAGCGAGCCGCACCAGGCAGCTACTCTCACTACAGCGACACAAAAAACACCAATTTTCACCCCGAGCCCCAACGCCTTCCCGGTTTTGCACGACGATGGAAATGCATAGCGGACTGGCCGTGCTTTCAAGAAATGAATTCCATGAACTTCTGGCTACAGCACAAGCACCGTGTCGTGCCGTTGGAGATATACAGCTGCGAAGCCATCATGACCTCCGCAAGACACGACAGCGGCACGGAGATGACCGAAGCCTACTGGACTTTCGAGAAGTTTTTGAGCGAATGCTTTCTGCAAAGTCAAGACGACGAGCAGGAAGACGTAGACAAATGTTGCGATCTTTCATCTTCAGAATCGAAGCATCTTCCTGAACAACAGCCAGACGACCGGGGTAGTGGTCCTCAGCGAGAAGGCATCAGCGCAAGCGATCAGGGCAGCACTGGCTCTGGGCGACGAGCACATCAGCATCACAAGCAGGAGTGCGACACTGGGAAAAATAAAGATGAACAAATTGTGTACCTGGCCCAGCACAATTTGTTTCGGCAGATTCCGGAACTGAAAAACTCAGTGCCGTGGACTTTCGAGGCTGATGTGTCAAGCATCTGGATGGGAACGCGGAACACAATTACTAATATGCACTACGACACCATGGACAACGCCTACGTGCAGGTCGCTGGCTACAAACGCATCAAGATCGCGCCTCCGTGGTGGCACTTTCCGAAGGAAGGGCTAAAGGAAGCCGCTAGTAGAAGCAGCTGCAATGTTGATAGAGTAGAGCGCGAGCGGCCGCGTTCGGCTTCGGACGACGAGGCCGCTCTTGCATTTATTGACAAATCCGGTTTAGAAGAAGAGATAAGCAAACGACAGCAGTACTGGCAGAAGCACCGAAACCCGGTCACCAATGTGTGTCAGGAGCAGCTTACCGCCGTGCGGGCACAGGCACTGATGACATCTCCGTCGGCTGACATATTGGCGCAGCAGCAAGCAACACGGCCCACGAAAGCTCAAGGTGCGAATAAAAACTTCGTGCCAAATCTCGAGGTCTTCGGGAAGGACGAAGCTGCGCTCTGTCCCATAGATCTTGTTGCAGGACCGGGAGACCTTGTGATAATCCCGAAAGGCTGGTTACACGCAATGCACGCACTCACACCAAGTATCAGTGTTAATTTCTGGATGGAGCGACGAGACGTGTGAAGGTTGAGGCGCGACAGGCAGAACAACAATTGGTACAAATGACGGACAACTGTCTTTTGACACGAACTCAGAACAGCGACTGCCTTACCCGTATCTGTGTGAAGCACAAAGAAATTCTGGCAAAAAGTGACTACTAGACAAACATCGACTCAGGCACTGTACTAGTACGAAGCCAGTCTATTTTTCAGAATGATCTTCTTGTTGTTCGTGTTAGTAGTTCTTGTTTGTCTTCGTTGTTGTAAATCAGATTCATGTGGCTTGATGTCACTTCGATGTGCACATCAAAAGTGCCATGTGATTTGATGACTTTCCGCATTGAAGGCAGTGCAGATTTTGCGCCTCACCGCAGTGCTTTAGTACTAGTCGGACCAATCGAAGATTTCTCTTTACGCAGCATCTCGGTCCAGGAAGAGAAGTGCAGAATGATTCGGCTCTCGTTGTAGCACTTAACTAGATTCCGTAGTTGACAATTATCGGAAAAAAGAATCGGTAAGGTGGCAAATCGGTATTCTGTTGCAGTATTTCATTCACAGTCGGTACGCCTAGAACGTGGCATTGCACGTAGTTCAGGATTTGGCTTGTCGGACAAACAATATCTTTTGTGTACACTTCCAAGCAATATTTTCGTGCTGGCACATGATAAAATCGCAGTCCATTCAAGAGCTTCCCATCCCTTGTTGTCAAATAAAAAAAACGCGAATGTTCTTCTCGTGCAAACCCTGTAGATATAGGTGTATTGCCTAACTTTAGAATTTTCATTGTAACCATCATTCATGAATCATGCCATGTATGTTTTAGCTCCTCGTCGTCCTCTTCATGGTAAGCGTACTATCTTCAAGGTAGAACACGACGACGAACGATGACTACATTCTGATTGTCTTTTTATTTAAGTAGTTCATTTTGGATTGCATTTCTTTGAAACAGCACAGACTACATTATATACCTAACGCTAAGAAGAACCAGAGAAACTCAAAACGATCTCCGTCGGGCAGCGGGTCCCTGTGCCATGGCCAGTGAGTGCGTGAACAGCACCTCCAACATGCGGACGTCAATAAATAAGGCGCGTTGTTGTGGAGGTACTAGTTGAGAAAGCTGCAACTGCTGAGCATGGATTTCAACTTCAAAGGCTTCTTTGCCGCCTCCTACGACGAGCCGAGAGGACGCGGCGCAGGAAAGGCAAAGAGCAAAGCGGCCACGAAAGACAGTCAACCCGCGGCGGCAAAGGCCAAGCAGTCAGAAGGCGGTGCTGTCGTCAAAGCAGGCGGTGGTAAAAGCGGGAGTCCTCGGGATGCGTACCTCGCTGCTGTCGACTCTTCGAATAAGAAGGCATCATCTACTCCAGCACCTGCCCGCGGTGAGCAACAAGCGCGGCAAGTATTGAAGCCTGCAATTTTTGAGCAGGGCTCACCTAGTACGCCGAAAATGAATCAAAATTCTACTGCACCAGCCTCTCCTGGCACAACGAAAGTCAATAGCATTAACAACCAAGGAGGTGCTCGCCCACCTGCAGGAGCTCCTGGTCCCGGTGGCCGGAAATCGCCGCCGGTCACCCAGAACGTTGCGGGCGGGCGAGGTCCATTCCTGCCTCCGGCGCCGACTGCGCCGAAAATAATTGAGACGGTGCGCCCGATCCAGGGCTTTGCGCGCGGCGGCGACACCCGGAGTAAAATACGCCAAGCGGCCACGGCTGGCAAGAACCAGCAACAGATTGCAAGTTACGCAGACGACTGGGACCAGCAACAACCGAAATCAGAGCTCAGCAGCTTCTTTGACAATTACTGGGACGAAGATGTCGAGGCCGACGGAGGGCAGACTGCAAAGGACAAAGGAAGCAAGGAGCCCAATAAGCGCTCAGGGAGTCCACCTCAAGGTGCGAACAACAGGGCCCGAACGAACAGCCCGGAAAATGCTAACACAGACGACAGCACCGGAATGTTTAATTTCCTCTATGCGTTGAACGGAGGGGGCGAGGATACGCCTATCCAGGTGCAGCCAAAAAAGATAACAGAAAAGTTCAAAGGACAGTTCAGTAAGACGACGGCGCCAGCAGGACCTCCCTCCTCCTCCAAGGCACCGTCCAAGGCACCTCTACCAGCATCTGGGGCGCAGCAGGAAAATCAAAATGCTTTCTATCCGGCCAAGCGTGTTTTGCAACCGGGCGCCATCAAGAATTTCGCAGGGCCAAGCGTCATGTCGAAGCCAGGTCTCACCGGAACCCCTGGTGGCGACGTAGACCGCAACGTGAAGGACCTGATTGAGGTAACACGGCTCAGCAACCGCAGTGACCTGCTGCTCGACGAAGCCGACCTCTGCAATCTGAATATGGAGCAAAGGAGGAGCAGGACGAAAAACCAAAACGCGTATTACAACGACGCGGCTGCTGCATCTGCAACGCTGACGAGCGCCACAGAGCGGGATAGCACTGCAAGTACCGGTCGCGTAGGTCGCTACCGGGAGAAATTTGCCGGCGGAGCTGGCCCGCCGCCCAGGCCTCCCTCGGGGGGCATAATAAAACTGGAGCGAAACAACGTCCAACCATGGAACAATCCGCAGCCGGTCAAGGATGGACAAGCAGCGCGCGGGCGAGGACGAGGACCAGGAAGATCAGGCTCGTCTGACGTCGAGCCATCTTCAGCGTCGTCCAGCAGGAGTAGTATTGACAAAAGGGACGTCTTAGGAAATAGAATTGTCGTAACCGAGCGGCCCCGGGACCGTAGCGTTGGAAAAGGAAACGCTCCCGCGCCGCAACAGAAGTCGGCCCAGGAAAATGTTTTTACGACTGCTCTTAACGTTGCGAAGAACAAAGCGAAATCAATAAAGGGAAAGATCAACTCGTCGAGGCTGCGAGCGAAGCTGCAGGCAGAGGTAAAGGTGCAGCAACTGCTGACATTCACGCGTGCAAAGAAGCGCGCCGGCGGCCGGGGGGAGCGCGCGGACTTACACCCACAGGCCAGCAGTGGCACGCTGGCGCAGCATGACCACGCGCCCGCAAGGCAGTTTTCCCAGCCGCACAACGACAGCGGTGGCAGCCGCCCGGCGCCGGGCGGGAGCAATCAGTCTTTGAAGATGAGTGGCGGTGGGATTTCGAACAACGGACCGACGTGGTGCCCAGCCACGGTTCGTCTCCACAACAGAGCACCACTCCACAATTCGTCGGATAGCATCCAGCCCAAAGCATTGCAACACTCCGGGTCAAATTTGAACCTCTCACCCGGGAAGCAAGGCGTGTGGGTCGGGTCGGCGCGGAGTAAGGAGTTACTTCGTAGCGGTTCTTCCGCGTCCCAGCAGTCCATCCGCGGTGCCGGAGACTCCAAACGTGGGCGAACGGTCAGCGTCGCCCAGCTGGACGGGGTGGGCAAGACAGCTTCCATCCGTCTCTCCACACGTGCCGTGGCGGGTCCGGGTGCGGAGGAGAACGATCACTCCACTTTCCTTCGGACCCGCTCGGGGTCGAGCTCTACGCCGGCGCCTGGATCGCCGCGACTATTCGCCCCCAACCCGAAGGCGGTTGCACGGCCGAAGCAGGGCGCGAAGCGCACCGCTTATCTGCAGGAGAATCACATCCGGATTCGCTTTTTGGACGGCGTGGACCCCGGCACGGAGATCATGCCCAGCCTAAGTGCCCCCAACCTTGCGGAGGTGGTCGAGCCGGAGGACCCGAGCACTGTGTACGACGAGTTGGTCCTATGCAATAAAACTAGTATCGCCGCCCTCGCACCCGCGGCGCTTGATTATTTCATGTAGAAAATGTATTTGAAAGTGTAAGTAGTGAGCAACACGGCTTCTTTTTGATATGTAATTCCATCCAGGTCGAAGTAGCAAATTGTTTGCAAGGTAGCATCAATAATTAAAATTATTATTATTCGTCGTAATTCTTCTTCCCTCCGATCTACGTCCTGCTTCCGTCCCGGTCCGCCGATAGGGTTTTATGGGTCTAGGGTTTAGGATATTTGATATTATTCGTCGGGTCATAGGAGACGCTTTTTGCAACTCACTGCGCTGCTCTCGAGCTGACCTATTAATTGGTCTTGTAAAAAGGAGAAGGAGTGCATCCTACTCCATGCAGCGACCTCGGCGTTGTCCATGTGCACTTCCTGAATGTGAACTGTTGCTGCCGCGGGGGCATGATTTTTCCATTGCATAGATCGCGAAGGTGGAGGAACTGCTGCTGCAACAGTACGAAGACGTTATCAAAAAGAAGCCATACACAACGCAGTATTTGAAGCAGTTCTCGGAGTTTGTGTACCGCACCAAGCTTTTTCTCCGATTACTCGGGACGGACTGCGGCGAATTTGAAAAACAACGGTTCCGGCTCCAGGATGCGGAGATCTGGCGCCAGCTCGTCCGCGCGCCGGACCACCAGAAATTGTTCGAGGGCATTCTAGGAAAAAACGTTGACGTGACG
The DNA here is from genome assembly GCA_905178155.1 of Amoebophrya sp. A120. Lineage (NCBI taxonomy): Eukaryota > Dinophyceae > Syndiniales > Amoebophryaceae > Amoebophrya > Amoebophrya sp. A120. Next base: position 2,086,912 of record CAJINV010000009.1, on the reverse strand, counting down.
ACCTTTCTCAGCATTTACCTCGATATCGACCTGTCCAAAACGCTAGTTGACGCACTTGTCAAGCTCGAGGACCAGGATTACCTGCAGGGCAAAGCGAAAGTGGTAGTCAAGCTGACACCGGAGCAGCGAAGGCTCGCATGTGGCGCCGCCTCAGAGGAATCTGCCGTGATAAAGGAGCAAGCAGCGCAACTCGCCACCGCCCATCCGCAACTGCAACCGCCAACCGACAGCCTTGACCGGCAGTTTTGGTTTTGTCTGCTCTGCGAGGAGAAGCACAAGCCGGGGCGAGACTTCATGTTTTGCAGCAAGTGCGGCACCCACTACGAGAACACGGACCTGTACCTCTGCGGCGCAGGAATGTCCGGGAACAACTGCAACTGCGTGCTGCGGTACGACTGCCCGTTCGGGATCCCGCAGTGCCCCGACTGCGGCATGTTGAGGACCAACTGGATGAAAATTTGGGAACGCTGGAAGGTAGACAACGCGCTGTACGAGGACGCGAGCGCCTCCATCGACCTGGACGAGGCCGAAATGCGCGAGAAGGGGATAAGTCGCGAAACGTTGATGCAGCAGCGCCTCCAACTGGCGATGAACACGGAGGTGAACAAAACACCTCGGCCAGAAGAACCAGGTGGTGGCGAGGGTAGCAACGGTGGCAGCCCGAGGACAGGAGGGACCACGACGAACAATCCGGGTGATAGACTGTCGCTCTCCATGTTCGACAGTCTGGGCTCGGCGGAGAACTCGCTCCTCAGGAACATGCTGGTCGTAGATGCGGGTGGGGGGGACATCGACGGAGATGACTTGTCCGATGTGGAATTTTTGGAAATTGACGAGTAGGGGGTATGTCGAATCGCAAATATTTTTTTGGTACCTGTCTAAATGACAGGATAACGAAGATACCGTAGTACCTACCTTTGGCGTAGGGAGATTGTTCGCAACTTGAACTTTTGTGGAAGGCCTGTCAAGTTCAGGGAGGGTTTTATTTCGCAAAATAAGGCTACGTTTATGTTGGTGACATTGACATCTGCACCGTGGCTCCTGGAGGAGCTGTATGTGATATTTTTGGTAGTGGCGGGCACAACACAGAAGGGGTTGCTGCCTGGACGAAGATGATGTTGCGATCATGAGGGTGAAATAAAATATTTGGTCATCAAACTCTAAACTCAATTATAAAGTTTTCATTGTGTTTTCTACGATCATGCTTTGTATGATGCTTTTCAACAACATTCATTGTGTACAATCCTAATCTATGTACTTTCGCCCTCTTTGTCTTTTAAGAGGAAAAGAAAAACAAAAAGCGCTCCGCGTGGTCCAGGGACACACACACGACGTTTTAAAGTAGACGAAGATGCAGGTGCACCAGCTCTTCCGTGTTCCTCCCGGTAGAAGTGAAAAGTGTAACCGGTTTAGCGGTGCGAGACTCGGTGTTATTGTTAAGAGGACCAGATAAACCGCTGCTCTCTTTTTTTCCTCTCATGGTGGGTACTAGTCGTGTATCGTGCTACGTCGTCTAGTATCATGATCTTGCACTTGCTGTTGTTTATTCCTGTTTACGATCTTCAATCTTCATGTGCATGCCCAAGCTCAAGCTGTTTCGCTTTCTTCTTTCGGTCCTACTTCAAATCGACTGGCTGGCCTTCGACTCACTTCGTTCTGCGGTTTTTCTTTTTTCATAAATCTATGTTTTGTTCAACAATGACAATCGTGGTCGGTTAATAATCTAGCTCACTTGTTTGTCTGCACGTGCATTCGCATTGCATTCTGTTCTTCAGAAAAAAGAAGCGTTTTTTTTTGAAGAAAATCCTCGAACAATGCCGGTCAGGTGGTGGCAGGTACAACATTGAAGTCCTCATCATATTTTTCTCTTTGGACTCAGTCGGTCTGGCCTAGTTTCTCCAAAACCAAATCGTTGAGGATTATTGTGCTTTTTGTTGGTGATGTCTTCGTGCGAGTAGTCGTTTGAATGCGGGTAAAAACTCCTACTCTCATTTCCTCGTCCTCCCTGGTTTTTTTAATGTTCGTCTTATTGCGGTAGCTGATGTGTCCTTCATCTAGTCATTTTACCTCGCATGCTGGTGATTTTTTTGCAATAGACTGCAAAATGGGAGAGAGACTCCGCCGTGAGCAGCTGCGTCGACCTGGTATAGTGGTACCTTCTACAGTTGTAAATGATCTCAACACACGAAGATAAGGTTAAGGTTAAGGCCATCTATGACCATGATAGTGATAGTACCGGAAAACAAATCTTCACTCCAACGCCTAGTACGAGCGAATAGGGCAGTCCGCCTTTGGCCCCTCGTAGTGGTGGAGAGATGTCGGACTGATACTAGCTGCAAAAACTCATAAAAAAAACAAAATGGCACGCGTGTCGGCCAAAGTTGTGCCGGACTCAAACTGGGGCCCGCCAGTTCCGGCAATTGACAAAACCACTAACGAACCGCCCGCGTCGTCGATGAGTAAGAAGTATTACTGCCTGTCCAACAATGTGGACAACACGACCACGGTTTTTTTCGCCACGCGCCCTCTACTGCGACACGACCACGACAAGGGCACCGCGAAAACCACGACGAAGCGGCGTCCCTCATACTTTTCGAAAATGCACAAAAATCAGCACACCAACGCGCTGACTAACGCTAGTACGACCGGAAGCGGCCCGTCGACGTCATCTTCTTCAGCCTCTTGGTCAGGAGCCAAGGGTGGCCGCGCCGCTGCCTCCTTCCTCGCGGCGAATGCGCGAGGAAAAGTTCTCGTTTGTGCAAAAGCCGGAGCATTTTCTGCGATGAACCGTGATCAGGCGAAAGTACGGCGCATTAGCGAGACCACGACGTCGAATGGAACTCGTCTTGGTGCGATCATGGCCGCGCAGAAAAAGATCTCAGCGGGTGGGGGTGTTCGTAGGTCGCCGGTACCGAAAAATGTTGCCAGAACTAGTACAACGCGAAGAGGAGCAGGTCAGGGAGATGTTAATTCCAACCGCAGAATAAACACCGCCATCACGACTCCTCCGCAGCCTGTGGCCCACCCCGTAGTGACTACCAAATCGTCGTCAAAGCGCGTGATCCTGATTGCCAGTTCCCCCGACGACAGCATGCAGGAGCTCGAGGTGTCAACCTCTGCCTATCAAGACAACGAGGCGTTGCAGCGAACGCACTTGCACTATTCCGCATTCTACAAGCGCCACTCGGTAGACCAACAGCTGCACGAGATGCAAGAAGAACAAGGTGAACAAGTAACATCATTCGATGAACATGCACCACACGAATTCGAAGCAACTGAAGAAGAAACGGCAGCCGCAGCCGCGCAGGACGGCGAAAAGGACGGAACCAAGAACGTCGAAACGGAGTGGCAACGTGCGGAGGCTTCTACTGGAGCTTGGACCAGCAGCCTAGCCGAGGACACGGATTTGGTGTCCAAGACGACAACCTGTGTGGGAGCGCCAACAACTTCGCTGTCGAGTAGAAGTCACCATCCTCGGGAGTCCGCTCCACCGAGGACTCTATCGAATGATATCGAAGTGGTCGATAAAACGCAACTTGTTTCAATGGCTGCACCAGGGAACGACCCGAGACCCGTTGATGTTCGAGCTGCGGCGGACGGAGCAGCTGTTGATGCTGAAGCAGAGATACAACAAAGAGTTCGAGAAGATTCCAAAAGAAATGAACCATTTTCCCCTGCAACCAGAAGCACTACTACCTCCACAACGAAGGTACAGCTATTGAATACCGGCGCCGTTAACCTGATCAGAAATGTTTGCTGTCCGCCCGACACTACGATTAGCGCTGGCGTCAGCGATCTGGAGTCTGAGCGGATATCTTCCAAAGCCTCCTCAGTTGAGGCGATGCTGCGGAGCGGCGCAAACCTGCTGGAGTTGCAACCACCGAAAGTTGCCTGGGCGGCCGCAGGAGCCCGAGCTGCTGACTCTCACCAGTACGAAGCTGAAGTAGATCAGCCACGGACTTCTGCAGTAACTCCTGCAGGGCGAGTGGACGAGCTTCCTGTTCCGAACCAATCACCAACCGCGTTCGATGCGGTAAACATTTCGTCTCCTCGATCTTGCGCGAGCACAAGTAAACCGGAAAGTTCCCCTGTGGAACGAGGCGATGGTAAGTCTGTAACTACTTCTGCGATCATGACGCCTGTTCTGTCATGACGTCCCATGTTGTGCCGTGCATCGGCAATCGTCCCTCTGACTTTTTTAAACTGAAATCAAGTTGATGGCGACGTCCACGACTGATGCTGAATTGTCCAGCATCACATTAGATCTAGATGTCCTTTTACTGGAACTTCCTGATGTTGATCATCGACCGGAATTACTATTCAGGTGCAGCTTCAGGAGTTGTAGGTTCTGACTTCCAGAAAGCAAATGCAAAACTCGTGGTCCAAGCAGCTCTTCCTGATTCAGTGGTGTCGACGCATGCTCGGTACGCACAGAGCCCAGGTTCCCCGAAGGACGTGAAGGACTTGTTCAGTGAACTGCTGCAGAGCAAGGTCAGCTCGCCAAGCTCCGTGCTGCGCAAGAAAGGAGTGTTTCTGGCAGATGTCATGCTGGCTCGCGCACAGCAAAAGAATCAGCTACTTACGGTACCGCATGAGGGTCGTCGTCCTGCAGCTGGTGCAACTTCTCGCACCACGAGCAGCCCCACGAGAACAGGACACAAAACTGGACCCCTATCAACATCAGGCAACACAGTTGCCCTTACTGTGTCAAACGAGTTCTCCAGCAGCACCGCCTCTACCACGTCCCCGGGGCCGCGGCGCGGTGGCACTGGTGCAAAGAAAAAGGTGATTCGGCCTGACCGTTGGTGGTCGGACCTACAGCAGGTCGAGTCCGGCCCGCTGCGCGTCGGGCTGCGACAGGAAGAGTGGAGCAACCTTCGGAAGCAACGGCGCCAGGCCCTGGAGGAGGACCTCGTATCGGACCAGTGCACCCCCTCGGACGACGTGCTGCTGCTAAAAGAAAAGACGCAAAAGCACTACCGTCACGTTTCACCCCGTCTGCACGACCCGCATTGGAACTACACCAGGAGAAACTTGGTCCGTCAGGTACACTCTTCTTGTCCACCACCAGGAGCTTCGACCTCCTCGAGATCCGGCTCCCCGTCGCCGTCTCCCAACGGCAACGCTGCAGGACCTCGTGCAGAAGATCATCACACCCTGCACACAACAGCAGCCGCGGCCTTACAGATGAAGAGAAAGAAACAGCTTTTGGAGATGCGGATCCAGAATGGAACTTGCTTGTACGCTCGAGGTAAGGCGGCGATGGACCAAAAAGAGTTTCGGCGGTGCAACTGGTTAGCGGAGCGCGCGCTCGCGGAAACGAATGGCTGCACCTTTCGCCCGGACGTTTTTGTCGACCACGTCCGGGAGAGGCAGAAGGCAAATCAAAGACTTCTGGAGAAGGCCGAGCGAAGGTGGGCAGACACCGCCACGGTCTCGCCAATGTTGCCTCTGGAAAATAAGCGAAGCGGAAACAGTGCCAGTGTGTCGGGAGCTGCATCAACACCTCCAAGCTCCAGAATACAACAGTCATCCAGGCCGGGGCGAACTAAGGAGGATTTCAACTTCTCTCCGGAGCCGAGGAGTACGGGTGTGACGAGTCTGAGTACTGCATCGCTAAAGATAAAAAGCGTCAGTCAGCAGGAGCAAAAAATTCACCCAGGCTCTACGTCGCTTAGGGTCGGCGGGGTCGCTGGTGCGGCCGGTCCACCCAAGACGCACCAGCACACAGCGGGCAGTCCAGCGCCGGGGGCAACACAGGCAAGAGTGCAGAAAATGAAGATCGATTCCCCTCGCGTGCAGTTTGTTTCAGCAGTGTCGTCCCCGCGAGGCAACGCGATGAGCAGCACTGCAACTTTGACGTCCGGTCAGATTGCATCTTCGAGCAGCTTGACCACTACGGTCACGTCTGCGCCGGCCTGGTCCTCTGCAGCTTCTGCGTCGTCCGCCACCGTTTTCAAGACTCGGGACTCGTCCGCTTCCAGGCGCGTGGCAACTCCGCGCGGGGACCACGCACGAAAAATTTACCATGACCAGCTAGTCGCGATTTCCGGTGAGGGTGTGGGTGGCAGAGGCGGCAGTCGTGTGAAAGACAAAGAAAGTGGTACGCACGAGGTACTAGACAACCGTGCCCCGCCTGCTCGTGGTAACAGCACGGCTTCCCACACCACGACCAGTGTCGTTACGTCAACCACTAGCAACAAAGCGTATGCGTGTCGCATTAACCTCGCTACGCCCTCGTCACCTCCACCCTCTTCCTCGCCCAGGACCGCGTTGCGGCGACCCGAGTTTGTCGCAAAATCTTCCACAGAATCGACTTCGGCGGCCCCAGCTGGAGACGAAGAAATCCCGATGCCTCTATCGAGCGCCAGCCCGTCGCTGGCCTTCTTCTCTGCGAAATCGTCGCGAACCCTGGACAGTATCGCAACTGTTTCGTTGTCAACAAAAAACTTGAGCACCATTTCGAAGAACAAGGCAGAAAGAGAATCGGCCTCCTCGACAAAAACCGCGAACAAGAAGCCACCTGGAGTAGGAGGTGCTAGTGCGAGTTCTCTTGCGGCACCAAGAAAACTCGTCGGAGCGAAAGAACAGGACGTCGAACAGAGAAGCAAAACTGCTGAAGAATTAGGACCGTCTGCAGCATTCGAGGAACACGAACGACAACGAGCGAAGCCCAAGTCGCTGGAAAAGACGAAAAAGGAAACAAAAAATCCCGAGGATCTTTCCCCTGTGAAGCTGCTGCACCAAATTAAGGAAGTTCTTCTCGGTAAAAATCCGACCGCGAAACGAATGCGACCACTGGATCAAGTACCGATACCAGTAAGAGGGGGCAAAAGTCCAAGCGCCAGACAGCTGCAGAAAAGCAGAAGTGTTGCGAGTTCGTCTTTCACCCCGCGTCGTGCCGGCTCTCAGCCCGCCTCTCCGAGTGTCAGACCGCAGCGCGAGCTGTCGACGGATCAGCTGAATGTCCCTCGGTTTGCCACCCCGATTCAACGGACGCCGCGGAGGCCGAGAAATGTCGCGAGTAAGACGTCAGCAGCTGCTGCTGGTGTTGTTCTTGATGGGCGGGGAGGGGCAAGCGTAAGCGACAGACAGCACAAGCAGAACATCAATACCAGGTCGCAGCAGGGAACAGGAACTCCAAAGACCAGCGGTAGAGCTTGTTCTCCTTTTCGTTGCGCCAGTGCGCCTGGATCCGCTCGAAAAACGCGTGATCGCACGTTGGAACACATGTTGGAGATCTTCTCTTCGCCGTGGCAAAAAGTCCAAGCCGGCCGTCGATATAACGGAGAGCAAGCATCAACAAGGCCAGCCGACACGGCGCGCAGCTATCGGCAGTTGGCCGCTGGACCAGCACCCCCGTCGGAAAAGACGATTCCCTCATCTGGTGGACGCAGTAGAAGTCCGTTTCTGGCTCCGAACCTACCAAAACCAAAAATCGCTGCAGAAGCAGCGATGCACGTGCGTCCACAAGCACCCGCGGCACTGCAGCCTTCCGTGTCTTACTTCCCCACCGCAGACACGATCGACATTGCTGACTCAACCGCAACAGGAGCAAAATCAGTAGAGCAGCACTTCCTACTGACCCCGGAGTGGGAGCAGCAGCAGCAGCACCTCCTCTCTTGGTTGGCGGCCGAGTCCACAGCTGAGTTTTTGTACAGCAACCGCAGCGGAGCTGAAGTACACCTCAACGCAGTCCCTCCCCTACAACATCCACCAACCGTCTTTGGAAACACGAGCACGACACGAGGAGGGGGTCATAGTAACGACCAAGAAGAGCAAGTGCTAGTGCACCATCCTCCCCCGCCCGTGACGATTTCTGGCGCAGCCACGGCAAACAATACCAGCCTGTCAATCGACGAAATAGAGGAGCGCATCAGCAGCCGAAGGTCCAGTATGCAAATCGTTGAAGAAAACGAGGAGGATAATCAGGTGGACTGAAGACAGACACAGAAGACCAATACGCTGGGATTTGGATTCTACTACGTGTACAGCAATCAGATTTGTGCCGTTGATTCAATGCAAAGTAAAGTACTTCTGACATACTTCCTTCTTGAGTTTAACAACTTGAGATTCCGACAATTACGATTGGCATGCTGACGATGACGAACGGCACGCGCGTTTCGTGTTTGAGGGCGCGCAAAGTTCTTCTTGTGACCATGTACGCACAGAACTGAAACTGCAGAGCCTATTTACATCGAGAGATGGCAAGTGAAGCATAAGCATCTGAAGCTACTTACTTACGCACTACTTCTAGCAGAACCAACATGTACCTAAGACTGTGAACGACAAAGATGTTAAGGCTATTCATCCCAATTACGGTTTTCATCTATGTCAACCTACTGTACAAGAAAAACCGATGAAACGATTTTCTCACACAACGAAATAGAAATTCAATGAGCTAAGTTGCATAGGTTGGCTTTGCAGCGGTACAACGTAGATACGGATCAGCTTTCCAACCCGACATGAAGTTGACACCATGATGAAAAATCGCAGCAGCGAGCTTCGTCTTCTCTTCTTGATGTCATATGGTGCTCGCTTGCGTCGCGGTTTGCGAAGTTTTCTTGGAGTCCTTTTTTCCTTGCATGACGAAAAACAACAGAAATGATCATCATTCACATCAGCCTCTTCTGGATGATTTTTTTGTATAACATGATAGATCATAAATAAGTAGATGAAGACAGAGCACAAGACCGTGCGTCATTTTACATTTTTCCTTTTCGTATTCGAAGATCACGGTCACACTGGGATGAAATACAAAATGTTGGCTGATGCACTTGCAGGAGCTGATCTTCCACTTCTATTTTTCATGTTTGCTTCTTCAAGCGATTCGAGCCGGATTCATCTTCCCGATCCTGCAGTGAGTCTCACGCTCACCATGAAAAAATACTAGTAATACAACGAAATAAAGGAATATTCGGTGGGTTCGGTAAACAAGTGAAAAGATTTTGGTGCTAGCGTAAGGGTAAGCCAAACACAAGAAATAGTAAATGGCATGAAGATTACCAACGACGAGCAAACTACATAAGAAATACAAATAGAACAAAAAGGCTAGAAGTTCTGTGGTGTCGGAGCCTCGACGAACAGGCTAAGAACCGTTGTTCCAAGAACATCATAGATGCCCGCCACCGCCGCCCCTACGGCCGCACTTTCTAAGCAGGACAACACGATGCCGGGTTTCCAGAGAGTGGTGATTGGGTCGGACCATGGCGGGTTCGGAATGAAGGAGCTTCTGAGAGAGCACATCAACGCCAGGACAAATGGGTCTGTAGAGGTCAAGGATGTGGGGTGCTACTCAGAAGACCGATGTGACTACCCGGACGTTGCGCAGCAGGTGCACGTATATGAGTTTTCTGTCATCAGTACTACTGAGACCATAACTCAGCACCAGCGTCAGTTTATTATGGAAGAAGTAGTAACCAGATATTCATCTCTGACGTGATAGTTTTTTCCTCGTTCTCGAGCTTGATGAACGTCGTGCATCTTGCTCACGGTGTCGCGTAACTGCACCGAGACACGACCAAAGTGAAAAATAAAAGGATATCTTCCATAACGCTTTTAGGTTGCAAAAGAGTGCTCCGTTACCGGCTCCTCTGGCGGCACCCTGGCGGTATTTGTCTGCGGCTCAGGTATAGGCATTTCAATCGCAGCGAATAAGGTTATGGGCCAGGATTGTTGCCTAGTTCACGATGTAACTACTGCAAAATACGCGCGTGAAAAGATGAACACGAAGGCAATTGCTCTCGGAGGCCGGACCACGGGAAACGACGTTGCGAAGGCAATAATGGACGTTTTTTTGGCGTCGTGACTACCTCTTAGTAGGTTGTGATCGCGCAGCGACAACACAAATAAAATAAATATGGACTTGAACAAGAATCCTTCCTGGCAGTCAATAAAAGTATGCGACTTCTTGTAGCCCGTCTGTCTCTGAAGATGTCTTCAGGGAATCGGAAATGCATCCAAAGCATCAGTCGGCAGGGCAAGCGCAAGGCTCCAAGCTGTCACCTTTGAATGTGTTGAACATCGTGTTTCTTCATTCGTAGCTAGAAGTACATTTTCGCGTAATCTACTCCGCTCATCGTTATCGTATCGAGTCGGATCTTCGGGTCGTGCGGGGTAGGTATTTTTGATTCCAGGTATCGCAACATCGCGGTTAGTATCGCTCCGAGTCCCGCTACTAGCCGCCAGCTCTAGAGCCGACGGCCCTACACTTTGATTATATTCGAGAAGTACGAGCAAGCTATATGAAGGTCTAGATCTAGTACGATGTACGTAGTAGACGGAGGTTTTTTTCAACTAACGTCGCAATATGACACAACAAGATGAAAGAACTTCACTTTGTTCGTGGTTTTTAAACACTCGTCCCTGGTAGTAAGGTGGAGCAAGAGAAAAAGATGAAACTGATAGTATGACTGGCCGGCGTGGTTTGCTTTTCTCTGATGAAGGTTTTTCTTCACCCGAAAGCGTGGAGGATTACTTGCAGGGGAACGAAAAGCAAAAGAATCAGCAGCATCATGCCGGGGAGAGCAGTAGCTCTGCCGAAAATCTTCATGGAGGTACCATCGGCGGACCGGAAGAGGAGGCCGATGAGTTTCCGGATTGGTCTTTGCAAGAGTCCTCGCCTACTTCTGAGGAAGAAGACGATGAGGACCATGAGCAGTCGCTCAGCGGCGCGTCCAGTGAAGTAGCTGTTGGTGCGGAGTTTCTGTCTCGAGATAAGACCGAGGATGGCTCTTCGTTGCGCGGAGATGAAGGACGGCATTTGGCTCCGACCCCTACAGCAGGTCCGCGCGTTGAGGATGGACCGGACAGATTGTACCAAGCAGATGAGAGGCCGAAAACGACAAGGACAAATCCATATTATCAAAATTCTTCAGACGTCGAATTTTCTGATTTTCGCTTTGCACCAGCATCGGAACTTGAGCGGCAAACACAGAATCTTGATGTTTTGGGACTGGGTGGTACAAGTACAACAGTGTCGGATAAGCATGATCCTGGTGACCATGAGCTTGAGGCAAACACAGTGCCCTTGTTCAGAATACCACCCTTACGCAGTAAGCAAAACCAAAAGTTGGGAGAACAGGGGTTGAGGTTCACCAGCGAGAACCTGTTGCAAAAGAGCGGGCCTCTCTCCTGTCAAGACGAGACGGATGGTGCGACAGGCCCTCGGGATACGGACGACGACATTCCGCACAGGGACAGAGATGAGGACGAGGACGAGGACGCTGTAAATAAAGCCAGTTCTTGTCTTGTAGAACAAAGCCGAAAGGGCTTCTTGAAAGATGAACACAACGAGGTTCAGGTTCTTGAAAGTAATTTCTCTCGAAATGGACAAGGACACGAAGACCCGGAAGTTGTGGATTGGAGTCGAAACTCCAACTCCTCCCCCGCCCCTGGCGGATCATCCACATCCCGACGCGCACTGCGAGATCCCCCCGTGGTGATGGTCGAGCGCGAGCCACCACGAAAGCAGCAGTTGCTCGAACACCAGCAGCGCTTCAACTTTATGTTCGCAACCGAGGAAAGAACCGTCAGGGATGATCCGGCTATCGGCGCAGAAGTTTTACTTTATTCACCAGCCGAACAAGACGAAGACTTTGACTTGCTCGAAGAGGAGGAGGAGGAGGAAGACAGTCCGCGCTCGCCAGTAGGGAACACTCTGCAAGTCAAAGAAAATCAGAACAAATCATCTGGTATGTTCGCTGAAGAGAATTACGGACTGCTACGCAATCAGATACTAGGAGCAGGCACCACCGGTGCGTCGGACGAGGGGGAAAAAAACAGGAACGCCAGCAACGGCGAGCTTCGGCTGAAAACCGTGTTGCAACAGGAGAAGCAGGATGACAGAACCGACGAGGACGAGGACGAACACATGCTGCAGGAGGATGCTGATACAGAGATGAAACCTGCAGCAGTCGAATTGCCCGACGAAGGGGATGTGAGGTACGCGCACGCACCGAAACAGCGCACAGTAAAACTCGTGTCGTACATTCCGGCGTCGCACGAGCTCGAGCAAGAGCAGACCTCGTTGCTTTATGCAAGGCAAATTTCCTGTACATGTACAAAATGCATGACAAATTTCGCTACCTTGCAGAGCCCAGCTTGTCATGCTGCACGAGGATTGAAGGCAAGTTTTGTAAAGCAGAAGCCACATCATTTCCATTTGTACGTGTAGGTGTACGGGAAATTTACTGTGGATATGCTTCAGCCGATGCCTATGAAGAGTGGGTTGCTCAACAACCCTCCGATCAAGTCGGATTTCCTGACGCTCCGCCGGGATTACACACACCTAACCGAGAACCTCCGGAATTTCGTGGACGGCAGTCTGCGCGTGTCCGCAAGAATGCTGGAAAACGAAACTGCAAGTGAAGAAAATCGACGTCGTGGTCTTCACACGTCAACACCCTCGGGAGCAGAGGCTGTGTCCTCCCGTCGTCCCCGAGTAAGACATGATGAGGGTAAGGTGGAGCACCGCAACCAACTAGACCACTCTCGGTCCTCTCGCGCAGCAGGAGACGCAATTATGAGCAGCAGTGTGGTCGACAGTGCACGAGATCGACACAGATTCATCACATCCAGCGCAACGGGTGCTCATCGTAGGAAGGCTAATGCCGCTAGTGCTTTCCGACACCCGCAAGCAATTGCACGCAGTCGCCAGCACGCTGAGCTAGCTGCTAGCCAACGACAGAATGCACGGGATTTGTTTCTTACGCTGGTTGAAAGTAGCTCGGTCGAGGTGTCGGCGGATGTCGAGGGTGATTTGTTAAGTGGACGGGTTCCGTCAATTCGTCATGGTGGGACCAATACGACTACAGTGCAGCCAGTGGAAGTAGATGACACATACGCCGCGTTTGCGTTGAGTCAAGCGGTGGATCCTGCAGTTGCGCGCCTCGCGACGACCCTCGACGTGAACCCGCTTGCGCACCGGGGTAGACAGCAAAAGAAACCTTTACGCATCTCCTCGATGCCAGTACGGGAGGTTCGCGCAGGGCACAGTCTCCACACTGAGATGCAGATGGCACACGAAGCGCAGGCACTCGCGAACATGCAACGGATGCGCGAGCGTGAGCAGATGCACGCAACGACGTCTCTTGAAGAAGCGACCGCCGAATTTTACGCTGCAACTGAGCAACTGGCGGACCGTCAACGCGCTTCTGCATTGCTGTTGCAGAAGCAAATCGAAGAAGAAACAGACTTCGTTGCGATAATGACAAATAAAACCCGGAGCCGGAAAGCAGCTAAGCCGCATGATGGAGATGCAAGGATTTTGTTTCCTCATGAAAACGATGAAGATCACGATGGCGTTGAAGATAGCCGCGAAGCCTGGCGACACACGAAGTTGAAAAACATGCCAGGTAGCCCCGAACTAAGTCCCCTGCAGGTGATGTCACCAGCGGGATCGCTGAGTAGCAGGTCGAGGTTGCAGGGGCAGGATCCTCATTTACTGCAGTCGTCGCCGCGGACGAGTAGGATGCCTCCGAAACTACAAGGAACAGGGCCACTCGGCGCTCCTCGCGATGCGGAATTGCAGGACACTTTGCAGGAAGCCTTTGTTATGGGACGAAATGCGAGCCGCGATCACGAACGAAACAGAAATCAAAAGTCGACGAATCCATTTTTGGCTCAGGCTCTGGCCGAAATTGCTTGGGAAGAAGAGCGCGGAAAAAAGAACAAGGCGCACCACAACTTGTTTAACTAGCAAGACGCGGGCAACCGCACCGTTGCTGTTAATTGTAGTGGATCAAGTTCAAGCCGGACAAGAACAAAAAACAAGAAGAAGAACAGAGATGAAGATGGTGATCAAGCAAGCTGGAGGAGTACGATTTGTGCTTTTAATTCATTTTGTGTTCGTCGCGTACTTCATCTTCACATGCTCGGCCTGAATTCAAGTAATCTAATTCAAATGCTTGTTGACCTGATCTCTGTCTTCGGTCGGTGATCAATCTTGTGTGCGGCCGTGCGATTCCTATGTGAAAGAAGGTGTGCAAGTGCAACTTCCTCGTCCTGGATGCCGAATCGCAATCGGTTGATGATGCTACAAGTGCGCTGTGCACCACTTTCTTTCAGCTCACCTTGACTACAACCAGTCCAGCATGGCTGTTGGATCTTCCGCTCTTGCCCTTCATGGAGGATGGGGGTGCGTCCTGGGAAGTTTCTTTGTTCTGTTGCTCCTCAGCCTCCAGGACGCCGTTGTGCGATCCGTTATGGCAGGGGCTGGCGTAGCCGGTGCTGGAGTACGAGATTCGCTAGGTGGGACCACGAAGACCAGAAAGCAGCAGGAAGAACAAGACGCGCGCCTGGGGTTCGATGTGGAGTCACCATACTACGACCTGTCCTACGCCTGCCCAAAGATCTTTCCGTTCCCCCCCTGTCGGCTGGTGATGGAGACGGTTGCGAACACCTGCAACCTGTTTTTCCACGCGACCAGGTGCAAAACCTGGTCGCAGGGCCTGGAGTTCGAGATCGACCCGCATGTGCGCGAAGTCCTCGCCTCCGTCCTTTTGCCGGACTGTCAGGATCCCTGGCGCGAGACGTGCATCACCATTGACATTGGCAGCAACGTGGGCATGTTCACGAGCTTGGCGGCCTCGCTGGGAAGCAAGGTGCTCGCGTTTGAGCCGCAAAAGGCTCTCGCGGAAGCGCTTCGCCGTACTGCGATTGTGAACGCCCCTCGGTGGGGACGGGACGCCGTCAAGGTTCTGGAAGGCTTCGCAAATATGTCGCCCTCTGCCGTTCTGGCACAGCTGGTCGAGAGGGAAAAAAATGACGCAGCAGGAAAGCCTGTCGGTGTGGAGATAAAGGACGAGAGTGAACAACTTCCAATAGAGATAGACCAGGAGGTAGAAATGTCAATGAGTGCGCTCCGGATACATGCGGAGAAAACGGCACACGTAAATTCTACCACCGTGCCGAGCCTCGACTGGCGGGAGCGGCCTTTTCGGGCTGGGCACGAGTATTGCGGACTCCGGGAGAACCAATTCCTCTTCATGAGCCGTGAGAATCGACATAGGACTGACGCGAATGTGACCCAGAACTGGTATCTGGACAGATTAATTTTTCCCAACGCGGCCGGTCAGGACGACGAGCGGCAGAAGACGAAGACTTCAGAAGCTACTTCTAGTGTTGAAGGAGAAGTACAGCGATGGCTACGGCTTTCGCGACGAATTGGAATTTCGCAAGGTGGACCTACAGCAAATCCTTCCATCGCAGGCACAAGAACTACAGCTGATAAATTCAAAGAGCCCCTAACGCTGGCACTAGTTAAGATTGATACAGACAGTCCGAAGGACGCCGAGATTTTGCGCGGCTTCCTAACGGCGGTTGAGCAAAAGCAGCTCGGAGTAAAGAACTTTCTCTTTGAGTGCGGCGACGTCAAGCCTGCAGACCTGATGCGCTTGCAACGGATGAATTACACCCTGTTCCGACTAAATGTGCACCTCGGGGTTCGCCTCCTCGACTCTGACGGCTGGGACATAGCGCACGATTACCAAAGAGGTATCATGAAAGGCAAAAGGACAACTGCACCAGGAGGTGCAGCTAGTATAGCCGCAGCCACCGCTTTAGCTACCCCTCTAGCGTCCTCGGTGGAGCGGTCTGCGTCAGGGTCAGGATCAAATCGGGTTCTGGTCGACACAGCCGATGCAGCGATATCATCCGCCGGCAGCAGCGCGTCAGCCTCTTCAACGATGTCTCGTCAACGTGCAAATTCCGAGCCGACGCCCTCTACAACTTCAACGCTCTCCTCTCTTGTGCCCAACAGCAATACGACACTCGGGTCTCTAGCGCCACAAGGCGCTCCCGCCAAGCATCACGCTTTCTACGAAGGGCTGGAAAAGCTCTTCCCGAGGATAACCGCCACCAGCTCAGGCTTTGCGGCGCCACGGATAACAGAAGAGAACTCTCTTCTCCGCGATATCATGCGCGAGTATGAGGCGAGATTTGAAATCGAGGACTTCAGCACCGCGAGGCTCACGCAGGATTTCGAGGAACTGCAAACGCAAAAAACCTACTTGGAAGATCGGGCCGCGGAGGTGCAAGCCTACATTGAGATCCTGAAGACCCACCGGAGCGCGGAAAACGACTTCTACAGTGCCGAGATCGCCCGCGCGAGCTACTTTCTGCAGGCTAAACTCTTCTACACTTACGCAAAGTGGGAGGCGGAAGAAGTGCACTTTACGTTTGGGGAAAAGATCAAAGAGTTTGGCACCGAGGTGTTTCACCAGCGCCTGATAAAAAACGCGATCCGGCTGCACAAAAACCTCTCCGCGGAGAAAATGGCAAAGGCGAAATTCCCTTGGAAAACTTTTCACTCTGGGGTGCAGTTTCTGGCCACGCTAGAAGACAAATTCGTTGAAACGCCGGTGCTGACCAAGGAACACAGCATCTCGGACCTTGGCGATTTCCAGCGAGCGGCCAAGCATCCGGGAGTGCGCTTCGTGCAAGATCTGTTCCGGCACCAGAGTTGCTGAATTACTTGGAGGTGCTGGGGCCTGGTGGAGCTAGTAGAAGAACAAGAAGAAAATGTCCCCGACCATTCGCCTTCATTCCATAGGAAAGCTGACATCCACATCGACGCCACGTGGCGGCTGGGGGGCCTTGATCCACTGAGAGTGTGTAAGTGGGTAGTTCTTGCTGGTCTGCTCTCATGGTTGTATTTTTTGGACGTTGTTTTTTACGTGGTGCAGCTACTGCTATGTAAGGACTTGCAATACCACCGCTCCCGTCCGCGTCGTCTGTGCTGGTGCATATAATATTCTCCCCGCATGGATGACCCAGTAGAAAAAGAAAGAACTGGCGTATAAGCATAAGATGCTGTTGGATCATGAAGTTCTTCAAGTTGCGCGCAATTCAAATTGTTGCTGTTTGGAATGGTGCGTTCTTTTTTGGTCTGTCGCGTTTTGTATCTTCTGTATCGTTCTGGTAGTACTCTTGCAGGTCCCAGTCCCACTGTCCTCTTCGACGTTTCCTTAATTTGTCGTCATGAAATGAAAATCCAAAAAATCGTATCGTACACGTCCATGATCGTCATTAACATCGTACCTTGAAAGCAATTCACTCTCGTCCGTCTTCACCGTGTCACGTGTTTTTAGTCATGCGTACGTTCTTGATACTGTCTGAATTACTCATGGCGATAGGCAAATACCGTTGCATTCGCTTGATCCTCCTTTCCATTTTCGTTGTTCTTGTTGTTCTCAGGCCCTCAAAATCGTGCTTAATCCATTTAATCCATTTTTGTTTTCTGTTCAGGCATAGATTGTCCATGTCCCCGTCCTCTTGCGTGGTAGTCTAGTGGTGCCCGCCACCCATCGCCAGCGTTATATTGATTTCAAATCGTATTCGTAATCGCATTTGATTTGCAAGTTGTTTCCTTTCCTTGTATACAGGACTTCGTTGCTCCTGAGCCCATATTTATATATTTGCGGTTGCTTGTGGTGGAAGAAGTTGAAGTCGAAGTCTTTCTCTTTTCTTTGGAATATCGATAATGTTGCGATCATCTCTTGCAATGAATTTGAACAAAGACGAAGTGCAGCCGCTGGCGCTTTCGTTCCTCCTGCCAAAAATTTCACCCGGGTGTCCGTATTATTTTGCTGTCGCGCTTCTCTTTCTTGCAGAACTGCCGGCATACGGGCAAGCGATTTTCCTGGTGTCTGAAAAAGCATCTCCGAATTCGTCGCGTGCTGCCCGGGGGCGACGACGTCATTATGCTCAAAAACCAACGGCGGACCGAGGAGGTCGTCGCGACGAGCTTGTTGACGGGACCATCGGTGATCGGGAGTACGAGGTTGAGCAGACGACAGGGGAAGAAAGAAGAGCAGAGAGGAGAGCTGCGGTCGTCGGCGAAAAGAATGACAATGTCAGCACGAAGTTCTCTGAAATTAAGCGGAGCGGCAGCACAGATACAAAACCAAAAGCGAGCAGCAGCAGTGCCGATGACAAGGCGAGCAAAAGGCGAGCAGGTGCTTTAGCTTTCGCATACCTGTCCTCGTCGGCTCCGGCGGGTGCTCTTGGAGCGCCAGCCTCGAAAACGAGAAAGCTCAACATGAAAATCCTGAACACGACGGCCAAAAAACAAACTCCAACTGCTTATGCCCATGCAGCTCACGGTGCGCCTACTGCGCAGCCAGAGCTGCCTGTTGCTGGTCATTCCCCGTTTCTTGCAAGTGACTACGGCACCTTCGCCGCGGGTGGGGACCGCGAGTCCTCTGGTCGCACAGGACGAGATGGCGAACAGACCAAAAAGTCGAACTTTATTCAACGAGAGCGGCGGTGGAGGAGCCAGAGGATGAAGATAGGCACGAACCAGAACAAGCAGGAACGACGAATGGAAGCTCAGAGGCAGGCCCCTAGCAACCAAGACCAAGACGACGAACCTGCTGCCGTGATGGACGCTGGCGTAGGTGAGCAGGGTGCTAGCCCTAGCCCACAGCCATCAAACACTCCGGAGCCCACAACTGCGGCACCCACAGCAACTGCGGCACCCACAACTTCCCCTGGTACTCCAACGCCCGCGTCGACCACCAGCACTGCAGCTGCGCCTGCACCTGCGCCAGCCACTCTTTCTCCAGCGCTCGTGGGAACCACCGCACCACCGGGCGTGGTCAATACCAACTCGGTAGCACTCACACCTGGTACAACTTCATCTACGTCCGAATCTTCTTCATCGACGCCCAGACCTGTTGTAGCATCGACACCTGCAGCGACGTCTGCAGGAAGAACAGTGGCTGGGCCAGAGCAGGTTGGGGACGCTTCAGCTTCTTCGACCTCTCCGCCGCCCGCAACGTCGTCGTCTACAACAGCCCCGCCTGAGCCTGTGGACTGTGTCGGAACATGGAACCGATTGCCTTCCCAGTGCGTACTTTTGTCTTATCCTAATAACGATGTGTGGAGAACGCCGTTCGGCGCAATGAAAATGACGTACGGGATACAGAGAGAAGCGGAAAACGGCGGCAAGCAGTGCCCCGTGATGGATGGCGCCGTTGACCTGTGCGTCGTGGCTGGGTCCGGTACTACTACGCCAGTGGCGGGATGCGAGTGCGTTCCGGATGTGGACTGCGAGGGCACGACGGAATGGGAGACGGAGTGCCAGGACGGCATGCGCAGCCTGGTCTGGAAAATAACGCAGCCCAACCACGGCAACGGCCGCGCATGCGTGGCCGAGGGCCGAGAAACGGAAGAAGCGTGGAACAATAAGGTAGTCGAGCGCGCGACGTGCAACGGGGACGACTGCCGTGGCAGCTGGAAGCCCTGGTCGAGGTGCCAGAACGGGAAGCGAACCCGGCAGTACAACGTCGTCTCTCCCAGGGTGAACAACGGGCAGCCGTGTCCATTCCGGGCGAACTACGAGGTAGCGGAGGCCTGTGGCACTGCGTGCTCGGGGAGGTGGCACTTCGACCACGATGCTGGCAACACCGGATTTCAAACCGCCGCGCTTTCCACCGCGCAGCGAAAACAGATCTGCGCGCTGTCGAACAACCGCAATCGATTCTCAACATTCACGCGGACCTACAGACACAGCCCGCCGGCAACGGGTGGCGGTCGCGACTGCGAAATCGAAAACAATCGCCAGGAAATTTACTTCTGCGAGGGGAACGCACCGCCACAGGTGGTTACTGGGAAGCCTCGGACTGCGAACATCGTATTACAGCAATCATCATCGGTGCTGAAAAACAATCAGACTTTGCTTGGAAATTCCTCGAGCCAACTTCTCACGAAAGGAGACCAAGCGGATGTGGACACTTCGCAAACACAGCAGAGTGCCGAGGGCTGCAGCAAACCAGCAATCTTGATTCCTCTGATGGTTGGTCTGATAGCTGTGACTTTCGTCATCGTTATTTTGTGCACCACGTGCTTCAAAGCGCCGGATGACTGTCTTCAAATGGTGTTCTGCTGTTGCGGGAAAGGGAAAAACAGAAACGTGCAGGACCAGGCTGCTGCTAAGAGTGGTCAGGCCGCAGCCGCAGCACTGGAGGCAAGCAAAGCTGCGGCAGCCGCCGGAGCATTTGGCGTTTCTTCGCATCCTTCCTCAGCCCCGGCGGGCGCGGCTGCAACAACTAGGGCCCCTGGTGTGCAGGGTTCATATGAGGTGAATTTGCAATCTTCCGGGGTCAGCTCGTCCCTGATGAATGCCTCTCTGGCGTCGATGGAACGCGGGGCAAGAAGCAGTAAGAACAAGGCCTCAACAACGGGCAAAGGCAAGGGCAAGGCGGGCAGGCGAAGATTGAAGAAGCGGGCTGGGAGTACCATGGCAGCTGGGTTGGAATCGTCGGGCGGGTCGACGTCGGGGATGTACTCCGGTCTAGATTCGTCATCGCCGGAGGAAGCTGATGGCGACACTCTTCGCGCCGGCGGGTCAACTTTCATTCAGGCGCGCTCGCCGGTTTCGCGCACTGGTGCAGCGCCGGCGCCGACTAGCTCCTTCCTCAAGGACGAGGTCAGCACCGCAAAGTGGGAGGCAGACGGCCAGTCGAGCTTGATGATGGGGGGTAACAAGAGAGTGCAATCACACCAGCAGAGCAGCGCCCCAGAGTTTCTTGCTGTAGATAGCAGCGCGATGTCATTCGAACAAAAAAATCACACTGGAAAAATCTTGGGATTGGCAGCGGCGCCTTCGGGTGCATCCTCGTTCTCCCGCTCTTCCTCGCGCAGTAGAAAACTGCAAAAAAGTAGTGGGCCGCGCGCCAAGCCTCCATCCACCTCCGTGGCAGGTACCGGAAAGATGAGGATCCCGATCCCCGAACCTGCAAAGGGAGCGGGTGGGAGGTAAGCTCCTACGTCACCGCCACAAAAGTATACTCCCCGCCCTTAAAGAACACAAAAATAAAACAAGATGCTCCCCCTTTTTACCCAAGAAACCCCATTGCATGCCTGTTATTTTGATGCTGTACAACAAGAAAAGCAGAAGCACAGTATCAGAATCAGTACACGAAGGTCGCTTTTGTCGATGTCTAGCTCTAGTCCATTGTTGAGGAACAGGTAGAACATCCAACCTGGACTACGACTACTCGCATTTCCCCCAAGAATAAGACACCTAGCCATGCACATTCGGAAGTAGAAAAACGATGAGCACAAGCTCTGTACGTATGAATGTACAACTAGTTGTACTCGTGAAGATGTTCTTTGTTTGATTTTTTTGCTCGGCAGCAGCAGGTCTCTTTGTCGCGTGAGGGACAAAAAGAAAAGAATGCTTCTTGAGTCCATCTTCGTGATCTTTGCTAAAGGCAAAAGCAAATGTTCGCTTCGTTCATCATCATCATCATCATCATCATCATCACATTCCATAAGTAGTTCGTGAAGTAGACTTGCCTCCATGATCTGACCTCCTTCTAACAAGCCGATCCCCATCCAAATTTTACTTCCAAAATAGCACCAGCTCCGTTTTTCTTCAAACAAATGGAAATGACGTTTCCGTGGTGTTCTTGCTTGCAAAAGAAGCCAAAATTACACGACACATCACAAATGGAATGCTTTCAAATTTTTACAGCGACAGCAGCGACAACTATTCTTGATCTTGTATTTGTATCAAGAATAAAGAACTTTTTTATTCATTTCATTTTGGTTTTGTACATGGATGAGTAGGACCGCTACGCCCCGTAATTATGAATAATTGAGCATAGTCTTGTCCTACGTCTCAAAATAGCACCTTTCAACGATATTACTATGGCTGTTGCCCTTGTTCTGGCGACAAAATGAAGGGCCAAGGAAAGTGGAGCGATGGAGCGAACGGCTGGGGCAACAGCAGCTATAGCTCCGACTACAATTACGATTATGGGTCCAGTGGTTGGTATGGGTCCAGCGACGACTACAGCTATCATGGCGACAACTCGTGGCACCACGACGACGCATCCTCAGCGACGTCCTGGTACACGGGATCGGGCGCTACCGCGTCGTCCAGCAGCGCGTCGTATCAAGGTAGGACTCCAGCAGCACAGCCCGCAAAGCAGCGCAAACCGCGCATTGAGTATCCCTCGACCGCCTTTATGCAATACCCGTCCACGAGGCAAGCCTTTTTTGACACCTTGGCTTCAGCGCTCCAGAACATGGGAGCAGGACCGGCTTCCGGAAGTAGGCTGGGAATAGGGCCTGGGCAAGCCGGCGGTACCGCGGCAGCCACGAAAGACGACGATTTGCTCGGCGGACCACCCGGCGGAGATGGCGTAGACGCCGGAACTGCTGCTGCGATGGGCGAAACGAAAGACGTCCGCGTCTTGTCGGAGAAAGGTACAGCAGTTGCTTTGCTGTTCTGGTGAATTTGGTCCTCTACTTCACCTTGCGGTTTTTTCTGCTCTTTTTGTGTTTCTTTGCATAAATGGTACGTTTATGTCGACGGGATGATGATGAAGCTTCGTGATGTTCATGCTTGCGGCTTGCTTTTACTATATAGTAACTATATATATTGCTGATTCTGATTTTGTATGTTCGACTCGAAACTTGATCCCGACTTCCTACCCCGCATTGCTCGATCTCATCAGGCAAGGAGAAGATGCGGCAGGCGATCTCGTCTGCAACGAGCATTGACGAACTCAGCGAACTCGACGACGCCCTGAACACCGGCGACATTGACCAGGTGCTGATTGACCGTTTAGGATTGACTGCGAGCGACTTTGAAGACGACGAGAGTGGTACCGAGGAGGAGGACGACGAGCAGGACGAGGAACAAACCGCGGCTGGTGGCAATGCGACGAAGAGAAAAGCCGACGGATCATCTCCGATCGCCGCTGGTGCCATCGACCAGGACCCGGAAGTTGCGCTTTCCGCGGTCGCAATGGCGAAAGTCAAGAAGGCGATCGACACAGTGGAAACCCTCGAAGACCTCGACGCTCTGGAACAGGCTCTGAACACCGGAAAGATCGACCGGCTGATCGCTGAGAGACTGCGCATCGTCGTTTCCGAGAAGGATGTACCGAAGAAAGCAGACACTGTTCCTGCACCTGCTAAGAGTAAAAATTCCAAGGACAATAAACGGCAAGAAGCCGAAAATGTTAGCCCAACCGCGGCCCTCGCGGGCGCCGCGGCAGACGAAATCCTGCGCAACAGCAACATAAAAGGAACAGCAGCTGCTCCTGCAGGTAGCTCCTCGCCGAAAGACAAAGGAGCAGAGGCCGCAGAGTTTGTGCCGCCGCAGAACGACAACAATGCGCTCCCCGCCGTAGACAATATCATGAACTTGTTTCACCGGAAGAAAAACAACTCCGGAGACGGCGATGAAGAACTTTTGGAGGATGCGGAGGACGAATGGGTGCCTGAAACCGGAGCGAGCCGTGGCGACCAGCACGATGATCCGGATGAGTACGACCCGTTTCAGGAAGAGGATCCTTATGAGGATGAATTCGAGGACGTCGATGAGTACGACGTCAGTCCCAAGACGCTGGAGCAGCGCGCACTAGCCGGGCTGCTGAAGAACGTCGGAACTGCTGGCGGTAGCAAAAAGGACGCGAGAATAAACGATGCCAAATCTTCTGTTTCACCGACGAACAGGACAGGTACTGTGGGGGAAACAATGGCGCGAGCGGCTGCAGGCACAGGAGCAGAACAACAGGTGCTCCCTAGTACTGTAAAGCGCGGCAACTCCGCACCAAAGAAGACGTCAACGTCTGGAGGAGATATCGCACCGGCAAAAGAGCTAGGAAACATACCAGCGAGGGGCGAAAGCCTCGAGCTTGCCGATCTCGAAGAGGACGTGGCGTCAACCAAGTTGCCGCCGCCGCCGCGACCCGCAAAAATAAAAGTCGAAACCATTACAATTCCGTCTGGAGAGAACACTGCCGATCTCGCACAGAACGCCGTTCCTGATTTAGGGCTCGGTCTCCGGGATCTGGGCACAGGTACGACGTCCTCTTTAAAGCGCACCGGCCAGCGAGATTTAGATCTTCGCGGCGCTGAGAGCAGCATTGCAAGTGGATCCGCTTCGGGTGTGGTCGAGCCGCGCGAGCAATCTGATGCGAAACGACAAAAAACAGACACAGCGACGTCTTTATCGCCTCCTCCTGCTGCACCAGCGGCCCGAAAAAAACCCATGCGCGACAACGCCTTTTGGCGCAGCTGGACGAGCCTGATGCGACGGACACGCAAACACGCGAACTTCCAAAAGTTTGTGTCGCCACCGTGGCGTTACCCGCTTCCGCGCGGCTGGAAGCGCGCGGAGGAGCCCATCATTCTGCAGGGGGGAGGTCTGGAGCGGTGTCGCATACTCGCCATCCAGACGACCACGATTTACGTCGGCGACCTGGAGGTCGGGTTCGACCCCCGTCATCTCGCCCGCGTCACGCTCGTGGAAATGGCCGACAGCAGCGGGGGCCGCATAGAGGAGGGAGACCACGCCAGCAACGGCAAAGTCGTCCTGGACATCCTGGTGAAACCAGAGCTGCCCGTTTTGGACCTGCGCACCCACGAGACGGGGCTGACCAAGGAAAAGCTGCAGGAGCACGGCGTGTCCTGGAAGCAGGCGAGGAAGCAGGTTTCGGATGTACTCGCCGAGGAGCAAACCATCCTTGTTGGGCACTGCCTGCACCACGCGTCCCTGGCCCTGCGCTTGTGCTTCAGCATCTACCTCGTGGACACCGCGTTGCTGTTTGAAGTGTACGAGAAGAAGCACCAGTTTCACACCGTGCGCGCGCTCGCCGAGATGATGCTGGCGGAGAAGCCGGATCCGGCCAGTTGGGAGGAATTCCACATCGATCCCATTGCCCGGTGCCGATACATGCTTTCTATCGCGGGCAAGGAGGCCTTCCGGTTCCGTCGCACCTACGACCTCTTCGTCAGCGAGGCAGAAGAAAAAGTGGCGAGAAAGCTGAAGAAGCCGCCGCTGCCGCCAACCGTGGTTGCGGAGCAAGATACCTTAAATCAGACCACGTCGACAACGCAGAGCCCCAACATGCCAGACCTTACGCCCCTCGCATTTCCGATGAAGACCTACCCCCTGCTGCTGAAAGTGCAGCACATATCGCGCGACTTTCGCCGGGGGAACACAAAGCGGAACGCCGCCACCCAGGCGGTCTTGAAGGCCTTCGCGCCGAAGGAGATAGAAATGGGACCGCTGGTCTGGAAGTTGAACGAGCAAGACCCGTCTGACTGGCGCGGCGAGTGCTTTGTCAAGTTTGAAACCAAAAAGGATCGGGACGACGCGTATTGATGTGTTTAAGTTGTTCGATATGAATCATATGGATGTGTATGATCTGATCTTGTAGCAGAATAACTACGTTGACACTGATCGCATTTCATTTGCACGAAGTTAATAAATTTCATCATCTGCAAAATCAATGCAATTTTTGTGCCTCTTTCTACTCTTTACTGGTAGTGCCATTTGGATTTGGCTTGTCTCTACAAGAACAAGCTCAAAGATAAACAAGGAAGACCAACAAGGCGATTTTTTCTTGTTTCCTAGTACAATCGTCCTCGTCCGTTTTTCTTTTGCGTCGAATCGAAAACATCAAAAAAATCAGGTTTGACATCCTGTCCGCGACGACCGACGTCTTTTTGGATTGGAAGCAGCGCCGTGATGACAAAGGGAAGGGCAAGAAGGCAGCCAATAATTCTCCGCTAGACAACATACGGCTATCGGAACTCCTGTCAGAGCGGGAAGTGATCAATAGCTTCTCTCTGTATGGCGTGGTGATCGGCGCGCGGCTACCCCGGCACAACTACACTAATGAGGTGTTGGACTTCGGGTTCGTCTCCTTTCTCCACAAACAGCACGCCTTGAACGCCGTCGAAGAGGGGACATGTCCACTGAAGATTACGCAAAACTTCTCGGTGCCGTGCCGCGCGAAGATGGCAAAAAACGCCGAGAACGACAAGCGAGTGCCCGTACCGCTCGACGTGCTTCACAAGGACGCGTTCGATAACAAACTCGTTTTCGAAGGCCTTGTTGACTGGCTTCACGTGACGCGAAGGTGAGGAGGTGGTTGAAAGACTGTTCGTCAAACTGGCTCGCAGTGTCGCGGGCGGCAGCAGAATGAGCCGCCGGCACGTGGTGCTGGTGCTGATGGGAGTCTCCTTGTTGAATAAAAGCGATCGCAAGCACACGATTGATTTTCATTTTCCTAACGACGCATACTCCAATAGCAATATCTGCCTTGAATCGACGGCGCGATCGACTTTGTATAAAGATTACAACCTCCAACATGAAGATATATAATTCATGGGGCACTGTAGTGCAAGTGCTGAGATGGTACCCTTCGGCTTGTTCATCTTTCGCTTTCCAGCGGACGAATACGATCACAACGACATCACGACGAAACGGAAGATGACAAAAGGTAGAATGCTTGGGTCAAAGTTGAACAAAAAATAAAAAAATTTGAACGAAAACGCGTGGATCACATTGTTTTTTGCGAGCATAGGTCGACTTGAGACCACACAGGGAGCTCGATCGATTGTCATGCTTCTGTGTTTTTTGTTACTGCAAAAGGAAAACGAAGTAGTTGTACACTGGAGGGTATCCCCCCCGGACGTCGCCGAGTCCGAGGCCGTGTCAATATCATGTCATTAAGTACCTACAAGAAACAAATGTCGAGTCTACTTCTTTCACCACAACTGAGTAACAAGTCTAAGTCACGGACACACGACACACGCATAAATTGACATGTGAATCAGGTCATGATTCAAACGCATAAATTGACATCTGAACCATGTCACTCATGATGAGACCGTAGTACCAAGAAATCAACAAGAAGAAGAACGATGTCGGAGCACGTCACAACATCTTCTGATCATGGTTATGAAGAAGACAAGGATATTAATATTTAAATTGATGGCAGGCCAAGCATCGTGTTGGGAGCTACAAATGCCCAACTAAATTTTGTTGCCCCCACCGCGACGGACCGCGCGAAGCAGTTACTTAGATAAATATATCAAATTCAAAATCATGTGGAAAATCAAGCGCAAAAAACGCGTCAACTTGTGGGCGCCTTGTGTTTTGTCGTTTTTGTGTCCTCGTTGTGCTCCTGAGCTCGTCGAGTTCGTGTTCCCTTCCAATATAAGGGAAGGCAACAAAGAGCACTCCTATGGAGGAGTTGTCGTGCGCGCCGAGGACAGTAATGCGTGGCTTTCCTCTTTGGCGCCTTTGTTCACCGAGACGAGTGGCGACGACGACCTCGATGACGAAGATGTTTTGCGGGCAGAGGTAGAGCAGAAACAGAAGGAAGAGACAACTACAACAAAGTCCGCTTCACACCAGGACGTATGCTCTGGCGCACCCGATGATGGAACTTGCTTGGATTTTTCTAGAATTTTCAGGAAAGAAGAAACAAATGCGAAACGAAATGCCTGCTGGAGGGCCGTCGATGATGGGAGCACTTGGGGCCAAGCGCAAGCGCTCCCATCATCGACCCAAGCGCTTGATGGGGCCCAAGCGAAATCAAATTCCCGCTCAGGTGGGCGGGAACAGTAGAAGAGCCTTCAGCATGTGAGTTGCATTTTCTTCAGGGGGGTGGTCGGGGGGAAGGGCATCTCTCGGCTTTGGATTTCAGCGGGAAAGTGTGGAGCTGGATTTGGAAGGATTTGGCAAAGTCTGGAACTTTCCTGCTCCCGATGCCGATCGATAGCTGTTGCATGAAAATTGTTCCAATTCCGGATACTAGGCATTTTTCCAGCTTTCCCCTCTCGAGTTCATTTCTGCCGAAAGCATGTTGCCAACATTTTTTCAGGTAGAATGCCAAACAGAGTCCAGTCGACCTGCCAGCGCACCCGTGAGCCTGATGGTTTCAAACTATCAATGAAGCTTGCGCTCGCCTTGTGTATATTTTTTATATCGTGAAATTTGTTTTGCGCTTTTTCGACAGGTTGGCTATGCTACGCCTGAGAGAGTAGAACAATCTCAATCTTCCGCGGCGGTGTTGTAGTATTGTTCGTCTGCCCTGCTGCTGCTCACTAACAAAACAGCACACCTTTTGCGATCTCGAAAATTTTCAATAAAAATGAAACTTCTGAAAAATCCAACAACTAACTTCCTTACTTCATCGGGCACGCCACGGCGAGAGGCGGCACAGTCGTTCTCTTCATCTTCTTCGAACGCCTACAGCCGCAAGAGGAAGCAGGAGAGGCAGACGAAACACAAATCGGCGGGGACAAAGAAGCATCAGAAGCCCGCTCCAACAAATAAAATACCCGACGAGCACGAGCAGCGCTCCACGACTTTGGCCGACCTTGGCAGCGACGACGATTTTAGTGCAGCACTGTTAGACGTCTTTGAAGGCGGTGAACAAGCTACCAGGAGCGCGCGTCCCGACGTTGTACCTAGGGGCACAAACCCTGCGGGGAATGATGAGAGTACTACTTTTGTTGATGTCGAGCTGGGCCGCGTGCACGACACGGGGACAAGAAGATCAAGAACGACAACAACGGAGAATGCGGGCACGGCAGACGTAGGGAAGAAAAAAGATGGCGTACGCGTAGTAGAGGCAGGGCCGCGAACTGAAGCTAAAAATCTTGATGAAGATGAACGCACGAGCGATTACGATCCAGCGTCCTCCAGCACCTCAGAAACATCCACGTCCGCTTCGCCGCCCACAGCAAGCGAACGCACTCGCAAGTCGTCAACATCAAAGAATAACAAGCGCGACCATGATAGTACGTGGTCAGTGCTAGGAACTGGGCCTGCAGCACCTCTTGCCGTGAAGACTGTGGGACGCAGCAGGAGCACCAGCGCCACTGCTGGAACAGGAGCGACGACGAAAGCGAAAGCTTCCAGCGGTGCGGACGAAAAAGTGCCAGTAGCTTCCAAAACTCAACACGAACATGTTGGTGCGGAATCGAAATCCTCGGCCAGCAGCAACCTGCAAGTTCTTGCTCCTCAACCAAGCGACGTCAAACACCAAGAACAGGCACACATCAAAGGAAAAGCAAAAGAAAAGTCACGATCAAGATCACGCAAGCACAGTTTATCATCTGAGTTGCAGATCGAGCAGCAAGAAAATTTGCGGCCTGGAGGGAAGCCGAATCAGGGGGGCGACCGCAGGGCTGATGAGAATCAAAGTGAAAAGGGTGTAAAGGAAAACGAAATCGAGATCGACGTGGCTGATAATGGTCAAAAGACTCCCAGCCCGTCGCCGAGCGAGTATAACTCCCCGTCAGGAGGAGATTCGGACGCGGAAAAGCTCGAGAAAGCGGAGGAAGAGATCACTCAACTGAAGAACGCGCACGCGAGGGAGCTAAAAAGGATTTACGACGAGCAAAAAGTAGACCAGTCCGACTCTGCATCTACTTTGGGCGGCGCGTGCGGTTCCAAGAACCCAGCAGTCAAGTTCGACCCTGACACTGGCGATGTGAATGAAGGCCAGTGCCAGCCGCCGAGTAGGGATTACGAGTCGTATGCGCAAGACGTCGAAACGACGCTCACGAGCGGTGCGAACACAGCGATCAAGGCTTTGGAGACGATGGAGACTTTGATGCGTCAATTTACACACTTTCACGATCAGCTCGTCGAGGAGGAAAGGAAAGCGCGACTTGACATGTTGAACCCGAGAGACGAAAAGCAGTCGACCCATGCAGCAGCCGTCTCTGCGCGCGAACAAATCACGAGAATGCGACAGACGCTGATTTTTGAGCCGGAGTTGCCTCTTATGCCAGACGAGGATAATCCGGCGAGCGTCATGCTCGAAGTGCTTTCGGGCACGGAAGAGCTGCCGCAACCTGCGCTGCTGCCCGGCGGCTTTGAAAAAAACATCTATAACGTTGACGAAGAAATAGAAAGTGAGAGTCGGAGTGATCGGCGGTGGAAAGCCGAAAACCGGCGAAAAGAAAGCCAAAGCTTCGCTTCTTCTGGTAAAGATATAAAAGAAGAAGAAGTAGATGAACAAGGAACTACAGGAGAAAGACGCGAGAAGCAGGAGATCTCTACGGCGCCATCTTCCGCGATAGAAGCCTACCTAGCTGCCAACCCATCATCGTGGTCACCCACAGCTTCGCGACTCGGCCGCGGCCTGCTCGGGGTCGCGTCACCAGGTTTTCATAGTATGACGGCGCAAAATCCAGGATCCATGCTTTACCACACCGTCGACAGCGTTTTGGCCGGTATGAAAAATGGAAAGAGCAGGCAGAAAGCAGCAAAACCAGAAGGATTTGATGAAGACGCATCTTCAAAGATGGCAGCCCCCGTGGCTGTTGTGGTCGCCGACTATCCTCCGCTACTTGGCGACCGAAGCGCGGAAGTCGACGAGCAGTACGCGCGCATCAACGCATTTCTGTACGAGGAGCATCTACGATTGACACTTTTGGAAAACGAAAAGATTTCGCAGGCTACGACTGCCGCGACGACTATTGATAGTAGTCGAGGACAAGAAGCGGAAGTGCTTCCAACAACCGTCCGCAAAAATCTTGAGGATTTACTCAACGGAGGGAAACCTCATGGCTCCTTCAGCGGGCAGATTTTGGCTACGCGAGAACTTGAACTACTTATTGCGCAACACGCGTCGCAGGACCATGAGTCAGGTCAACAAGTACAACGTGTCCACGAGCAAAACGACAGCGTGGAGTATTTGATGCTGACGCAGTTAGTGAAAGACCTTCAATCGCGAGAAACACAGCTGGAGCAGCTTTTCCGAGGACAGATGGAGGAAGTAGGAGGGACTACGACAGCCGAAGCGGAGGCGCCACCGTCACAAACAATAAAGATAAAGCAGGAATTGCTTTTGTGGCTGCGTGGCGCCGATGACGTGCATAACACAGGGGACACAAGGCGAGAACAGGGGCAAGGAGGAGTACTACAAATGGTGCGGCACCAGTGGCGTCGGCTTCGTGGAACTGGAGCAAGTTCCGTCAGACGCGGTGCTGGCTTCGTGCAATCGTTGAGGAACATTCTTCAAGAAGTTGCGAAGACTTTCTTGGTTATCTCCGAGTTGACGGACGTTTTCATTCCAGATGCCCTCTGTAGCGAAGCCGAAGAGGAGGACAGTCGCGAGGTTGTCGCGGCCTTTGCTCTGCAACTCGACCAGCACGTGCACGCACATGATGCCTTGCAACGCCAAGGCCAACACGTTGGTCCGTCCCCTGCTCTACTGTGGAAGCCGCAGTTCGACTACAACAATTGTCAAGCTCCACCTCAAGCCGCAGCACGCACCAATGGCAATGAAGGTGAAGTAGTAGAGAGGACAACTAGCAGCTCCATCTCCTCCTCGCTCTCGAGCTCTTCTTTTATTGAGAAGTCTTCGGCATGGGCATACACGTCCGTTACACGCAGCGACGGCGTAATAGCACACAAAAAGTTGATTTTCGACTTCACCTTTGGCGAACTGAAGCGATTTGAAGAGCCGGAGCTTGTACCCAAGGCAGCGGAGCTCGTTTTGACACAGATTAAAGCGCTCAGACAAAAAATAAAGGAAAGGGCGAAGCCTCTGAAAGAAGATTTGAAGAGAAAAGGTTTCAGTTTGGATGATATGACGGACCTCATGTATGCCGTGCTTGAGGTATTTCTGCAGGCGCTCGAAGCCCAGTACACCAGCGAGAAGACCGAGGGCACGACGACAGAGAAACTTCTAGATCGCATTGCGTCGGCGTTTTGGAACCGATATGGCAAAAAAGCGACAGCAAAGGGCGCGGAAATAGCTGTCACGGGTGTAATCAATCTACCACTGCAGATTTTCAATCGTATCTTTTCTCCGCTGCTAGAAGTAGTCGAAGCAGGCGAGAACAAAGAGGCTACACCTTCAACACCTCCACAAGAGCAAGAGCAGGCAGTATCTCGAGCAGTGGGAATGGCAGCAATTGTGCGCGAGACGCTTCTGCACCATTTCCTGTCAGCTAAGCAACGCTTTGCAATACTCGAGCAGGAAGCCATTGCCAAGGTAGCTGGAATAGCTTTGCCTTTGGCCGCTCTTCCCTCTCAAGTGGTAGCGAAGGCGCAGAGAGACGCCAAACTTGCAGTTGGTCACGTGCTCCTCGAGAGCTGGGCAAGGGAAGCGGGAAGACACGTTGGAGGAGGGCTTAAAAGCATCGCTGAGTCCAACTTTGTAGCCTGGAATGTCGAATTTTGGGGTATGGTAGGTGGATTGATGGAGCAGTACCTCCCGCAGTTCTTGCCCGCGTATCTGCTGCACGGCAGCCAACTGATGCACGTTACTCATCCGGTTCAGATAGGGAACCTAATTTTCGAGAAATGGAAGCAGTTGGCGACAGCGCAGGGTAAAAACGATGCTTCCTATCGCTTTCCCGGAGTACGTGTTCCTTCCGAGGACCGCAACTATCCCGGTCATCATCTCTTGACTTGGGCACAGTTCATAGCGACGATTCGTGAGATGGCTCCCAGAGCCGGCAGCAACGGCGGTGCACAGCAGAAAATGATACTCGGTATGCTTTCTGGAGAGCTGCGCCCAATCACAGAAGTGCGGCCCTCGCGCAGCCTCATCCCGAGCTCTGCTAACATTAACAAGTACGCTGGTAAACTCATCGCCGGAGTTTCGAGTCGCTTTTCCAGGAGTACTCGCAGTGGCAATCCGCCGTCGCCGAAAGCAGGGGGGGAGCAGCAGTCCACCCTGGGGGAGCAGCAGCCGTCCCCGAGGGAGCAGCCGCCCCCGGAGCTCCTCGCCTCACCCATTACGTCCGGCACGTGGTTCATGCAGCTGTTCAAGGAACAACTGGAAATTGTATCAGCGCAGATCCGCAAGGACAAGGAGAACCGGGATCCTGCGACACCTCCAGCGGCAGCGCAGGATGTAGATGTTCAAGATGTCGCCTCGAATACAGATGTGTCAAGAATATGGCATGAAAGATGCGAGGAATACATCACACAAGGTCCCCCGAGGCCAGAGCGATGCCGTACGTTGGCACTTTTTGTTCGCGCCAAGTAGTTGTACTAGCCATGGTGTACCAAAAATTCATCAATGCCACTCGGAGATGAAGAAAGCTCGTAAAGAGAACACTTGATGATCTTTCAAACTCGCCACCAAACCTGGGGAAGCAAGCATCTCTCTGGTTTCCACGGGCGGGGTTTTCTTGTTCATAAGCAGCAGCGTTTATTTATGACGCACTGTCGCGGTGGTGGACCCATAACGTTTTCGACCAGGAAGAAGAAGTGAAAAAGCCGATCGCCGAAGTCGACCAAACGGAAACTACTACGCCGGTCACGAACTTCTACAAGTCGTCTTCAATGCTCGTTAGAATACCGGCAACGAAAAAATACAGTGCAAGTGCTGCGGGATCGCGAGGAGCGCAGTCTTCCGAGAACAAAAATGGCGAAAGGTGGGGCCTTCTCACCGAAAGTGCCACGCCACACCGTGCGCGTGAGGGAATAACAGCGTATGAGCTGATAGATGCGCACGACGCTGCAGATCTCTTCGCCAAGGTCATACTTTTACTCTTTGTTGATGCGACAGAGGAGAACCTCAAAACCTTCAACCTCGAGCGTCTTGAAGTCGAAGGAGATACCGCTTAGCTACAAACACAGGAATCGACGGTCATTCGTGAGGAGAACGCGAGGTGGTAGGAATGGGATATCAGCTGGCTTCTCCTGTCGTGATCGAGGCACTGCATGACTATATTTTTCCCCGAACGAGTACGAGAAGTAGAAAAAAAGATGTTGAAAACGAGGCGAATTCAGTGCAACACAGGGAACATGGATGCAAAACAAGGCCACAGTGGCAGTTCTTGTTTATTTACATGTCTACCGAAAAAGTGAACCGTGAACGAAGCAAGGTTGTTCAGAGGGTTGAACGCGAAAGCGTATTAAGGGCTGACCTGCTCTGACGAAGATGATCAAGACTCTCAATAATTGTGCTCAAATGGAGAATAAACACAAACGCAAACATAAGGAAAGATCTTGCCTCTGTACCTGGCGAGGACGAAGTAGAAGTCTTGGCATTTTTATTGGTGATCCCGCAGCTATCCCTATCGATTTGATACCTTGCAGCTTTCAAGAGTGTGATAGACATAGATCACCTTTTTGGTACTAGACCTGCGCTTTGCATATCACAGCGATCTTCCCACTCCCATTCTGACTGTCCCTCCAGAAGATCAAGCTTCATAGATAACGGAGTTCTTTCACCGTTGGCATTGCATATGCATTGCGGCTTATTGTTGTTCTTGTTTTTTTTTCCATTTTTTCCCATTTTTCTCGAACTTCCTGGAATACCCAAACTATATCTCAGTTCTTCCACAACTTTGTTCGAATTGATCTGCGATCATTCTCAGTTTTTGTAAATAAAATCATATATCATTCATTGCCACCGTGCTCCCTCCTGAAAATCAAAATGTCGATCGATCCGAAGAAAGTTGCCGAGCTGAAAGCCTTTGTTGGCGTGTTGGAAAAGCAGCCGGCTCTGTTGCACCTGCCCGAACTCGAGTTTTTCAAGACCTATTTGACCAAGCTAGGTGCGACTTTGCCAGAAAAAGCGGAGCCGAAAGATGCGGGATGTGGAGGAGGTAACTGATTGGCTCCAGCAAACCTGCTAGGCTGCTGCTGTCGGCGGGTTTTATCTATCACGTATCGAAGAAAAAAAGTGTTACTGTTACACATTGCAAGAAAAAAACCGAATATTTTCATGCGTTCAGTAAGAATTTTTTTGGCACGCAGGTCTGCGAAAACTTCGTTTCTGATGAATGACGCAGACATGACGGATGCAGCCAGCCATCGGCCCCCTCAGTTACGTCCTACACTAGCTAGCTGAGGGCGCGCCTATTTTGGCGCTCCGCTCCCAATGGCTGGCCCGGAATGCGGTTCGCTGGCCTTTTGTTTCCTGGCCCCATCCCGTGACAACATGAAGCAGAGAATACAGATGGAAGGGGACTCGGTCACAAGAGTGGCAAACCGCCTCCGGGTGAACATTGGCAGGGTTTTGGTAGCCCTGTAGCACGGGTGTTTCGCTATCAAGCATGCGCGGCTTGACTTGTAGGCGAGATATTTTGTCAGACACCCACGGAAGAGCCTGCGCCCGCAGGATCCCTGAAATTCAATCACGGACGTGGGGGCAGCTTCTTTTGCGTGGTGTGCAAACTTGACGCAGAGCCTCTAGCTGAAGGCTCGCGCTTTCGCGTGTTTGCTTTCAGTCGAGGTGTTACACATTTGGAAAAAAAGCGGCAATCTCTTGCGCAAAATCACCCACATTTTGACCCTCCCTTGAGGGCTGACCAATGTTACACTTTTTGGTGTGTAACACAGCAGTTTTTTTGCGAACCCCCATGGCACTCTGCGATTTACTGTGTTACACATTTCAAACAGTATCAAGATTCCGCTCGGGGAGAAAAGTCTCGAAGTTGGATTCCGCCCGGTGAAAAAAGTGTTACATATCGAAAAAAAAGTGATACAGTTGCTATTTTTTCTGGCCTTGCTTTGACCCCTCAAAAAAATGCAGTGTGTATCACTTTTTTTTGCAATCCGGGTGGAAAGTTGGCTTTCGGGACAGGGCGTCGATTTCACCAGGAAAGGGCAAATTACGTAGAGCCATCATGGCCACGATGGGAAGGAAAAGGCTGGCACTGCAAAAGCGCCCGCTCGTCGCGTCAAATGCCAGCGAGCGCTGTTCTGCAATTTTCGCTCCCGCGCGTGTCGCCGTTGCGCAAGTCAGGCTGGAGGCGTCAAAAACGGTCGCTGCGGTTCGTCAGGTTTGCGACTAAGTGAAACAGCAGGCATTGTCCCTCACAAGGTCGAAAGCATCGCTTTGACCTTGGCCCGCTCTATTGTTTCGCTGAGACATTCTGCCGCCGCCCGGTCTATCAGTCACTGGAGTTCTCAATCAGGTCCGCGACATGTAGCAGCTTGCCTTCTTAGCTATTCCAGTGAACTGAAGCAGCCGCAGCTACGTGGCGGCCTTCTTTTTCCCTGACACGAAAGTGAAAACGCAATAGGCGTGACAGGTAGCCGCGGCTCGAAAAAAGTTCTAGCCTGCCCTTGAAAAAATGCGCTATTTTCGATGTCGTGTGTAACTGTAACACTTTTTTCCTTCGATATCACGCTTAGTGTAGTTAGTGTAGAGATTCATTAGGTTCAATCATCTTGCTTTCTGTACCATGAACATGATACGTTCTGGCCGCGCCACGACGACGTTGGTCTTGATCTATCACGAAATATCCGCATACAATCAAGGTTCCTGTTGTCCGCCGCCGAAGTATGAACCGGAGCCAAGGAAAAAGTCGGAAGATCCCGTGGTCGAAGAGGAATCCGATGAGGAAGAGGACATCGCCGACCCGACGTCCGATGGGGAAGACGATCCCCAGCGGCTGCAGGAAGAGACCGTCGCGCTGCCGGCGATGGGCCCCGACGGCGAGAAGGAACTTACCGACGCAGAAATGGACAAGCAGGGCGATCTGAAGCAGGAGGCCCAGGAATCGCTGGAAGATGGAGACTTGGACAAGGCGGTATGACTTCTAGGCGCATTTTTCTTTATGCAATTACAACTGTGTGGTTGTTTTTTCGTCCATCACCATTTGTCAAATGTGGTCACATCATGCCGCAAACGCAGTTTTCGTAGAAGACACAATCTCAATCATAACGCATGAAACTACAGATCACCACCTTTACGGAAGCAATTCTGATCGGAAACGCCTCGGCGATGATGTATGCCAAGCGAGCGGACATGCTGCTGAAAGCCAAGCGACCAAAGGCTGCCATCCAGGACGCCTGCAAGGCCCTGGAGCTGAATCCGGACTCCGCCAAGGCGTACCGCATTCGTGGTCTGGCCGAGCGCCGGTTGCACCAGTGGGACAAAGCCCATGCTGATCTGGAGACCGCACAGAAGTTGGATTTCGACGATTCCGTGGAGGAGGCACAGAAACTCGTGGCGGCCAAGTGGAAAAAATACGAACAGGTACACTCTAGGCCATGACTGAGCATTTTGTTCAACTACGAGCGGAATGCTATTGGAAATGGAATTACGATTACCTGCTACGTTGATGATCATTTCTGTTTCTTCTTCTTGTGTTTTTTGCTGATATGCCAGCCATCATAGAACGGAATTCATTGGCGATAGGCACGAAGCGGAAACAAGCTGCTTCTGCATTTCAATATTTCTCTGACGAACGATGATGCACATGATCTATATGAAATTTATGTCGACGATCAACATCCACTGACAAGGTCCGCGTCGCGCAGCGCCTCCAAAAGGAGCGCAAAGCCCAGAAGGAGAAAGAAAAGGCGATCAAGAAGCGTCGTGAAGAGATCCGCAAAGCCCAGGAGGCACAGAAGAAGCGGGAAGAGGAGGAAGCGAAGGACAGCATGCCGGGCGGATTCCCAGGGGGCATGCCCGGTGGCTTCCCCGGCGGAATGCCAGGCGGCATGGGCGGAATGCCAGGCGGTATGGGCGGCATGGGTGGTATGCCCGGTATGGGAGGCATGGGAGGAATGCCGGGAATGGGCGGAATGCCGGGCATGGGAGGCATGCCAGGTATGGGAGGCAAAGGAGCGGGCAAGGGAGGCATGCCAGGTACGATAGCACCTAGTTTGACACCAGCTGTTTGTATACTAGTTGATGTGGAAATTTCCTTTTCGTTTTCCAACATTATGACCTGATGACTTCGTCTTGGAATTGTAGTCAAAACACCACAGCAACAGAAAAATCTTGGTCAAAATACAATCAGATATTGGCGGTTTGATGTCGGATCCGGATATCATGGCGGCTATGGGCAACCCGAAGGTGATGGCGGCTTTGCAGGAATGCATGTCTAACCCAGCTGCGTTTGCGAAGTACCAGAACGACCCGGAAATCATGGGCTTGATGACAAAAATGGCCGGCAAGATGGGCGGCATGGGTGGAATGCCGGGTATGCCCGGTGGCATGGGCG
This sequence comes from Amoebophrya sp. A120, assembly GCA_905178155.1. Classification (NCBI taxonomy): domain Eukaryota; class Dinophyceae; order Syndiniales; family Amoebophryaceae; genus Amoebophrya; species Amoebophrya sp. A120. The sequence continues at coordinate 2,049,211 of CAJINV010000009.1, read as the reverse complement.
GCATGCCGGGTGGAGGTATGGGCGGCGCGCCTTCCTCAGGCGGACCAGCCACGACGCCGGACTTCGCAGACGTCGAAGAGTGCGACTAGATGGACGCAACCCACTATTATGGTGCGAGGAACCCGGCACCACATTTGACCCCGTCGTGGAAAAACTAACGAAGATGAAAAAATGTTTACAAGAACGTGGCTGCCCTCCTTGCTGTTTTTGCTCTCGTGAAGACAGTGCAGCTATTGGCAAGGAAAAATGAAATCCCGATATTATTTGCTCGCTGTTGATATAGACAATGACAATGTGATGCCGTCAACACCGAGTCTAGTATCAAGACTTGGTAAGACGCACTCGCACAGAAAATTAAGCCTCGAATGCTGATGATGCGTAGAGACATGAAGATATTAGACATGTGACGACGCAAATTCAGAAGACCACATTCACAAGCGAGTACCCCTTTGCTACCCCGCGACCATGCTCAAGCTACGAGTATACTCTTAGAAGACGACGCCCAAAGCAAAGGAACATGTATATTAAAAAACCGATTTTATGAAACGCATCATCGGGAGTAGGCAGACGAAGATGAGAATCAAGAAGGTCGAGCGGCTCATGTACAGCCCAGGGGCAGAGCAGGAGAAACACCTCACAGGCGCAATCTTCAATCAAACAGCTTCAGTTCTACTTTGTGGAAAAACACAGACACTGCTGTTGGTGGCCACTTTCGTCGTAAAGCAGTTGGAGTTGAGCAGATGTTGTCGTGTTGTACACTAGTTGAGTAGATGAGCGAGGGATTCGAAGCGAGCGTGATGAAACCAATGAAACTGACGCCGCTGAGGGATTTTTGCTCGGCTGGCCATGCTAGCTACTTTTTGAGTTTCCTAACGAACGCTGGGCTTTCAACATTGTCGAGAACGAGATTGCACAAATTGAAATTGGTTCTTCTGCTTTTCGTTATCGTACAAGATGTACGTGAAGTGCCATGACATAGAATCGATATCAGGCATTCGATTAGTAGCGTCCAGAGAAATCGATCTTGAATACGCACCGGAAACGCAAAAAATAGAAATCAAAATCGGCAAAAATAATGCCGGATAATTCAGGGCCCACGGAGGCATTTCGTTTCACGGCGCTGGAAGTGGAGGACCAGGGTGAGGAGCCGGATGAAGTGGCGAAAGAGCAAAAACCGCAGCCCGAAGATGTTACTCTTGAATTTGAGCACGCAAATCACGAGGAAGGGGGTGTGACAGCGACAGGAGCCGAATTATCTTTTGTCGTCGGTAGTTCAAGTTCATCTTCGAGCGCGACTGGAGGTAGCAGACCCCGCAGGCTATTCTCTAGCGCATTCAAGAACGAAACGCTGCCCCCTCCGCCGCGCGTGCAAGGTATGAATAAGCGTTGCAACATCAACATGTAAATGTATGTGACGAATGCATCAATCTAGGAGTTTGAATTTCCCTCCCTCTCTCGTCTCTTAATCCACGGATGTCACCGTTCCACGAACTGCGCGGATCTTTGATATGGACTTTTTTATTTTGAGTCGTTGGGCACAACTCTGTTTGAGGTTTTCTGTTGCGAACCGGGCCCCGGAGCAAGGACACCACGAGTGGAGCTTCCTTCTCGTCGTTCCTGAACCAAGATAGTTTGCAAGCGACGCTAAAGATTCCACTCACGGGTCAAAGCACGACTTCAAGAGAAGAATCTTTCGGAAGAAACCTGACCAGTGGCGGTTCATCCTCGTCTTCCGCGAGGCCACCAGAGGCCGAAGACTCCACTGCATTTCGCTTCTGTCTCAACGCTGGGTCAAGTTCCTCTTCGGAAGCGTCTGATGATGAAGTTGTTTATCCCGCCGGGGGAGGAGGAAGCAAAGTAGCGTTTCCCAATGAAGACGAAGAGCAGCTTCAACTAGAGCATCGAGAGGACGCAACAACTTTCCCGGCTCTAGATCTGCAGGAGGTAGACCCTTTGTTGCAGACCCTCGCCAGTGCCGAGAATATGGCCGGCTGGGAGCAGGACGGTTCAGTGGGTACGCACTTGGAAAATCTGCTGAAAAGGGAAAGCGAGAAACGGGAGCGAGCACTGCTCCAATGGCAAGCCTTGTGCGAATTGGACGCCCAAGAAGAAGAACAACGCCGACTTGCTGAAAAAAAACGAAAGGTAGAAGACGAAGCGGAGGCCGCTAAAACGAAAGCAGACGCGGAAAAAGCAGGTCCCGCGCCGGCCGAAAAAGATGACGATGAAGTAGATGAACAAGCTGCAAGTATAATAAGCAAAAGTAAAAATGAAGGAGTAGCAGGTGAAGCTGAAGCTGATCCTGGTGAGCCTGAACCTGAAAAGAATGAAGATCAAGGAAAGTCTGGTACCGCCGACCATGGAAATGAACCTGATCAAGAAATTGCGGGAGGGGTTGCAGCAGACGCCGTTCCGACCGAAGCCGATCTCATCAAGACAGCAGGTGAAGAAGCTCCGGGCACAGGGACAACCCCGCCTGCTGACACCCCAAACGACACTGAAGCTGCTCCGCAGGAAGTTGACCATGACGCAACCACGCTGCGCGAGGGTGAGCACGAAACTGAGGATGTAGGCGGGGATGATGAAGTTGTTGCGGCGCATGTTGATGGCGATGACCAGGAGCAAGCTCAAGTTGCGCCTGGTGCCGAGCCAGGTTTCGTCAGCGAAAACGCACAACCAGGTCAGGATCGCCAAGAACAGGAGCATGGTGGTGAGGCAATGACGACAGACACTACTAGCAAGCCAAGTGAAGGAGGTATGCGTGAAAAACATTTTCTTTTTAGTGGTTTGTCTTTGTCAAAATGATGAAAATGAGGAGTGGAAGTAGATGTGTGATGTTGTAGATGAGCACGCAAGGATGATGTTGCAAGATAGCCAAGACGATCGAATGAAAGGCCACATGCTCTTTCAAGTACTCGGCGGCTAGAAGAATATCCCTCGATGACACTATGCACAGGTTCTTTTTCGTGCGCACTGTATGTCCCGAACGACATTTTTGTCGACCCCGAGTCGGGCTTCGAAACCGATTTTATTCCAAATGCGAGAACGCGCGAGCTTTCCTCCGAGCTTACCGGCCGCGCGGCTATCTTCTGGGACGTCCGCGTGAAAACGAAGCTGCACGCTGGAAGGTGGATCCACATTGCAGACTCTGCTGAAGAGCTGGTATCACGTTGCCGCGTTGAGGTGGCACTCATCTAGCCAGAGACTGATTTGGAAATTCGTGGCTGTCGTCGTGTAGTATCGTTGGCTCGACGTCTCGTTAGCATCGTCCTCTATAATGAAGCTCAAAGTTGACGAACAAGCGAATCACACCAAACTGGTTCGCCACAATCAAAAAATCCAATAATAAAAAAATATTTTTGAAGGTTGCACAGACGGAGAAAATGGATGCGCTTTTGCGATGGACCTACGAATATGCGCTGGTTTCAGCGAAGCTTCGGGCCATTGGCGACTTCAGCACCTTGCAATTACCACAATGCTATTACGCGGCACGGCGCGCACGCGAAAATCGTGCGAAGCTATTGACTGTGTAGCCGTGCTTCTTGCCAGCATGGTCTGCTATATCAAACTTGAAATGAACGAAAAAAAAAATAAGAAACACAGATGCTGAGTTTAACTTTAACGTATGACAACTACTTCAACTTCTTCTGTTTCTTCTCCCGGACTTCTTCTTTTCAAGAAGTGAACGAGTGTTTTTTGTAAAATGTTCTTAGGGAAACGGAACTACGACAGAGATAGAGACACTACATTACCCGCCTCCATCAGTTTGTATGATTCTAGAGACGAGCTTATGGTCGATTAACCATTTACGGAAGTTTGAGATTCATGTGACTATCGAACTAACAGAACCAGCAGACAACAAAGACTGTCGCGGTAGCCAAGGCGATTGCGCGGAGATGCATGTCAATGGAAAAGAAGCAAGATGAGACAACTCCGCAACACAAAGACTGGCATTGGAGCGAAGCTAACTGGCAATTTTGTTTTCTTCCCCGAATGTGTTCATTTGCCGCGAAGATAAGTGTTGTATACTGACAGAGTGAAGTTTTCAAATTGGAATCCGGTAACACAGTGCGACGAGCGAGTAAAAACGAAGACAAATTATAATAGCACGAACAGTACAAAGCGCGCAATTCCATGATTTCCCCTCCAGTCCTGCTTCGAAGAGGGGAAAAAAGAAAAACAAAATCAAAAGCGTTTCATATAAGTTTGGTGGTGGCGTGAAAACACATTGTTCTACGTTTATTCGAGAATGTAAATATTGACGCCGCGTCCTCACTGATTATTGATTGCCTGCTTCGCGAAGATGTTCAGCTCCCCGATGGAGGACTGCAGTATCGGGGATGCGCAGAAGGTCCCAGTCCCTTGTAGTCCCGTGATGGACACGTGCAAAAACGAGGAACGGGACGAAAGTGATGTTGAAGCAAATTTCTTCGGTGTGGAAATCGAAGGGCAAGGGGGACGGGAACAAGAACAAGAAACGAAACAGGACCGCGAACCAGAACAAGATACCTCGTCCAACATGTCAGCAACGTGGCGTCCCCGTCGCGTGCTTGAATACAAGGAAGAAGCTTGCCCGCAAACGCGGACGAACCAGACGAGGGACAAGACGAGTATCTTATCGGTTGGTTTTTTTTTGAGACCGGTACGTGCTGAGGCCCAGACTTTGAAACACGACGGCACGGTGAAGGTTATATTTTTAGCGTCGAGCATACCCTCGGGGAAAACAGGGGGCCCCCGCCCTCCCGCCTCTCGCCCGCTCGGTAGCCTCCCCACAAGGGGGCCCCCGTCCCCGACTCCCGCCCTCCCGCCCGCAGGGGGGCCCCGCCTCCGTCTTTCACTGCCCACTTACAGGGGGCCCCCGCCTCCTTGATCGCCCCCCCACACAACCTTTCGCCAGCTGGGCATCGCGGGGCGCCGACCGCTGGTACCGCGCCTGCAGGGGGGCCCATGCCTCCTTCTTTCACTTCCCGCGCCCCTGCAGGGGGGCCCCCGTCCCCGGCTCCCGCCCGCAGGGGGTATCCTGCCTACAGGGGGCCCCCGCTTCCTTCTTTCACCGCTCACGCGCAGGGGGCCGACGCCCCCTTGCCCGTCCCCCCTCACACCCTTTCGCCCGTTGGGGGCCCGCCTGCAGGGGGGCCCCCCGGCTCCCGCCCTTCCGGCCGCTGGGTACCGCTCGTGCAGGGGGGCCCCCGCCTCCTTGCTTGCGCGCAGGAGGCCCCCCCGCCTCCTGCGGGCTGCCGGCCAAAAGCGGTCTCCTGCCCTCCCGCGGGGGGCCCCCGCGGCCCTTCTTGCCCACACGGGGGCTCCGCCTCCCTGCCGCCCCCGCCCGAAGGGGGCCCCCACTTCCGCCGTATCAGGTCCGGAACGGGCCTCCGCCTTCTTAGTTACCTGCCTGAAAGGGGAAAGTTTGGTGGGGGCCCATTGTCCTGCTCGTTTGGATGTCCTGTTCGTTTGGATGGTTGCTGCCTTGCTGGCCGACTCCGCCCGTTTTTCGCCGCGGGCACGCAAGGGGCCGCCCACTTGCGGCGCGCCCGGCTCTCGGGCCCCGCCCGCATGGGTGGTTGGGGGGGGGGGAGTGTTGTGGGTTGCCCGCTGGTCCGCTATGTATCGCGAGGGGGTGGCGGAACTGGAGCTATTGTGCCCGCGGGCCTCAACACGGACCTAACCAGTGCGGGGCTTGTGTGTGTTGGGCACAGCTATTGCGCCCGCGGGCCTCACCACGGACCTAACCACTGCGCTGCCTGCTTCTGTTGGGCGGCTGGCCGGTCCCCTCGTTGGTGACTGTTCTGGAAGTGGTCCGCTCGTCCTCCCGGGGGGCCGCAACCGCACTGGGCGGGGCGCCCGCGCGCGGCGCCGACGGGCGTGAAAGCGTGCCCAGCAGTAGGGTTGTTGCGCAGGCTGAAGGGAAAGAGTGGGGCGTTGGCAATATTGTATTGCGAAGGCGGGCTGGGTGATTGGTTGCCAATACGGCAGTTGTCAAGATGGTTTGGTTGGTTGTCAATACGCCAGAACGACAACTCCTTCGCGTGGCGTCAACAACGGGCGCGGGGCAAATCCAAACCCCACCCGAAACAAGGAGCCGCCCGCGTGGAGGACACGCATGCAGGATTTTAGCTCCCTAGCTACCACAAACTGTAGCCACCGCTCTTGTAGCGTATCGCAATTCCCAGCGCCATACGATTTTACGCACAGGGCTTGTCTTGTTTCGGGTGGGGTTTGGATTTGCCCCGCGCCCGTTGTTGGCGCCACGCGAAGGAGTTGTCGTTCTGGCGTATTGACAACCAACCACGACAGTATGTATATGGCGCACAGTGACAACCACAAGAACCCGAGAGACATTCCGCGCGACAGGCAAAGACCAGCAGTGCGGTGGGGAATACTGCCCGCATGCGCCGCCGCGCGCACTACGCGCGCGGGAAGATATTGACTGCAGACGCTGGCGCCACCATGTGCCAGGGCACGCAGTGCGCTGAGCAGTCGGCGCCGTGCTGTTAGGACGTGCGGACTCCGACCCGCGTCGGCGAGGGCAGCCAAGGTAAAAGTAGACACGCGCGCGGGCGATAAGCGGAAACACTGCCCACATGTGCCGCGGTGCGGGTCGCGATTCCCAAACGTTGCGGTCGCGACCGACAAACCACGGAAACCGACTCCGGTCGAAAGCCGGCGCGTACCATCGCGATTCGAGATAAAACCGCAGCGCTTGTTCCGATTTGTGTCACGGCGAGACACATCGTGAAAAAAAGGCCGTGCCGTCGTGATTCGGCTGCGCGACTTGTGCGAAATATCGCGGAAAACCAGGAAAAAGCAACTCCGCAAACAGGGCCCGTAGTAGCGCGATTCGCGACACAAGTGTTAGGCTTTTGCGCGATTTTTTGCACGGTGCAAAAACTCGTGCAAAAGAGGTCCTACCATCGCGATTAGCATAGAAAACAAAGCAACTTTTGCACGATTTTCACCAGTTTCACGACAAATCCCGGGATTCGGGAAATCCCGGGATTCCGGAAAGGCGTGAGTAAAAGACAAAAGCAAAAACCAGAAGACTTTGAAGGGCCAACCCGCATGGTATGGCGCGCGTAGGCTACTGAGATCCTTATAATTTCGCAGTGTAACAAAAGCCGTCCCACGAGGGCACCGCGCCCGGGTATATACGCAAGGTTTGACCCCAATCACGATGGTAGTGCAAATAATTCTGGGCCTCAGCGCGTACCGTTCTGTTTTTTTTATGTCGTTCAAAAGACAAAAGTATGAAAATGAGCATAACGATAACAGAAACATATAGAAGATGTCCTAATTCAGCATGATCAACTGACTCTCTCCCGACCACGGCGGCACAGGTCTACTCATCACCGCCCCGGCCGAGGACCAGACGCACAATAATTGCGTGGTTTCACAACACGACGAGGAAAGCTGTGAGCTCGATGCTGTTTCGCCGTTGAGCAATCTCCACACAGACGGCAGCGAGCAGTCACAATCTTCTGCTGAGCGCGATGAACAACAGTGTCAAAGCACTGCCGCGGCCTGCGACGGGCGAGGCGGTCGTGGTATGGGCACCGCCACAAGAGCAGGACACAGACGAGACGACCACCAAGATGAACACGATGGCTGTACAATGGAGGAACAACAGCCGGCGAACGAGACCACGGAACAAGTAGACAAAGACAGCTCCCGTGTGATTGAGCTCGAAAATTTTGTGCGCGAGCAAAGCCGACAGTTTTTCAGGATGGTGGCTGGCTGGAATTCTCTGCAGACCGTGACAAGTTTTTTCTATACTTGGCGCCACATTGCGGTATCACGGAAGTTGCGACGCGTAAGCAGCACAGATCATCAACAAGCCACCGGCCAGACCATTTCAACAGTGACCGTAGGAATGAAGGAGCTGCCGCAACGACGCACCAAGGAGCTTAGCGTGGAGCAGACGGGAATGGTAACAGGGGTGCACATTTTCCCGTGCAAGGAAATTCTCCAGCAGCTACGCGCTACTGAGCGCGACTCCGCGAGGAAGGATCTTTCGGATAGCCGGCGCAAGGAGAACGAGTTGCGCACCGAAGTCGCAGCGCTGGACCAGAGTTTGATGCGCGTTCGGGGGGACCTGATCCAATCCGAGGAGCAACGGGCCCTGTTGCACCGCGAGCTAGCGCAGTTGCGCATGGAGTTGCGGGAAGCGCACCAACGAATCGATGGCTACGAGACCGCTGCAGAAGATCAAGCGGTGCAACGGAACAAAGTTGAAGAAGAAAGAGAAGGTACGGCTGGCCCTCTCGTCAATGATGCGGCTTTTACCAGCAGGGACGACGACGAGAAGAAACACAAACAAACGAACGAGTGCGGTGTGCAAGCGAATTTGCCGAGTGTCGCACTTGGTGCACCAGAACAGTGCAAAGAGGGTCGGGCGCCAACTTTGGACATGGGCGGGAAAATGTCTTGCGATAAAACTAGCGTCGACGTTGGAATCTCGACAGATTTTGTCGACGCTCCATTCGCCACACTGCAACAACTGCAGAACGCGAATGCGAATGCCGCCGACGGAGGTGCCATGGTGAACGTAACCGAAAGCCCTCCTCCCAAAGAGCCTCCTGTGGTGTTCGAGGCAGGCTCTAGTGTACTGGCAATCGTTTCTTCGCGAAGTGGTGCTGAGCAGGCGTCCGACGGCGGCGAGAGGGATCTTGCAAATGTCGGTGCACAGGATCTGGTGCAGCTGGGGGGCGTCGACGCAGGACTTTCATCATCTGCCGAACGGATGCGGTCCATCAGCGGTGATGCGACTAACGGTTCCTCCTCGAACGTAGGCAGTCCGTCTCGCGTGTTGACTGGGACGCGCGCGGCCTGCTCCCCTGGCTACGAGAAAACGTTTCTTTCCGTCCACGACCGCGTGCGCGTGTCGGAGAATGACTATTTTACCCCCCGCGCGGCCGACAGCAACCTCGCAGGAACAGGCACAACAACGAACCCTAATCCATTCCTGGCGAATGCGAAAGGCTCCCTTCTTCGCAGTAGTCTGCATTCAGAGCGGGCGAGGACGGGACTCTTGCGAAAACGAGGACGAATGGCAACCAGCAAGCCTGACAACTCAGAAGAGATTGTTGGAAAAACCTCTGGTCGTGCATCAAACTCAACCTCGACGAATACAAGGCTTCTGGGAGTAGACGAGGATGCGACGCATTCCCCGGGTGGCCGCGCCTGCGGTAAAAGTAGAACCAGCGGCCGCTGTGCTTCGCGGCAAGTGGAGGACATTTTGGAGGAAGAGGTCGAGCTAGTTTTCGAACCAGAAGCGGAGGGTGATGGGGAAGGACATGACGAGCAGCACGCGGAGCCCTTTTTTCATCCACTTGGACACGACGCAGACCCGAATATCATTGCAGCTGCGTCCGGAATAAGAACCAATCATCGGGCACCAGCCACAACAGATCAAGACCGTCACCAGAAGCGCCAGGGCAGTGACTTTTCACGACTGGGCAGGAACATCATCAACGCCCTCGAAGAGCCAAGCCGACCACCGCGTCTCGGGTCGTCGCCCCGAGGCGCGTCGGCGCGATCCCGCAGCGGAAGTTTGGAACTCCTGCAGCAACAGCTGCAGCGTCAGAGTGAACACGGGAGCGAAGACTTGCGGAAATTTTCGGTATCTCCCCAAGGACCAATGTCGCACCTCCACACGCTTGCACCAGCTGCGCTGGGTCGGAGTTCAATAGGCACGACTCCTTTGGTTCCGACACCAGACGTACTTGACAAGAACGGAGCTGCGAAGACCAGCCAAAACTCCACTCCTGCCAATTTTGCGCCGTCAGCTGCTGTTGAGCGGAACAAGGACCACGTCAGCGGGCGAACGATTTTCGCAAATCCCGTGTTTGCAGGGACGAACGGGGGAGCGACCATGGCCTTTGCTTCATCGCCGCTGGACGGTGGCGGAAAGAACTTCGATCTGAGTCCGCCGCATCTGAACAAGACAGGCACAAACGGAATCGCAGCCTACGGAGGCGGACAAAAAGGCAGCTCTGTTGCAGCAGATCAGAGGCTTGATCATGAAGGTGCTGGCGGTTGTATCAGATCAGACTCGGCCAAGCATGTGCAAAGCGGCCAGCAAGGGTTTCAGCAGCCGCCGAATTTGCATTCGCACGCGGCTGGCGGACAAGTAGACCAAGAGCAAGGGAGTAGCAGCACTGCGGTGCCTGGTGCTGCTGCAGCAGAGAAGTTTGTTGACAAACATTCCGCTGTCAGGATGCAGCCTCCGGATCATAGCCTGAACGGGGCAACTCGAGGCCAGCTTCTGCACATGCCGCTGCAAAGTTCCGGATCTACAGCTCGGCTGCCTCGCAAGGTTTCGAGTGACATGTTTTCTGTTTCCTCTTGGGTTTCTTCTTCGAACACCGATGGCGCTCCTCCCGGGACGACACATCTGCGGCCAGACCATGAGCAACAGAACATGAACAACCACAATCACCAGTACCTTCCTGCTGGTTCTACCGGCACACGGAAGGATTCCCTTGAGGACATCCTGATGATGACGAGTGGCGGCAACATCGTCGAAGGCCCGAGGAAAACTGCAAAGGACCCTTCCAAGCACGCCGCAAATAAAGACGATGCGGGTGGTGCGGGCGGAAATCATGTTGAAGCACGTTCCACGCCCGTTTTCGCTTTTGATCAGCAATATGGTGAGGTCGCACGGCCGCTGTTTTCCTCTGACAATCGGCGGAGGACTGCTCCCAGCTTCTATCCCAGCAGCCGGACCTTATTCTCATCGAAAAATGATGCCCCCGGGCATGTGGGCCAACGCCACATCGTCGACTCAAGAACATTTGGGAGCACCGTTTTTGGGGGTGGTGCCGCAGCTGCGGGAAAAACTACTGCAAATAACAGCAAGAAAGGGTCCGCGACGACGACCGCTGCTGGTGCAGGCGCTACGATGAAAGCAACGCGTGCAACCGAGCCCAGCTTTCATTTCAAAAGTGCGCGCTCCCCAATGTCACTTGGCGCGAGTGCGACTGCTACGGCACACTTTCAAAGAGCTGGATCTGAAGCCTCGTCAAGCATCAAGAGAGATGACTTGGCAGCAACAGAGAATTTTAAGTGCTCGTCGGAAGCCGACACAGCAAAGATGAAGGAAACTGTACTCACGCCAGCGCAGTTGAAGGGAACCGCAAAAATCGGAGAAGTCAGACACCTAGCAGCAACGCGAGACAGCGCAGGTCGGACGCCTCAATTTTCGCCGAAGTATCCTGTCGGGGAAATCACGAGCGCCATGCTAAATCTGTTGCAACAGGAAGAACGGAACGAACCTCAATGGGCGGATTATATGCAAGAAAGAAATGGTCTTCGTTCTAGTAGTTCCGCGGCGGTGGGTGCCAGTACGCAGATCCCTACGGCGACGACCAAAAACGATCTCCGCCGATTGACCGAATATCGCGATAAACAACCTCCACACGACACGATACCTCTGTCGGGCCAGGATCGCTTGCGGGCTGGCGTCGGTACTCCCGCCGAACAGCAAAAAGTAAACGGGAGAACCACGGTTCTTGCGCCAGCTGCTGAGTCGACGAAATCTGTTCCTGTCTTTTTAGGGAAAATGGGCAGCAAAACAAGTTCGAAAAAGGAACACGATGATGTAGGCCATAGCCACCCCCATGGCCATGATTTTTTGTCGTCTACCAAGGGCAAAAAGGCTGCGTCGACACGGGAAAGCATCGCGTCAAGTGCACGCCTGTCTCTGGGATCAAACGGCAGTGGAGGGCACCACGTGCGGGGCTTGCGAAGCTCCCTGCCACCGAAGCTTAACCACGACACCATCCCAGTAGATTCAACGGCACTACATCCGCAAGAACAGCAGTTCTTGACGCAACAAAGACAAATCGCAAACCAGGGCGCCGGTACTTACCACGCAACGCCACCAACCAGCTATAGTGGTACGACAGACCGCGATGTCGGTAGTGGACGGAAACCCACTCAGGTGTCAACCCCGCCTCCAATGTCGATGTTCAGTCCAGGCAGTGGCAGTGCCGCTCAGATCGGCGCCGTACCAACACCGATGGGCAGGAGCCACTACCAGGTCGTGGTGCCGCAGCAACCCACGAGCAGGCAGATGAAGTTGATTGGTTCCCAGTCCGCCTCTTGCCTTCACCGCGGCCACATCAACCGAGATACTCCGAGAACGACGCAAATGCTGGACGCACCGCCACCCTCCGCGCGAGCAAAGCAGCAGCAGCAGGCCCGTGTCGTTTACTATGCGCAGGCGGAACACCACCAGCCGCGGAGCGCCCGGAGCAGTGAGAGGCTGACCAAGTTGCTGTCCCCTCGAGTCATCATGCCAGTCGGAACTACCAGGGGATCGCCGCAGCTGCTGGCCGCTGCGACGGCTTCACCGGGTCTGGGTGTTGAGTCATCAGGGAGCAGGAGCGCAAGACTCAGATACAACATTAAGTAGCACCACAGCAAGAAGCGCACCGGCGCAGGAAGTTGTAGTAGACGGAATTGTCGTGCTTTAGGTTTTTAAAAAGCAAGCTATTATTGGGATTTTATCTGTCGTGCATTGACGCGGCGTGGGCGTCAAACTGTGATTACGCGAATGGATTCATCTGATGTAGTTCCAGGTCATCACTTTTGATGCGCTTGGAGCAGGACCCGCGTGAAGATCAACCGAGTGTTGCACGGGAAGCCATGTCAAGTGCAAATCATGGCGAACTATTTTTGATATTTTTGGTTTGCTGGTCCTGGTTGTCAATCTCAGCATAGGTGAGATAGGTAAAGGCATTTGAATTTGTCCGGTGCTCCTTGTGAAGAGCCTGACTGAGATGAATGCATGTTCGACGTGTTTTTTTGCAAAACCATCGGTCGACGCAGTGTGTTGGTCCCCCGAGCCCTACCCGTCGCCGGCTGCATGATTAACTAGATTGTTTTGTGACAACTAGATTTGGTTTGGGTTTCAACATCACCCTGTACTCGTTGACGTTGATGAGCACTTTATTTTGCTAATCCAGCTTTCTACTTGACATTGACCCATTATTTTTTTTGTTCTTACCCGTTCTTACCTGCAGTGGCAATGCAAAGAATTACCTATCGCTATCTCTGTGATTGCTATGTTCGTCACCTCCTCTGATCATCATCATATCCGTCCAGTACCAGTACCCCACCATTGCTGCCAGGAATCTGATATCAGAACTATGTTGCCCAGTGTTTCTGGAGATGCGGTACGCAACAAATCGTTGTGCGTTTGCAACCTGGGACTCTTGGTCACATGCAATCCGGCCGTCGCCGAGGAAAATGAGCGGCAGAATCGCGTGAAGGACGAGCAAGCGGTGAAGATCGAGGCATGTGCCAAGGCGGACCAACCAGCCATAAAAGACCCCCTCGGCCGTATCCAGGGGCCAGCCTGCTTGTTCTTCGACGAAGCCGGCAACTTGACCTACGCGGGGTCGGAAGAGAGCTGCCCCTTCGAGTTCGACAAGGAGGCGGATGTTTTGCTGGACGGCTCCAATCTGATCGCGCTGCCGGGCCTCGTGGACTGCCACACGCACGCCGTCTGGGCCGGGTCGCGCAGCGCAGAGTTTGCCGAACGACTTCGAGGCGTTCCCTACATTGACATCCAGTTGCGTGGCGGGGGGATCAACAGCACAACCAGAGCGACCCGGGAGGCGAGTCTCACCGATCTGTACGAAGCCGCACGAAAACGCGTCGACTGCCTGCTGCACACCAGCGGAGCGACGACGGTCGAGATAAAGTCTGGGTATTACGACCTACCAGAACATCAACATATGCATATCTTGACCATGTGTTCTCATTTTTGCAAAAGCTACATGCATCACTTTCCGGCACTGCTTCGAGTTGTCCGTTTTATTCTTGATCGACCCTCTTCATACAGATTGTTGGACATGACACGACACGGATTTCCACGGCATTATTCCACTAGACTTTGTCGCGTTCAACAAAAATGTATCTTCTCAGTCTCTACTAGAAGATACAACCCACAAACTAACATACTTACTTGCATCTGGGAAATCCTAATCGGAATTCCTCCACTGAAGCGCCGTGTGAACATGAACTGAAGTACTTCAGAACTGTTCTTTGGTGCTCATCAGGTACGGCCTCAGTGTCGATTCCGAGTTCAAGATGCTGCAAGTTGCCGACAAGATAAAATCGCACTCCGCCGCAACTCATACCGGACCGCGCGTTGTGAAGACCTTCCTCGGAGCGCACCTGATTCCCCCGGAATTTAAAGACCTTCGCGAGCAATATGTGCGGCAAGTGATCAGCGAACAGATACCGAAGTGCGCCCCGATCGCGGACCATTGCGACGTGTTTGTGGACAAGGGCGCCTTCACTCTAGAGGAGGGTCGGCGGATCCTGGAAGCCGGCCAGCACGCTGGCCTGAAGGTGAAGGCGCACGCGGAGCAGATCGAGCACACGGGCTGCGCCAAGCTCGTGGCGGAGCTGAATGGCCTTTCCGCGGACCACTTGGAGCGGCTGGACGAGGACGCAGCGGAGTGGATGGGGAAACGCAAGACGGTTGCGACGCTGCTCCCCGGCGCGCAGTGGTATCTACGGGACATCAGCCCGCCGGTGGACTTGCTGAGAAAGCACAGTGTGACGATGGCGGTTTCGACAGATTTGAATCCGGGTTCGAGTCCCGTCTACGACTTGATGCAGTGTGCGACCATGAGCTGCGTCATGCAGGGCCTGACACCTGAGGAAGCGATCCTCGGCATCACGCGCAACGCGGGAATGGCGCTCGGGGACAGCCGCTTAGGGCACTTGACGGCGACCAAACAGGGTGACACCAGCGGCGAAGATTCCCTTCCAACGAGCGTCGCGGACGTAGCCTTCTTCCGCCCGCCACCCGGGGAAGGGTGCACAATTGAGTCCCTTATTCAGTTTTCCGGCGGGTACAAATGCGTTGGAGCGATTCGAGATGGCAAATTTCTTTTTCGGGACACCACTTCCGGTGACTTGCGGTCTTTGGACCAAGGAAACAGCTACAGCATGCAAAGTCAGAATATAAACACATCTCCGTCGCTGGCTGATGACCAGCGTGCCACCGCATTTTCAAATTCGAAAATGTAACCAACTTGTTTCTGTTGACGTGCGGACGAAGCCGCAACCTCTCATGCACAGCAGGTGTGCGTTGCAAGCTGATGACGGTGAAGACTCCGGTAGCTGCTGTGCCTGCCAAATGTTAACAGGAGTACTTCCTTGATCTTCGCTTTCAGTTTCATGTACTTCTTCAAGCATGACTAATCCTCGGTAACACGCACGAAGAACCTGGTCACTCCCGTCGAGCCTTGTGATGTCTCAACAGCATTGCAGGAGCTGCTAAGATGTTGACACGTTGCAGCACCAGAAGCCTCTGTATCGGTGCCCCAAAGGCAAATGCTAAATCGGTCGTGGTAGATCTTCAGTCAAGAAGTTCAAGTCGTTTTCCATTACTAGTAGCAAACGCGGCGTGCTGGTCATGCTCATGTACATGTTATCGATGTCGTGCGCATTAGAATTTGCTCATCTTTCGCGGTCTCCTTCGGTGACAACCAGTACGGCGGCGCGTTTCATCGTTTATTCGGTTTGACTCTTCCATCTTGCACCCACGTCATCGGTACACGTACGATAACTAGGTGAAATGAAGTTATCTGTATTGAAGTACAGGCTCTTCCTGCGTTTCTCCTCGCGTTGTGATGAGGATTCAGGTCATCTGGAGCATGTCATCACGAGGACGTGGTAGTTCGTGACTTCTACATTCTCATCTTTTGTAGAATGGCAGACAGCTGCTCAACGCATAACTAGGTACGTACCCCCCACATATTTTGCCTGGCAGCATTTTTTACAACATTACTATTCTCATGACCATCCCAATAAGGCAAACGCCATACGAGCAGACATGACGTCGCCCCCGGCGGGCAAGATCAACTGCAAGACGAAGTAGGAGAAGCACTACTACAAGTAGCACCGACGCGAAGGACTTTTTAAACTTCTTGATCCGTTGAGGAGTAATATAGAACTTGACTTGCCCAGCATGGGGCAGATGATTTCCGACAACTTCATCCCGATGTCCGTCGCAGAAGCGGAGCGGGAGCTGCACAGTGGGGATTTTTCGGACGAGATGACTGGCACCGCCGGCGCAGCGAATTTGGTCCCCCAAAGCGAACGGGTGCTTCTCGCCTACCAGATTAATTCGCAACGGGTGCTGTTCACGGAGAAGCGGATCATCTTGCAGACCCCCGATATGTTTTTCTGCAAGGAGACCGGAAACTGCATGCGGTTTCTGCCCTACTCCAGCATCGGCGGGTACGCGGTGCACACGCCCGGGTCCTTTGATCGCGACTGCGAGGTGGAGCTGTGGACGAAGTGCAAGGACAAGTTGCGCGTCGTCGTCCGCGACTTCGCGCGGGTGAACCCGCTACCGATCTGGAGCGTTTTGCAGTTGCTGAACGACAAGGTCCTGCCCGATTTTCACCCGTATTCCGGGTTCCAGTCGGTGGTAAATTGGGATCCCAGTGTGCACAACGACTTCCCGACATTCTGGGACCTGCTGGGGAGCAACATGGCCGAGCTGGACCCCCGGGAAGTGCAGCGCAATTTGCAACAGCGCGGGCTGCTGCAACGGCCCATACAAGGAGCCGTGAAGGTCCCGGAAACCGTCGTGCTCGCTTTCGACGGGACCCGGAACTTGTACCCGACGATGGCGGTGTTCACTAACAAGCGCTTCTTCTCGGTCGGTCAGGACGGGTTCTCGGGGAAGCGGTACGCGTACGAATCCATCCTGTACGAGCATATCCGCTTGTTCTCCTTCGAAACCGCTGGTACCGGTGGCGTGTTCACCGATCGGGACTCGACCCTGCAAATGTTCACGGACCTGCCAGGCAAACCGGTCGTGTCGCAGGACTTCAAGGCGAACGTCGACATCAAGAAGATCGGGAATTTTCTCATGTCCGTCACCTGCGGCAACCACGACGGGCACATCAGCTCCATTCAGCACGCGCGCAACATTGCCGGCACGCTGGGCGGCGGGACTCTCGGCCCCATGGCGTGGCTCACAAGGTCGGACGGGAACGCCGGGCAGATTGACGCCGGGGAAGCGGATGCGGAGTTTCACCGGCAGGGCGTGTTGCAGCCGAGCGAGCGGGTCGAGATGGGGTTTAAGGGGAAGAAAGACTACTTTCTCTTCACCACGAAACGAGTTTTGTTCGTGGATAACAAGAAAAAGGGGCTCTTCGGCTCACACGGCAGCGCGACGGAGTACATGACCATCCCCTACCACAGCATCAGCCACTTCGCGGTGCAAACCCCCGGCGGCCGCAATTTTTTAGGCCAAAAGGACGGCGACTGCGAGGTCCAGCTCTGGACCGACAGCTGCTGTTACAAACCCGCAAAGTCCGACGGGGAAGACCACAAGCCGCCGAAGCCGTGGGTGACCTTCATCGAGCTGGACCTGGCAAGGGACCGCGTCGACCTCGTTGGTGTGCACCAGTATTTGAGCGAGAAACTGATGGCGCGGCCTGCCGACCGCTGGCAGCAATACGCCTACCAGGGCAGCGGCGCCAGGGCTGCTGCGCAGGCGACGCAAATCCAAAGGCCCGAACTTTCCATGAGCAACAACATGTTCGACCTGTTCGTCTCCTGGGCCACGAACGACGCGCAGCAGGTCAACCCGCAGCTCGCCAACGCGCAGATGCACCAGGCGCAGCTGCTCTCGTTGGACGAATTTGTCATGCTCGCCTTCCGCTGCGGCCGGGATTTGCTACTGTTGACTACCAGGCGGATCTTCATGATTGACGCCCAGGGGTTCACGGGGAAGAAGGTGCAGTACTTGACCATTCCCTACCAGTCGTGCAGGCAGTTCAGCGTGAAGTCTGCGGGCGACGAGTGGAGCTTCGATCTGGACTGCGAGCTCGAGCTGTCTGTGCGCGCGTTTTGGAACACCCGGGGAACCCCGGTCTTCGACGAAGACATCGATCCGACGATTCGCCAGGATCTAGCGCGGGGGCACGTCGATCTGCTTTCCCTGCAGGGGTTCCTCACCGATCGGGTCGTGCTTCACTACGGTGCCTCCGCGGCGGCGATTTCCCAGCTGCAAAACCTTCCCAATTTTCAGAACCTAGTGCCCCCCTCCCATTCGAGCGACGACAAGGGCCTAACGGGCCTGTTGATGTCCGCTCTGAAGGTGCTCGACCGCGACAATTTCGCGCAGCTCGGCCTGGATGAGACACGGCAGCTGGAAGCTGCACTCACGCAACAGCGGATTCTGATCTGTTACCCGGACCGGAATGTGGAAGAACGCGTGGAACTCGCCTTCCGGAACCGGAAAGACTTTATCCTGTTCACGAACCTCCGTCTGTTCCACATCGATTTTACCGCGAGGTCGTTTTTCAAGCTCGGTGGCGGAAACAAAATCGAGTACAAATCGATGCCGTGGGGCCTCTTGTTCGACCAGCAGCGAGGCCGGATGACGTCAAACTTGTTAGCGTTTACCTTTGAGACCGCCCAGTTCACCAACAGATTCGATCTGGATTCCACCATGACGCTGCACAAACAGGTCACGAAATTGGACGGTAAGATCCGGGTGGACATCCAGCGGGGGAGATGCGACTTTGGCTCCATTGCGAGGTGGCTCACGTCCAAACTAGTTTTGTAGACACGTTGTAGCACAAGTTGATGCAATAGGACGTGGAGGTGGACCAGCATGTGAAAGAATCAGGACTTCTACATCTACGCTCTGGCTCTTGATTCATTCGTCCGTGCTGAACTACAACAACATTTACATAGATATAGATTACGGCAAGTTAGTACTTGTTATCCAAGAAGACGCAGTGCTACTTGAGGTGGCGACGGTAGGAGCAGCCTGTTTTTAGTATGATGAAAATTTATGCTGCGGCTTCGCCTGGACGATCTCAGCAACTACATCGTAGGATCACGATGTGCCTAAGACGTCCTCAGAAGTCATCGTCGGTTTCGTGCAGCAACGTCTTTGTCATTCTCCTTCTCGGTTGAGCGGTTATTATCCGATATTCCAGACGAGGATCGAAATCGATACTCTGGTCGGTTGCCTAGTCGGTTTCCTCTTTGCGTCAACTCGGTAAATTTAAATTGTTGTATGTGCGTTATTCTTATTTACAATACGATAGATACCCAAACAAATACAAAAAAGAACCAACGCGCTTGTCTTCGCTCTTTTTCTCTTTGTCTTTGCTTATAACTTTTATGGAAAGTGAAAGGTGACGAGCATGAGCAAGCGGCCCAGCTACCCCAGTCCAAGCTTATTCTCAAAATAAATACTGAGTGGCTATATCAACACGTAAAGCTAAAGAACGTCTTAGACCCACGGCATCATCAAAATGGGGCAAGTCTGCACGAATAACTTTAGTCCCATGACCGCCGCCATGGCAGAGCGCGAGCTGCGCAGCGGGGACTTTTCGGACAACATGGCCAGCGCAAAAGGGGCTGCGAACCTCATTCCCGAAGACGAAAAGGTCCTTCTCGCCTACGAATTGCTTCACAAACGCCTGTTTTTCACGGATCGGAGAATTATTCTGCAAAGCCCGAACACGTGCTGTTTCGGCGCCAAGGACAACTTGATGCGGTTTATCCCCTACTCGAGCATCGGTGGCTACAGTGTTACCACCCCGGGAAGTTTCTTGGACAACGACTGTGAGATGGAGCTTTACACGAAATGCAAGGACCAGCTGCGAATCATCTGTCGAGATTTCGCCTGTACGAAGGCGAGCCCCGTCCCGGTGATGGATATTCTACAGCTTTTGAACGAAAAGTGCCTCCCAAACTATGACCCGTTTCTTGGTTTTAAACCTGTGGCGCGGTGGGACGATAGCAAAACAAACAAAAGCGGGAGTGATAAACAGGGGTTTTTCGACTGGGTCGGCGGCAATGCAGTGGAGAAGGACCCGAGTGAAATTCAAGCGAAACTGCAGGGAAAAGGCGTGCTGCAGCCGGCGGGGACGTCGACAGGGGGAAACAAAATACCTGAAACGGTGGTGTTCGCCTTTAAAGATGGTAGAGACATGGTCATCTTCACGAACAAGCGCTTCCTCGTGGTCGATGTGCAAGGCTTTACCGGGAACCGGGTTTCGTACCAGACCGTCCTGTACGAGCATATTCGCCTGTTTTCTGTCGAGACGGCGGGTGAGGGTGGCATTTTCGCCGATCGGGACTCTACTCTCTGCCTCTTCACGAATCTCCCGGGCAAATCCTACTTCTCGCAGGATCTGAAGCGGAACATCGACATCAAAAAGCTCGCAAAGTTTCTAATCGCCGTGACCTGCGGGAACCACCAGGGGCATCGAAGTTCCTTGGAAAACACGCGAAACATCTCGGGCGATTTGGGAGGCGTGCAGCTGGGCCCCTTGTGGTGGTTGACGCGGTCGGAGGGCAACGCGGGTCAGATCGACGCGAGAGAAGCGGACCAGGAATTCCACCGGCAGGGCGTTCTGCTGGATGACGAGAAGGTTGAGATGGGGTTCAAAGGGAGAAAGGACTACTTTCTCTTCACCACTAAGCGGGTTTTGTTCGTGGACAACATGAAAAAAGGCCTGTTTGGGTCTCACGGGAAGGCGACGAACTTCTTGACCGTGCCCTACCACTCCATTTCCCACTTTGCGGTCCAGACTCCCGGCGGGCGAAACTTGTTTGGGAAAAAGGACGGCGACTGCGAGGTGCAGCTCTGGACCGACAGCTGCTGCTTCATCCCCGAGGTGATCAACCGGGACGACGAGGGACGCATTGAAAGCATTGACCCGCCCCAACCGTGGGTCACGTTTCTGGAACAGGACCTGGCGCGCGACAAGGTCGACCTGATTGGGATTCACCAGTATCTCAGCGAGAAGCTGATGGCGCGACCGGCGGAGCGGTGGCAGCAGTATTCTTACCAGGGGAGCGGGAAGGCGCAGGCCACGACGATCCAACGCCCCGGTCTGTCGCAGAACAACAACCTGTTTGATTTGTTCATCTCGTGGGCCACGGATGACGCCAAAAGCGTGGACGCACAAGTCGCCGACCAGCAGATGCACGAAGCGCAGTTACTCGCGACCGACGAGCAGGTCATGGTCGCGCTCCGCTGCGGGCGGGATTTGGTTTTACTCACGAGCAAGCGGGTTTTCCTGATCGACGCGCAAGGCTTTACGGGGAAAAAGGTCCAATACCTTACCATCCCTTACCAATCCTGCCGACAATTTGGCGTGAAGTGTGCCGGTGACGAGTGGAGCTTTGACCTGGATTGCGAACTCGAGCTTTATGTGCGCGCTTTCTGGAACACACGTAACCTCACACCAGCCCGCGACCACGAGATCGACCCGGTAATTGAGCAGGACCTAAGGCGCGGTAGTGTGGACTTGCCTGCAATCCAGGGGTTTCTTGCCGACCGCATTGTTTTGAATTACGGATCTTCCGCAGAGACCATCAATAAAACACGAAACCTCCCCGATCTGCAGAACTTCAGACCTGAGGACTTGCGCGGTGGAAAAAAATCCAAAGGTCTGGCCGGGCTGCTCGCGACCGCGTTGAGCGCGCTCGACCGTAACAATTTTGCGCAGTTGAGCAACGAGGAGGTGAATGCGTTGGACTTCCAGCTGAAGTCGCAGCGCATCCTGCTTTGGTACCCGAACACGGAAGTGCAGGAGCACCTGGAGCTGGCCTTCCGGAACAGGAAGGACTTGATCCTGTTCACAAATCTACGGCTGCTCCACATCGACTTCACTTCCCGGTCCTTCTTCAACCCCCTCGGCGGGAACAAGTGCGAGTACAAATCGATGCCTTGGGGCATGCTGTTTGACGGAAAGCGGGAGCAAACCAAATCAAATTTACTGGCGTACTCATTCCAGAGTGCGCAATTTACCAACCGTTTCGATTTGGACTCCACGATGATTTTGTCAAAACAGGTCGGGCACGACGCATCACTTGCGGTGGACATCCTGCGCGGCTACAGTGACTTCGGCGCGATTTCGAAATGGCTCGATTCAAAATTGGTTCTCTGATTTCGAACGCGATGAATTCTTGAGTTGTATAATGTTTTTACTTTTACGACTATGTGATGTGTGTATGTATCTAGTACTTGTTGCAGCACTCTAGTGTAGTCACTTCCGCTGGAGGCATCAATAAACGCGACTATGTAGTGACAGCTTTTGTTTGTGCGATTACTTGCGACATACAACAGATACGTTTTCCCATCCCGTCGCTGTTCGGCTGCAGCATACCTTCGTCGACATATTCATCGGCTTCAGTTTCATTCACTTGCAGCAAATTCGCTGAATATATAATCATAATTATTGCGTAACAACTCTGGACGTCAGCATGGTCCTGCTGGTAGGTAGAAAATGATATGAAGCAACTTGCTTTCAGAAAAAAAGAAAAACAGCACGCATCGTTCGCCGGCTGCCGTGAACTCGCTGTTTCACTGGAATCTTTTGTTCTTTTCCATTGGCTAGTTGTAGCATGCACGCGTCGTGGTGCTATTCTTACGTCAGGAAGGGTTCCAAATCCTTTGCTTTTTTGAGGCCTACTCGATGCAGTCGGATCTTGTCACATGACATCAATTCACGTGATTTAAGTACATGGATCCTCGGTTTATCGGTTTAGTCCTCTCTGTCGCCACCTTGTTGCCCGCGAACGTCAACGCTCCTTCCCGCCTTCGGTCGAAAATAAAAGATCAAGTCTTTTGCCTTTTTCCTTTTTCTTGTGGCGATCATGTGTGCACGTGGCGTTGTGTACGTGTGCAACAACTCAAATAATGATCATGATGTCTCTACTGCTAGTTGACGTGGTAGTCCTTTGCCTGTGGTCTTTCTGCGGTCGTGCGAACAAATGAAGCCGGCTTCGTGCTGCTGCCACTTCACCACCTCAGTAGAAGAGAGATTTATGAATGCATTGGAAAAAAGTACAAAGAACGATGGAAAAACATGGTCATACCAAAAGAGGAGTATTACGATCGGTATTTTCGGCGACATGCCAACGGAAACTGCAGCACGACCTGGTACTGGGAGAATTCCATAATTTCCAGTCGTGTCGGCTTCCATGGATTGTTTTGGTACCTGCAAAATTGGTGCCCCACGAACCCACAACGAGCAGTGCTTCCCTCCCTTTCGTCCGTGGCGCTGCCAACTTCCACTTCGTCGGGTGGTCTTGAGCAGGAGGATGTCGTGCTTGGGCACGCAGTTGAGCCATCGTTCGGCAGCACAACTGCAACAGGAGCACTGACGACGACGTCGAGTTACAATCGATTACACGAGGAACACACCTTGCAGATTGACTTCGATTCCTACCATACTGAAGTGTTGAGATTACGCTCAGCGGAAAATGTCCGACGCAAACGCGAAGCGCAGAGGCTTGACGTTGCAGTCGACGCAGACGGGTCGACTACAACGACACCGGAAGAAGAGGGTGCTGGCACGGGAACAACATCTACCTTGGGCTATAAGCGCGACGAGAACGCTGAGCTGCCTGCCACAGAAGATGACGAGAACAATACTAGTGCGACTACACCAGCTGCTTGGTCACAGTATGTGGGTCTTTTCGAGGAAGCGCTCGAGAGTCTCGGAGACGACCGAAGTCTCTTTTGCAGCCGCGTCCCGAGTTGCGAGCCTGGTGCCTGTTTGATGGAGCGTGGCGAGGATTTTCTCCCACACGACACGGATACGAAGCATGGGTACGCTGCGGTTAGTGGATTGGACAACGCAGTGGCTTCCGCCACAGACGATGAAGAGAACGACGTGACAAGCGATAGCCCTACTTCATCCGGCGCGGAAGTTGCAGAGGCCCCAGGGGACCACGACAAACAACGCCCTGCGTCTTTGGTAAATGATGATGAACCAGACTCGACTAGAACCTCCAGCTCCACGACCACCACGTACCTAGGTCCACAGCAGCGCGCGAAGAATCTTTTGAATCTCTGCACGACACGCAAGTCGGGATCTAGATCGGACCAGCGATCCGCAGTGAACAGATATTTCGAAACGCTGACCCCGATGGACATCGTCGAGAAGCTTGGCGCCCTGGCCAATTTGAAAACACACGGCGGATACAACGGATACTCCCTTGAATATTATCACCGGAAAATTACGCAGCACCAGAGCCAGTATTGCGAGTGCGACTAGGACGGCCGATTAGCTCCTTTTTCTTTTGCATTGATTTGCTTCGGTAAAACCTTCCCTCAGCCTGCAGCTCCAGGAGTGCTTTTGTTCGGCTCTCGACCGACTAAGAATCGTCCATGTATTGATGCATCTCTTCGTAGAAGTTAGTCCGTTGCTTGTTTATTTTTCCGTCTAAGTAAACATGTTATGGCCGTTGTTCCGCGTTCTGAACCAGAAGTACTTTCGAAGATTTCCGGATCGGATATGGGAAACGCGCGGGTACGAGACTTTTCTCGTGCACGGATCCGACCGGTATCCAAAGGGTGTGGTGCGGTTCGGCATACCAGATGTGTTCCAGCTTTCTTCTCCAACGGAACAGCATCTCCAGCGCGTGGACGACCAGGACCACCCCAGCAGCGTCGTCGCAGAAAGTTCTTCTTCGACCGCCGCGCGACCAGAGGATAGTGAGCGACCACCTGCAACAAAAGCACAGAATAAGAATTTCACCGCGGTAACGGTGACGGAGGTGACTAACTTTCTGTCCACCATGATCCGCGAAAAGGTGATCCGCATTCCGGATCGGGACGCGAGCAACATCTGGTTTCGCCGGGGCAACCCGAGTAACGACCTGATCGCGTCCCGCACGGGGCGGCCGATCGAGGATTTTCCGTTCGTGTCGAACCTGAGCGGGATCATTCAAGACGAGGACAGTGTGGAGTTTTACCACCGCCAGACCTGGCGGAAAGCCTTCGCGGAAGAGGTGGATCGGGAGAAGGAACGACTGGGCGCAACTGGTGATCATGGTGTTCTTCGTAGTGAAGGAGAGGATCTTCAAGGACGTGATCAGGTGAACGAACTACAAGCGCCCGACGATCTTCAGAGCAGTACACCGTCAATATCCTCCTCGAGCCGTTTTGCTGTTGAACACGAGCAAGATGACAAGCTCCCTTTCGACCCCTACCACGTTTTCCCGGTGAATCCCGTGAAGGAGTTTAGCAACACGATCGTGGTCATGGCCTCAGAGTGGCAGAACATCAGTCACTTCACGCGGATGGTGATCTGGTTCTTCGAGCTCTTCACCAGTGACTGGTTTTTGACCTGGATCGAGCGGGAAAACCTGCAGCCCTTTATCCTCCCAACGAAATTTCTGCAGGACTTTCACTCGCTGTTGCCGCACAACAAGTTCCTGCTGGACGTTTTGTTCAAGCACTTGCGCGAGAAATTCGCCCACATTTGGAGCGCGGTCGAGTTCTGCATGTACCTGGATCCGCCCTACTTCATGGATTACCACGGGCCTCTGGACAGGGAATTCATCAAAACAAGCATCACCGGGAGACACTGCATCGATTGGAAGTACGACCCGCTACCGAAAACATCTTCGAACACCGACGTTAACGGCGATGAAGTAGAGAGTAGGAGTGAAGATGTTGATAGTTCCATGAGCAAGTTTGACGCGTCGAAGCAAAACGTTCCCATGTATGATACGGAACGGCAGCACCAGTTTTTGCTTTATGGCTACGATTACGCGGTGCCGAAAGAAGAAATGGAACACGACGGAGGCAGCGCCGAGCACACCGATGGCACATCACCTTACGGAATAGACGCTGAGGACGCGGACGACGATCATGGTTCAACATCTTTGCTCACCACGCCACACGAGACGGCGCAAAAGCCTCATCATAGCCTTTCAGCCAACGAGGTTGCACAGAGTGATGCAGCGGCTGTTGAAGCAACATTCGAGACAGCGCCTGAGCAGAATGCTGCTGACGCTTTCCGAGATAGTAGCCTAGGCGAAGTCATGCTCGACGACGAGGAGCGAGCCTTTTACGCGGGTGCTGATCCGCCCCACCTGCTCTCTATGTCGACTACGAGTGGCACGAGGGAACCACCACGCCAGAGACCAGGTTCTTCACCTATAGAACCATCAAATAACGGGGGAACAACTTTTCGAAAGAGAAAGCGGAAGAGATTGAAATTTCTTTCAGCCGCGGTTACCACAATCCAGGAGGTTGGATATCCGAGTTTCGTCGTGCAGCGCGCCCACGACGGTATCAGCACCCCAGAAGCACTGGCACGATTCCGGGAGCTGGTCTGGGCGGAATGCGGAATCATAAACCAGGACAGCCACCACGTGCAAGATCCAACGAGCAAAAGAGAACTACAACCGGATAGTACTAGAAGATCCGCACCAGACCAGAATCTTGAAAAGGGAATGCCGCGAAGAACGTCAAGCAGCAAGCTTCTGGTCTTGTTTATGGAAAAAGATGGCAACAACCGGCAGATCACGAACCTGCAGGAGATTTTGCAGAGATTCCAGCTGCAATACAAAGAATTTCGCACGCAAATCGAGTTTCAGCGCGTGAAGATGACCTCGAAGACGCCCTGCGAGCAGATGCGGTTGATGCACCGGGCCTTCATCGTGATTGCCATGCACGGAGCCGACATCGTGAACACCATTTTCATGCGACCGGGCAACAAAAGTTACATGATCGAAATCAGTCTCGGCGAAGGGGCCGCGGTCGCCGCCACCGGTGCGGAGAAGGACGAAGTGGGAGAGCAGAAACGTGGTAGTTTACGAAATGTAGAGCCTGAAGATCGTGCAGACATAAATTCAGTGGAAAAGCAGGAAAAGAAATCACAGGATCACTGGCGGTGCGACGCGTTGAAGGGCATGATGTGGCAAGAGATGGAACCTTGGGTGTTCCGCACCGCAGATAGCAGCATATCCCTTTCCTGGGACCGGACGCAGATATTCCCTGGAACTCAAGCAGTCCCATCCAATTTGTCATGCAGGACATGGTCGTGCGCGCGCGCGCGCGAGTGAAGTGGGAGCCGACTTTTGTCATGCAAAATGTGGTTGGGGATGAACGATTTTCAGCGAATAGCAGAACTCCTATGCCCACCACGAGGTTCTGCGGCGTCGCCGGCTGTACCCCGACCGGTACAAGGAAATCCATTGCAAAAGGCTTGGAAATGACACCATCGCCACGTACTACTCGGCGGGTGATGAAAAAAATCTCGATCCATATCTTGCTACGGGTAGAGCGGAAGGAAGTCAAGAAACTGGTGTTCCGATCAGCACAACAAGAGCTGCCGCACAACGCCAGGTGCCAACAACAAGTCCGACATCGTCAAGCCCGCACTACGATCGGTTGCCGAGCCGTCGGAGCATGGGGTACTACTCAGACTTCTTGCGGAAAGCGGGGGTCACGTACGACAATCTGCAAATCGGGGTTCCCGACCTGCCGTTGGACAACCCCTACGACGACTTTGGCGAGGAGCGATTCCGTGGCGTCCATCTGACGGAAGAGTTTTCCAAGCGCCTGGCGCTCGGAAGGGATAGAAATTTGACTGTGCCGTATTCAGTTCTGGAGTCTCTGGTCCGCCCAAAAATCCAGTATGGACTGAAGCATTTCGTTGTCTAACTGCAAGTGAAAGAACAAGAAACTCCTCGCTCATCTCCCATAACTCCCCTCTGCGAGGAAGCTGCTAAGACCAGAAGGAGCTGGCACGACTTCACACAGGTCTTCTATTTCGAAAAGAGGTGGAGGTGCCAGCACAGAATCAGCAGCAGATCCTGATTGTGTAACAGCTACAGCCACCCAGACTAAAGAACATCATTGAGGATCATCTTCGAGGAAAGAGCGGTTGGTAGAACACAGGTGCCTTTACCTGATAGATTGACGCTCGTATCTTTCTTGGCCTACAGATCTGAAATCGGGCACTTTCAAACATTGATTCGCCACATAATCCGCATTAAGAAAGTGCCACAGCGGGGGCTGGCACTTCTAGTCGCGGCAGCAGCCGGAGTTGCCTGTCTGTCGCTCTCAACTACTGGTGTTGAACTTACTCCAGCACCACGGGCACGCAGTGTGCCGCACGCATGCCGTTTTATCTTTTATTTAGTTATACATAGTTTTATTTTTGTTTCTCATCTTCCAATCAGACTCATAATGTGAATCACAATCAGGAAAGTAATATCATTAAGGGTTAAGAGATTTGCAGTTTTCCTTTCCCCCAGTTGCAGTTTTGCTCTTCATTCATTGTAACGCTTTTAACTTCCTCGCGCGCCACTATATGAGGCACGCTTTTTCATTTTTTTTGAAGCTCTTGTGTCATTATTTGCCTGCTACCCTCCGAGATTTATTTTTACAGCCCCGTGATGATGTTGTTGCTGCTGCAATTATCTTGTTGGGATTTCAACTGATGATTTTTTTAGGTGTTGACTGCTGTTTGTGTTTGATTATTTTTCTTGATTAAGTTGTACCCCTGCTTCTTATTATTTTTTTCAATTGAAGGTGGCAAACGCAAATGTCTTGAGCCCTGTGTATGATCAATCGCAATCAGTCGTATTAAGTACTAAATACCATTTGAATTTTTCTTCCGTCGTGTTAGTACATCTACATGTGGTCGCGCCACGATTGTTGCAAACCTCTCGCTTCCCTGTTGTATTGTTAATTCTCATTCTCGTACCCCCGCCAGGCAGGGCCTGTCTCACCTTGCCTTCACTCAGAAAAGCAACTAAAAACCAATTGGCAAGAACAAAATGCGCAGTGTAACTCTTCCAGCACCAGCTTCGGATGAGAAAAACTCCGGAATTACCCGGAAGTTTTCCAGCAACCCCGTCCGCACGAGAAGACGACAGAGCGCGGTCGCAACAAACAGTATGACCGGAACAAGGAGCAGAACACGGCCAATTTTCGCGTTCATGAAGCTGCCATTTCTGCTACTAGTGCCCGCTACTTGTTCTATATCTGGTGCCGCGCGTGGCGTACAACAACCGCAGCTTTCTTTTTTGAAAACAATAGCAGAGCATCAACATCACCAATCTAGTACGGGCTCTCCATCGAGTGAGCAAGCCACCACGCAAGGAGTCACAGGGGGACCTCCACAAGTAGAAGTACGAGGAACTGGGGAAGACCCCACTGAGGAGATCCTTCGCCAGCCGAAGATTTCTCGTCCTGTCACACTTAATACAACAGTTGTAGACCGTGGAGCTGGCATTGCCGAGTTTCTGGATTTCGCATCACGGGAGGAGGATGCTCCCTCCAATGCCTCCCTAGTGCTGTCGCCCGGAGCGACATCAGGCGGATCGCCCTATGCAGAAACCGTTGCTCCGACCTCTTCATCGAAGTCTACAACGCCTAGCGCTAGCAGCCCAGCCCGCGGGAGCAAGAAACTCCGGTCGGTAACATCCCTTCTTGTGAAGGCAAAAGAAGGACTAGAAGGGCGTGACGTGCAAGTGCATAGGAGTGCTGGTGCTGTGCAAGATGTAGTTTATTGCGGAGATGAGACGATTAATGCGGCGTTCTTACGTCCTCTTGACGCACGACAACGAGCATCGCCTTTTTATTTGCAGAAACAGGAACACGAAAAACTACAACAACCCCAGATCATGAAGGACGGGCACCAGCGGGCAAGCGGCCAAGACGCGATCTCCAATGTTGCAGATGATGGTGCTTTCTCGTCTTCTAGCTCCTGCTCGAGCTCGTCTGCGGCGCCTTGCTTTTCCTGGCAACTCGCCTCCAGCCCCGCTCCTTCGCTCAGAACAAGTTCCCCCGCTACTAGTCGTAGCGGATCGGCTCAAACCAGCCCTGCCTTGACGGCTGCGGTGCGGTCGGAAAAGCAAGACGTCCTTGACCAGGAGGAGATGGAGATGGAGGCACAAGCGCAAGGCCACGCGGGCTATAGACTTGACGCTCCAGCAGAACCCGATGCCGATCCCATCGGCGACCAATTCAAGGCACTCGACGTTGCGTACAAACACCTGCTTCAAGACGACCGGTGGGTCAACGCGGGCGAACTCCTGGAGAGGCAGTATCGTCCTGACGCGAGAACAGACTCAATCGTGGGCACGACGTTTCTCGAGGACCTGCTAAACACTCTGAAGCAGTGCGACACACTCCTCGCGGAAGAGGAGCAGGAACGACAGCTTTCGCTGCTTGGCGATGACGCGGGCGCGTTGCAGATGCATCGTGAGAGAGTCGAAAAGTTGCTCCTGTACGCCTTGGAGCTCCATCATTTCAGGGCAGGCTTTGGCATAATGGAGCCGATTTCAACATCTTCCTGTGAAGGCACTGAGTCAACAAGAACAGCAGGAGGACGCGGCGCGGGCACCGTGGGTACAAGCAGCGGCGGTGCTGCAGTCACAAGTAGTGCTGCTTCGAAGCCGGATGCTGAAGGCTCTCGACCTCCTCCTGTCGTACAGCAACAGCAAGGTAGTTCTTCTACGGATGAAGAGTCGCTGTCGCAATCGCAAAGAAGTGCAAGTACGTCTAAGAGCCACCTGGTATTTCGGTCTTCAAATCCCGCCTCGGCTCGCGTGGCGAGCTTGTTGACAGAGTACTTCGTGAATCTCGAGCGGGAATTCGACGGATTGCGCCGCCGGCTTTCCAATGAAGTTCTGGACGACGAGGAGTTGACCGCTGAGGAGAAAGTGGAGCAGCAGCAGTTCGTCGCGCATATGCATTGCAAAAGTATCGTACTAGCATGAATCGCAATACAAATTTTCCCAGAAGGAAAAATGGAATTTGTAATGCTGATTTCGCTAAGAAACAAGATTTGTCATGCATGGTTGCAATTAGTACGAGTGCGATACTTTTGCACAGCATAGCGCAAGAGGTGTTGCAGCCGAAACTCCCCGCCCATCAACACCGCCGCCTGGTGCTTGGTCGCGTTTTGTTCCGCGACCTGGTGGAACACGCGCGTCGCCGCCTTGACTCTGCACCCGTTTTCGCCGAGCTCCTGCGGGATAGACAGGTGATGTGCGAGGAGTTTTACGCCAGAGTAGACCTCCCTTTATTGTGCATCGCGAGACGGGGGCTGCAACTGCCATGTGACTTGTGCGAACTGGACGAGGGCAGACGCTGGACTGCGGAGCAGATAGACAAAGAGTGGAAGCAGCTGCACGAACGGGCACTCTTGCGGAGACACGACTGCAACCAGGTGTACGTGAGGCAGGTGCTGGAGAAGCGGAAAGTGGAGTTTCTCCAGGCAAACATTCTGCAGCAAATGATAATGAGAAAACTGGAGATAATAAAACAACAACAAGCTCACACGATGAAGGACGAATGTTCGCCGGCACGTGCTGGAGAGTATTCTGGAAACGAAACTGAAAGTCACGACTCGTGCATGGTCTCCTCGTTGTGGAACATGATGCCCAGCAGAGAATTTGGTCGCGAACTTCTTGGCATGCTTTGCCTTGGTGGAACGGCGGTGGAAAGCGACCTGGGCGGCAAACGGTCACAGCATCGGGACTTGTGTCTGGAACAAGACGTCGACACGGGTTCTTTTACGAACGCGGAGATGAACCACGTGGCGGCTGGCTCCTCGCGGGGGCGCGACGAGGCGAAGAATTGTGATGAAGACCAGGAGCAGATGCAGATCGACGAGGAAGAGTCTGACCGGTTTCCCGTGTTTTCATCTTGGGAACATTTTTGCGACGCACGCGCGCGGTCACCCGACCCGATGAGTCCGCTCACGCTTTCGCAGATGATCGATGGCAGGGACACCCCGAAAGCAGGACCGCTTGATGAGGCCTTGCTGTATCTGACGCGAGTGGTGCGTGCGGGGCAGAAAGCTGCAGGACGACACTCCTCGTCGGAGAAAGACGGTGAAACTGTAGGAGAACAAGCCGGTGGCTGTGACGAATCCATCGGCATCGCTGCGGTGCTTGACGGTCTTCGATGCCTGCAAATCAATACATAGCCATGACAGCTAGCGAAAATTATAAGTCAAAGCAGGAAGAAAATTAACATATAAGAAGTATCATCAAAAACAAAATCATGTCCTCGCTGCTAGTCGTCCAAGCGCTCGCCTCATAGACGACTGAAGAGACTCCCATGTCTGAGTTGTGGGATGATTTTTGAAGAGACAAATTCTCAGGCACAACAGCAGCAGGAGAAGAAGAGGCAAAACCAATGAAGCAGCAGACCCGACGCCGACGAGCTTTTCACTCCCGCTAAGATACTGCGCTCAGTCGTGTCAATGCGATTTCTGTTGCACGAGTGTCACTTCTCTCACTTCTCCGAGCTAGATGTCATCCCTGTCACAACAGTGTACTTTTATTTGTCTCGAAGCTTATACCGGCGTAACGCCAGGAAGATGTCTCCCATGAGCAGTGGACATGGAGATGAACAACTTTTTTATTGCTGATACCTACACTACATACTCCCTCGTACACTACATTTTTTTACAACTGCACCATGTGCAATCGTAAAGACTATTTTTGAAGTCAAGAACCTATTGTAAAAATGAAACTCGAACTTCATTTAGCCTCTTCGAGCTCAGCGGCGTCTTTGGGTCTCAGCGAGGAAAAAAAATCAAAAAAATAAAATTCCTAGAATCAACTGAGCGATTGTCCAAATTTACCCAATTAATGATTGCCCTGCCCTGTAACTTGATTTCTCAATGACGATATGACACAATTTGTATATAGATATGGGCTTTTATCGCTTGCTCGATGATTTTGACGTGGTTGACGTTGAAGTCGGCGGTGCATGTGTTAGCCCCTGCCCTCTGTAAAACCACTGTACTAAGTGAGATCATGATCATGTGATGTTGTTGCACGTGCACCATAATTGCATTGCGATTTATAACGAATGTAAATGTTGTTGAATGCTTGAATAACATGTAAGAATTTATCCTTAAGATTATTTGCATTTTGATGCACCAGAATATTACACTAGCATTGCGTACGTACGCAGCCTCAGCTCTATGCAAACCAACTTATCCCTCTGTGGAACTATCGCTATCGGCGCAAAAGCGTCAACGAACACGAATCCACACTAGCTTCTGGCAGTGGTCATCTTCCACTTGCACCTCGCGGAGAGAAACATGTGAATGCAACATGGACCACGTGGCTCAGTGTCATGTCGTACTGGTGGTATTTTGCTTCCTTCATTTGTGGTCGTCCTGTCGTTTGTGTAGTCCGTAGGCATCGACAAGAACGCCGTCGCTCGTGCGTAGAAAGAGAAACAAGACAAAAATATAAACTTACTTGAACTGCAACGAACAAGTTCAAGTTGTAAATCATCATGATGCAGCAATTCGTTATTTCCACGGCCGCGCAGCTGCACCCTATGCTTGTAGTTGTAGTCGCGTTTGTGCTGGGATCGATCTTGTATCTTGCATTTGAAGAACCCTCGGTGTGCTTGTGGTACCTACTAGAGTCATCTTTGCAATCGAAAAAAACCGTCCGTATCGATACTTTTTCATTTCGCATGTGTTGCGTAATGTGTCGTCCTTTGTCGTCCTGTTTCTTCACAACACGCTCACTGTACCTGTCGTTCATCATCATCATCATCATCTTTCAACCCCCGGCACGCCCTTTGTCGTACAGGGTGAAAAGGGACCGTCGCAAGTGCCTTCAATCGTTCGTCGTTGGTTTGGTTTTTTCTTGTGTTTTTTCGCCAAATACGAGGGGCACTCTCCCGATCGGCCCATCATTTTTTTTTCGTATTCATACAGCGAGCTAAGTTACCTGAAGGATATTAAATTGTTAGTACGAAAAATACTACGACCCACCCACGCTAGCCACTCAAGCCCCAGAAGATTTTTCGTTATCAAGTGTGAAGTAGTTAAAATGATGCTTACCTGTCATTTTACCTCGTGCGCATCATGCAATAGCCCTCGCCATGTTGTTGATACTGTGACCTCCGCGATTTGTCTTTATGTAGAACAAGGCCCGCTCTATGCGGGCGCGGCTTTTTAAGTAAGCCCACCTGGTGCGGTGTGGGTGCAGCTAAAGCCTATAGCCTAGATCATTCATCGATCTAGAGTTCGTTTTTACTAGGTCTTTGTCATTATAGACGACCCTGAACAACGAGCAATAAAATGCCGGCGAAGACTGCCTACGAGGAGATGGAGGACCTGATCACGACGGTCTTCTATCTGCTCGATGTTTCTCAGGACGGTACGCTTTCCATCGACGAGTGCGGCCCGGTGCTCCGGTACCTCGCCCAGGCGATCGGGTCTTTTTTGTCGCCCAACGAGCTGGATGAGATCTTTCGGGAGTCCGCGGGCTCCGATTCCAAGATCGACCTGGACGAGTTTCACGATCACATGCAGGGTTTGCTGGAGTCCTGTTCGAAACCAAAAAAGCTG
Source organism: Amoebophrya sp. A120 (assembly GCA_905178155.1). NCBI lineage: Eukaryota > Dinophyceae > Syndiniales > Amoebophryaceae > Amoebophrya > Amoebophrya sp. A120. The sequence goes on along the minus strand of CAJINV010000009.1, from coordinate 2,015,060 downwards.
CAGAGCGCACTGATCGAGTTCGCCGCAAAGAAGTCTTTCGAGCAGAACCGTTGGGTTTTTGTGCCCTGCTACGGGCACGAATTGGGACAGGGGCAGGTAAGTAGGATATCAGCAGGAGCCGGAGGGGGTAGCAATGGGAATGCAAATAAAAACGGCAATAAAGAGCAACCGCCTCTGAATCCAATGGTGCAGAAGTACAAACAAGATCCGAAGTCTTGCAAGACCCTGCAGCAGATGAAACAGCTGTACCCAAACGCCAAGTCCGGTTACTGGTACAACACGAAAACGCACAACGTCACCCCGGTCGGGTGGCCGAACCAGCCGGCGGACCACCTGGATTTTATCGAGGTGCCCTTCTTGACCATCCCGATCCACCAGACGGACGGCTACCGCAATTTTCCGAACGACAGCCGCTGCAACCCGTTCGCGCTGGCCACCACGCTCAAGAACGAGCACGCGTTGCTAAAGAAGGCGGATTTGGGCGTCATGGTGGGCAACTGGGTGGTGCGGGATTTATTCGAGCCGGGAAGTACGGGCGGGTTCGAGTCGCCCGCGAGCGCAACCAGGGAACCGATTAGTGACAGAAATGGTTCCAACAGCAACGACGAAACGAGCCAAGGAGCGGTGAGGTTTGATGACCAAAGCACGACGACCGGCGCGATTGATGCGCTGAACTCGTGGGACATCACCATCACGAAAGATTTCACGTTTAACCTCCAGGAAAACCAGTTTGCCGCGGAGCCGCTCCCGAAGGAGCGATTCCAGATGTGCTTGCCGAACGACGTGATCCCTTTCCTGCACTTCAAATCCGTGTACCCGCAGTTCCACTTCTGCTGGCGGCTGGACTTGGAGCAGAACGACGGGTCGCGCGCGAACATGCTGGGCCCCTTTGTCCCGGTGCGGTCGGAATTTGCGGAGCAAAGCTCGGAGCCCGCTCCACCGACGCTGTGGTTCCAGAACTTGGACGACGATTTCTGGATGTACCCCATGGACGGCTTCAATCAGGAGTTTCTGTCCGCGAGCAGGCGAAGAAGCTACCTGGGCATCTCCACCGCGGTCGATAGGCAGGAGAGAAAACGGAAAGCCGAGCACCCGTTCACGCTCTTCGACGGCCCCTGGACGTTGTACCAGCACGCAGACAGCGTCAACCTCGCCGCGTCAGCGGTTAGCACGACGGGGCAGAAGAACTTAGCGCCGGCGCTCGCGGACCTCGGGAGAGTGCTGAAATTCCGGTTGACTGGTGGAAGTTACCTGCCAGGAGCGGGGGAAAAGGGCGGGGCGCCGACGAACAACAAGCAGGAAGCAGGAGACCACAGTGATCAGTTGATGGAATTAGAAATATGTGAGCCAGATTCCGTGTGTCCGCACTTGCACATGAAGCTGCCCTGGTGCAAGCAATTTCTGGAGGAAACCGGCGACCGACCGATCGTCAGGCTGGAGGACGATTCGGAGCTGGATAAACTGATGGGGATAAGCCCCTCAGCGGAAGACCAAACGGAGAAGGAAACCGATGGCAAGAAGAAAAAAGGAAAAAGCCCTCGGAGCCGGGCGAATGTCGCAAGGAAGCAGACTGCCGCAGAGTTGGAGGAAAAGGCGAAACAGACGAAAAAGGAGCAGCTAAAAGAGATTCCCGCGAATACAAAACTACGGTTTATCCCATTTCAATGGGACCCGTATCAGTACAAGCGGGACATGTTCTGCGGCCCCGAGGGGATTCTGTTGGAGAAACGGTTTGACGTGACGCAGTTTGACGGGGTCTACCTTGTCACCGCGCTCGACCGGTTAGACAAGCCCATCGTGAACGACAACAGCAAAGCCCCGACGAAGTTCCGCGTTCACGTGGAGCACGGGGAATTCACGTTCCCCGCGGAGATCGCATCGCCGGATGTCATTCAGACGTTGCAGCTCTCGCTCCGCCCGGGCTCCGCGACTGGGACGAGCGCGAAGGCCGCGAACGACGCGATCCGAATGAAGCAAATCCCCGCAAATGCGGACATCTTTTTCGACTTGGAGGCACCAGTCACCCACTTCGGCGATCGCGGAGAACCCGCACGGTACTACCAGAGCCTTGACGATACCTATGAAGGGTTGCAGATCATGGACGAAGATGCGGAGGAACAGCAGGCCCAACAAAATAAGCAGGCTCAACATCCGCAAACGAAACTTCCGCAATTCCGTTTCGAACTAGATCGCGAAACGGTCGAGGAGGAATGGTTTGACGGGGCTTTTTCCTTCCTCCTGGAGAAGCAAGTTCCCTTCACGAAATACGACGGCAAGTACAACTTCAGTTGCCAACTAGAGCAGGACTCGCTGGATTCCAGCGGGGAGGTGGTGGTGAAAAACGGTATGTTCACCCTGCTCTTCGTCAACCCCGACACGGGGAACGTGACCTCAGTGAAGTCCGCTTTTGAGGAGGAGAAGCCAGAGCCAACGATCTCCAACCTTCCGCAGAATGAAAATCTAAATCCGAACGACGTGACGCCGAATCTGACGCCACGACCGCGCCCGCCGGGGGTGACGGATCTGGAGCAGACGAAAGCTATGAAGATGAACGAGAAAATCCAGCCGGTGTTTTTTCACTTCGTTCCCAACGACGACACGACGAAATGCGTCTTGCAGGTGGAGGATTTCGGCGAGCTGCGGTTTCAGCACCCGGAAAACGCCAACATTTCCGCGGTGTTTTCCAAAATCCACGACGTGCACGAGAACGTGGTCGAAAACGTGGCCGCGCACTCGCCGGAGTCGAAGGAACTACTGACGCAGTTGAAGGGTCACTTCGTGATGAAGGTTTTCGCCCAGGAGGAGCGGGTGGTGAACACGAAGCGGCAGGAGAAGCAACTGCAGATGCTGGATGCGGAAATCGAAGCGATGTCGATGAAGGACGAGAAATACATGATGCCTTTTCCCGACCTGAATGACGGGGAGGAAGATCAAGACCTGAACAGTACCACCACCGGGGAGGGTGGAATCAACGCCACTACGGACATATGCATTGCAAAAGCATCGTACTAGAACTAGTATAAATTGCATCACAAATTTTGGCAAGAAGGGAAGTGGAATTTGTAATGCTGTTTTCCCCTCGGAAAAGCATATTTGCAATGAGTACGAGTACGATACTTTTGCACAGGATAGGACACGCAGTCCGAGGACAAGCTGCTCTTCGAGCACGATCAGACCAGACAAGCGAGCACCGGGGAGGCGCTGAACTTGCAGGTGAATGTGGACAAACTTGGAAACCTCGACCTGCACTTTCCCTACCAGCCGACCATGAAGGGCGTCCGGTTCTTTCCGCCCGGGGCGAACAATCTCCCCAACTTCCACTTTATCATTCCCGAATGGAACCACGGTGCTCTCATGCTTCCCGAGGACGTTTCGATCTCCGTTTTGTCAGCGCAGTTGCGCGAGCGGGAGTCGTCGGTCGTCATCCCCTGGATTTACAAATCGTTGCGGCCCATCGTCGGCGTCGGAGATACCTTGGCCTCTTCCGCGAGCTTTTTCTCCCAGCAGAACCAGCTGCAGCGAATGCTCCTGTCCGCCCGGATCTTCTGGGACCGCAGGTTTCACGTGGGGCACTTTGACGGACGGTGGTTGCTCCGGTTCTTCGACTTGGACCTTGTCGAGGAGTATGAGAAGGCGATGGAGCAGAAAAACGTCATACAGGTTCTTCCCGCATCTCCAAACGGAAACAGGAAAAACAACGGCCATTCCCCCCGCGGGGGCGGCGCCGGGAATAAAGCGCAACTTGCCCGAGCGAACACGGTCGCGCTGCAGCCGCCGCCACCGCTGGTGGAGATTCGCTGTTCGATTGAAGAGGGCGAGCTGATTCTCGCACAGAGGGAGGACATCGCCACGTTATCTGCCGAGGAAGCCAGCATGAGCCTGCACGAAATTCTGTTTGGGAAAGACTACGGGGACGTGACGCAGATGAGCAGCGGTGGAACAAGCGGCAGTGCAGGTGCAACTTCTGGCACTAGTAGTGCGCAGAAGAACAAGAAGAACTCCTCGATCCAGCGACCTGGGGATCTCTATGGGTCTTACCATTTTTCTGTCCCGGGTGCGAACCCCAACAGCAACGAGATGTCTTCCTTTGTTTTCGATGCGTCTGGCTACGACACGGAGCAGCCGCTGAAGTCGCAGCTGGTGGAAAAAACGAGGCAGATGGGCCTCCCGCTAAACTGGCTCAGTGAATCGAAGAAGTGCGAGATGCGGGCGATTTTCGAACTCACGCCATCGTTCCTTGACGGACGGTACGTGATGAAAGTGGAGGTGAATTCCGGAGACCGGATCCTCTGTTCCCTCAAGATCGAGCACGGGGTGTGCAAGATGCCAAGCGTTTTCGGTCCGGGAGGCGGTTTCGGCACCACGAACTCCCTAATCTCGATCGCAAAGGACGACATGCAGCTTGATACAACCAAAAAGGAAGACTCGAAAAAAGAACACATCAAATTTTCCAAAACGCGCGTGGCTTTGCCGCTGCGGAACCGCTTTCTCGGCGGGACGGGCAACGCGGCGACCCCGGGGTCCGCGAAATTTCCCTGGTTCAACCCGAGCGAGGGGATGACGTTTGAGCTCGACCCCGCAAAGCAGGCCTTCCCGAAGCAAATGACAAGCGTTACGGTGAAGCACGAAGACGGGACGGAGACGACGGCCAAAAAGGAGCAGAAATTCGAGCTGAAGCAGTGGGAGCTCGACCCCAGTGCCGTACAGAAATTGCACCGGTTGAACTTCACTTTGACGAGCAAGTTCTTCGACGACGCCATGTGCAGTTACGGTCGGGTTCTGCTGGAAAGACGATACGTGGTAAACGTTTTCGACGGGCTGTGGACCTGCGCGTTGGTACGAGGGACGAAACAGCTGTCCGACTTAGAGCAAACCGGTTCCCCGAGAGGCGACGAGGGCGAAAAAACAACTGCAGAGGAGCAGAAGCAAGACCAGCAGCCGGCTTCGCAGAAGCACGCGTTCTCCGCGAATCGTCAGCAGAAGGTGGAGCAGGAGAAAAGCCTGACGGCGGACAAACCGAAGCTGTTCGTGAACAAGCAAGCACAGGAAGCACAAGAGCTGAAGGAGACGATTGAGCAAATGCGCATGAACTTCAAAGTCCCGGAGGCGGTGATCACCGTGCAAAACGGCATTTTCCACATGAACAGCCTGCGGAAGGTGGTTCCCATGGACTTGTTCGATTTGTCCATGCACGCGCTGAGCGACGAGTTCTGCGTTCGGCGCCCGGGCACGGGAAAGGAGCCCGAAGATCCGAAGCCGAAGGAGTACTACTTCGACACGCCCGACTGGACGCGATTCGCGCTCGACGTTGCGGAGTCGGACGACTTGCGGAAAATCATGAATCGCGGTGGTGGTGGGGGTGCCAGGACGGGACAATTCCAGAAAATGAAAACCACCCCGAACCTGAACAGATCCTCCACCGTCGCAGCAGTCGTCGGGGGCAGCAAAGGGAACAAGCCCGGAGAGCCGGAGAAACCGCAGGCCATGCCAAAATTGGTTTGGCGCAATTCGGCACAGTTCCAGGCACCGAAGATGTGCCGATTCATGAAACACTCGATTTTCACGGACCTGGAGAAAATCGTCTGGACGAAAATCGACGTCTGCAAGGACTTCGACGGCAAGTGGACGTGGGAAATCGGCTCCTTGCAGAAAGCGGAGGATTCGATCACGGGGAACAAGTACCTCGTCTTCGTCCCGGACAAGGGCGGGGACAACGAAAAGGACGACGGGGAGGAATTCAGTTTCGACCTGCGGCAGGTCGCGGCAAACGCGGAGGTGGATGTGAAACGAGAGACCATTGAGGATGACACGACGTCGACCTTTGGCGGCGCATCAGCAGTAGAACTCCAACCGGAGAAGGAAAAGGGCCCGAAAATCGTCCGCACCACGACCGAAATGGTTCTGGCCGTGAAATCTGGTTTGATCTCTGTGAACAACGAGAAGATGTCGATCCTCGAGAAGGATCCGGATCGGGTCAACGTGCCCCGGTACGCGCAGAGCCTGGACGACCGCGAAAACTTCTTCGTCCTCGAGTCCCCGGATTTGGAGGAACTCAGGAAGCAAACCGCCTCCACGGCGTTGGTGTCCACGCTGTCCACGACGGGTTCGAAGTCTGGCGGCAAATACAGCCGCGCCGACCGACTCAGGGGAAACGACAAGAAGATGAAAAACGACAAGAATAAGCCCCAAGTCCAGGGCCACTGGGCGGCAAACGTGACGGAGCTCCAGTTTCGGGTGCAGAACCCGAAGAACGAGGAGGACCGCAAGGTGCGGATGCGCTGGCGCCGCGAACCCGAGCCGGATGCAAAATTGCAGAAGTTGCTGAACGCGTTTGCGGGGAAATGGCAGCTGGAAGTGTACCCGTTGTTCACAAGTAACGAGCCGGAAACGATCTTGCAAACGACTGTTGGCGTCGACGGGCGGTTCAAGATGGCCGGAGAGATCTTCAAGTACCGACTGAAAGGCCCGGACAGAAGGTTCCAGGCCCTGCACTTCGAGCTTCCCGACATCGGGTCGAAGGCGCCGGTAGACATTCCGGTCAATCTGCAGAGAAGAGTGAAGGTCGAAGGAGAAGAGGACGACGGCAAGAAGAAGGCGCCAAAGCCGCTGTACAAGATGCAGACCGCAAACGTCGCGATGAACGCTTTTGGTGCGGTGAAGGCGTTGTCTCCGGTGGAAAAAACGGAGAAGCCAAAGTCCCGACCGGTTTCCGCGATGCTGCTCCGACCGAGCTGCAACATCGGGGATGAGCGCATGGTCTTCGAGCTGTCGAAAGAAGGTGAGGGGCCGTTCAAAATCGTCTTTGTCCGCAAAGACCCCTTCCAGAGCGCATTTGGCGCGAAGATGGGGGCGAGTCCTGCGGCAGGGAACAACCGCCACCGGTCGATCGATATCGCCAGTAACTTTAACGGCGTCTACCGCATGTGCTACAGCGTGCCCCGAGGGAAATTGGGACTACCGGCCCTGAACAACAGTGTAGTGGGTACTTCTAGTTCGGGAAATGTCGCCACAGCAAGCGGAAAGAAAAGCACGAGTCAAGTTCTCGACATGACGTGCCCCGTTTCGGTCGACCGGGGGTTGTTCCTTTTTCCAACGGCCGAGGCCGCAACCATTCGCCCGGCAGATTTGTCCATCTGCGAGACCATCTACTTCGAGTGTCCCACGCAATTTGCGGAGTTGGTGGTGAAGCCGTTCCTGCCCGTGAATCGACCGGGATCACCCTCATCTCCCGCCGGGGGCCACGAGCCCCTCATTCCAGAAAGCGACCTGCTCAAAAAACCCGAGAAGTACATCTTCCGGCTGGCGAAAGGCGCGCGCGCCGAATCAACGACGCTTGAGTTTTACTACGAGGACCAAGCGTTGAATGTGAAAATCAGCATAATGTTGGAGAAGATCGCCTTCCTGGATAATCTCCCAGTCGAAAACCCGCTCAACACGCTCATGTCGCCGAAGCTCGCTACTCATTTGCTGAAAAAAGCACAAATTCCCGACCCGTTGCATTTCGCAGAATCATTGGTGATCAAGAACTTTCTTCCGCCCGTCGAAGCGGGGTTCGAACCCAACTCCTTCCCGAGACAGCTGAAGAACCTTCCCACTCGGTTCACGCTCGCGGTGTACTGCGAATCCGAACGGAAGCAGTTTCGGCTGACGCGCGTGCCGGCAATCCAAACCACGTCTGATTGGGAGCAATGGCAGCTGGGGAAAGCGAGTTGCGCACAGTTGCTGAACTTCGGGATGAGCGACATGAGCAAGAATTGCGTCTACAAATGCCCGAATCAACTCCAAGTGGGGTCCGTTTTGCAGTTTCGATTACATCTGGAAGAGAACACCGTGAACAACTTGCCCAGCGCTGGTGACAACGCGACTTCTTCTCTCTCGGACAATAACGAGACCGAGCCGTTTTACTACTGGCGTATCCAACCCGGGAAAAACAACCTCACCATCGACATGGAACTCCTCGAGGATTGCATCATGCGGCTTGGCTCCACCGGCCTGAAGCAGATGTGGTTGGGGTCCAGCTACACAAGCAGTCCCGCGACGACCCAGTACAGTTTGATGGCAGAGCAGAATCTTGAATTCCAACAAGCCGCGTTTTACTTCAAACAGCAGAAGGGCGGTTTGTGCGCACTACCGGTGGTTCAGTCGTACCTACAGACGAGAAATCTGCTTCCCATAAAGTCCCTCAAACTCGACAAGCCGCCGATGCCGAACGGAAAGTTCCCGATTACCATTGATGTCGGCGCGATGGAAAACCAGCACTGTCTCGGTATGCGGGTGGTTTTCCTTGACCCTCTTGGCTTCCTTTTCAACTCCTCCGCAAACGCCGGTGGGGCGTTCGCCAAGACTATGCTGGCATCCGCAACCGGCGTCGCGGGCGCGGTCAGCGCTACGGAAAAGAGCCAGATGCTTCTGCGAAAGCGCAGCTCCAATCAGATCCTCCGGACCGGAGGGGACGATCCGGGGAGGCTTCTGGAATTGCTGCAGCAAACCGGGTTGGACACCATTGTGCAGCAAAGCGCGCCGGCGAGCAATCTTGATGGGGAGCAAAACACGAGATCGGTTCTGTGCAACCTGGATTTGAATTCCCCAGCAGTCCGGGCCCTGAAATACAACAGCGCCTTCGGAGGCTCGCAGTCCACCGCGAAGTTCGCGCTTGGGCCGGACGACGAGGCAAACCTCGCCAATCCCGGGCACTTTGACAAGTTTGAATTGGTTTACCTGGACCCGGTCGGATCATTTTACCGGAGAACACAGGAGCTGCAGAGTCAGAAGTCGAACGACAACCACGTGAAGCACCAGAAGCCGGAGATTGGTTTGTTTGTGGACAGGAGAAAATTTCCCGCCTTGCTCGGACAGAAACCCTTGCCGCGAATCGCGGAGGACGAGTACGCCTTCAAGTTGATTGACACCGACGCGGAAAAGGAGTTGATTGATTCCGATCAACTGACGAGGGAGGAGATCCAGTTTTTCCGGAACGCGAAGCTACACTTGGATTTCAGCGACGATGTGCCAAAGGTGCTGGGAGCTGCGACTACATCGAGCGGCAGTAAGGGTGCCCTTGTCGGAGCTAGTACGACCGATCGCCAGCTAAGTACCTTCGAGCAGCAGCAAAGCGTTGCGAAGTTCCCCGCGGGGTTCTCGGTCGACCTCGCGGACGACGACAGCAGCTTTCTACAGGACCGCGAAAAGCGTTCGGCCTTCATCGAGTTCTTGGAAATTCGCCGGACCGACATTGTCCCTGCGCCCGAGAATAACACGGACAGGATATCCTATGTAAAAACGTCCCCACCCCAGAGTTGTCATGCAAATGCGCAAGGGCAGGAACATCTGTAATGCGCATCTCCATGGGAGGCATTTTCAGTCGTGTTTTGACATTTGTAATGCTGTAAACAGGATAGAAAAGTGGCTTTGTCATGCGGCTTTCCTTCCTAGCCAGTACTACACTGCAGGTGGAAACTTGTCATGCAGAACTCCCAAAGCAAGAAAATTTGTCTTGCAGACTTCCCATCTTGACTATGGTGTGGGGACGTTTTTACATAGGATACAGGAACCCCAGCGACTTGAAGAAAGACTTGGAGTTCTATCGCAACGCCGCGGGGCCGCTGGTTCCAGGCTTCGGCTTATCCAGGAAAAAACACCCATCCACATCCAATTTGTCATGCAAAACATAGACATACATAAAGTCCTGTGTTTGTCATGCAAAAAATGGATGTGGATGGGTCTTTTTCTGTGGATACGGCTTGAACGGTTCGTCCAACGGCGCGACTTCCGGCGTGAAATTTCGGCCAGGGGGAGCACCTGCAGATGATGAAGAAAACGAAGCGGTGGAACCAGCGGACCCCGAACTTGACGAAAATGGGGAGCCCGTAGTAAAAGAAGAAGCCCCCCTGGAAAACGCCAACGATGCCACTGAAGATGATGACAACGAGGACCGCAAGGAACAGGAGCGTGCGTTATCGTACTTTTCCACTGGCAAGCAATGGGACAAGTACATGAAGCTTGAGACTGAAATCACTTTCAAGTGCCTGGATGATTTTCTGCGACGCGACGTCCCGGATACCAGCTACTTCCCGCACGGCCCGGAGCCCATCGCCTTGGAGTTGAAGGAGCGCTCCCTCGCGCTCCAGCAGCGCGAGAGGAACTCGCTGAGGTATTACAACGAAGACAGCGGCAACTGGGAACGCGAGAATTTGGAAAAACTCTTCCCGACGTCGGTTATCTACCCAGGGGGACAAGATAATCGCTCGGAGAGCGGCGCGCCGTCGAACAAAAACGTGGCAGACCAGCAGCAGTCGCCTCATCAAATGAAGAGTACATCGTCGTCGAAAGAGCATCAACTAGCGGGGGCTGCGACGACTAACAATCCCAATGTGCAACTTTTTGTTTCCAACAACATGACGAAGAACAGTATTCTGATCAAGGAACTTCCTTCCGCCGACAATAACAACGACGGTAATCCGGTTGAAATTCAAATCGACAAACTTTCCCCCAACATCGACTGCAGTGCGTTGATGCCAGCGAACGCTGGAAATGCGACGTTCCGCGTCGGATCTCGACTCGGAGTCTACCTGCTGGGGGATCGAGATTACAAAAAAAACCCTTTGATGATTCAAGAGCTCAACCCGGATGCGAGCTGTCTGTTTGGCCTCCCGACTTTCAATCGTATCGTGCTCGATGACGACTTATTGAAATTCTATAAGCAAATCAGCCTAAATATCAGGGGTGGCAGCAGCTCCGGGAGCGGCAGTCCGAGCGGGGGAGCAGGCGGATCATCATCTTCTCCGTCAAACTCGCGCAACAAGGCGGAGAAATCCGCTCTCCCACTGTTGGAGCACCTGACGCACTATGAGGCGAAGCAGTTTGCGTTGCAGCAAAACTTGGTGCACTTCCCCCCGCCGAAAACCGAGGCGGAAAAGAAAGATATGGTCGAAGAGCAGTGGCAAGCAGACACGCTCCTGAGCATCAACAAGGCGGCGCCGGTGGAGCAGCCAGAAAATCTACACCCAAAGGATGGTGGTGCTCCTGCGTCGACGGGTGCACCAGTAGACGAGAACACTCAACAAGAAAGCACCGAGGGCGCTGGAACAATTCTCCACCAGCAAAGCCAAATTTCAAGCACCTCAACAGGCGAAACGCCACTTGGTGCGTCGGCGAACGATGCGACTGTCGGTGGTATCACGATAACAGGCGAGGGGATCCCCGTCATCGAGGAGCGGCAGCTGATCAGCGACTTGTGTTTTCGCTTTGAAGAGCGACCGCATAGCTTGTACGCAAAAACGGTGCAGGCAACGAGCGGAAGTAGCAAGAACATACTTGGCATCAGCGCGATGCAGAGAAAGAAAGATCTCCCCGTCGAAATATTCAACCGTAGTGCGGAGAAGTGGGAGAAATACCAGTCGGTGGAGGAGTGGCTTGCGAAGTTAGGCGATCAGGATATGACTTTGGAGCCTTTGTTGGACCAAATACAGAGGACGGGCCCCTTGATGGTCGCATTTAAATCCAACCCGAGTGATTTGCTCACAGCGGCAATAGTAACAACGGCGAGCAGCAACAGCCATGTTGCCGCGAAATTTGTCGACACAGAATTTAACCACTCCGTTTTTGACACGCCTGCGAGGAGTAGTAGTGGGAACAGCAGGACCAAGTGGCTCCGGGTCTCGGAAGTAGGCAGTTACACCACATCATCATCAACAGTAGCTGTAGTTGACCCTCCAGCAGGCGATAGTGAAAATAAAGAAACCGAAAGTAGTGCCACCCCACCGGTAGTTTCAGCTCCGACACCACGCGGAAAATTTTCAGGAAGCCAAACCATACAGATCCCCGCGGATTTCGACAGCGATGCTGGTATCCAGCATATCGCCAACTTTTTCACTACGAAGGGAGCTTCATCTTCAGCAACCGACGAAACAGAAGGCGCAGGTCCAGATGGAGATGAAGCAGAAAAGGCTCGACAGATTGCCGACTGGCGATTTGCGCTCCGTGCACTTCGGCAGACCGTAAAGAAAATCACCGGCACACCCGCAGCCGGGTTTTACGTTGTGACGCACCGGATCGCACAGAGCGGAGAGGTGTGCTACGTGTTGGTGGATGATTTCTTGCCAGAGCAGCTGCAGGTGTTGCATTCTAGCACGTGGATTTTGCTCAAAGTACTGCTCAAGATCTACGGTCGAAAGCCGGAGTTCGCGATTCAATTCTAGAAATAAAGTCGAGATACCGATTTCGACGACGTGGATATGCGAATGTCAGAAGTTTATTTTACCAGTATAAAGCGCAGCTGCGCTGCAGCACAAAACTTAAATTTATCTTGTTTTTTCCATCCTTAGTTACCTCACATTTAGGAGCACCTTGAGCTCGAGCTCCTTTCTCATCGTATTTTTTTGAAAGTGACGAGCTACAACGACCTATTTCCCCCACTCTTGAGCTCGAGCTAGCTAAGCTTGAAGCTCCAGATGATCCGTTACTTCTCATGACTATGACTTACATATGAATACCGCTATTCCTCGACGCCATCCCGCGATTTTCATTTTCAGCAACAGTTACAAAACAATCAACGTGAAAAGGACCGCCGGGGCGGAGTGATCGACTGGCACGACAGTGACAGACGGAAGTCAAGACCTAGTGTTTCTACTCTCAAGATGACATGCAAATGTCCTTCGGTGTTCTGCTCCGGCGAGAAGGCGATTATCGCTGCTGCTGCAACCAGATCCAGCAGCAGTAGATCGATAGTGTATCCATCTTTGGTTCATCTGACGTGGTGCATTTCTGTGTAAAAGATCTATGGAGATCGCAACGCCGTCGACGATCTACTGCACGATGATTCCAAGCAGGGAGCATGATCAAAGAAGTGACGAGCAAAATGTCGGCCATGGCCGGAGTTCCCCATGTCGTTCTCCGAGACCGAGCACGGTCGCCTTTATTGTTGCGCAACATCGTGTTCCTGTTCGTTGTTGTCTCTTGCTTGCATCGGTCGAGCGCCACAACAACGACCCCTGTCACACCTCCGTACTACGGAATCGAAGGGCATGTTCGGAGCGGATGCTTCACCAGGACCATGCTCCAGAACTTTCTCGACGAGGCCGCCCTCGTTCGACGAATGTTGAAGCAAGAGTGTGACGAACGCTTGGAACAGCATGCAAATGGGCACAAAAATCCCTATCCCGGTGAAGCGGGACTGTTCTTGGAGCGGTATTTTGCAAATAGCGTTATCCAGCACGAAGGACGAGCGACAAAGGATTATCGGCATCGCACGACACCGGATTTTTCATCAGGCACGACAGGTAGCTCGAATCACGGTGCAAACGAAGACAGACGCCGCGAAGAAGAAGGGCCGCACACCAACAACGATGGGATCATGAATTTACTTTTCGACTTCCATCGCTCTGATCGCGGCACGCGGCAACACAACTACGGTTTTCTGTACGACTTGATGTTTCTGTCTCCCAGCAAATCCTTTCCGCTGCATCGCTGTGACGTCAAGCTCGTGGGCGAAGTTGGCATTGGCCCGCTCACGGATCCACTGCCTGAGATGGAAGCATTAATGAGAAAGAATTCGAGTGCCTCGCCGGCGGGGGATGTTGACGGCGCAACCACGCAACTTCCGAGTCATTGTGCCCAACGCTACGAGCGGTTCGCCGGTATCGAAGTTCGCAAACTAGACGACGAAAACCGCAGAACAAGTGCCGCACCGAAAGATCCTGCGAACAGGCAGCGCGAGGACGCGGTAACAACTTGGCTCTCCAGCTACACTCCTGGTGGCGGGTTGCGAGCTTGGAGCGATTTTTTCCCCAATGCGAAAGTGTACGGCTTCGACATTGACGAAAAAGTGGTGGAGGCGTGCCGAGCGGACATTTTTGCGCAATCCGAAGTGCTGGCTGGTAGTGTAAATGTTCTTGAGGGTCCTGCCGATAAACAGACCAGAAACAAGAACATCAACATTATTCCCTACAGATTGAATTCTTACAACAAAACCGAAGTGGATCATTTTGCCGGTCGAGCACTGCTTTCGAGAAATGCAGATGGCGAAGCGCACCAACAGCTCTTCTTCGACGTCCTGATTGATGACGGCCTGCACGAATACCTGGCAAATCGGGCGACGCTCGCGTTCTGGTGGCGGTTTGTCCATCCGAGCCATGGGGTTTACTTCATGGAGGACATGCCGATCGCCGTGCTTTCACCGCAGACGGCGCAGTGTCCTGCGGCGGGAACTAGCAAGAATATCTGGAACTCGTTCTACGTCGAAGAGGGTGGGGATCACGTGCAACACGTCACAAGCAGGAGGGAATCGTCCTGGTGGCGCAAAAAGGAAACGTCTGATATTGATGACGCAGAGCAGGAGCCAGCACCAGCTGGCGACTTGGAAGACGAAATGGAGCCCAAAGTTTGCCTTTGGCTTGATGCTTTCCTGAACGAAGCAGACGTCCGAAAGAGCCTTGAGCTCGGAAACGGTCACGACGTGGTTGGAGGAAGAAGAGCAGCTTCAGTCGACCACATTTACCACGAGCCCTTCGATTCGCGGGCGAAGAACGCGTACGAGTTTGTGGCTGAAGCCGTTCGACGAACGTCTCTTCGTGAGGTGAGACCTGCACCTGCATCCTCGTCCCAGGAGACGAGTGTTGACAGCGTCGTGCTGACACCAGAGCAAGCGCACCCAGAAGCCATAGCATCAATCGTTCGCCAGTCGGCGTTCGCACCAGTGGCGGGAGGAGCCGCGCGGCACATGGTAGAAAATCAAGTCCAAACAAGAATTGCAGCTCGGCAGGTAATCTTTGAGACAAATCCGCGATTCACATGTTCGTTGCCGAATAAACTTGTGAACTGTTTTGCGGTCAGCGACCCCTTCAACGCCAGATCTATTGTGGTTCTGACGAAGATGACCACTACTGCTTTTACTGCGCATCAGCCTCAAGAAAACGCTTTTGCTGCGACCGACGGAATATCGGGGTGGACGGATGACTACTATCCTCGTCTAGTGCCACAACGCCTGAGCCAGAGCCTGCAGTTTCCTCTCCCCACACGCACGGATCAGTACACGGATGGCACTTGTTGGACTCACTTCGTGAAGAATTTCATCGGTTACATAACCGAAAAAGCGACTGTCAACCGGGGTACCCACGACGCATATCTGACGTCGCCTGCTGCTGGTGGCCCCGGAGATCCAAAAGATTCCGAGCGTGGTAGGTGGCTTCTGTCGCTGGTCCCGGATAAACAAAAGCCGACGCAAGAGAAGATGCAGAAGGTGCAGTGGATCGAAACTTACTACCGATTCACATGCGTGACGGCGAAAGTGGACAGGCGCAGGAGCGACGGTGAGGAAAGCAACTCGGTTCGTGCACTTTTTCTCGCGGGACCATCCGCGGATCGGCGAAACGCGGTAGACCAAGCTGCGGAGCGGCAGTTTTCGGACGTCAAAGTGGCACATCAACAAGAGAGGGCCGCAGGGGCGTACATCGGGATGCATCTTGGCGGCGACCACAGGGAAGGTGCAAGTCGGTCCCCCAAGAACCAGAAGAATGAAGCCGAACACGAAGCCTCGACCGCGGCATTGCTGCGCATTCAGGCAAGCAAAACATCATCTGTGTCTTACCCAGACCTCCTCACAGTTGAAGAACGAAAGCACCACCTCGCGATCGCTGCGGATCTTTTGGAGAACGCGTATGCTGCCGACAAGCTACGTTTTCTCGGCTACGACAACCCAGAGATTGACATCACGGAAGTTGCAGCTGCAAGTAGCGCCGACCCCGACGATCGAGCCATTCTCAGCCGATGTGGTGCGCGCGGCAATGCAGAGTTTGAATCTGAGGTTGGAGATGAAGATTCGGGTAAAACTACCAACGAGCCTCCACAAGAAGCAAAACAAGTGGCAACGCGCATTCTGCCCATGGCGGCCGCCCTTGCGGAGTACATAGAGCACATGTTCAACATTTTGCACCACATCCGGCAAATCAATGCGGAGGACGAACTTGCGCTAATTCTGGATGGTGTTTGGATACAGAAAGCGGCCCGGGAGTACGAAGCGCTTTTAGTCAACGACGTTGGCAGATGGAAGAGGGAGTGCGTACTTGCAGAGTTGGAATTTGAAGACAAGACGAACAGTGCTGCTGCTGCGTCCTCTGTGGAGGATGTTGACAGCCGCAACCCCGTCGTCACCAGTTTTGTCGAGCAGGAACATGCTGACTTGCTCAGGCACGATTTTAGCTTCGAAGGGCAGACGAACACTGTCGTCGGAATGAAAATGATAAACGCAGATGATGTCGAGGCAGAAGACGTTTGGGCACTTATGAGCAAGGCTCTCGTTGCAATACCGAATTCGGACCTTCGGATAGCTGCAGCTTCAAGGGAAGACGCAGGGCATGTCGGAGTTGGAAATCAACAAGGCAGCTTCATGTGTACCAAGTACCATCGCTGGATGTCCCACACCCGCCCACGACTTGCATTTTTTCGCGATCTCGGCGCAGCGTTTTACTACCGCATGTTTTGGCGACGAAGGGACAATTATACAACGGTGATAGAGCCACCTTTTCTGGAGAACGCGAACGCGATGGGCGAAGAAAAAGGGCACGACAGCGGCGCACGGCATCGTCAAGAAGTGGGAAGCAAGATCGAGACCCTGCTACAGTTCTGGCGACAGCTCTATCTTGAATACGCACCGATTTTTGACTTTCTGTGGGCGCTCTTAGTTCGCGCTCCGCCGTACGACTTTCACTCGTGTTGCGGTAGCGGTACAGAACAGAGGAACAGTGAGGACCGCGAAGGTGGAAGCAGAATTCGACAAGTCGAGGCTGCTTCTGCTACACCTACAACTGACACAGTGAATAGATCGGCATCGCCCGCCGAAGCAACTCCCTCAGAAAGGATGTTGGACAACGACCTAGCGCAAGGGGGGTCCTCATGGGGAACGCCGGCCGCAGGGTCTTGCCCGGTAGCAGATCCTGACAAGCAAAATGCATTTCTGCGGACTTGCTGCCTCGCCGCGACAGTCCGATGGACTCGTAATCAAAAAACTCTAGAGTACTTGTCAAAAAGCAGGACAAGCAGAAGCACAAAAGAAATGAAAAATAAGCAAATAAAGTCGCATTCAACATGTACGAAGCACAAGAAACAGCAACGCTTCAGCAGTGCGCAGCTCCTCCGTACGCTTGATACTTGGGCACCAGCCCGAGTAAGAGATCGTGCAGCTGCGTGTGACTATATCGTCGAGCCAAGAATGCGTATTGTGAAAACTGTTTGTTTGTACATCGTTGTCGTTCATGGTTGTTCGCTTTATTCCCAATCCAATGATCTGGTTCAGGTTTAGGGCAAGTACAGGTAGATACTAGAAGCAGTTGTCAAATTATTGCATCGTCGTGGTTTCAGTTTCACTTCGTCTAAGCTCTCGTCCTGTCGTTGAGTCTACACATAATTATCGTCGTTCATCCTTGACCTTGTGTGAGTTTTCGTTCACATTGTCGTCCGCACGCGCTTGAATCATGAAAGTCTCCAGTCATCTTCAAAACTCTAACTACCGGAAATTGTCCCATCAGGTAAAAGTGTTGGAAAACTCATCTTCTTCCTCGCTACAAACACATCCAGCAACCGAACCTACTTCACGAATAATTACCTGCTCTACCTGCTGTCCAAAAACATTGCATACGAGTAGAAATCTAGATTTCGTGTTGTAATATACTTGCTGTACAAGAAGGCTAGTATAACTTCGACTTTCAAAATACTAATTGCTTGTTGCGATTGCACGACAGCTTGAACTTGCTTTTGTATTACAAAGCGTTGCTGAGTCCTTTTCTTCGTTGCGTTACTTCGTGATCTTGTACGCTTCTAGATAGAAGACTGCACCCATGCTGCCCGACTTCGAGAACAACCAGCAACAGGGCCGCCTGCGCGGACTGCGGAGCAAAAGCGACGACGACGAGGAAATGATGTTTGGGGGGCAGAAGAAGAAGCGGGAGCCACTTTTCAAGTAAGCAGCACTTTTGTTTTCTCTACTCTTGGTTGCTAATTTCGTTTTTCAGTTTCAGCATCGCTATGAACGGCAGAAAAAAGACGCATCTACATCTTTGCAGCCAGCTCTTTTTTGCGTCAACAATGAATACTCACAAATAATCTACCTACGACTACATCGACGGAGAAATTATCAACCAAAAAAGACCAAAAATTGCAAAACGTGTTCCTTCATCAGGTCGTGGAATCCCTTGCACATTATTTTCGGTGTGTTCTTTGGTGCGCTGACCTTGAGCATTTTCCTTCGCGTTCTCTTTCCGTCCCTGTACCACCAGGTTTACGACGACGACTACGAACTGTACGAAGAGGAGTCGTCCGAGGACCCAATTGTGCAGCAGGCGGCGAAGAGCAACAAACCGCCCGTGAAGACGAAAACTACAAGCAGTGTGCCGGTCAAAACACCAAAAAGCTCCCCTGCTGGAACTGGCACCACTGTTCCCGCCTCCGCTGCTGCCAAGAAAACGCTGCTGAACATGAAGCGAACGAAAGTTGTCCGTGAAGATGATTTGTACTCGAACTCAGAGGACGAGTACAATAACATCGCGCACCACGACGAAGACGGGAATTACCCCGCGCGTGTAGACGGCGCAGCTGACAGGAAGATCAAAGCGGCTGCCGCGGCTCCGGCTGGTACCGCGTCGAAAGTGAGCACCTCCACGCAGGACGACGGGAAGGACGCAGCCGCACCAGGCCAACAGGATGTTGCCGAAGGTTCGTTTCTAAATGTTGCCGGGCCCCCGCAGGGTCCGAAAAACCACCAGCAGCGGATTGTGTCGTCCAAGAAGCTGACCACGGCCACCGGGGAAGAAGTGGAGCTGGTGGAGATGGAAGAGACCAAAATGGGCGACGACGACGGCATTACCACTGCGGGCGCCGCCCCCGGCGACGTGCAAACCGCTGACGTTACTGAAATCCAGAACCGAGTCACCAGCATCGGAGAAATTTTGACCAAGGCCACCACCAACATTCTGAAAAAACACAAGAAGAAGAGCCGGTCCACGATTGTCATGACGTAAAAATACGATGTGACCTTTCATGGGTTCTCGTTCTTTTTCACAATGCTTGGTGGTAGCCCCGCCTCTTTTTGGTCCCTCCCCATTCATGTTGCACATAAGTTCCATGATTTACAGACAACGGAATTACCCGTAGTTGGCCTTTGCCGTTTTGACATCGAATCTTCAAGATAAGCAGCATGCTTGTGTAGGAAAGTAGCACTCGCATTGCGGTTTCTGTTCTTTCTTTTTCTTTGTCTTTCAGAAATATTCTCACACCAACATAAACTTATCTTTTTTTTGAATTTCTTATTTTTTCCAGCAAACTCAGTTTTTCATTGTGTTCCAACCTCAACTTAAATTCAAGTTTCCTGATGCTGTTTTCGGACGGTATTTTCCAGGATATGCATATGCAGTCAGTCAAATTGTTAGCGCTTTTGCGCAGTTTGATGGCTTTCCATACGAGCTTACCCAGCACACTGACTAATACTCAACAACTTGTTCAATCAAGTATTCTAACATCATTTCCCAACATTTTGATTTTTCCTTCGATACATGCATGACACGGCTCCCCAAGAGCCACGCAGCCACGGAAGTTGTTGTTACCCACAACAGCGTCCGTGCTATTCCTCGCACGGTATGTTGAAATACAATTCAGTTGCACAACCCGACTTCTACTAAATGCACAATCATCGCCACGACGGCAAAACCACGACTGCAAGGCGATGCATCCACCAACAAGTAATATGTTCTTCGACAGCTACCTCCTTGGTTTCATCGTGCGTCGACAAGTGACAGTGGTGTCTTCACAGGAAGATGAAGATCTTCTGTATCTTTTCAAGAACATGAATACGAGCGACCATCGGGCAACGATTTGACCGATAACCTCGGCGCTGCAGCTGCTGACGAATTGCAGCAGAGAAAAGCGCTTCGGAAAGATCAATACCAACTTTGCAGGGCCGCCATGTTGATCGAGGTTGCCAAACAAAGCGAAAGTAACTGAAAGATCCAGTATCATGAAAATGAATCAACAGTAGCAAGCCTGCTGATAGAGATTTGAACTATTTGATGAAGTAAAGTACTCATCTCGGACGGTTCTTCTTTTTCATCTTCACGTTCTTGAAGCCGTCTTTCTTGAAAGAGTTGCAAGATGCCGATGTTTTGCGCAAAGTTTTTCGGTCGGTTCAAGGACGAGCATGCGGATTCTGGGAACGAATCGGACGAAGACAAGACCGCGAAGAAGAAGCCGGCAAAAAAGGCCACAGAGAAGAAGAAGGGAGGTGCCTCCACCATTGCGCTGGCACCGTACATGGCACCCTTGCGGGTGCAGGTGACCAGGGATGGCAACACGGTAAAGAAGATCATCGCCTGGCGGTCAAGAGTCATAGCTTTTCTCACTTCTCGAAGGATGTCATGCGTTTGTCCCGTTTTTTTAACACTTGAGACTTTCGTTTTGGTGGACCCGTGGTTCGTTGTTTTTGCCTACGACTAGCTCTAGCACGACTAGTACGACTCATGTTTTCCCACAGGTAACTCAAGAATTGCTCCGCATCCGCGCGGAGAACAAGAAAAAAGACTTCAGCAGCGACATGGTGGAGGCCATTTCCGAGCTCCCCAAGGTGCACACCATTGAGATCACGAAATGCGGGGTGAATACCCTTCCCAAGCGGCTCACCGAGATGTATGACCTGCGGATTGTGAAAATAAGCGGCCATGCGTTGAAAACAGTGGACATGCGGCTTGGCCAGGTGGAGTACTTGGAGGAGCTCCATCTCGATAATGGGTTAATCAAGGCCATCGAGCCGAGGACTTTTGCCGCGGAACGGTTTGCCAACCTTTCTGTGTTGAACTTGAAGGGAAATCAACTGGTTTTCCTCCCCCAGGACTTCGCGTTTTACACGAGCAAATTGGAGTATCTGGACCTGTCAGAGAACAAACTGGTGCAGCTGCCGGAAAGTTTGTTTCTCGGAAAGTGCAAACTCGTGCTGCAAGTTCTTCTGCTGGATCACAACAACCTCCAAACGCTCCCAGAGTCGATCGAGAACGCCAAGCAGCTGCGAAAACTGTTTCTCTCCTTCAACAATTTGACGTCGTTGCCCTCCGGACTGGGCGGGTGTGTCCAGTTGGAGAAACTTCGGTTGGTGCAGAACCAGCTGGAGAAGCTCCCGTTTTCGATCTTGAAGATCAAGGACAACCTGAACGAAGTTTTGGTCGACCGGAACCCGTTGAAAATGCCGAGTTTGACGTCCTTCAAGATGGGCGGGCTCACCATGGCATGGCGCTTGCTGGCGGAAGAGCAAGAAAATGTCGAGAAGGCGAAGAAAAAGCAGAAACAGGAGGAGGAGATGGCGGCAATTGGCTTAACCTTTGGCGATGACGGAGACCAACAGGATTCCGGCGGAGGCATGAAAAACGCGATAAAGGACGCGACCGCCGCAGCTGCTGACCCGGCCACCGCGGGAGCAAGCTCATCAGGTAGCAAGGAAAACGCAGGAGCAACGACGGCAAGCAGCAAGGAAGGTGGATCAGCTTCGGCCAGCGGTGGAGGTGCACCAGGTCCATCCGGAGGAGCGGCTGCAGAACCTTCTACCTCGAAGGTAACAACCTCGCCCTCGTCCACCAAGCATCATCCAAAGGCGAAGTCTAACTCCATTACGGACCGCTACTACTTTCTCGGCGTCGAGGATCGCGTTGCGGAAATCCGGCAGATGGAAAACACCTTGCTTCTGCAGAAGAAAAAGGCCGGCATCGACATCGTGCAGAAGGAAGCCAAGCAAAGACTGGAGGACCCTGCGTCGAAAGACAACCTCTCCGAGGAGGAACGCGAGCACCTCATGTTCCTCTCCACCTGCGACGTTTCGACGTACACGGAAAAAATCGCCGTCGCGGAAGTGGATCTCTACCTGTACCTCCTCGTATACGCGACGAAGCCGCTCTACTCCACCTGCCCAATCCTTTTCGACCGGTTTGACACCGGCGACACTGGGTACCTATCCGAGCCGGAGTTCCGGAACTTCGTCGTGAAAATCCCCATCACGTTGCCTGACCACATCGAGAAGCAAATGTGGAACATTTTCCGCCAGGGCGGCAACACGGTCAAGCTCGAGGTTTTCATCGCGGTGTATCACTTGCACGAGTTGCAGGAGAAAGACCCGCAGATCAGCAGGATAACGCAGTTGATGGACCTCGATTACTACGACATGGACGTGGCGGAGATGGAGCGCAGACTGTCCGCGAAGTCGTCCGGTGATGCGGCGCCCACTCTCGATTTCAACGCGGCCGCGGGGTCGGGCGAGTCCGTCGCGATGCACAAGGACGAGGGTGAGGGCGGACACTTGAAAACCGGGAAAAAGAATGACAAAACGGACGACCAGCTGCTGCAGAACGCCTCGAACCAGAAAGCGAGGCAGTTGTCGGACATTCCGGTCTTTTTGGACGCGACCCAATACCTGTCGAAGCAACTGGCCAAGGAAGACGGGGAGTCCGACGACGACTTGTCGGAAGTGGAACTGCATTCGGACGACCTGAGCGACGGCAACGAGGACTTCAGCAGCGACGAATCGTTTGATGCTTTGGACCATTTGAGCACCTTGGAGGTGGTGAACGACGAGGACGTCGAAAACAACGCTGGGTCAGGCGGTGGTGGTCCTGTACCTTCCGCTGCTCCAAAACCGCCTGTAATCGACGACGACGACGAGCACTTTCAGGTTTCCAGTGAGCTGGACCTTGCGAAGATGATGTCGATGGCGATCGAGCAGGTTTTGCCCGCGAAGTACTTGACGACGGTGGAGAAGCACCGACAAACCAACTTCGGCGCAGGAGCTGCGAGTGGGCCAAGCAGTCCGACGGGCGGTGGCACGGGCGGCGCAGCAGGTGGGGGCAAAGGACACGGCGCGGATGATGCCAAAGCTGCAGCGGAAAAGAAGAAGAAACAGCAAAACGCGGGAGGAGCAGGCGGCGCGGCACGCAAGCGGCGAAAGAAAAAAAGAAAATCGCAACTCGACGCTGACGGTTTGACCGGGCCCATGGATCGGAGGTTTCGCACGGATGTGCTGCAGGTCCGGAAGAGCTTGCGAAAGGTGTACCGAAATCTGCCGCAGGAGTCGTTCGAACGGGCGGTCAACTACATTTTGAAGTCGTTGAGGTACATGAAATCCGAGAAAACTGAAACCGCGACCTACTGGTAAGCTTGTACACAATGTTGATGTTCGTCATGAGTCTCTCACCAGACGCACACTCACATGAATCTCTCCATAGCTATTGTTCTGGTTCTGCCTCGACCAGGTACTAGAGATGAGAGGCGAAAAGAGCAGGAGTCAACAAATCTTTGTGAATTTTTCTTCGCGGCAACACACTACAACTTAAGCTTCATTTTCTCTTTCTGTTTGGAATGAAATAATCATATTAAACTACCAGGCACGCATTTGACCCTACCTTCAAGAACTCGCTGGGTAGCAACGTTTACTGCGTGCAATTGCTAGAGGCAATGGGCTTCCTCCGACTGATGAACATGTACTGGGTGTGGCCATGCATCCATCTCGCTGCATGTGGACCCACCTCTTGGCTATGATAAAGCAAACACCTCCCAGTGGCCGCTGCTGTTCTAGCCAGCACGTCGTGCCGCATTCCTGAATCTGACAGATGGAGCTGTTGCTTCTGCGCATGATAGTTCCAACGTACTACACAAGCACCAGATGAGTTGATGTATAGAGTTAGTCGATCGCCGAAGACATTGATTTATCTGTCTCTGTGGTCATGGATACGGAGTGAGGGCCTATTCTGGCTGACGCATGATCGGCCGCCGCGTGTTTGCGTTTTCATATCAGGGGAAGCGTTCTGTTCCGAGCAGATGCTCCGGGACGCACAAGGAGCGTCTTGACGACATGATATTACTGTTTACGCACCTGCGGCAAGATATGGCGAAGAACGGCGTGAATTTCGACGGGTTCTTCAAGTGAAAGTGAAAGGTGTAGTTTGTTG
This sequence comes from Amoebophrya sp. A120, assembly GCA_905178155.1. Lineage (NCBI taxonomy): Eukaryota > Dinophyceae > Syndiniales > Amoebophryaceae > Amoebophrya > Amoebophrya sp. A120. The sequence goes on along the minus strand of CAJINV010000009.1, from coordinate 1,991,097 downwards.
TGGTGCACAATTATGCTTCTGCTGGTGCCCTCGAGGACAGGCTTTGAGTTTGATAGGGTGTTGTTCGCTGCAGAACACAAAGATACACACATTTGATACACATGTTTCCTCTCTTTTTACTTTGTTTTCGCATTCCAAATCCAAACCAACCGACAAAACAGAGACACGAATGGCTATATTTTTCAACGTTTCCAATTTTTGGTCGATGCAGTTTTTGGTTGAGACAAAAAACTACTGACGCGCAGTTTCGACGAGCACGAGCATGCTCGAAACTACAGGCAGTTTCTGCACGATCCGTTTTCGCGCTTGTATTCGATGAAGTGCTAACGACCACAGAAAAGAGAACTGTTCACGATTTTCATGCGCTCTGATGTATCGTGTGATGATGCTCGAACAAAAGTCGCTCCTAGAAGGATTCGTCAAACGAGTAGAGTCATCAAGATCTAGATCAAACGAAAAAAATCCCGAACTGAACAGGAACATAGATCTTCTTCGTGAACTGTCAAGCCTCAAGCTTCAGCTTTGTAGAAGTGCATAATAAGATACCTGATTTACATTTTTCTCGTGCGCACTCCAATATTGAAAAAGTAAAGAATAAGAAATGAAAAAAAAAAAAAATGAACTCAGACGGGAAAGCCAGCTTCAAATCTGGATGTGCCTAAGGGCAAGAACGAGATCTCATACCGATACCAACATAATATGTAAAAGAGTTGTCAAACTAGAAGATGATCTGAGACCCGTCGTCGTTGTCTTCAATAAAATAGTCATAGAACGAACCACCTGGAAGAATTGCACAAAACCAGTACAGAAATACTTGTTGTAAATTTCGCACGCCTCTAGGGAAACGGAAAGAGAAAGAGTCAATGATTTAGACGATACTCTCCTGCCTAGACAAATGGCCGAAAACTTTACTCGCGTATTTTCGTTTCATATCTCAATTAAAGTTTCTTGTTGCAACTACTAGTGATAGTATAGAAACCTCCTAGTGTTGCAGCTTTTACTCTTGCAAGTAAAAGTCATTCAAGTAGGATTAGAATCTCTATAATTTTGCTCCGCAGCCCGAAAATTCTAAGGGCTAAGGTTTACCTCTCATTGCATTCAGTTTCCATACATGATTCAAATTTGAGTTCTTGAGCATCTGTTTGAAAAGTATAATAGGTGGCACAAGCAAATAAGGGTGCGCTAAGTTAGGATCTGGAACCACACAAGTCAAACCAAGAAGAATAGAGTAAACCTTTGTAGAAGCTAAGTAGCGACAACAAGCGTCAATAAAGTACAAGTGCCAAAAAAAGTTGTTGCACGAACCCACCATCAACGGAAGAAGTGCCGGAAGTCTTTCCAGAACAAAGCTAAAGCACCGGCTCGGGAAACGCGAGCAGGAAAAAAAGTATCTACTGCAGCGAGTGCGAGCAGCACCGAAATAAATGCCCCTTTTATCCAGAAAGCACCACCTCTTGACGAATTTCTATTTTCCACCACCAATTTTTAATCACAAGTAAAGCCAGCTCCAGTGCCCAGCATGGAGGACTTCGACGGCGGCGAAGATATCGAGTCTGAGATCGACGAGGTCGAAGTCGATGACCAGGACTTGGATGCGGACCAGGATTTAGATGGCGACGACCAGGGCGAAAAAGACTTGGGCGCCGCGACCTCGGTCGTGTCGTGGTCGCAGCTTGTTGGGGAGTATTCGAAGGAGCTGAACAACGGCCAGGGTGGCTATCGAAACCTGGCGAAAGGGGCGCGCGCGCTGCTCGAAGAGTATCACACCCACTGCCAGCACCGAACGCTGAACTTGATCCTCGAGCTAGGCGGTACGGGCTTGCACTTTATCTCCGCGGAATCCCTCATATTGGATGTACTGCTGCACAAGGACAAGGAGGTAGGACTTCTAGGAGTCTTTTTGTTTTTCTCTGCTAAACAACCCCCTGAATTGAATACGAATAGTTTCAGTTTGTGTTTGTACTCCAGATGAAACAAGAACTCAGTCTAACTTGATGTTTCCCATTCGTAGTTCTTGTAGGTCCTTTTCGCATGATTTTTTAATATCGATAAAACTCTCCATCAACAGGGTACCAGTGCGGACAATGTGGGTTTTTCGAAGTTTGCGCAGATGCCGCAGACACTCCCGGCCATTCACGCACTCGAGAAGGTGCTCGGGCACATTCGCGACGCGGGGGGGCGCACGATGCGGCTGATTTTCTTCGACTGCTACGAGCAAATCTTCCACAAGCTCGCCGGCTCCGGCTCCGCGGAGTCGTTCTGGCTGTTGCGACAGGCGTTCTTCCTGCACTGCATGAACCACAGCAAGCTCGACGTGGCGCGGTTCAAGTCCTGGTATGACCAGGATTTCATTACCCACGTAAAGGAGTGGCGGCCGTCGTTTTTCCTCCTCTCCGACGAGTTTCTCACCGACGCCTTGGCCCGGGAAGAGGAGGAAGAGGAAGACTCGGAGGAAGAGGAGCTGAAAAAGGGAAACGAGCCGGAGATCGATGACAAGTTTGTCCAGCAGTACTGGGAACCGGTGCTGAAATCCTTGACGATTCAGTGCTTGCGGCACAAGCTCCCGGTCGCGCATCTCCACGGGCTGGAACACAAGGGCCACCGGATCATGTGCTTCACGCTCGGTTTGGAGAACAACTGCCGCTTACTGGCGGACTACATGGCAAGGATTTACGACAAGGATTACGACACTCACAACGAAAACAGGCAAGCGTCTGCGCTCGGCGCAAAGACCATGTCGGCGTCCAGCCCCATGGAGGTGGAGGACGTCGATGAGGTGAGCAGCAGCAGCGCGCTGGCCGAAAAGACGTTGTCCGGCACCAGCATTCTGGGGCCCAGCAGCCCGTTGCTGTTAGAAAACGTCCCGAAGTGTAGTTTACTGTACCCGGTAGAACACGAGGACGTCCAGGAAAGCGGTGAGAAGGTGGCGACCATCGTTTCGTGCATGAAGCAGCTGAGTATTCCGTTTTCCACCGCCGTGTTGCTGAACTGGATTCAGGAATACGTACAGAACGAGGACTATGCGCCGGAGGGAGAGTTCATGACGAGCTTGCTGTTTATCTTCAAGTCGTTCGTCTTGACAAACCTGTTCAAGGACGAACTTCCCCTGCTCCAACGGTGTTTCACCTCCTGGGAGCCGGATGAGGACGGCGAGGGGTTCCTGGACGACACACTGGAGACGATCGTGGGTAAATTCCAGGAATACAGTGCGGGGGTGATGCAGAGCTTTGTGCAAGTGAACAGCGGTTGCGACACGTTTGAGACGGACTCGGGCATCATGCAGGGCGTGAACATCGAGAAGCAGTGTGACTTTCAGGACTTCGTCGATGTACGCTTGTTGAGACATGTTGCGGGGTTCCTTTTGCAGCAGAAGGCAAGCGAAGTGGACGTGAAAGTGTTCGACATTGCGAAGGATCTGAAGAAGAAGCTGCAGGACATGTGGGAAAACTACGTTGTTGCATCTGGCGCCTGCCCTGCGAACTGCAAAGCTTTTTGGCCCATTGCTGTCGATTTGGAAGAATTTTCGGAGGCACCGCCAGAACTTCCCGCAGCACCAGGGATGCGATCCATGCCCGAGATTGCTGAAATCAAAAGTGACTTGCTGCAAGAGGTACTAGTGCTAAATATTACATTTTTTATTTTTGCTCACTTGAAAAATGACGACCACGACCTGTGTCGAAAATATATATCGAACTCCTTTGAACTGCCTCTCCGGTTTGCGTTGGCGTGTGCCCATCGCAGACAACATCAACATTGTGTCTTCACTATATTACGTCATCTCTCTAGGTTGTCTTCAGCAAAAGGGAGCTAAAGACCATGGATCCCAACGCCCCGAAAGACCTGGATGATGAGCCGAAACTGTTCGACGGGAGCGGGTGGAAGGTTGGCACCGCGGTCTCGTCCGTCGGCTTCGAGGAACACATGGAGGAAAACCGAGGGCAGAAGAAGGAGCGCGAGAGGAAGGCGGCGATCATCAAAAAGAAAGGGTTCCTGTCCAAGGCCGACCTGGAATTCTTCGCAAAGGGCGCCGCGCGATCACGGCAACTGGCGGTGCGGGCGATTTCGAACTATGCTAATTCGCTGACCGGATCGAAGGGACTACACAAGCCCATTCTAGTCAAGGACGAGAAAATGTTGCAGGACGAGAAAAAACTAGCAGCCGCGCAAGATAACAAAAGCAAAAAGCACATGGTACAGACCAGTGGCTGTTGCAATTTCTATTTCTATAATTTCTACGTATTTCTAATATATCTCTACGACCCCACATTGATATTATTGAAATCAAATTGATTACTGTACCATTATTCCGCAGATTGACCTCGCCTATCAATGTTGCGCTTTCGCAACTGGTTCGTTATAACGAAGTGGCACCAATAAAATAGAAGTTGATCCGCGCTCACAATCCATTCCTGAGGGTCGTGTCTGCATGTGGTGGTCATTCCAGCTTACAATTTGCTCCACTCACAACTATCTACAGGAACTTCTCAAGAAAAACGAGGAGAAAGCGATAGCGGAAGCCAAGAAGAAGGACGAGGAGCGTCTTGTCCAGTGGGAAAGGGACGCAGAGGGCTTGAACCCGAGCAGCACGGGCGTCACCGCGTTTCTCAAAGTACAGCAGCTCCTTCTGGAGATGGCGGCCGGGTACCCGCGGTACTCCGTGGTGGACGACTTTACCGGCTTCAAAGACGGGATTTCCAAGTTCTTCCAGACGAAAGAGGCCCGAACGAAGATTGCTGTCAAAATGCTGGGGCACATCCGCAAGTTTTTGAAGAAGGTCAACTTGAATACCGAATTGAAGTCTGGGGATGTGCTCACGCGTGCCGGAAGCAGTGCCAACGCGTTGTACAAGGCGGGATCAGCAGCATCATCAGCAGGGAGTTTGGACAAAACGCTCTCTGTCGCTGGAACGCTAAACACGTTCATGGTAAGTACTAGTACATGCTTTTTTAGATGCATAGAATAATATGGACGAAAGTTTGTTGCTTCATCGGTGTAGACATCATGAATCCACATAATGCAGTGCCCGCCTTATATGTAGCGCTACTTGCAGCTTATGCTGAACAAAAGAATGAAGATGAACCTTATGAAGATGAATATCCAAAAAGGAACTCTGGTTGTATCATTTCCAACAGACTCAAGACCTGGGCGAGAATCAGCAAGGGGTGAGCCCGCGCATGGCGCAGTTTGTCTGCTACATCTTCAACTTCTGCCACACCGTGTTCAAGGAGTACGGGCAGGACCTTGAGGGGAAGGGAATTCGGCTCCTCCAAGAGGTTCTCATCGCGCTGGGCTTCCCCGAGTCTGCGACCAAAGTTTTTCGGCAGTGGGCCGAGATGCAAGCAGGCGACGAAAGCAGCCCCAATGACTCGGTGGATCCAAAAAAGGATGCAAAAGACGACAAGAAGAGCAAGAAGGAGGACAAATTGCGGAAGACGAAATCCGAAATGCCGAAGCAGAAACTGACCAAGAAGGAGCTTAGTGTCGGCGGCAAAAGCAACAAGGAGGACAACATTGCCGACCTGAAGAAAACCAAGTCGTCGCTGTCCGTCACCTCGCGGCGGTCTGACAAGCTCGATGACTACTACGTCGACCCACGCCAGATCACGTCGGACGCGATCTCGGGCAAGGACCAAATCACCCCCTATGAGGGCCCGACGCTGATGGGCGGCGAGCAGGCGTTCCAGCTGTCCTTTAATGGCAGGTACATGGAGCGCAAAGTGGGTACCAGGAAAGACGAGCGGGTGTTGTTCAAGCCGGATGACTGGCAGAGCGATTTGCTAACGGTGGTCGACAACAATCAGTCCGCCCTGGTGGTGGCGCCTACCGCGAGTGGAAAAACGTTCATCTGTTACTACACGATGGAAAAGGTCTTGTCCACGGACCACGAAGGCATCGCGGTTTACGTCGCTCCGAGTAAAGCGTTGGTGAATCAGGTAAGTCTTCATCTTGATGTGCGGGATAATTCAACTGCTTCGCTTTTGCTCACGCGTTACTGTTGTGGCTCATCAACAGGCCAACACAAATTACTCAACGTCAAGAATCTTCAGCGAGGCTAATAAATATGTTGCACACGACACTGACACTTCACTTCCTATTCCTCCCGATCTCACGCACAGGTCTCTGCCGAGATTTTCGCCCGATTTTCGTCGAAAAACTACCCACCTAATGCAAAAAACGAGCTGTTGGGCGTCTTCTTGCGTGAGATGAACAGTGCTGGCGGTGTAGCAGAGCAAGGAAAGTGGGTGAATACGCAAGTGCTGGTTACCATTCCGCACATCCTGGAGACCATCCTGCTCAGTCCAGAAAAACACGAATGGGTGAGAAGCATTCTTCAGTTTTTTTCTTGCAAGTAGAAATTAGTTGCATCCTTCCAAAGCTATGTACCTCTCATAAAATTAAAAACCACTTGCAGTTGCTTTGTTTTTTGGCAACGCAAGGGAGATGATGAAGGAGGTCAGTGATCAATTATCCCAGGTCAAGCGCTTGCGATACATTGTCTTCGATGAAGTTCATTGTATCGGTGAGTCTGAGGGCGGTGCCCAATGGGAGCGGACGATGCAGCTGATTCCTTGTCCGTTTATCGCACTGTCCGCCACCGTGGCCAATCCGGAAAATTTCCACAACTGGCTCTCGCTGTTGCAGGAGAAAAAGTTCCCGCACAATCCGAAAGTGCACCTGATTAAGCACACCGAGCGATGGAATGACTTGTACAAGTTTGCCTTCATAGACGGAAGTCTGTACCCGCTCCACCCCTTCGCCTGCTTGAACGAGAGGACAGTCAGGACGCAGGGCGTCATTGCCGATTTCTCCATGACACCCTCGGAAACATCAACATTGGTGCGGACGTTCACCGACCTGTTTTCGGGGGACAAGGACCCCGCCATTCAGGCGGCGATTAAGAAGTTGAACCCGCGGGACTTCTTCCTGACCAACCGAATCATCACGAAAACGGACTTTAGAAAGTACGAAAAGCTCGTGTTGCAAACGTTGCTCGGCGGCACTGGCGCTCCGGAAACTTCCAGCGACCCGTTGGTCAGAACAAACACCCTGATGACGGGGTCGGAGACCATCACCAGCCCAGCGAATAGCTCCAAGGACAACTCGCCAACAACGATCCCAGAGGACGAAGAAGTGGAGGAGAATCTGGATGCCGGACAAAGAAAAATGGCCGTCATGGCGCAGAAGTTCGAGGCGGCGTCTATGAATTCCGGAGACGAGGGCTCAATAAAGGAGGGCAAGAAGATGCTGCTCGACAAGGACAAATTCAACATGTTGCTTACCGCTCTTCGAGTGCTCCCCAGGAAGAACCTCCCGGGGTTGCAGAACAATTTACCCAAGCTCGCCTTCAGCAACATGTCGACGCCCGGAGTGACCTCGAACACCCAGACCCCGGCGGACACAGCGACTCCCTCCGACAACAACGAACTACAGAAAGCGACCAGTGTGATCGCGGGGAAAACGCAGTCCGTACCGCTTGGTGGTGGGCCCGTAACCGAGGTGGTGCAGACCCAGCTGGAAAAGAGCATGAGCAAGACTCCCGGCGGTGGCAGCGCAGGCGGGTTCTTCCCACATTTGCAGTCCAGCACGGTGGATGTTTCCAAGATGGAGCTGCAAAAAACCGCATCGGGGGCAAAGATGTACCAGTTTTTGAGGGAGCTCGACCGGACCGAAAACTTGCCAACCATCATTTTCAACTTCAACCGCGTAGACCTGAAAAAGATGATGTCTGGGCTCTGCAAGCACATGCAGGACATGCAGTACGAGAAGTACCTCGGCACCGAGGACGCGCGCGCCGCGACGAAGCAGGAGAACGCGAAGCGTGAGGCCGAGTTCAACCGGAAGTTGAAGCTGTACGAGGCGCAGCTGAAGCTGAAAGCGAACGATGAGGACTTCGACGAGACGACCCTCGAGGAACCGGTGAAGTTGCCCAACGTGGAGGATGAGCTCGACCGCGAATTCTCCTTCCACAGCGAGAAAGCGTACGGGCAGTGGAAGGACAGTATCGACGAGGAGTTTAAAATGCTCCGGCTGAACAAGCGCATGGACAGGATGCTGATCGCAGCGCTGGAGCGCGGTATCGGCATGCACAACGAGTCCATGCCCACGAAGTACAGGCAGTTAGTGGAGGTTCTCTTCCGTCGAGGCTTTTTGAAAGTCGTGTTCGCCACCGGCACACTCGCGCTCGGAATCAACATGCCGTGCCGCTCGGTGGTGTTCACCGGTAACGACGTGGAGCTGAACGGTTTAATGTTCCGGCAGATGGCTGGGCGCGGGGGTCGTCGTGGCTTCGACCTTCTCGGGAACGTGATCTTTTTCGGCGTTCCCTTTGAAAAAATCGCACAGCTGGTAGCGGCGGATCTGCCCACGTTGTCCGGAGAAATGAACTTGTCCCCGACTACGTTGCTCCGGGTTCTGGTCCGGGAGCAGGGCCTGCAGGAGGTGAAGGAAAGCGGAAAGGTTGAGCTGAATGAAATGATACACAAGAAATGCCTGCAGCCATTGTTTGAGTGTCCGTTCTTCCAGGCCTCCATCTCCAGCGAAACGCTCGGAACGCAGTTGGCCTTGCACGCAAAATACTCGCTCGAGTTCTTGCACAAAGAAGGTACACGCTTGAACACTTCGAATTTTGTTTGTTGTAGTTGATGAAGATGCACCTATATTGATATTTCATCAATTTTTCATTTAGACGACGCTCTTGTTGTCTGTCTCTGTTGGTTCTTGACGTCACAGACGCTAAGCTGCAGAATCAGTCACCAAATCATCATCTTCAGGTCTGATTACACCGGACGGAGTGCCCTTTGGCCTCGCCGGCCTCGTAGCCTTTTCTTTCGAGTGTGAGCCGGCAAACCTGGTGCTGAATCGTTTGCTGCGGTCTAATGCGCTACATGCTTACTTGAAGAACGCAAAAAAGTCGGAGGTAAAGGACGACCGAAATACCTGGGTGTCCACGAAGCTGTGCGCTGTGCTCGCTCAGTTCTTCTTGCCAAAGAGGAACGCCGCGAGCATTGAGCAGGGCATGATGAAGCGAACGCAAACAATGTCTTCAAGAATCACAAGAAGAAAGCATTTGCCCAGCCCAGACTGCCCGTCATTACCACCACTACCAGAAAGCATCAGAAAGGAGATCCTCATTTACAATGAAGACATCTCGCACACCTACATGAACTACATCTGGTCCACCTGCGCAACGAAAAAGTATGAAACCCAGCCGGGGGACTTCACACTGCCGATGACAGGAGTCAAGTGCTTGTCCGAATACAAACCGGAATTCACAAAGGTACAGAAAATCTTAATGATCGACTTAAAGGTGCAAAGACCACGACTGTCGGAAAAAAGTTAATAAGTATCTAGTAAGATTAATAAGAAATTATCAGGGGAACGACAACGAGGTTGGTCGACACTTTGATTTTCCGAAATTTCTCCTAATCTATCAGAATAGTAGAATGCGAAAGAAAAATATTTTTTACATACTTATCAGGGCCTGATGAATCCGAAATCCACGTTTAGTCAGTGGCTCAAGCAGAGTCAGAGCAAGTTTAAAGCACGGAGCATATTCAGTGCCATGACGGGGCTTGGAGACCACTTTGAGAATTACCGGGACGCAATCGTGAACACGCGAAGCTCTGTCGCAAAGGTCGACATGAACTCGATACCAGTAATCGACTTGGAACACAGCAGAAATTCGTATACAGATTTGTTTTTCGATTTCGACGTATGAACTGTGCATTTTCCCATGTCCACCACCAAGAAACTTCTATTGCATGCATTACTTTTGTTGATGTTGAAACTACAGAGCACATGATGATCAAAGTTTTAGTTATTTTTGACTGCTTTCCCACATACAACCTCAACGAATTTGCATCCAGGTACTTGCTGGACTTTCTGGCTCACGGTCAGCTCCGCTTGCTTACAACCGACAATGGCTTGAATCAAACAGAAGCGTACGCAAGTTTGTCTTCGTTTCTGATGGCACTGCTGATGATCGATCACGCCATCGGGCAAATGGCTCCGCCGCTGAAAAAGTCCACCACTGGGAGTCTGACGGGCGACATTGTGGTGCTCAGCCTGAAGGACCTTATCGCAGACTTGAAAGCGCGGCTGTCAAAGGCATAAAGCTGCAGCGGACCACCACTCGCATCTTCGTCGGGGACACGCGCTGTTCATCTTCCTCAAGTCTTCAGGTTTGACAAAGCTCTAGTGGGTGACAGACAGCGAGGTGGTATTCCGGACAGGAGCAAGCTGTCTGACCACACCGAGTTTGGTTTTAAGTTTTCTAGATTGAAATTACACGTACACCGGCATGATGTGTTGCTTTACGCACACTTCTGTCTTTCTTGGTTGTTGAGTACTTTTTTCGTGACGCACTGAATCATGATATTTTGGTTGTACAACTAGTACTAAAGAGAAAGCGAACGACTACGACTCATTCTCATACGCGTGTAACCTCCGAAACAAGAAAGTCCTCTTGTTTCGACACACACATCGCGTATTTTCACAGAGTTTCGACCTGTTCTTTTCCACCCGCGACACATCGACATGAATTTGAATATGAATGAAACAAGACGACCACCTTCCATCTTATTGAGCATACCAGAACTCGCTACAGTATACTTGTTGTTTCCTCGCACTTGGGTTGCTCTTTTGCCCCCGCCCCAGCAACCGAAGCTGCGAACGATACACAGCAGGAGCTGTACCGGACACAAGCTCTGCACCGGGACGCATGCATATGCTCGAAGATGAACCATGCGTACTTTATTTCTCCGCGTGGTGCAATTATGAATGTGGATGCTGCATCGTACCCACGCGGTAATAAAGTGCAATGGGTTTGGGTGCAAGGAAATTTGAACGCGTCGCGTCCTTGAACGTTTTTCGCTTCATCTGTGAAGATGTTTAGAAAAAAGAAAGACTCTTGAATATGGTGGAGCATGATGAAAAACGAGACCAAACAACGCACCGTGTGGAGGAAAATAGTATAAATACGCCGTCGGTGCGTGGAGATCGATGAGCAAGCAGACGCCGTCAAAGTCTAATAAACGTACTGAAATACAACAAAAATGATTACAGCTACGTTGTATGTATAGTTTGACTTTGTAGGATTGATGTTTTGCCTTTCACTTCTTCGTGGTATAGGATGCATCTATCTACTCACTCAGCTTCATCAATACAGCCACAGCCACTGTAGTATTGGGTTGTCACGTTCTTACACCCGCTCAAAAACTTCGCATACACATGTGACTCACTCTTTCAAGAGCATTCTAAAACGTATAGATACGAATACCAGCACCTAGTACATCGAGCTTGACGAATGCACAACTACATTCCGCCGCATCTGCCACTGTTGCTGTTCACATGAAGTCTCCTCCTAGTTCATCTGGTGATGACAGACGAACAGGACATGGCTACTAATTATGATTGCCACCTATTTTTGCGTACTTCTTGAGTAGTGCAAGCTACTCGGGAATAGTTCCTTCTCGGCCCAACATTCATCTGGAGGAAACCACGTATTTTCTATGAAATGATAGAGTCGCGCGGTCTCACTCTCACCAACAAGGCAAAACGTTGCAGCACATTTGATTTTGATGTGTCGAAACTGACGAACATTTTGCTATTGCGCATGCACTGTGCCAGATGCAATCACCAATGAAACAAAGCCAAAGATGAAGATTCAGTAGCTGCAAAAACTCAAAACACGAAAAAACAAAAAGTGAAATTTATAAAAAAAGGACCTGGATGAAGAGGAAACACGAATAACGTTAACGACGTGCGCCTGCATTTGGTGGAACACCGCGACACATCTTCGGCATCGTTCGACGAAGATGATGGTGATGACTCGTGTTCGTTTTGAAATTCGCCAATGGGAATGCGGACACTAAAACTGTATCTTCCAATAAAGTGAGTCACCCTGTGTGCGGTTCCTATGGACTCTTCGAAATGCGTATGCGACCTTCCGAGTGACGACAAGGCGCACACGATTCTGTGAAGTCCCTGCTTTCTAAATTTATTTATTACGCTCGCCCACGAATGAAGATGAAGATCCTCGCTCGTAAAAAGCGGAGCGATGTTCACTACTTGACGGCCAAGATCATTCTTTGCTTAGAAAATAGCACAGCTGGGTCTATTAATCTTCTGATTATAATTGCGACTCGCATTGCGTACAAGTGGGCCGATAGTAGCGATAAGAGATCCTGTTTCTATTTGCGGCCTCGTTCGATAATTTCTGCATTCGACCGACTTATAGATCTAGAATGGAAGTGGAAATAAGACTACAAATACATCGTCGAGCCCTTGTTACCGACTCTTGCTAATGAATGTTGGAACAAAGGCGATGCTAGGTAGATCGCAAACCGACGAGTAGCGATATACTTGCGAACAATACCAAACGAAATCCTATGTATTCGTGATTGCGTTCAAGAGGATGTATGTAGGATTGCCACGACGACAAGGCAAACTTTTTTTGTCGACTATGCTCGATCATCGTAGTTCAAGTTCTCTTTGAGTAAGGGTTGTACTAATACTAAATGAGAATAACGGTCAACAAGATCATTTTTGCGATACCACCAAGCCGAAGAGAAATATATTAGCATTAGGGCTGCTGGAAAACTAACAGAACCGATTGAAATTTTGATCAACACCTGTGCTGCCTTACTCTCATTTATTACGACGAATCTTCATGATTGATCGCCTAGGCCTTAGTCTTAGTGGCATAGCTAGAAGATAACCACAAACATAGTCATTTTGTTCTCGTTGTAACAGATCGCGTTTTTCGCGTTCACTGGGGAAACGCGGTGGAGACTCCGCGCCCATTTCGCGAGCAAAACTACATAACTGAATACGAAGAAACCAAACTGAAAGTTTATCGAAAGCGCAACTACTACCGCTACCGATATATTCAAATTTTTGAGGGTCGAAAAAAACAGCTGCTCAGGATCCAAAAAAAAAGCTTCTCAGGGTTGCCGGAATCCCGACGCCAGGCTGCGGATCCGACCCTGCCGAAAGCCTGAAGACCGCACTGCTTCATCATCGTCGTAGCTAATAAGAGCACACGACTTCGTCTTCAACATCTTCGTGAGTTGTAATTTGCAACTAGCACATTAGCCACAAGCGCAGACATGCGTGATGAATGCAAGGGCTTTGAAGATTCCAGCGCGCTGCTTCTGGTGGTGCATCGCAAGTAGTTTGATTGTTTGCGATGCACCACCAGCGACAAGAGGGGCTGACCACAGCAGTTTGTGGCTCAACATAGCTGAACTATGTTGAGCAGCCGCAGTTTGCTGCGGTCAACCTCTTTTTTCTCTTTTGTGTTTTTGCATCGCACGCATGCGCTTGCCTTGGTGTTGAAGTTTTATCCAGAGCATTAGCGCTGTCTACCAGTAGCGTTGTTGCCTGCGCTACTAACTTGCAAGCCTTCCACCAAAGCCGCGAGGTCGGCGAGGTGCCCGATATCGTCCGCGGACACAGCTAGTCTCCCCTCTAGTATCAGCGTGATCAGTGCTTTCTCGTGGATGACCCACTCCGCGGGCTTCGCGGCTCCGAACCAACGCGCGGCGACGACACTGGTCGGCCGGGAGCCTAGTGCGTGTTTACTTTTGCAGTTCGTTGTAGAAGAAGACGCTGGGCCGCCCTGTGGTGCTTCTTGTGTTGCTCGCCGGACCTAGTGTCGCGGGGCCAGCGGCTTCCCTTGCTGGGGAGATGCGCCGGATTCATTTTCGCCCGACAAAGTCCAGGGCGGGGGGCCCGCAAAGGCTGGAGAGGTGTCGCGTTGGCTGCTAGCTTAGTTCATCTGGTAGCGACCCATCACCCCGGCCGAAACAATCGCGAGCCCGAAGGAACCGACAGAAAAAAGTGCAGCGCCATCATGTTTGTGCGTGATTCTGATGATATATATACGCATCATCGCCGTCATATTTGTGCACGAATCTGATGAGTATACTCGCAAGATAGTAAGTATATTAATATACTCCGGCCGTCTGACCAGGCTCGGGCCCGAGCCTCGCCACTTTTCTTGAATTTATTCACTTTTTGTTGGTTTTTTTGTCGACTTCTGGCCCGGTAGTAAAATCGCCAAAATCGTCCACACCATGCGGGTAATCTTTCTACTCCCGACATTTTCAACGAGTGCGAATATTACAAAAATACTCAAAAAGTAATTAACTTAGTGCATTTGTTTCCAAGATAATAAATATACTCGCAAGGAGTATTTTTTTGATCACGAAAGCGATCACTTTTTGCCATGGTTTTGGTCGGTAGTAGAAAGAGAACCACCATGGTGCTGCTGATTTTTGCGAATTTGCTACCGATTCAGAAAGCCAAGAGAAATACTTCAGAAATTACAACAAATGCCGAAATTTTTGGAAATAATAAAGATGTATTATTTTTGAATATTTTCCTTTATGGCGCGCGTCGGTAGTAGAAACATAACCCGCATGGTGTTGGCGATTTTGGCGATTTTACTACCGAGCCCAAAACCACAGCCAAGGTGTGTGACCTTGGTGGTTTTTTGTTCAAAACTGTCGCGAGGCTCGTGCACGAGCCTCGCACGAGCCTCGCGAAATATTTCGTAATATTTCTGTCGAATTTAATTCGACCACTTTGCGAGCTCGGGCGAGAGCTTTGTCGGATGTGATGGATTACTTTTCGAGTTCGGGCGAGAGCTTTGCCGGGTATTATTCGACTACTTTTCGAGTTCGGACGGGAGCCAAAAGGACATACGTCGCGAAGCGGTTTGCTTACTTTTTAAGCCTCGGCGAGAGCCGGAGCAAGCAAGCCCCGGCCGAATAGCCGGCCCAAAAGGTCGGCCCGGAAGCGCCTCTACGTCCGTGGCGACGCGGCCGGCCGATGAAGAAATGTATGAGGGGGCCGGCGTGCCGCGGGGGGGTTGGGTCCCGTCCCCACCCGGGCCGCCACGCCATCTGTCAGTCCTCCTGCTCGTCCTAATCTTCTTGCCCAGGGCCAGAAGACCAGGGCCGCGACGAGCAAAAACTTGTGCCACGGATGGCACTACTAGTGTAGAAGCCCCGTGGCCATGCAACAAAATAGAAATAGAGCTGTGTTGTTCTTCAGCGCCTTCGTCCGCGAAGCTTTTCCGGTTTTCAGCTCGACGGCTTCGCTGTGGTCGGAAAGCTGGCGCAGCTCGATCTTCCGGGTCAGCCGCTTCCCAGCGGCGTCGTAGTCGTACCCTCCGCGGAGGCTGGCCCGTGCCGTCCTTCCTCCACAAAATCCCCTCCGTCTCTTCCGCAACTCCCGCAGTTTTTTTTCTTTGTTTGGGTGTGATATGCTGCGAAAAGGCTTCTGCATGATGGCGCACACTGCTGCGACTAGTACGGCTTTGTGCTACCAGCGCAAGCACTAGTAGCAGCAGTGTGCACCATGACGAGAGCTCTTATTTTTTGCAGATCATGCTATTGCTCAGCCTGTATCCTCTGAAAAATCGCCCCCAAATGCCCCCAAGTCCCGCTTTTTTTTTTAGGTTGTACTACTACTAGCTATTCACGACGAGACGAAGCAGTGCGGTCAGGCTTTCGGCAGGGTCGGATCCGCAGCCTGACGTCAGGACTCCGGCAACCCTGAGAGGCTTTTTTTTCCGATCCTCAGAAGCTCTTTTTTTCGACCCTCAAAAATTGCAATATTCCGGTAGCGGTAGTAGTTGCGCTTTCGATAAAGTTGTCCAGCAGCAGGGTTAACCTCGGAGAAGCAAAGCCGGCGTGGCTTCATCGCAGGCGACATCGATCCTGCTACCATACCAAAGGTGTCGTCGACGTGATTGATGTACGTGGTAGGATCACCAGCTGCAAAGAACAATAGAAGCACGCTCGTAGGCGGAGCCGCGTGCAGAAATTGATCGTCTTTGAAAAAAGCAAAAAGCAACGACCAGAACTACCTCGTCTCTCACCAGGGAGCTACCTTTGGCAGATGCATTTTTTGTGAAAGACCCACCTATAAAAGATCACGACAACAGGCCGAAAGAGACAGCAGAAAGTTTAGCGCGCTGGATATTGTGAATGTGAGAATATTTTTCGTACATGTGGTCATTTGGCTAGAGACGTTTTTAGAAATTCACAGGAATTTTCAGAATGTCAGTATCACGAGAATATTGAAAAAGTAGAGTAAGATACGCATATTTCTGCTTATAGTGACACACCGCAACTATTTTTGTTTCTACGCTCGCACGTCAAGACATGATAAATATCGTGTTGACAACAACACCAGCAAGCAGTGAAGACTTCATCTGGGCGGGGCTGCTTGTCTCATCAAAGGTCAAGCAGTCTCTTCTTGGAGCCTGTCAGTGGTCTCTTCAGCACGGCCTTCTGGCGTTTCTGTCGTGATCGACCACGAAGATACACACTTACTCCATTCCTTCATTCCTGTGAAAGGCATTTCCCGTGCGTGAAAACAAGCGGACGGGCATCTTGAAGATGATAAAAAAGATCCCCGTGGACAAAAATATCGTGAAATAAGCCAGCCACCAAAATGTCGCAGTGCTCTTTCATCCTACATCTCTAGGAGATTATGGCTTTACGCCCTATACGCCACGCGGCTCATCCTGCGGTTCTGGTTGTCCTCTTCGATGGGGTCATATACCGCTAAGCCGGCAGTTTTTGCTTCTTGTCACTCAAATTCGAATAGATGATTTTTATCATTTTCGTAGAAGAGAAAAGTGCCACCGGGCCGCTATTTTTTCACTACCGCATCAAGTGCACGCTTCAAGGCAGTCAACAAGTGCGACCATTTCTCGATGGGGTGTCGATCACCACAATCCAAATGTACTGAAAATCATGACGTCCTCCAGTGAGGACCGAATAAAAGACGCGGGAAATACCAAAGACTTCTGCGGTCGTTGTACCTCTACAAGTGCTTCTGGTGAGGGGGCTGCCAGCACCTCTCCGCGTCGCTGCGGTTTCAGGCGAGAGGAAATAGAACAAGGTCACGATTTTTCCCGAGCCACGACCGCCGCAAGTAGTACTACCTCCACCCCGCGACCACCGTCCTCCGAGCCGAGTTCCTTCAAGGCACACGAGGATCACGCTCGTACCTGCTCAGCAGAGGTAGAGGTTTCGTCGTTGTCGGAAAACGCAAAAAAGAGCAGCAACGTAGTACTAGCTCCTGAGGAGCAAGGCGATTACGTGAACTCAAACCACCAGAACCGGGACGACAAAACCAAGTCCACAGGCATGATGGACGGAAATGCCGGGGACGAGTTTGATGGCCTGTTCGATAACCTGGACATGTCTGAGCTTGAAGATGGGGGCGTCGACAAAAAACTGAAGAACGACAACAGTGAGCAGCTGCGGCCAGGGAAAAAAGTTGTTCAGAATCCGGCACTGCAACAAGCTAGCTTAGTTCAAGGAGGAGGAGCTGCATCTTCATCGTCTACTGCAACGATCGGACGCCCTTTGCCTGGATCGACCGCAGCCGTCGTGAACGTGGCGGCAGCTGCTCCACTTGGTGTTGGTTCTTCCACAGGAGTCCTTGGGCAACAAGTTGTACTCTCGGCAAACGCAAAGCGCCCCGGAACCACGAGTGCGACTACTTTTGTTCCGCCCCAGCGCGGTGCGGGGGTTGCTGTGCCTGTCGCAAACCCGCTTCCTGCGCACCTGGTGCAGCATCCTCAACTGGCAGTACCCGCCGGTGCTCGTCAACCAGTCCCGACTATGCAGATGAAGATGGGTTTCGGAATGCAGCAGCCTTTCGCTGCCAATCCAGGAACGGGAGCTTTCGCCGGAAGCGGTGCGCTTGGCGCAGGAGGGCCCGCTGCTGTGCCAGGTGCTGTCCTGACTAGTCAAGGTGCTCTACTAGTACCGCCAGCGTCAGTAGTTGCGGGAGTTGGTGCCGCAGCCAGCTCGTCGAAGGTCCCGGCTGTTCTCGGAGTTGGAGGGGCTGTACCGTCCACCTCTCTGTCTAACGGTCAGGGTGGCATGGAAGATTTGCATCGCGAAGACCCACAAGAACCCTTGCATCAGTGGCGCCCCGTCTTTCGCGACGACATCGCTATTTCGACAGGACAGTTCATCGTGCGGAGTCAGAAGGTGCGCACAAAGGAAGACCTCTCGACAAACACGCAACAGAAGATCGCAAACGAAAAGGCTGAATTCAGAGCAAATGCAGTTGACGATGGCGGAAACGTCAAGATGCAAGACGCGGGAACGGGAGCGGTTGCGCCCAATGCAGCGACTGAAGAACACGAGGTGGACCACTGCGGAGCTCCTTGGTACCTCTCGCGACTGGCGAACTGGCGCATAGTGCAAAAAATCCACGCGAGCAGCAAGGTGGGAGCAAGTACAATCGCAAAGATGGAGATTCATGCGAAAATGAAACCGGAGCTGGAGAAAAAGCCCGAGGAAAACCTGCATTTCCCGGACGCCCACGCCGAGAGCGAAGAGATTCGTGAATCGTCGTATTTGACCGCTTTGCCTGTGTTTCACACGAACCTGACCCAGGAAAATTGCCGGAAGACTGCTTTCGAGGCCGAGGTAGAAGACCACCCCAATTACCAGTGGGAGCAGCGGCAACTGGAACTGGTGAATGGCGTCCAGACTTTGCAGTGGCAGATGCAAGAGGCGCAGCGACGAGCGCTCCTTGCGCAACAGGAGGCGAATCGCAAAAAGCAGCAGCTGGTCGCCATGAACCCGTCTCTCGGACCTGTATTGTTTCCGGGGGTCCTCGCGAAAGGGGCTAATTCAAGTTCTGCTCCACCAAAAGGTAAAGGAGCGCAGCAGCTTCCAGGAGCCTACACGGGAGCGGGACTACAACTCGCGGCACCAGGTGCTCCGCTCCCGATGATGCAGGCACAGACAGTGCCGGTTAATTCCTTCGGATTTGGTCCACAACTGCTCCAGCAAGCGTCCGCTGTTGCGCAATCAGGAGCTGCCTACCCAGCAGGCTACAGCGCTGCTTTCCAAAGCACGACCCAACCTCGTCTTGCTGCTGCCGCGTTAAAGCGTTCCGCCGTGCCGCTAGCAACGGGAAGCACTGCCTCATCAGCGTCTGCGGCCCAACAGCCCGCACTCAAGAGGCCACGAATCTCAATGGAGTCCGTACAGGGCGCCGGAGGACAGGAACAACTGCAACAGAACGCTGGAACAACGGGGACCGGCAAGAAGGCCCGTCCGACGCTGCGCATCAGGCCAAAGAAGAGCGTCGAACCCGAAGAGAAAAAATCGCTCTTCGCAGCGACAGCTGCGGCCGGAGCGACCACCAGCAAACCTCCGGCTCCGAGCGGAGCATCTTCCTCAGGCGCAGCGGGAGGAGCACCTTCAGCGAGTGTTCTTCCTGGTGGTGCGACGCAGCTGCAACCACCAGTGGGATCCAATGCGGCGTTTCCAAAAATGCCTCCGATGAAGTCTCAGATTGCGATCCCTCAGACCAGAGAGCTGTATAACTATCCCCCGGTCGTGCAAAAGTCCCGTAGTTCGCTCAGGAGCCGCATCAATTTTGTATGACAGCAGACGGCCGCGGCTCGCGGCTTCAACGCGTTTTTTTGTTCTTGTGCAGCGAGAGAACCTCCAACTGGAAAAGCATACAATTTCAATTACAACAACTAAATCATATCTAATGTATGAGTTAATGATTGCATATGCATGCACATGATTGATCGTACGAAAGCCAGGGCCAGGGCAAATTCTTGAAATGCGTCTCTATGCAACTACAGCGACACGCTTGCAATTTCATAACAAGTCCGGGCATTACAAAGTGACAATTTTACGCACGATGAACGAGACCGCCAAGCTCCTCCGCTCGGAGCATGACATCAATCTCACGCAAATACCACCGCCCAAACCTGACGAGAAGGTCGTGGCCACTATGCCTGCAACGAGGCACAGACTTGTGCTGCAACAGCAACAGGAGTTGCTGCAGCAGGCGGCCGAAATAAAGGGAGGGAAAAAGTTACCCAAGACCTCTTCGCTCCCCTCCCTGCAGCGAATGGGGTCTTCCTCGCAGAACCTGAGCACACTCGGGGAGGCTGCCGGAGGTGCGAACAATGCGGGAACGAACAATGTCCCCTCCGACGACGAGGAGCGCGGCAGCAGCGTGGTATCCGCGGGAGGCAAATTAGAGAAGGCAGCTGCGGCGTCCTCGGTGAATGGTGTCGGGGGAGCGTCCTCGGCCGTGACCAGTGCTGCCGGCGGGAACAAGCCGCTGTCTTCGTCGCGGTCAGACATCGGCGGCGCAGCGTCCTCCATGGTTTCCTCACAAACTGGCGCGAACAAGCGGGGGAAGAAAAAAGGCAAAAAGCTGGGCGCAAACGGATCGCAGATCGGGCAATACGTACTTTATTTTGGCTTGTGCAGATGATTCGCGATCGCGCGAGCCAGCGACTCAGTTTATTCTGATTGTCTGAGGAGCACTGCGAGTCGGATGAACTGATCTATCTTCAACTGACGCCCTCACTACAGACACGAAATTCGTAGCTCGCTGCACCACAACTTCTTTATTTCTTCCGGTAATGAAACAAACTGAAAAGCAATAATCTACCTCCAGAATAAAAATCACAGGACATGTACTACCTCCGGGAAGCGGATAACGATGAGATACGACAAGCGTGCTACGAGTGCCACATGACGAAGCCAACTTTCTCGGAGAAAAATGAAGCTGCCTGGGTACTGCTGGAAGTTGAGATGAAGAAAAAATGCATCGCAAGAGCCTTGCTGTTCTTGCTGCTGTTACCTAGATAGGATGAAATTACGTAACGTCCTCTGGCGCATCTTGACGTCTATTCTTCATGCATGAAAACGAAATAGGAAAAGAATAAGAAATGATCCACTCTATCTAGAGGGACAAACAAAAGGCATAGTGGTGTTGTGCCTAGCTGTAGCTGTACTGGCGCACAAAATTTCAGGTGAAAAGGCGAATATTTGAGGATCGGCAATGGTCGTGCAAAAGTTGGGTGTTGTTAGACCGAACCAACGAGGTTCGGGCGGCGATGACGTGCCGTGTCAACCACTGCCGACCGCTCACCGAGGAGGAGCGAGACAATTTGCCTCTAGTGGCGCGGGGAAACAAATGGGAAACCGAAACAAACCCGTTCTACTGGATCCAGATCATGAACATGAGTGCGCTCGTGGAAGGCCAGGGAGATGGCAATCGAATGTACAAAGTCATGGAAAATCTGTGGCGAAGAGAAGGTAAGTCTAAGTAGCTGCAGCATAAATAGGTTCTCCCAACAACTCATCCTTGTTGTCCCGCACTGAGGTAGACTTACTTAAGAGCTACCCATTGCTCGAACTACACATGTAGTGGTCAATTGTCATGTTGATGCGTTCGGGCAAAACAAGGCTGGTCACAGTGGTCCGAGCAGTACATACAAAAGTCAGTTTTACCTAGTAAAAACTTGGAACTAGTTGTTTGTGCGCAATTTTCCTCAGGCTTCAAGATCGTTACACTGTATCCTGCCGATAACGATGCCGCGCCGAAGTATTGGGGCAACTTGGGCTTCAAGGAGTACAAGGGTCACCTGACCATGCTACCCATGCGGGCGAAGGAGGGACCCCACGCCGATCTTGTCGCCGAAATGGACGTCGGAACTGGACAAATACTCCCCCTCTGGGAAAAGGACCTGCAGAAACGCACCATGGCCCGGCGCGGCAACGTCAACCGCTCACTTTTTGACGGCCGAGCCGGGTACTGATTTATTCTAGGGGGTGTTGGCAACCTCCGCGACGTCCTCATCCTGCTCTGCAGCAATACGATAGGGACAGGAGCCTCGATCCGGTTCCGGAGGAGAACCGCGACACCTACTCTTCCTTTCATTTTTTTCTTTTTGGGTCGGCGCAGAAAGACATACAGCCGTGCCTTCTCTATAAATCATAAGCCCCCCTCGCGTCATGCCCTACCTTGCATCAGCTTCAGCTCCCCCTTTACCATTGAAGCGGTAGAATGGTGACTCACGCCCCCAGTGTCGGTACAAAAATCTTCTCGCTCAGTAACAGTAGGGTGCGATCGGGATCATGAGCGAACAAGTAGAAGTACTAGATTACTCTTATCACTCAGCGACAGCGACCTTTTTCGTTTTTCCACAGGTATTTGTCCTCATCTTGTTTTGCTTGTGACGATGAGCAAATACACAAGAATGAAACGCAAAGTACCAGGATTAACACATATCATGCAGAACAATGTAAGCGACCGAGACAATGTTGCCTATTACTATTTTTAGTAGGCGCATGTAAATTATCGTGGCCACGAGCGCCATCGAAAATAAGAAATACTGTTTTGTGTTCACCGCATTTTATGTGCGCAGAAACCTGTAGGACGAGTATCTGCGTTAGTACTCACATTCAAAATTCACAAGTGGATGAAAAATATATGTAGTGAACTTGTATGTAGTGTCCTTCTGAAAGACGAGCGAGTGATACTAGCGAAGTGATATTATTTAAAAGCGAGGGATAAGTATGGGGCCGCTGCTCCTTTCTTTCTCTGTGTCGGTGTCACCTGGTTTATTCACGTCAAAGTAAAATGTAGCAATATCATTCCTTCGAATACAAACCTACGTGGTCGCCTTTATTGCAGTGATCAATCGTTTTAAGTTTCACGGGCTCTACTTGTTCCCACACATCATTTGACTCAATCCAGGACTTCCCATTGCAGCCCCCGAAAGGCTAGCGCGAGGACTTAAACTTCATCTTTATTTTAATTAGCATCATACTCACATTGGCTCAGCTCCCGCCGTGGTGCGTGCTTGTTGGGATTACGTTGCTTTCTACTTGTTCCCTCCAACGCATTTCTTTTTGCTCCCTCCCAACATTTTATACGCAGATTCATTACTGGAGGTGATTCTTTTTACGCTAACAATCAACATCTTTTTACGAGACGGCTTTCGCCGCCACTTCGGCGATCTTGATTAGCCGAGCTCTATTCTGCGTCTGCCGGAGGAGTTGCATTTGTATTGCATCCACCGCTTATTTTGCTTCGTATAGAAGCTACCAGAAGAGACGAAAACGAAAACAACCTACAGTGTTGTTTTCTACAGAAAAAAAAGTAGATTCGTAGTGTTTCTTTCTTGATCTTTGCGCTGATATATTTAAATCACAGTGTAGAGGTAGACCCCACAGTTGGGTACATCATCATCATCATCGCACTAATACTGCTGAGAGGACCAACATCGGGATGAAGAAGGTTCTGTGGTATTTTGGTCTGTTCTGCCACCTGCGCGGTGCGGGAGCGCAGGACGCTCCGCCGCCGCCGCCCCCACCTGACGCTGCGGAGGACGCACCGCCACCGCCCCCACCACCACCGCCGGAGGAGCCGCCGGCGGAACCGGAGCCTGAAACCACCACGACAACGCCGCCTCCGCCACCCCCACCACCGCCGACCACCACTCCGGCGCCTGTGGTTGTGGAAACGCCCCCGCCTCCGCCGCCAGTCCAGCAACCGCAAGTCCCCGCCAAGCCGGTCAAGGGAGCAATCACGCCGCAAGATCGTATTGCGATAATTGTGATGATGTTGAGGTTGCAAAACAAGCACACTGTTTGTCATCGTCTCCTCCAAATGTTATGTTGATGTAGAAAATCCAAATGGAACAACAACAAATTAAATCGAACGTCTTTAGAAGTCCTACATTCAGTACCTCGTCATGATCCTGGTGCAGCAGGAATAAAAATAAAAATCATCAAAACAGGTGTCGGGTTGATCGTCTTTGATTGGGACGACCGCACGATTAAGAAGGACGGTCTACTGTTCCAGCAGGAGTTATCCTGTGCAAAAGTATCGCACTCGTACTAATTGCGTTTATGCATTACAAATCTTTTTGCTCAGGCAAATCCGCATTACAACAAATTCAATTTGTAATACTAAGTCAGTTTGTAATGCAACTAGCCTTATCCCGCTTCCCGTGTTCAGTAACCTGCAGACTTAATAGTATTCCGCTAGATGAATAGTAGCGCTCAGCGTCTCTCTGTGGGGAATCGTTGTCGGCGCTTCAGCACAGGCAGGCCCATCTGCCGGCGATTTTCAAAGCGCCAGAACGGCTTTGGCACGATCCGGCGCCGGCCGGCGCGGCGGGCAGGTTGCCCGCTGCCGTCATTTTGCATGCTGGCGCCGGCGGGGCCGCGATCTGGCGGCGGGGGGCGGGCATGGTCGGGCACCGGCCTGGCCAGGGCCCGACACCGGCGTGGCCAGGGTCCGGCACCGGCTTGGGCATGATCGGGCACCGGCACGGCCATGCCCACGACCTGGCACCGGCGTGGCCACGACCTGGAACCGCCTTGGCCATGATTTGGCTGGCACCGGCTTGGCCGCGGCCTGGCACTTGCAGGCATGGCCATGATTCCGCACCGGTTTGGCTATGCTCTGGCACAGGCAGGCAGGCAGGCTTGGCCATGATTCATCTGGCGCCGGCGGGCGCGGCTAGGCCATGATCTGGCCCCGGCTTGGCCATGACTTGGCGCCGGCTTCGGCTTGGCCACGACCCGGAGCCGACTTGGCTTTGCCACCCATGAATTGGAACCGGCTTGGCCATGGCCTGAGGAAGCGCCGGCCGTGCCGTGATCTGGCACCGGCCGGCCTGGCCACGACCTGGCACCGGCCGGCCTTGCCACGACCTGGCACCGGCAGGCTTGGCCATGGTGTGGCACCGGCCTGGCCATGACCTGGCACGGGCCTGGCCATGATCTGGCACCGGCTTGGCCATGATCTGGCACCGGCTTTGCCCTGATCTGGCGTCGGCCTCGCCGCGACCTGGCACCGGGCGGCTTGGCCATGATCTGGCGCCGGGTTGGCCATGATCTGGCCCCGGCTCGGCAGGCTTTGGCCATGATGTGGCACCGGGCGGCTTGGCCACGACCTGGAACCGTCTTGGCCGTGATCTGGCTCCGGCTTGGCTCTGATCTTTCTCATCAGGCGCTGGCTTGGCCATGATCTCTCTGGCGCCGGCTTGGCCACGACCTGGCACCGGCTTGGCCACGATCTGGCACCGGCTTGGGCATGATCTGGCACCGGCTCGCCCACGACCTGGCACCGGCCCGACAGGCTTTGGCCATGATCTGGCACCGGCTTGGCCTCGACCTGGCACCGGCCCGGCCCTGATCTGGCACCGGCTTGGCAGGTTCTGGCCATGATCTGGCACCGGCTTGGCCATGATCTGGCACCGGCTTGGCCATGATCTGGCACCGGCTTGGCCATGCTCTGGCATCGGCGGGCTTGGCCACGACCTGGCACCGGCTTGGCCATGATGTGGCACCGGCTGGCAGGCTTGGCCATGATCTGGCACCGGCGGGCCTTGCGGGCTTTGTTCGGCCGTGATCTGGCACCGGCCTGGCCGCGACCTGGCGCCGGTTTGGCCCTGTTTCATTCTTTGGCATCGGGTTGGCCATGATCTGGCACCGGCCTGGCGGGCTTCCTCTGGCCACGAGCTGGCGCCGGCTCGTGCTTCGCGGTTTCGTCTCGCACGTTGCTGCCCCGCCTCGAGGCTGCGTTGATTCGGGTCTTCGCTGCTTCGGGGCTTCGCTGCTTCGGGGCTTCGCTGCTTCGGGGCTCCGCTGCTTCGGGGCTCCGCTGCTTCGGGGCTCCGCTGCTTCGGGGCCTCGAGGCTTCGCTGCTTCGAGGCTTCGCTGCTTCGAGGCTTCGCTGCTTCGAGGCTTCGCCGCTTCGAGGCTTCGCCGCTTCGAGGCTTCGCCGTTTCGAGGCTTCGGGGCTTCGCTGCTTCGAGGCTTCGCTGCTTCGAGGCTTCGAGGCTCTGCTGCTTCGAGGCTTCGCTGCGTCGAGGCTTCGCTGCTTCGAAGCTTCGAGGCTTCGCCGCCTCGAGGCTCCGCTGCTTCGGGGCTTCGCTGCTCCGTGGGTTCGCTGCTTCGAGGGTTCGCCGCTTCGGGGCTTCGCTGCTTCGGGGCTTCGCTGCTTCGGGGGGCTTCGCTGCTTCGGGGCTTCGCTGCTTTGGGGCTTCGGGGTTTCGCTGCTTGTTCGAGGCTTCGCTGCTTGTTCGAGGCTTCGCTGCTTGGTCGAGGCTTGGCTGCTTGTTTGAGGCTTCGCTGGCTGCTTGTTCGAGGCTTCGGGGCTTCGCTGTTTCGAGGCTTCGCTGCTTCGAGGCTGCGCTGTTTCGAGGCTTCGGGGCTTCGGGGCTTCGCCGCTTCGGGGCCTCGCTGCTTCGAGGCTTCGCCGCTTCGAGGCTTCGCTGCTTCGAGGCTTCGCCGCTTAGAGGCTTCGCAGCGTCGGGGCTTCGCAGCGTCGAGGCTTCGCAGCGTCGAGGCTTCGCCGCTTCGAGGCTTCGCAGCGTCGAGGCTTCGCTGCTTCCTTCGGCGTTTCGAGGCCTCATCGTTTGGAGGTTTCGCCGCTTAGAGGCTTGGGCACTTTGACTGCATTTCGTTGTTGTTCTTTTTCGTTTCTATTCTTTGTTTTCGTTTTTTGTTTTCATTCTTTGTTTTCATTCTTTGTTTTCATTCTTTGTTTTCATTCTTTGTTTTTCATTCTTTGTTTTCATTCTTTGTTTTCATTCTTTGTTTTCGTTTTTCGTTTCTATTCTTTGTTTTCGTTTTTCGTTTCCATTCTTTGTTTTCGTTTTTCCTTTCCATTCTTCGTTTCTATTGTTTGTTTTTATTGCGGGATACTATTAAGTAATGGGTTTTCTGACTTATAACTAGTCATGGTAGAGATTTATACTAGTGCGATACTTTTGCAATGCATAGGAGTGCATCAGCTGCAACAGCGAGGGGATCAAAAACATGATTACGACGGAAAAGTTCGAGGTGCACCGAAATTTCGGGATCATCAACCACCGAACCTGGACCTGCGGACACTACATCGGCGAGGTCTGGTGGCAAAGATTCAAGGCGGGCCAAAGCACGGTGAGACGAAGTCTATTTTGAACATTTTCTTTTCGCCTCTTCTCCTGCTTTTGTACGGCAGGCGCAGGGGGCGTTCGCTCTTTGAAACTACAGCTCTGCGATACTGTAGTCGTACGACGATGAGAATGATGGCGCTCCTGCTAAGCAAGGAGATGAAACTCTGTAGTGATAATTCTCGCTGAAATTGTTCTTGAAAACCTCATCAAACAGACCGAGTGCCAAACGGCGATGCAAACGTGGCAGTCCCTGGGTGGCGACATCAATCGCTGGGCGCATGACGGAGGCGCCCCAACTCGTACTTATTTTTACAATTTCATCGTGATAGCTTTTGACTCTTGATGCTAGCTTAGAAATAGAATCGATAGATTTTTGATTTGATTTGATTTGCACACTTACAGTCTGTTTACCGTGCGAGGCACGTAAGTCAACGTCTGTCTGTCGTAGCTCTTGACTGAGGATGTCAAGCAGCTTGTGCTCCTGGCTGATGTGGTGCCAGGCAGCGCCATCAGTGTTGTAGTGCATTACTCCATTACGTGACTGGAGTACATTTGTGAAAAAACGCATGTGTTTCTTTCATCGTCACTCATCATCATCTTCAAACATGCGCCCCATCGTAGGATCGCACAGGACTGTCGTGCTTGCTGCACGTCGTTATCGTGTGATTGAGTGTGTCGGAGAAGGTGTAAATGATGAAGAAGTGCACTGGTAGCGTGACAAGGTCGCAAGACCAAACCACTACTGCTGCTTCCCTCCGTTGCCCTTTTTGCCGCCCTTGCCCTTGCCCTTCTTGCCGCCCTTCTTCTTCACGTTGCTGTTGCCATTGGCACCGTTAGCGTTCTCCTTCGGCTTGCCCATCTGCATCGGTTTCAACTTCAGGCCACGACTGAAGTACTTGCGGAAGGGATTGTTGTCGACGACGCGGGCCAGATCCATGACCTTGCTGTGGTGCTCGCCCAAGTGAAAAACGACCTGGATCCAGTTGTTGTTCTTCCAGTTGATGTACTCAACCAGCTCCGGGGCGTCCGCAATGGAACCCCACAAGGTCACAAAATCGGTTTTCTTGGCGGTGAAGTCGGCTTTTTGGGCGTCGGTCCAGTCGTCCTGCAGCTCCGTCAGCTCAGAAGTACCGTCGTCCTTGGTCTGGTACTCCATCTGCTTGGCCGACGGCTGAGCACCCTGGAAATGGGTACCCATCAGGCGGAGGAAGGACTTCTTTTGCTCCTTGTCGAAGGTCGTAAGGAAGTCGCCATTTGGACTGTTGTCCTTCCGCGGCCAGCGGATTTCCGGATGGTTGAACTGCACCATCAGGCAGCGTTCTTTTTCGATGCGTTCAACACGACGCAGCATCTTATCGTTCCAATGTGAAACGATTTTTTAGACCGCGCGGCGATTGGAGATAGAAGTTACGATCTGAGTGCAGTAGACTAAACTAGGGAACGGGAGAAAAACATAGATGTGCAACAAGAAGACAGGTTTTTTTGAAAAGTTGCCTTACCATCGCGTTTCACAAGTAGGACGCGAGTATTTTTCGAGCAGCAGACAGCTAACCAGAGCAAACGAAAACACAGAGGAGGAGCAGAAATCTGGACAGACTACAGGGAGTGGGTGTGTGCGCCACTATGTAGTCGTAGTGGGTATGTGCGCCACTACAAGCGTGGGTGTGTGCGCCACGCATCAGCTCTTACTTTTTCTTGGCGCACAAAAATCAACATCATTTTTTTGAATCAACAACACACGCACCACGGATGATCGAATAGTTAGAACACTTTTGGAACCTAATGCGCCACGGGGTTGAGGGCATCAAACGCTTGCAGATCAGACATGTACTGCAGGACCTCGTCCTGCCTCCTCCCCTTCTTCTGAGCGGGGTCACAAGTCTGAGCATGCTGCGCCAGCTTCAGTGCACACTTGACCCCCTGCCCACTAGTGGCCTTGCCATCAGTGCCTGTAGTGCCGCACTTTTTACAATGCCAACGATTGCCCCAAGGCAATTGGGTCCGTCCTGCTGCAAAAGTTCGAATACAGATGACATCATCAAAGTTCACACCTGTATAATCGACCTTCCCACACCTAGTTTTGTGCGACTTGAAGCCGCTGCCGCCGTCGGGGAAACGCACAAAACAGTGCGGGCACTGGTACTGCGAGATAACGCTGTGGCTGGCGATCAACTCGCCCTCTTCGTGTACGTTCTTCCTCAGCCGTATCTCGCTGGCGCCTGCGTTGACACCATGACCGGCGAGCAGTTCGTCGCGTCGCTTCTCGACGTTTCCGGCGCCGTCCGCTGCGTACGCTGCCAAGCGCTCTTGCTCCTCAATCTTGCGAATGTAGAGCGTAGCCGCCTCGTTCCACTGCTTCCGCGTCATGTCAGGCCGGAGTTGCGCGCGCCCCATGATTTCGAGCCACTGCTTGGCTAGCGTCCTGCGCTGCATCCGCCTGTTGCCTTGCGCACCTGCCGAAATCGTGATCAATCTGCCGTAGATCAGGTGGTGGTCGGTGCGCCCATCCGGGAAGCGAGCGCGGTACGTGTTTCCTTTTTCTAGGCCTTCGCCTGGCTCGTCTCTTCCCATCCGGATCTTGTGCCCTAGGTAGTCGATAGTGATCCTCTCGATCGCTGTTCGCGCACTTTGGATGCCGAACCTTCTCCGTAGTGTGTAGTTGTTTGCCACCCCTACCATTCCCGGAATCGCAGTGCCTGTGATGGTTCGCAGCATCTTATTGATGAAGACATTGATTTCCTGATAACTGCGCTCGTTCCACAGCCGCACTGCTGCGTTGTAGTAGACATGCGAGAGCACATTGGACTTGATCAGGCTGCCTCGCTTGTAGTAGTTGACGAGAATCGAATAGCTTCGCCCGCTCGGCGTGACAGCGCAAACTTGCGCTAGAATGGGTAGTAGGGTTAGTGGGGGTGGTGGGTGAGGAAGCAAGGAAGGCGGCTCACTCCTGGGGGGAGGGAGACC